>OX383932.1:4005000-5255000 GCA_947532085.1 Elegia similella | reverse complement strand
TCCTATCATGCACTGTAGTTTTGAAGGAAATGAGCGTATTACTTGGAAAGTAAAAACGAGTTCAAAGAGCCCTGAACCGCGAAAGGAATTTTTTATTGAAGATGATATCAGTAATATGTTTGAGAGTTGGCGTATATTCATAGATATGACAGAGCAAAGTCTGTCTGGTCAGCTAGTATAATATAAAATAACTAAGTTAGCTAGTATAATGAAAAATCAATCCACGGCCTGAAAAAGTAAACGAAAATACTGAACCGAAATATAAAATAGAAGTAATTTCCTCTATCTCCAGACATTTTGCCAAATTGTATATGTAATATAATAACGACATTGTTTTCCTCAATTTTAGCGCGGTAAACAACCGACTGGATTCCCGAAACCAATAAGATTCCGCAGATATTCTATATTCCATTGGCAAAAGATGCCGTCCTGGAAACGCAACAATAGGATTTGTTCCTAGAAGCTATCAACTGAACATGGCTGTCCTGAATGGGAAGATCGCCCTCGTCGGTGGAAACAATAGGTAGTAACTAGCCACCGAATCGTTTAGCAGGCAGTTCCCGGCGAGTATGTGTACAGATTACTGACCAGATTTGCGTTGGCGTCCGTGTATAATCTTCGAGTATAATTTCTGGTTGTTTTTGCTCGATTTTGGCCTCTATTCTCTTCCAAATAAGCGAGGTAGCGTCGTCTTGTTTAATTTGCGCGTTATTTATAGCAGTAATTTGCAATGTGTTAGAGGACATATGCCGTCTACGAGTGTTTACAGTTTGTTCTGTATGTAAACAGTGGCCGGTGTATTGGCGGCGATATGAAGCAGTTTGTTTTTCTTAGTAGCTATTGTTATCATTGGTGGCTAAAGCTAGGTAATGTGCTGATCCATGAATGGGTGAATGGATCTACTCTTTATTCATTGTGTGAATCAAAGAGGGCGTCGGCAATGCGTAGCCATGACTCGACTGCTTATTTATAGTTAATAGCAGCGATTATCTTCTATATCGTTGATTTATGTTAAACGGCTCTATCATGACACGACTTCGGATTACTCTAAGTATAGTGCACTCAATTTACTGCAATTAAATTGCAGAAAGATTTCTAAAATAGTAACATTCAACGTATCGTGCTAACTTCCATATTGCAAGTTCAGGTCTTAGTTTTTCCTTAAAAATATATTTTTACTCAATTCCACATAATTTCGGATGCCGCTTTCTCATCACTTAAATCTCTTTTTTTCATTGCTTTCCATATCTTTATTTTGTTGGATAATTTATCTCAGCAAATAATTACTACTTCAACTAAACATTTTTAAAGTATAGATAATATTTTTCATTGGCGTCTTACGAACGGTAATGTAATGGTCTAAGATTGGGCCATCATTCATGATTCTCTCTTTTACGATTCATAGGCTCTATGTCCTATTGCTTATGATGTTATGCAATAGTTTTTAATTTCTTTGATTCATATAATTTAGATATAATTTAGAACAGCTTATTTTTTCTAGAATATACCATCTTAATACGAATGTGGGAAACACTGAAAATAATCATGGCGAAATTTGTACAAATTAAATTTAAAAAAAAGATAATGTGAAATTTTTTTATATGATTACTACGGCTCTGGTCAACAACTAGAATTAATCAAAATATTTTTTAAAGACGGGGAAAAAAAGATATTTATTTATTTAAATAATGATTTTTTATTCGATATCCGAACGCATATTAATAATTTTTGAGTTAATATACGAACACTACCTGCAACTGACACGTTAAAATATATTAATTTATGGCAACACCACGCAAGCAGGCAACCATCCGCTAAAATAAAAAAAAATCTGTCAATCCGACTGACATTTTCTCATTGACTTGACAGTTCTGAGTGACAGATCTACAATAGACAGTCAGTTTGACAACCATTGTGAACTTTTTTAGGCAAATGAAAATGGCAATAAGGCTATAACTTTTATTGTGAAATATTTTACATAAACGGGGGTTTAAAAATATTTCTATTATGCAGACATGTTATTAGTAAGGAAACCTCAATACTGCTATATAATTCATCTCTTCTTTTTTTATTTTTTTTTCTGTACATTCGATGTATGGGCGTTCGCCATGATTCTTTACCGGCGCCAGCGTGAGCCAAACCAATCGATCTATGTTTGTATTTCCTGCACGATAGAGCTTTCTCGCAGGAAGCGGAGCATAATTTCGAGATTAACGCGTAGGTAACGATTGCAGAGTATGATTTATTTATCACGGGCATATAGTGAGTGACGGTGTTCCGGTAGGCGCGTGCGCAGGAAACCCGCAGGATATATCAGAATTAGAATCGCGAGCCGATGAACGGTGGACCATTTGCGCTATGTCGACCGCACTTCCCATATCCGCTTATCAAAGCTACTTATTTGGGTGTATCCACGGGCGTTTTGTTGCACTTTGGCAACTGCTTTCACCGTATTACCATTTTACTCATGCATTTTCATGTCCAAATCAGGGATTTAAATTAAGTGGTTTAGTAAATCGATGATCAAAATCGATGTATCTCCAATAAAAACTTTATGTGGATATAAATGTACGCGGGTGAAGAGTATGTTTCCTTATTGCTGACCAAAACATAGTTTATTTAGGGTTTTCGATGACCACAGCGCGGCTACTGCGGCTCCGCCGTCTTATTTTCGACGTTTCTTGTTGTCCGGCCAACGGAAGTCATTATGCGTTTCCCGGCGGGAGCAGTACTTCGCCCTGTAAAAATGTATTCATTAAATCAGCTATCAGTATCGCTCGCCATATCTCAAATAATCGTATATTCTATATCTTTCCAAACGCTTTCGTGATTTTGACCAATAAACACAACATAAAAACTGTCAGATGCTAAAGGCGAAAAAATGGCAGCTGATGAAAAAGATTGATTCATCTTATTTTATGATCGATTAAGGAATATTTTTTTCGCAACTTTTTTTGAGTCTGATCGCTCCCCGCTGCGGCTGCGTCCCGTATCGTTAAAACTTTAACGTTCTTTCCAAGTATATTTGAAACTAGTTAACGTTGATATTTCAACAGAACGTTTAAAGTGCACTTAAATGTAATGCAATGACACGAGTCGGCCGCGTGCTCACGACAAATATTGACCTGACAAATGTTTAAACATTACCACCGGCACGTCCCTTCTGTCTACGACTCGGGACACAATGCATCAAGTGGGGCGGTGGATGATGGCTTTGGGGCTGGGTAAGCTGATGTTTGTCTAACGTAAATAGTCAGGATGTGTCCAGAGATTGGTAACGCAGATCGATAGCTCTCGGGAGTATGCGCGATCACGTTCTATTTACACTGCATGTTGTTTTATTTTATAGGGTACGCCCTCTGTTTGTTTAATCCTCCATAGAAAGTAAGATTTTACGTGTCATTCATCAGGATTTCTGTGTTTAATCTTTTACCACCTTTGGTTAAGTCTCACAATAGTAAACATTGAAGTTAAAAGTTCATTTTGCTCAGGTCTTATTGTAATGGTGATTAAAAGTCAAACTTCAAGAAAAGATAAATAATCATGGTTTACTTGTAGACTTGTAGGCTCTATCTCTCGGGATGATCTAAATAATTCCCAATTTGTATCACTGATAATATTATTTGGTTTCCAATATATACTGCATTTTCATTGAAATACACTTAGATAGAGATGGCAGCACTTTTCTATGCTGTGGGTTGATATTCGTCTCCCGAACATCTCATTTTTATAACATTAGTCACAGCGGGTTCATTTGCCAAAGCATTAGATATCCGTAAACAAGCGCCGTCAAGGCCGCTTGTGTTTACGCGGCAACTACCAACAAACGTACATTCATCAGGATTTGCATACTCATTAACAACAATAAGTTATTGCTTTGAGGAATATTCTCTTAGTTGTCGACATTCCTATTTTGTTGGTCTTGCTAAAGATTTGATCTTGGTAATAATCATGAAAATCGAAATGCTAAAATGAATTAAGTTTATTATCGGACCGATTTTCTGATCAGATGGTATCATATCGACTAAACTGTCATAAAAGCTTTAGAGTAATAAGCTAATTCTTGTTTGACTGAGTGGGTCACTGGAATTTTATCAAGTAGATTTTCTTGGACGAATTATTGACTGTAGGTCAGCGTTTAAATTGTTATTTTAGTATTCTAAATATTTACAACATACGTGCGTGTAAAGATCGAGCATACGACATCATCGGGGCTGCGGATGCGGGTGGAATCAGCATTTTCTCGATATGATCTAATTTCTTTATTTATATGCATAGTCAAGTTGTGCTGAATACTTAAAATTGTACCAAGCTAATACCGCGTTGGTGTAGCCTCAGAGCAAAGACTAGTTGCGGATAATCGAGTATGCGGCGATTTAGCCCGACTCGCAAATCACCAACGGAAACGAATGGCAGTAATGAGCTTCGGATGTCGCTCACCTATTGTGCCAAGTTAATAGATATCGACTTCCTCGGTGCAGCTACTGGCAGCAACACTCGTCTATAATGGCGTATTGTTTCTGCACGTACCCCATCGCATCTTATGTTTTCACGCGCTGATCATGCGTGTGATTCGCTTTCTAAAACAAACTCAAAGAAAACATGTGGAGGTTGATCAAGGCTTGATCTACCGTTTGAATATGCTTTTCTTCCTTTGAAGAGATTGTTTTTGTTACTAAAATTCATGTGTACGACTGTCTCGTCCACATCATTATAGCCCCAACTCTGTCTACCCCATAAGGAATAAATACGTGATTAGTAGGTCTATACATTTTTTTTAATAAATCACATAGATTGAGCTATCCTCAAAGTTAGTTCAAGACTTGTGTTATGGAACAATAACTCAACGATAGTAAATTTTATAACAAATACAATATAAATATCCAAGACCCAGGTCAATCTGAAAAAGATCATTACCATGTTGACCTGACCGAGGATCGAACCTGGGACCTCTGTTGTGACAGCCTGACATGATACCAGGCCACAGAGGTCGTTTGGCTGGTAATAATCATGTCTTTCATTTCCTGTTTGTCGTTTTGTTCCATCTGTCACGGTCAGTGACGTGCACAGACATTTATCATAGGGTAGACATAATTATAAAACTTACCTTACAAACATACCACCTATATACCTTACCTTACTATACGGCTAGTTATCTACAACTCGTTTAATATTATGATGGTCTTTCGATCTTCGACCGCAAAAGTATTCAAAACAAGCGAAAGATAAGAGATATGATTACAACCTGCGAGCCACGTACACGTAAGGTTTAAGATTAAACGTGGATTAAACTTTAGAATAACTAACCATAACTAACCGGTTAGGTACTTGATTTGTTCAAAACGTGTTCACAAAACACTTTATATTTCGATTTCGGCATGCAAACACTAAGCGACTCAACTTTCACATGAAAATATTTTTGTCACAAATGAAATTTAACTAATAAAGCATTTAATTTTTAAATAAAACTTTCATCTTGGATTGTTAGTAAACACGTTAATCAATGACATTTACATAAGTATGAATAATATCTATAATGACATTGACAGGTGACGTTGACATTAATATCGCGCGCGGCAGCCAATAGAAACCTCGGAGACAGTGTCTCAAATTCACACACACAGCGTCAATTTGCTTTGCATGTGTGTGCCGATGAAAGATGTTTACTTGTACTACTACAAAAGCGATTTCCTATCGGTGTATAATAATTTTCTATGTGTGCGTGAAAAGTCAGACCTTTGAATTTTTGTCTTACGCGGCTTACGCGTATAGATACTGCTTGGCGCGGGCACGCACGGACCGCGACCGCAGCACCGTACTTGATCAAAATCGACTATAAAGTATTTGCTAGCAGAATTTTGCAGGCGCACCGAATATAATTATTTTTGTGTAAGAAAAAAAAATGTAGGTATTTATTTAGCGACTGCAGGGTAGACATTGTCTAATAGTCTATATGGACTGCACGTCACTGGTCACGGTTGACCACTGATCGTTGGTCTCAATCCTCTTTGAAGCTTGTAAGTGTAATTAATGATCATTGGTGGTTATCTTATTAGTTAGACTTTACTTCCTTCTTGGTAATAAAAGTGTTTGAGGTCCAAACAACGTGTCATATATAAATCTTAATTTACAATCTTAATCTCAGTAAATAGATAGGCAAGTAAGACCCGAAACGAAACCTATTGCAGCAGAATAAACCAAAGCGATGGTGTGTTTCAATAGCCAAAGAGATTAACTGAGGGACGGAGCCATAAAACCGTAAGCTTCCTACTATCGGTTGCAATGTCTTTGATTTTCGGAGCTTTAGTGGAGACTACGCTTAAATAATTCTGCACATGCATGAATTAGGTCTCAGCGTTCAGTCTGGTTCATTTACTACATCTGGCTTTTGAAAATCGCCCCAGCAATCATCCCACTGAGATATTTACGAAACCAGGCCGATGCTTCCTTGCGGATATGCAATAGCGCAAAATGATAATAGCCCTGGCATTTTGCTGCACGAGGTGTGGAGAATTTAAATCGTGCAACTACTGGGAACTCTGGATTTTATTACAGATCAGTATCGTGGTATCGGTACTTTCAATCAATCAATCAATCTTTATTTGCGGTAAATAGGGTTTACAAAGATATTTACGGTAAGTGTGCCGTAGAGAATCATAGATCACGAGTTGACTTTAACGCCAATTACGTTTCAAATTTCAATATCGTTGGTAATTTATTAAAGCGTGGAATACCGTTTACCGGACGGCAATCATTATGTTACTTGAAATGTGGTAAATTATGAAATTGTTCTAGTTCTACCCTTTTTTTAGATTTATGTAGGTATATGATAAGTAAGCACAAACAACAAGAGGTTTCTGGCGTGCCAGAATTTTAACATCGTGCATATCATATCGTCCCTATAAAAAAACGACTTCAACCAAGTTACTGAAGTGATTTTTATGAAATTTAAATGGGACTAATTGGAAAGTATTTCAAATCAATAAAGTATTTATTTTCGTCATTTATTACACGAATTGGTGGTAAGCATGCTCAAAAATAGTTGCTTTTGTAAATAATTTAACTAAAACCATCCCTGTTTTTAGTTAAAGTACACGAAATGTCAAATCTCGAATCAGTAAATCAGCAAATAAATATTGTCGAAACTCTATTTTTTTACTACATCAATTTAAAGGTTTTTGTGTATTGGTGGGTGTTAACAATATCTATGAGACAGGCCATTATTCGGTGTAAATAAAAATAACAACTTATGGCTTATATAATTTAAAAGATTGTGTAAAATACACAAATTAGTTGTTTATTCCCAGAATGATTTACAAGTAGATACTGTGGTACCGTTGCAACTGCGTCTTCCGTGCGTTCCGCGGACTGCCTGAGAACTCGAACGGCCACGACTAATCGGACGGAACGTATCCGATGTTTGCTCGATTACTCTTTTCCGTTGCAATGGGAAGTTTCGAAAGCTTCGAAGTACTAAAGGTTTTTGAGCAGTTACATCATACAGTGGAAAAATGGAACTGATACCTTCTAATTTGTAGAGTGAAATTCAAGATTAAAAGCGATATCATTACCGACATGTGGTTTTATGATTCCAGCAGCGGTTTATGGTATCTCATTATCAGATTCATCAGACGTAGTTTGTATAATGTATGTGTCAGACAAATCACCAGATGTTGCAAGTGGCGGCGTCGTTAGCTGATCCATAATCCCTTGACGGCACGCGCAGGCACGCCGCCGCAACTGGGTTAGCTCGTCAATCTTCGCTAGCCCAAGGTCGTTATAACTTTACATAAGAACCCGTATGGCTCAATCAAAACACAGGAACATAACGAGTTCCGACAAACTCACAAGGGAAGTTTCATTAATAGTTTCTATATTGAATGGCATTTCATATCCAGTTTGAACATTATAACGTCCTTGATATGGTTGGACTTGTTTCACTTCCTGTTACGAGGCAAATTGTATACACAGAGCACGTCACTCATTCAAACTCAATCAAAGGATCTTGAATGAGATGTTTACCACGTCCATACGAAGGTACAATATACATAAATTACATGCAAGTATTCGAGAATTTCCTGTTGTGAACACTTATTCGATTTATTGCAATAAGACGCGAATACTTTTATGAGGTAGTAAATATAAATCTCGCCCTCCATTCTGTTTTGATACTTGTTCATTCACAAACCATAAGGTATTTCTACGCGTGAGCCAATTCATATGTTTTTGAAGAATGACATAATTTAATGGGTGAATACGTAGCCTAAAGCTTATTCTAAAGATGGAATTGAGTGTGGAGCAGGGAGGGCCCCGGGGCTGACCTGCCCAAGGCCAGCGAGTTCGTTAGGGCCATTCATGGATGCCTGCGCGCGATCCGCCGTTTCCCGCGGCGAGGCAGGATATTCTCCCTCCCGAGCGCTATGCTGTCCGATTGATCGGTTTCTTTTTAGAATCCAACACGAAGCAAAAAGACACCACGCGCAATCGTAATTCACCGGATGCACTAACGAGTGTAAAATTTTTTAAGGTTCGCTATGCAGCAGATTGTTTTTGTGGACGCCACGTTTTCCGCTATGACTTTATTCATTTCTGTACATGTGTGTGAAATTAACATTGTATTTTTTACAAATTCGTGACATGGGTGTGAATGACGACGTTTTATTGGGATGTTTGATGAAGCAGACTAAAATGGATTGCGTAAATACAAGTGATCCCTATTCACAGATCGGCAGATTCGAATATCCAAGTAGACGATAGGTAGTATTTATAGAAGTGGTATCCTAAACTTATTGTAGATGATGAAAAGTTGTAGATGTAGATAAATGCAACTGTGAAGCTACTGCGAAAACTCTAAAGTTTAATTTATTAGAATAGAAACGCAGTGACGTCCAGCCAGACAATAAAATTTATCTACGCCCGTAGGGGCCATAAGGACCAGAATCTACCAAAGTGGACACGAGACGAGAGGAGAGATGAGTTTGTGATATGTGTTTTAAACAACCAACAGAATTTCGTTATTTGAAGCTCTTCTTCGCTCAGCTTCAGTGTAGAAACCCTAAATGAAATTATGCCATATTTATATGGCGCGATCTAGCCAGCATAAATCTTCGCTCTGAAGTACGCATCGCCGCTCAGCTGCGATGTAAACGCGCTGACTGAAAAGCAACTCTTCTCGTCTCCACTCTAGACATCTCCGTACTCCGCTTTGGTGGAGTCTGGCTCTAACTCTTAGAGATGTCAGAGATACCAATAAATAATCCCTTGTGTGCTCAATTTGCATCGTGTTTCTATTTCACACACATATATGTATTCCAGTCAGCCAGACATGTAAGACTAGCTAGCGAAACATCTTGTTCGCGGCTTCCTTCTAGCTAGGCGTTTGAATAGGCTTTAATAAACGGCACAGAAAAGGCTTTTGATCTGAATAGGAATGTGTTTACTCCGACTAACAAGATGGATTGCGCCGTGAATGACGTGGAAATGCGGAATATGAGTGAACAAGTTTCTATACAATAAACATAGAACTAAGGAAAAGTGGGTTTCGCTTTTAGTCAAATATGTTTTGGAGAAGACTTACGTTATAATAACTCTCGTTACATTGCAATAGATTTCAACGAAAGAAAAGAAGTATCGATGTTCGAACTGAAGATGTATAAGGCTCTGCCATGCCGACACCGGAGGAGCTCTGGTTGCGTATTTCGGCCGTGCATTGTGGGCAATTCGTCATGATTTGCGTATGTAAATCAATGTAGTTTGGCTGTGCGGCATACATAACGGTATTTTCGTCGGTCTACGGCAGGAAGGCGGATGCTATAAACACACTTTCAGCAACTATCGTGCTATACTGTTCTCGTAGTACACAGATGACGAATCGGCTCTCTTTTGAGGAGCTAGGTAGGTACTTAAAAATATAACGATATTCTTAATGTGCGTCTTAAAAGCAGTCGTAAACTTTTGCGCAAGGAGGTTGATATTGATGGTCATGAAATATTAAGATTGATTGCGATAAGAACAATTAAAATTCAAACCATAGCAAACGACAGCGATACCCCTCTAGCACGTGCCTAGCCATTTCGCCTAAGGATTATACCCTTCACACCGTGCCTTGACAACTGCATTTTTAACGACTTCGGAACCACCAACTTTTACGATCGTATTTACAAGTTTTTTCTCATTTCCGCCACAATCAATTTTTGATGCTATGAATTATTTAACGTGTTAGCTTATTTTGCAAACGAAAATTATTGAGGTTCCGCTGAAATTAAAACGATAATAAATATGGTTTTCAGGACATGTTTTGCCATAAGCAGGTATAAAATTGTGATTTTAGCATTAAGTAGTATTTTGAATTGCAAAAACATAGTGAGTTGGTTACGTAAATGCTGTTTCAATTCAATAATTTAATCGATTAACTTTTTTATGATCGTACTTACTGCGGTATATAGTGTAAACTCCAAAACCAGAAGTTATATCACTTATCTTTTACGCCTCGTACGTATTACTGAATAGATGGCTTCTGGTTTTATCGCTGATGTCTTCTTTAAATGAAATAATCTGTCAGTCCAGATTATTCAAATCAATGATATTATAATTTGATATCCGTTCAGCAATGTGGCTATTTTACGAGTCAATTTATAGTCATCAATAAATATACAGGTTGTCTGAGATTCTATTGTCAGGACTTCCGCCTTCATCCAATTTACAAGTCAATATCTCGTAATTTGGATGTTCATTGGCATATTTATGAATATCATATAGAAAAATAACACAAGACTACAATATTTAGAAAGTAAAATATCTGGCCAAATATAAAAGTCAAATACAGAAATCTCCAGAAGTTCAAAGATATATTAAACCTAGACAAAACCATAATTTAAAATGCATTAGCTAGTAAAGCTATTTTTATGATGAAACTATTTAATGCAGGCACAACACGCGAAAGTAGTAATCGGCTTATGAGCTCAGGACACGCTGTGGATATTCATAAAATTAATCCAACTTAAGAATGATCGATCCAAATGACGGAGGTGGCTGCGTCGGTGTCGATAGTTCCGTCCGTTGCTCAACTGGCGCAAGACAGCCCGCTGAAGTGTGAAACGTAATTATTAGCCACCACCAACACATGGCACACCAAATGTCAACGCCATTCTTTATGCAAACGCGAAAATTGCACCCAGTCTTCCGCTTTGCATAACGGAGCTAGTCGCTGATTGCAGACTTCCCGTCTCTCTTCTTGTTATGCAAGGCGTTAACTAAAACACTTATGCATTCCATATTATCCACATATCGTGTGAAACACAATATGAGCGACACTAAATAGCTGTGCATGTTGACACCCTCGACTAAATACCACACCTACGTTTGTTTAATGTACTTGTGCATCCCACGATTTCTTCAAAAACCCTAATCCAAGTACGTCACATTAACAAATAGTTGGCTATGATAGGAATTTACATTAGGCAGATGAATTACCGTGAAGAATGCGGCACACTCAACAAATGGGTCAATCAACAGGCCATGTGGACCTGTTGCTCGGAACGCTGTCACTCCCGAGATTTATCAACGAAGGATCGATTGAATGGAATCAATAAGTATGGTGAGTGTAGTGTGGTGGGCGATCGGTCGACGAACTGCGCGGGCGCAGCATGCCGGCCGTGCTGTAGTGCTGCCGTGGGGCGCTCTTATTCAATTTAACGACAATCCAACGCACGCGGCTTGCTGTCTACCTCCGCTGTCACCAATCTTACCCAACCTATCATTATTATCTCCCAGCGTATAACTTCAGAGATTAACTGTCAATGCAATTATTGGACTTATTTTCCCTACTATTTCACCCATTCAAGTAGAATTAATTTGATTTAAGGCTCTACTTTCAATTGCCGCTAGTAATTTTGGTTGTAAACTGTTAATCAAGAGGCGATTAATGTCATGTGGTTTCGTATATTACCGGATTTATGCGTCACGAACGTATCACAATGCCATCTTAAAATTCTTTATTAACTTCAGTTACGATGGGAAGGGTGCATAATTTTCTTATTGTCAGATGTGTTAGATGCTGATAATATTATGCCTCCAGTTCGCACCGGATCTGCAAGGATGGGCTGTGTCACCTTGAATGCCGGATGCCGACATTCTGAGGAGCTATCGGCCGTCAATCGTGTGAGCGTCTCGCCATATATTATTCTCCTCTGCGTTTGTCTTTGCGGCAGCGAGGGCCGTTTTTATTTTACGACTATCCACGTCCGCTCCGCGGGACCTCGTCCAAGGTCGACGTTTCTTGTAAGCGATCAACCGGTGCATCGATCGGAATGTAAAGTGCAGATATTATGATAAAAATAAACCGTGCATGGGCGTGGTGGTCTCGTGTGAAAACAAACAGTACATGACCGTGTAGGGTCGACCTGGTGAGGGTGTGTCGAGGGAAGAGCTGTCTCGTGTTTGAAGTCCCAGCGGAAATAGCCTGAACGTGGGCGGCGCCTACGGCGAGTGCGGCTGACCGCTCTCGGCTCCCACCAAGTGACAAATTTAATATCATTATCTATTTCTGTTCGCCTCTACCATTTGAATTTATTTTGCGCTCATTTGTTCCAGGTAAATACTCATTATCTCCGTCACGATTAATGAAGGTCGAGCAGATCATCAATCCGTGTAAGCCAGTCAATTATAATTATCTGTGCACTGCGCCCCGTGCTTACCCAACTTGGTATGTGAATTAAACAACTTGCACGTGCTTACTGTTATTTTACCGCAAATAAGTCATATTATCAGAAACATTTGAAAATATATATATGTATTTTCTGACAAGTAGAAAGTCCATTATTTGTCAGTAAGCTTATATTTAGTTGTGGTAGTACTTATATTCTACGAGTGACAGAGTTGTTTTAATAAAATGGCCAACAAACAAACAGTCCCCGCTATCAGCTATCGCCCTCAGAACATTGTGACAGCTGTTTCATGCTGCTTTTTTTTACGTAAGATGGCATCAAAGAAGCCTTTTATTATTAAAATAAAATAAAATATAAAGAATGAATTTTATTATTTGCTATTTTGAAATGTTTCTGAGCTCCGTGTGGCGGCGGATTTATTCGTTAGCTGTAACGCTACCAAGTATTTCCGCATCCGCTATTGTCCCGCTGTCCACTGCAATTTAATCATCTCTTCAAGTGACAAGATGTATTAGGGCAGTTTTACGATGGGCGTTATCGAACTCTACTGTTCTGTTCTATCTGAAGGTGTTAAAGTTGAAAATTGTCTGATTGCGAAGCCGTTGGCTCCCTTTGATGTAGAACGGGAATATCGACAAAGACGGACGTCCGGTGCCGGTCAGGATTTGTTTCACACGAGTGTTCCTTCTCGAGTCCCAATGAAAATAAAATTAAAACTATTTCATCGCAATTTATGATACTACCACTAGACTACCACTATCCAAAAATTTCATGTTCTTTTACATATTGTAAAATGTAAAATAATCCAAAATGTCGGTGCGTATGTGAGATTATAAGACATTCTAATTTACTACTATCAAAAATTTACGACGTGCTCATTATGGAGTGCAGTTCAAAGAAGGCCGCATCAGTCTTCATCAGTGCACCATAAAAGGCAGTGTTTGCTTAAAAAACATCTTTAATGTTAGCTCATAGGAAGCAGTGAGAACGGGCGAGACCACTAAAAATACTTCCGGTTCTTTGGACATCGCGGATAAGCGGCTTCCCTGTTTCAAAGGCCGTGTATTTGTGAGGCGGCTCTGTAAACATCATTTGTTACCGTACGTGTGATTTCAGCCTTTTTGTGTAGTTTTTACTACCTCCTGGTCCTATATTATTATGCTCGCGTATCCGGATCTTGGCCATAGGTTAAACGCCATTATTAATATTATCTTTTCATGCTATTTAAAATCGGCTTATTTTTTTAGCCGTATCCTTGTATACATCCTTTTCTTAAATCTCTATTTTTTTTCGCAAATCATAGTTTTCTTATGAAGTTATTTTTTAAGGATAAATTCTTTATTAAACTATACCTATTGACTTTTTTAAACTTTTGAATTTCTAAACTAACTAACTTCTTTAAGAGCACTATTCAATCCCTGATATTAGTCTATTTTGAAAGGAGGGATGGTCCCACCCGCTGTAGGACAACTCTGTCACCGTTAAAAGTTTTACTACTCGTATATCTTGTGGAAATCGACCATGACAGCGTACTCGTAGGTGCAGGCAATTTATCTTATCGAGTCCGACTTTGGAAGCACTGAACTTTGTCCAGATTGCTAAAGCAGTTTGGTCCCACGGCAGGACAACGCAGTTACCGTTAGAGCAGTATATTAGTATTTGGTAGAGCCCCACTTGTTTAGCATACAATGCCCATATTGGAAGGTTGCGCAACCGCTGCCCGGATGTGAGGAGTCTTCGACGTGCCGAATTGTGTGCCTAGATGTCTGCGATAGATAGACTGTAGATTAAATGCCTGCCTAGAGTATTGTCTTAGCTAGTTGCTAGCCAATCAACAGTCGGTAGCCATTGTTTTGTAAAGTTGCTGTTTGTGTTATTGTATTCATGTAGTGTTGGTTAATAAATCTTATAGCAGTTGCCGGGTCATTAGTTTTGTTTGTTTTATTTGATGAAAACGTAATATTACGATATGAAAAATGTAATACATCATTATCTATCGGGTATTAGGTCAGTACGATTATCAGGTCATATCTTCTGGAATCTTCTGTCCTATTCAAGTGATGGGTGGTCTCCCATGCAAGGTCAGCCTTGAAGCGTCAATACAAGGAATTCGCGGTCGTTCGGCACCATTGTCTCTATAGCCTCACGCGTAAGGTCGAGATTGGTGCTAATTAGGGTTTCCATGCAGCTCACGCTGGACAAACGATGCCGATGTTACGTCCGGTCGCAGTATGTAAATCAGTCTCCATTGGTGATCACGCTCGTACTCATACAGCCGTCCTTGGGTACGCTGTTCCACTTATTTATTTGGTTCGTCTACTCAAAAACTACAAAATTAAAAAACCATGCTTAAGGTGAACTTAAGCATGGTTTTTTAATTTTGTATTTTAAACCTTGTTGTTTAACTTATCTAAAGACATTATATTTATGTGCTCCATTGTAGACTTTTCTATTTTAACAAAATGTGATTGTAAATAGCATATTATTTGAACTTATTACGTACCCAGCTCTTTTACTTTTGTCTTAGTATTTGGTTATGGTTGGATAGTATTGGTTGTAGCTACATTAAAGTTATTCTTCGATTTATTTGTTAAAAGTAAACTTCTAACAACGATTGCTCCTGCTTCAACATTATTTTCGTCTCAGTCATTAGTCTCATAGCATACGGTTAGTGATCGTAGATCGAGTTACTGACATGTAACACTGATCCTACGTTATCTCGTGGCTTAGATTCCAGATGAAATAATATACTTTGGATCTGCGTTTTATTAACTTATATTGCTACCATATTACCTACAATATATTCATTCAACTGTTCGTAAAACCTAAAGCATAACTTATTTTTTTTTGTTTCATAAACTTTTATTAAAAAAACATTTCTCAACGTTTTTGTTTATCAAATTCTTATTAAGTCGACGAAAAATTCTTAGAAGGAAATACAATTATGATTGATTAATTTAAAAAACAATAAAAAAAGGAAATTTTGAAAATTACTACACCGACAATAGTGGGACTTCTTAAACAAATAAACTTTAACTTGCCCTAAAATCTCAGTATTATAGCAACAAAAGCAGCAAATGGCGTGCCCTTTGGAGCAGATAACGTAACGCAGGGTCGGTCGAATCGTTGCACAACGTAAATGTGTGCCAATGAACTGTACAGCATTGATTGTACAAAATTTCGGTATAACACTTTTAAAATCAACTGAAGACGTTGATTTTGTGTGGAACCTTTATATTTAAGAGACTACTCAGCCCTAAAACCAGAGCATCATAGCAATAACAGCAGCAAAAAGTAAGCCCTTTGGACCATGTAACATAACGTAGAATTGGCCGGAGTCGTTTTGTACTACGTGAATGTGTGATTATGAACTTTACATCACTGAATGTAGGAAATTAGTCTTATAATTGTTTATACTTATATTATAAAGTTGAGCGAGTGTTTAGAGGTAATAGCTAAATGGCTGGCAAAGTATTTTTGGGTAGCTTCTTGAGACACTTAATTTTACAAAGAAACCTAAATATTATAGTAAGTTTCTGTGCTACTAACACTAAATGCCTGAATATTATTTTTATTAATTTTTTATTATACTAATAACTTGCCAGCTACAATTAATCAAGTTGTACATGTACAGTGCCTAAAGAACTAACCAAAATTCTTAACAATTAATGGTTGAAATATCTATTGATTTTCTATTGATATTTTTAACTCACCGTTTCATAAACCGACTCCTGACTGACGCTTCAATTTTTAACTTATAAATGTAAAATAAAAAGCACCAGTGCGATAAAATAAGTAACTTTTTAATGAGAACTTTTTCAGAAGAGCAATAAAAGAAGTTTAAGTTAGATAGATGGCGTTGATAAAAAGGCAAGTGTCAATGTCATGGATGATATAATTTTATCATGACCTCCCTGAGTGACCACCCCCCCATTGTGTTCAGCTAAGAGTTCATAATTCAAAAACGTTTTATCCGATATGTTCATAAACATTGTTAGTTAGTTAGTAATCGTATTTTATTAATTATAAATATTTAATATAATTAAGATAACACTTTTAATTATGTAACAATACCACCTCTCCGGAGCTTCAATGGGAGCTATCCAAGATCATAATTACTTTCCGTTTCAAGGTCCTGATGTTCAAATTAGGGCTAAGGATGCTAAAAACCACTAATGTCCTCGTAACCGTAGATATATGTCTTATTGGGAAATAGACATTAATTTGAAACAAGTCATCTAAAAAAGACCCGTTTCTTCTATTCTCTTTTTATTTCTTAGCGTGGTCAATAAAACTTATTCATGTAGAACTATTCCACCCGGTATTAGTATTATATTACGTTGAACAGGTATAGTTTTCAGCCAGCGATACGACAAGAAGAAGAAGAAGAACCACAAATATTACCATGTTAAATAACGAATAGATTTGATTTATTGATGATTTTTGATTTACTTATTACTGAACATAATTATTAAATATAATAAGAAAGTAACTTAGTTAAATAACAAGAATAGTTATTGAAAGGAAGACAAGGAAAAGACATATCATCCTACGAGTGGCATAATTTTTCATCACAAATTTTTGATTTTAAAAGATAAGCCTGACAAAACTTTGTACCACTTACACGAAGAAAATAACTGAAATAATTGTATTGCAATACTCCTTAGTTTCTCCACAATTCTAGTGTTAACGAGCAAAGAAATACCTAACTGGCTGCATATTTCGCACGATTGTCTTGCCGGAAGCGAGTTGCAAAAGACGGGTTGCGTAGACAACACATATCATCATCATCATCATCATCAGGTCCTTTTTAGTCTCCACTACAGGAGCACGACCCTCTCTGTACCTACTACTAGGGCCATACTTGGCCAGAGCAGCCAGAGGACTTGGCCTACACTCTCCACGCTGGCCAGACGGGTTGGAGAGGTGTCTTAGATGTTTATAAGCTTTGTTTAGCTTGTATTTCCTAAGTCGCCTTCTACGACATCCACGGGAAGACTTGGAGTGGTCCTATTCTACTCTGCCGGATACCACACATATCATATGGGAATGCAATGCTCCAGTTCAGCTGCAGTACGTGCAGTTCCGGTATACTTACACCGGTTATTATGACACTAGAGTCTGCAGGGCTTGAACTGATAAATGATAATGTTACTAGCAGGAAGCAGTGTTATCGTTGATATTCAATATGCTGATGTATTTGTTATATCTTTCTCACTAGACTTAAAAACGAACAAGGTATTTTGCGATTACACCACGTTGTTTTGTTTAAATCGAAACATATTTCTTTGAATGTATGTTTTGCTATAACTCGAACCAGTCTAAGTAGATGAAATTTGGAACGTATTTGGGTAATAAAAATTCAAATTCATAATAATTTATTTGCACAAAACAAGATATGAACATATTTGAGATGTGCGTTACAAATAAAAGAAGATTATTTTGCTATCTTCTAATAGCATGCAAATATTAGTACATAGAAATACATATTCGAAAAGTTAATTAAATTAAAATTGCTAACTTAATTAAATTTACAATTATTTGTTCCAATGTCATATTATTAGTTATTGTCATTTAAATTATTTTATTGAGTAAAAACATTTTTCCAGGTGCCATTTATTTATCGCTTTTTTTAAAACTGTTAAATGTCAGTTCACGAATGGATTTTGGTATTTTATTAAATAACTACAAAATATTAGTTTAGTTTTAAGTTCAATGGATCAAAATCAGTTTGGTAGTTGTTAGTTCGAGGCTTACTACTAGTCTAGTAAATCTTGGAGATGACCTGGCACTAACGTTAAATCTTATTCACGTTTTCGCCCATCATGATGGTAAAAGCAGCTTCTAGTTCTTAAGCTCTGAGCACTTACCTGCAATGAACTGATTCTGCGCGTCATTCGTGCACTTATTTGACGATGGTTATTGTGTTGCTGTCTAGATAAGTTGACTTATAACATATTAATGTCACTAGCGGTTTCCACATCCATCATATCATATAGCATGCTTGTTTGTGTTTGAAGACATCTTAACTCATTCCTGGACAGTAAACTTCTGTAGCATACTTAACAATAAAACTTATTACCTATTATGTCTCGTTCAGTGTCCGTCAAAGTGTTAATTAACAAATGTTATTTTTATGTTATTAATGTTTAATTCTCTTTTTATACCTTTGTTTTTACCCTTTCTCCACAAATGTAATTTTCGCAACCGTAAAGAATAAGCAATTTCTTCAAAATCTCATTTTAATTATTTACACAATGGGCTTTGTTCTTCCATTCTCACTAAAATAAAAGCCACATAATGAGCCACTAAAACGTGCGGTTTGCGTTTAGTTTTTGCTAAAGCATTGTTTGCTTGAGCACAACCACAGCGGGTTCCCACATACTAAAATGTATTTCTGAATTGCGAAGATTGTCTCGAAGTTAGAGATGGGCGATAACGATAATCCGTGATTGTAGAATAGGCGGACATCCTTAAAGCTGAACTCTGATATTTTATCGTGGATTGTGGTCTCGGTCAATGACAAATATAGCTAACACCGGCTCGCCTATTATCGCCTTGTTAATAAATATGCGTGATGGACGGTGGCCGCCGGTCCGTGATCGAAGTTGTTTTTCGCCAAGTGGTATGGCACTCACACAGGAAGTGCGTGAGGGCATTCGGTTCGTAATGGGGCGGCCCATGTCACTGCCAAAATGACGGTACCTTTGTCAAAATCGACAGCTTGACTACGCACGCTTCAGATTTAAATGATGTATTGAGCCCTAATTGAGCCATAGTTTTAATGCTGCTTACGTAACGGTATTATTTTTATCAAACTGTAGTTCCTTTTCGGTGATAAAGTGTCTGACATCGTATGAATTGGTCTCATATAGCAATCTCTGTGGCTTTCCACGTAGTCGATACCGATTTGCATCGCTGCCTGGAATTGGCTTATTACATTGCAACAATGTGCAGTTTTCCGTGATTTATTACGATTCGTCTGCGGCCGGGTCACACAAGCCGGGCCATTTGTATTCGTTCTGCGGACGTGGAGGTCGTTCGTCCCGGTTCTCGTCTCGTGTTAGCTATTCCCTCGCACTACAGGTCGGGGACCGATTCAGATTGCGCATTAGCCATATATTAGGCGTGGTGCCGCGCTTTGAAAGTATCGTCTCTTATGAATACTGCATCGCAACACGAGTAACACTGTCATATTTTTTTCGACGAGCATGCTGTCCATTCAGTATTGTATAGCAAAGTGGATGTGCGATTTACGACGGCAATAACTCGATCAAAATCAGAGCACGTAAGTGCTCAGTCGATAACCGGTGGCTGTCGATGGCGAGGATGTCGCTGGCAACGTTCCCATAAATTCCGCGGAATCGGCGGGCTTTATAATGGCGGCAGCGTATGGTGGGCGCGCGGCGAATGCCGAGCACGCGCCTACGTGCCAGCGTGCCGGGGCCGCGACTCGCGACCCAGCACATGTGCGGAGATTTGACTCATATCGATTCGCACATCATCTGGGTCGATGCGAAATAGGGTCATAATTGGTTTGTGCTAAATCAGAACGCCGCTGGAGAGATTTACTGCGTCAGTACAGTAATTTACAGCTGGGTAATTAGGAAAAATCCAAAGCTAAAGATGTTACTGAAATCAACGATGCTGAAAGAATTTTAAAAACATCGAGAAGAAAATGAATAAATTATAAACATGAAGAGTCACCCAATAGTGATAATAGAATGCTTTTGTTGTATTTTCTAAATATAGGCAACGATTTAAAGAACCTGATGCTGAATAATAAAGTGTAATCATAGTAAAATTACAATCGTCGGGTGGAAGAAACATCACACAACATAAGAACCGTCATTATCGACAATACCGGTCATGTAAATAATGCGTTAAGCCCGCCCGGTGCTTCCCACCTAATAGGATCAAGAGCATATCGATGTCGCCCCCGTGCACTTTCTAGTTACTCCACATTGTATTGGAGGCTGGTGGGAGTTTATTGACTCTGTGGCCTGTGGCTAGGGCTGGTGCCTCTGAAGACGAGGACAGAGCAGATTCAATAGTTAGAAGGAAACATATGCTAAACATCTGGATTTATGTAGGTGCTTATTACGGGTCTGAATGTTTACAGAGATCCTGAGAAAAGGGTTACAACAGCAGCGGTTAGAATTAATTTCCTTTACTTTGTTGTTGTCCCGAATCAAGTCGGGATTTGCAAGTTGGGGGATGTAATGTAAATCGTGGTTCATACTGGCTCAAATGTGGAAACCCTGCCGGTATCGGCTGGCGCGGATAACGGCAATCACCATGCAGCAGGTTGGCGGACGTAGGTGTCCGCAAATATTAGCGCTTACCTAATTCGGCACTCGCAGACCATATTTGCCTTATTACCTAATCAGAGCCAGTTCGTTTAATATTTTACTTGTCACCTACACTAATTCGCTGCGCCTCATTATTTTATTGCTCCGTGGGCGATGTGGCATGTGACATCAGATTGACAATGTACTGCAGGAGGTTGTAAAAAGGACAACTTGAAGTTGAATATTGAATATCAATGTATTAAGTGTCGGCGGAGTCTTGAGCCGCAGCCGCAGGTCATGGACCAGAATAATTATAGACAAAGTCACAGCAGTCATTTGAGACATGCGACAAATCCATAAGGTTATGAATTGATGAAAGACCTTTGAGCATCCCATCTCGTGCAAAGCCTTTTCTGCATTCGAAGATTTAAAACTTTGAGGATGAGTTTGAAAATGTAGGTGTTAGCCTCAAAGGAAAGTACAATTTGATGTTTGCTGTTTCGCTTGTCATGCTGTAGTCCTAGGTTCGTAAACGCTTAATCAGCAACTGATAGTCCAATCCGATGTTTCCAGTTCAGTGACCTTACATGACAACGTGTCACGTCAAATGACCGTACGCATCACAGAGTGTGCGTCGAGTCGCGCGCGCCATCGAGGTCGCAGGCGCTCTTATGAATGGGCCTGCCGCCCGCGCCCCTCTACATCTATCAATGGACTCACGTGGCGATAGATGATATTTCGATGCAGTATAATAATGCACATTTATAGCAATTTATTGGTATATAACTCATAAAGTGTTATTAGTTACACTCAATCACAAGTTTATGATCAGATTTAACTAGAATCATTTATTTGAAATTGGTATCATTCAAGTATACCTACTGCATCATATCCGGGATTAAGTATGAGATCATTGAGCATTAAATGGTTATAGCTGTATTATATCCGTTAAACAAATTGTCAATACAGTACATTGAAATAAATGAGAGAAAGGTTAGTACTTAAAGCAAACCTAAAATTTCCTGTCCAAACAAATGTTAAACATGTCCACATTGGAAGAAGTACATAATCTATATCTGTAACGAGCATCGCCATTGAGCCGGGCGCATATAATTGACAGCTAAATGCCCTATTAAAGCCGGCGCATGAGCAATTGATTAGTATTAAGTGGTCAATCGCCATGATTTTGATAGCGCCTCTGCGCAGCGCCCACGCGAATTTCGCTTTATTGAGATAAAAGTGTTTTCTTTCACGTATAATAACAATAAAGTAGACGAGTCAATACGAAACTAGTCTGATACATATGTTTCATATTGTATTGAGATCGTGAAGATGCTTTAGTAGGTGGGATTGCTTTGATAGTTTATAAACAAGTCTAACTCTATTGGAATACTTGCTGTCTGATTTGAATGAAAATCGTAGGTGTGCTAAACTGCTCGTACTTCGATGCAATAATTTTAAAGAAAATATTATATTAGCGCCTATCGATGTAAATTGTTGATTTACTGAAGTTCCGCTAGATTAGTTATTTTATATCCGCATTTATATGAAGGTATCTATCTTATTTTCTTTCCGAGTATTTGAATTAACGGGATCTCTTAACGATCTGCAATATAATAATAATTAAGTTTTCTTTACATTGTTAAGCAGGGAGTTAACTTTGACCAAAATCGAAAAACCTGATAAAAGCTAGTTTAAGGTTGATTCTTCTTTTTATTTTTCTTCTGCTTTCTTTACCTTACCTTATCCCACTTTTTCATGTGGGTTCGGCACAGTATGTCAAATCTCTCCATTTTATCCTGTCGCCTGCTACAGCCTTTGTCACTCCTGTAAGGTTGATTAATCGACAAATTAATAATTTATTTTACCTTTCTGAATACCTTTCTCTATGGTAAAATTATCTTTGAATTTATTTAGACGATGTTTTCTCCGTATCTGACCTTATAGGGCAACGCGTCCGGCCATCTCAAAGGCATTAGCTAACGCTGCTACAGTGTGACCCTTATACGAGCACAGCCATACCAGATAATGTTACGCCTTATTTAGCTGAGGTTACTCCAAACTGGACGAGCAAGGCTGTATATTGTGGGTTGCTTTGAGATGTCAGTCGGTATTAAAATTATTGAGTTTCTTTTTTTCTCATAGGGCGTATAATATTTCAACCTTTAGAATAGTTTGACGGGAATAAACGTAATATCTACTAGTAATATATTTTTTTGATTACAAGTCACTGTATGTATATATTTGATACAGATGAACAAATACATATTATATATGTCAATGTATCTACCTAATGCCTAAATTCGAATGTCTGACATATTACATTAGATTTTGACAAGAGAAATTTGGGAATTATGCTAGATCTCTGCCGGAGGCAAAAACTATCCCAAAACTAAACTAATGTTAGTAATAGGTAGTAATAGTTAGTAGTAGTTTCGGGATGGTTTTTAGACTACTTATTAGACTAAAGTACATCGACGGCAGTAAATCTACTCATGACCACGTAAATTAATGGATTTTAACCCATTCACAACACCTATTATGAGCAACCTGCAGAATTCGCAGATTTAATATTTTTTATTGTTACTTATACTTGTGATATCGTTTTCTTTTACATGTAAATTCTAACTCAAATGAAATGATAAATGGTAATTCATCGCTGACAAACAAACCATCAACAACAATCACGCGTGATACGGCGAAGTGCAATCCCACATAAATCTCTGAACGGCGCTCGGCATTACAAATTACCTCAGTGCAAATTGCTTCACTCAATTACTGTTATGTTGTAACTCAACAATGCGTTTGTGAAGGAGTAGCTATTGTAATGTTCCCGAATTGATTGTCAACATATTTTTTTAAAAGTGTAACAAAGTCAAACCTTCACACCTTTTTTTTTTTGTGCCGAAATTAGCTGACATTTAGCTCCTTGTAGGGAGCAGAAAATAACAGGACCAAGTTTTGGTTAGTAGTTTACTTCAGGACCTTAAAAGTCACATCAGGCAATGCAAGAATGGTTGTAGAATTGCTTTACTATGATTTAATTTTTTGACTAGCTCCGTGGCGCAGCGGTCAACACGCCTGCCTGCGACACGGAGTGACCTGTTCGATCCCCGGCCAGGTCAAGATGGAAAATGATCTTTTTCAGATTAGCCTGGGTCTTGGATGTGTATCTATATATGTATTTGTTATAAAATATAGTATCGTTGAGTTAGTATCCCATAACACAAGTCTCGAACTTACTTTGGGGCTAGCTCAATCTGTGTGATTTGTCCGTATATATTTATATATTTATTTATTAATTTTATTTGGAAGTTTATATTTGTCAATCGACAATTTTAGTTCACGATCATACATAACCTTAAAGGTCACATCAGGCAATGCAAGAACAGTTGCAGAAGTTCTTTACTATGATCTCATTTTATTTGGATGTTTATAATTGTCAATCGACAATTTTAGTTCACTTCAAGATCATAATCTTAAAGGTCACATCAGGCAATGCAATAACTGTTGTAGAAGTGCTTAACTATGATCTTATTTTATTTTATAAGTTTATATTTGTCAATCGACAATTTGTAACATGTATGAATGAGTTGTAAGGTTACTCAACCCGCTGTACCTTGACGATTTACTACGAAATATTTTAATGAATCACACGCTTTTTAAATCCGACGCACACAGCAGGAGGTGTGATCTCGAACACCGCAGCCATAGAATGATGATTGAACTCTGACTCACATCATCTACATACCCGTCTATGGAAAAAATCGAAGGTCGAGATCTAGGATAAGATCTAACAATGAATCACGTGATCAATTACTACTAACATGTGAGTGACGAACAGTCACTTTAACAGATTTTAACTCATTTGTTGGAGGTTTATGTTTCGATTTTTTCGCAATTAAATGAACAAAGAATTGCTTCATACCACTTAGGTGACTTGGTCTCCTTGATATTTTTTGGTCTTGCGTGTCTTGTTTATGGAATTGTGAAGGTTTTGAAAAAAATCTTTATTGTTGCATTTCTGCACTTTGCAAAACATAATGTTAGAATAGCTGAAGTATAATTTGTGCTACAACATGGTTTTATAGTCGTTTTATATTCTTCTATTTCCTTTTTAATAGTACCGGCTTTAGGAAAATCATATTCCCTAAGCTTTTCCAGCTATAAAATTTATTGCTTTTTTGTTTTATTACCTGATAGCTGTCTTAAATTGCTAGTAACGGCCACTTCTTTAAACGATTAAGTTAAATAAAAAGCCACATGTTCCGGAGACGAGAAGACAATAATCTTTACGACTTCCATAATCTGTCATCAATCACCGACCATCAGCTGTCCCATTGAGGGCCATGAACATCACCGGCGTTTTCTCTATAGGTGCTATGGGCGTAGCCGTACTTAATGGCCACCTTAAAATCAAGTAGTGAAGATTAGTATTGCAGTTAATATGTTTCCGAAGCAAGCCATAAACGCAAGCCACCGACCACTAGAGCATGCAACTACATTTAGTCACTAGATGTCTAAAAAGCTTCTAATTAACTTTGGGATGATTGATTTTTTTATGCACCTGAAAAATATAAAAGATTATCATATCGAGGAAGACAAAAAGCTATCTCAACCATCACCACCAAGCATCGTGAAGACATTCAGTGACTGTGTCTAACCAGTTTGCATAATACTCCTAGAATTTATACTAAGTTACTAAAGCACCCTAGAATTTATCCTTAGCTACATCAGGTTCGGTCATCCATTAGCACCTGCTAATGGATGACCGATGTCCCGCCGGGTTGACCTCCGATATCCGGCGATTTACCCACCGACAGAATTTTAAGTGCCACTCGTAAAATTAACTCTCTTAATGGCTCCGTGAATGGCAGGAATTTTAAGATACGTCCGATCCCTTAGCCCCGTTGTTGTCTTAATTGCGATGTTTGTGGTCGTCTGTCTAAAAGGTGTGCTTGTTACGGGGTTTCCTTTTGGTTTGCGGATCTTAGGTCATTTGCTGGTCAGAGCTTTCAACATAATTTAACATTTGATATCTTGTTTTGTTGTATTTGTTATTGATTTCTCAAAACACAACATTCTAACTTATGTCATTGTGCTATCACTGTCATGTGTGTGTTAAAATAAATATTCTAAAATGTTAAGCAAAGTAAAGCACTTGGCATAGTCTGTTACCCTCGTCTCTTAGATCCCTCACGTCCTATCCTTCGACAGCACTAAAAGACAGTTAATACGCCGAAAGACATTCGTGTGAAACTTTTAAACGGGTTTAACACGTCAACAACTCAACACCGTCACTTCGCTAATGGGGGTCTGTCATCGCGACGACCCTTAACTGGCGTTTCCTGGCTCCAACAGATTCTCTAATTTTGGATTTGAGAAGCGGATATAGTTAGCCGGCTAAATTGTAGTATGTACTTTATTTTTTGTGGACGGTACACTTGTCCTCATTAAAAAGTGTTTTCTGGTAATTTGTTTGATTTGATACAAGGTTTATGGCTTCCTCACATTTATTTCGCGTATCATGGTTTTAGATTGTTCAATCGTTCGTCAACATTTCAAATATAAATGACGTAAAATGATATGATTTCATAAAAACAAATGTTTAAATAACGAATATTTAAAACAACATCTCCTTAAAGACTTACCTTTGTTATTAACATAGTATATAATGTAGTTAGCGCTAGTCTAGATTTGGAAAAAGTCTGTTTTTGCTCATTTCATCATTACAGCTGCAAAAGTCCACTGCCAGACATGGGTCTTTCCCAAGGAATTTTCGTTCCATGGGAGGACATTGCCATACTAACCACGCTTGGCAGACGAGTCGGCGATGGTGAATGCAGTTTCTTTGGTCTCTCGTGCTTCCGACGCTGTTGCCTTAGGCACATAGGGACCAAGTCTGGATTGAGTTTCTTTCGGCGTATTCTTCTCACCAGTGGTCGTTGCGAAACGCTAGTAGTTTTTCGATTTTGCATAAATTAAACAAATATAAGAAATAAAAATATGACGTTCAAAAAGAGATACATGTATCCAATTTTGAATAAAAAAAATCTTTGACTTTGCCTATCGAAAGCATTATTAAGTTGGGGAAGAACAAGAATTTGTTGGATTTGGGAAGGAAATGAAAGTATTGGGATACTCATTTCCTTCCCAAATCATTTAGAAGAATGGGGGAAAGTAAATAGCAGATCGGGAGGCCGGGCGCGCGTACCCGATGCCATACCTGCAATTATCGGAACGGCAGGTGAGGATGAGACCCCTGAACATGACCCTGACCTGTGAAAATGAAGTACATGTATTTGCGTCGTGCGACACGAGGCTGGCGTGTTTAAACACTGCGCCACGGAAGCCGTGGGGTGGCATTTTAGCATCAATAAAACACAAAATTACAAATTCTGTAACCGCAGAAAGACAAACAGTCGGGGAAACACGACAAAAACCAGAGCAATAAGCTTTACTCATCACTGCATCGACAGCTGTAAATGTTTACACAACTTAGGGTTGCGTTGCAACGCGTGGAACATCTCATCTCGTGTGAAACTAGGGGTCCACTTAAAATGATATCATTGGTAAAAAAACAACTATGTGCGAGCCTGTCTCGTGGATTAAATGTTCCTTACTTTTATAAAGATTCTTTTTGTAAAATGGCAATTATTTTCAGCAAAATTTTTTGCTTTCTTTCTTTACATATAAAGACATTTAAGGTTAAACTAAACTACTACGATTATGGATTTTGCGTAGGGTTTTGCTAATGTTGCGAATGTGCAAAATAAGCAATTTACATTTACATATCTTTTCAACCGACTTCAAAAAAAGGAGGAGGTTATCAATTCGGTTGTATTTTTTTAAATGGTTTCAATCAAATCCAACTCAAGCCTACAACCAGAGTTGGATTTTGAACCTTGATTACTTACACGCGATTCTGAGAAAATGGGACTTATCAACAAGACGGACGCACACGGACAACAAAGTTATCCCTTAAGGGGTTTTTTTTTAACTTTTGGAGCTAGGGAACCCTAAAACTGTGTAGGCGTTTGACATATGTCGTATAGGGGTCGCGATGACCGTAGTTAGTTTAACCACGTTTAACTACAAGCTTCCGTAACCGGCCAGCAGTGACACATTGTTCACTGTTATTATCTTGTCGCCGAGGTCGACCAAGAATAATGTCGCGATACTAAGAAATATTTGTATAAAAAGTTCTTATTTGAAACCATTTCCGCCCATTGTTGCGTACGAATCTTTTGATTCCGTAATCAGGAAGTTTATAGTATTTACACAGACGATGAATGTACTCGGTCGTATGTACCTGATACGTTGTAATGTATATTGAACTCTATTGTAACGAAATAAGGCTAATGCAACGGTAGGTTGGCAGAACATATGTACAGACAAGTCTGTACTTTAAAATTATCATACGAGGATCTGTATGTCCCGCCTTTGCTGGTACCGCCCCATCTCTTTTTGGGTCTGAATTTTTGGTCTTTTTGATCTATCTACCGAAGTTAAATACTACGGTGGATAGTTCAAGAATCAGACTAGATTTTTTTTACTGCTTACATAAAAATGGGACTTATCATCATCAGGTCTTTTTAGTTTCCACTGCAGGAGCATGACTCTCTCTGTACTACCGGATGTACCATACTTGGCCAGAGCAGACAGAGACTTTGGCCTACACTCTTCTTGCTGGCCAGACGGATTGAAGAGGTCTCATTGATGTTTATGAACTTTGTTTAGCTTGTACTTCCTAAGTCGCCTCTTACGACATCCATGGGAAGAGTAGGAGTGGTCGTATTCTACTCTGCCGGAAACCACACGCCTAGGGACTTATTATAATCTTTTTATTTATTTGTTTTTCGTGGACGTTACAATACAAAATGTAATGTTTAAAGCGCGAGTCAATACATGTGTTTCAATCGCGAAAGCTTAAAAGAGAACAGTATTTTGTAATCTTATTTAATAAAACAGTATATAATAAAACTTCATCGTTATATTTTTCATTAATTTTGAACCTCTGAACTTGAAATCCTGGAATCAGAATCTCCTAATGGAACACAGAATTGTGAGAAAAACAAGGTACATAAAATAAGAAAAAATAAATTTACCTTCCATAGAAATTCGTCCGATCGGCGACTTTGTATGGGAAGCCCCATTTTTTTCCATTTTCAGCTTTTTTCTTGTTATACTAAATTTCATTAGGGATTCTGATTCCAGGATTTTAATAAAGTTCAGAGATTAAAAATTACGCGGTATATCGTGACAGCTTTACTGTTCACTATTCCCGAAAACAGCGGAAACGTATACTATTCGGAATTTTCACATCATCGTCACTCTCCTCTATTACTCACAGTGAAGTTCAGATATTTTTGCGTTTCATTCATTCACATTAATTCTTTGTTTTTAACTCTTCTCAGAATTCTTGTAAGATATTCATGTCATGCATGACATGATTTCTGTGAATCCGGTAGGGGTTTCATGAATGAATTTAAAAATAGGAGTTTCCCATTACACGTAAAAACTATGAGGAAAACGTGGGTATACAACTTATCAAATTGGGATAGGGATATCCTTATAGTTTTAATTTCATGAAAAAAAAAAATTGTTTTTTGAGTCGGTTTACGGACAATAATTTTACGTGGTAACGGTGGAAAAGAGATAGATGCGTCAGAAGCCGAACGCTTAGGCCGATGTGCCCCTCTATCGCTTATTCCGCGCTTTCGCTTGCATATGAAACGTGACACTTTTTTATGCGTGCAGCCGGTGTTCATCAATTTATAAGACGTTATCACGTCAAAATTTTAATGGTTTTGCCTTGAAGATCATTTTTTATTCTAGCAGGTTCGTCCGACCAACCAACTTCATTGTTTTCTATATGTTAACCCGATAAAAAAAATGGCGCTTGATACACGCGCGATAAGTCTGCTCTAGTTATTCCAGCATTTATCGCAAATCCCACGGAAACTGCTGATCTTGTAGCCCGCGACACTTGTATCTCCTCCCATATCCTGCGAGCGGAAGTGAGTGGATGTTGCGTCATCGACCGGAAATAGCCGCCCTCTGTGTCACCGCGTGTCGTCATATACATGCACGCATCGTCATAAAGCGGTTCATGAGTTCACTTGACTAATCAGCGCGCACCTAAGTCCTAAGCTCTCGCCTAATCGTGCACTCGCGTTAACGACGCCGGAAATGACTACCATTAAACAATTTTCAGTCCACATACGTGCTTAACTGTAAATGATGTCCCTGCCCCTAAACGAAGAACAAATGATTTGAGGCAAAAAACTAATGGAGGCGATTGATCTCGCTGTTCACTTTCGGGACGTAATTATTACCCAGCGGAAACAGCTCTGAGATAATACTGCGATTATTCTTCTCTACATGTGGCCAATCATTTATTTGTTGAGCGGGCTCCCCTCGTACCCTCGCGAACGCAATCATTAATGCACTTTATGCTCCCAGTGTTAATGCGTCGGGATATGAAGTCAAAGGATTGATGTAAACGTTTCCAGGGAGCATCATATTTATGGCATCTCCGAACACTTAATCAGCGGCAGGAAGATGTTAACTGTCCGCTCGTATATTTTCATCAGATTATAATACGGCAAAGTTCGGCCGACAGCGGTGGCATCAACTCATGGAATCAATTTGCAGCCCTGAAAATTTATGTTCATGTTTCCCCAATTAACTGGCAATTCGGTGGCTTCGATTATTTTGCATGAAATGTGCGGGCGACTCCCGCATCCGGTGATTACGTCTGGCGCATAATTTGTGATGCGCCTGCGCCGAGCCGGCCAACCTACTTCGCCCGCTCTTGATTTTTGTTAGATAAAAAACGGAAGGGTTCGTCGTGGTCGGCCGGTGTCTGCGGGCTGCTTCGCTCACTTGTTGTTTGTTTTTGCTAAATGCTCCTTTGCACCTGCGCAACTTTTTTTTATTGTGTATTTAATACCCAAAGTGCTGGCTCGATTTCTCGGTTGTATTTCAATATCGGTTTTATTTTAATATTTTTAAACTTGCGCAAGTGGATGTAGTTACTCTTACCTTATAAGAATCTGAATATAAATCGACTTCATTTAAATGCAAGTGAATATTAATAAGAGTATAAATAATGCGTATAGTAAACTCCTGCGCAATGGCTGATTGCCTTCTAGACGTGGTTTAAATACGATTATGAAGTGTGTTGTTGTTTGTTGCAGAGTCGGGGTCCGCGGGCGTGGTCGGGCGCGTGCGCGTGCCGACCGGATGCGCCACCGGCGACATAATGTGGCTTCTTGATGAGCCCAATCAGCCTTATGAAGGTGATTCTATTATCTAATGCGCAGTACACTCAATGCCGCTACGTGCTTGTACTAAACTCCTATACGGATTAGACATTCATAACTTGCCAGCGTCTATGTGCAAATGTTCTTATTCACATACGTTATTTGTCTTTGGTTTCAGACTGTGAGCAGCTGCTCTGCTTTCGATATTACAATGGTGAAGGCGAAGAATGCGTGGCGGAGTCTCCAGCCGTACCGCCACGGTTTAAAGTTGATCTTAAGAAACTGCCTCTCCGGCTCAAGGAAGGCATCTCGAGAAAGCGAAGCGGCGACCAAGTGTCACCGTTCTCGTACAACAATGAAAGCTTCGAAATGAACTCTGAAAATCCGCCTCGGGTCGAGTTCGTGCCCGGCACTAGCCAAGATATCAAGCATCTCAGCGATAACGTCAACAAATGCTCAATTAGTGCTTTAGAAAGTAACGGGAACAGTGTGAATCTCGGTCAAACAAAATGTGATCCTAGTAAATCTCTAGTTAGTAATGTAAGTAAAGAATCTCAATCTGTAAATAGTGAATCTCAGAGTGCTATGGATTGTAGGCCAACCTCCTCGGGTGTCAAGAAAAAATGTCCCCCTCCTGTAGACACAGGCGGCGGACACACATCGACTGGAATCAAAAAGAAATCAAAAATTGCAAATAGTGGTTTTGAATCTCCTACTTCTCCGGGTACAGAATACTATAAAATATGGTCACCAAAGAATCCGTGCAAAATAATGAAGTTCGTATACGACGTGGAAGGTGCCAATGTGCCAAGTGATGCGGAAAAATCGCCGGTACCTCCTCTGCCCCCGAGACAATCACACAAACCGCTGGAGAGAATGCACGCATTGTCTCCGCCCCAGGTACCCAGACATCGAAAGCCAAAAAAACTCACAAAGCCTGAAGACGCGTTTACGTTTGAGCTGATAGATATAGATGAACAGTTTTTTACGGATAACAATATTACGAATTCGGCAGTTTTACAAGGCGAGATTAATGATTTTAGACCCGGTGAATTTTATTCCGGAAATCAAGGAGCTATGTCCTCAACTACAAGTTTTTGGAGAGGCGGCCAAAATGTCGCCCCTCTAGCAACACCGGAAACCGATGGTAGCTTATGTGAATCGACGATTTCTTCCATGAAATTGTCTAGGTTAAGTGAAGAAAAAAAATGTAAAGATGTACCTGAAGCCTCTTCTAGCGTTAGTAAAAGTAATATAATGTTTATTAAAGATATAGGACCTGACAATTACATCACGACGACGTTTGCCAGGAAAGATAAATCTAGTCCCCCGACTGATGTAGTAGACGGCGTCACTCTAACGCCTAACCACGCCAAGTCTGAAGAAAAAGCTCAAAATACGTTTTTGAATGATATAAGTAATCATTCGGAATTCGAGGATGATAATAGAAATCAAATTGAAGAGAAAGAAATCACAGTACTTAAAGGTCACAAACCTTTGACGAGGCAGATTTCCGGACGCGCCACACCCACAATGATGACAGCTTTTTTAAATTCGTCGCATATCGATACTCCGACTAGGGAAATAGATAATAACAGCTCAAACGCACCTAGTTCTTGTAATTCTTCGCATTCCACATCACCCGTAGACGATACGAATAAGACGTTACCGAGTGTAGGAACGTTATTGCTGAACAGGAAATATTCATGTGACAGTTCAACGCCAAAACATTCAAGCTTACCTCGACATCTGCTGAAGAACTTAGGATGCGAAGTGACTCCTAAACATTCTCCTTTAAAAACTGTAAATAATGTGGAGAGTCCAGCGCGGCCTCATCCTAGGGTGTTGACGCGAGTGGCCGCTTTAGCCGGTGCTGCAGTTCCGCAGTGTCCACCCACGCCTACACATCACGCTAGGAGGCCGCGACCTATGCCTCCGCAAGACCTGCATCCTCCTCCTATAAACACTGAGAATAGATTACATGAAAACTTCGAAATGGTAGAATTTACGAGTGAATTGAGGACTTCGGAGATCAGATCGCCGAACCTTGAGTTTGTAAACAGCAACCATTTCACGATAGTGCACGCTGGGCCACCGGACGATGTTGTGCTGCGGAGGCCGCGGCCTGTGGACGATAGCGATGATAATGACAACGCTGTGGCCTCCCCTACACCTTTGAGGCACATGGCTGGGATAAGGCTGCCGTCGATACCTGAGAGAGCTTCCAGGCAGATGGCTTTGACGGGAGATTTTCCTGCTAATATGATTGGCGGGATTATCGAATGTGAAGAGCCCTTACCTGCAGGTACGTAACTGTCAACACAATTAGTCGCTGATTTTACACGCAGGTTTCTCGTGCGTGGGCTTAGGATTTTATTGCATTTATCGCAGCAGTAAATGACGTGTTAAACTCGAGAGAAATTCGCGTAAAATCGCCTGTATACGAGAACTTGTGAAATACTTTCTGTGAGCGTTGTTTGGTGTTCTGCTTACAGAATGATCTTTTCTACAGTTGCGTCCATAGCTGCGATGCGTCAGAGCCCGGGGTCAGCTATTATGACAGTAATATGACTATTCATATTCGCGCTGTGATATGATTCGGCGAAAGTTTTTACAGCCGGCTACCTGCGTGATGCCAACACTTCTTCAAGAACCGCAGACAAATGCCTGTGAAAATTAAGAACAAGTATTGGCCCCTGGTGCCCCTCGTATCGCAGGCTGGCGTGTTAACTAATGCGCCACGGAGGCCGTCCATCTTCTTAAGGGTCCATACTACCTCACACTGCTTTGCAAGATTTACTGTTATATCAATAATAATTAAATACTCAAGTTGAAATAAAAATGCAGCAAAGTTCAGGACTAACTCTGGTAACTATATGACTCAAAAACACGATTGCGTTAAATTTTCTCGATAGAAAAAAATTGCAAAGTTGCCTCCAAATCACGTCTAATTTACTCGGTATATAGCATTATTCACCAAATACATTGAAATTAACCTTGAAACTTTTGATTATTATTGCATTACAGATAAGGCAGCCATCATATGTTTTTTTTTCGAATAACCCTTGAATATTCCTAAAAAACGAAAATATCCAAAGTAGCCAACGCGTTTAGACCATCCGCATTTGTATGGCCACGCCGCCTGGCATATGTCGGGCTCTTAAATGTACTTTGGCTATATGATGTCTGAAATACGTAATAGGGTTTTCACAAATGCTTACCACCAGATGGCAGAAACGTGTAGAGAGTACGATAATCTGCTGTCATTGGATAATATTTGACAGCTGACACATTGTTGACCAATAACAGATTACCAGGCCCTATTTATCAGTGCTGCTGCCGCTAATTTTATAGAACCCGCACTCAGTTCTGATGGTTTATTTGAAAAAATTCAGGTTGGGAGGCGCGTATGGACAGTCACGGGCGAGTGTTCTACATCGACCACATAAACAGGACCACCACGTGGCAGAGGCCGGGCGCCAACGGGACATCTCCTAGGTCACCTGCGCCAGAAGTACAAAGGCGGCAGTTAGACAGAAGGTATGTTCTTTTATTACACTTTTAAAGGCTCTCGTCTCTTCCTCCCCTCCTTTTCCCTATTTGGGGTCGGCTCTGTATGTCATTTCTCGCCATTTTTTCTACTTTCCACCATATCTTCACTAGCACCCCGTTCTTGCATATCATTGCTCACACATTCCCTCCACGACTTCCTCACCGTTCTTATTCCTCTATATCCTGTCACATTGAAGCGGAGCAGCTTTTTAATTTCTCCACTACTGTTTAAATATTAATGCGTAAAAAAATATTTTAAGTACATAATTCATCTAAAATCTTTAAAAGATTTTGTACCTAGTTAAAAAGTAAGTGTAGGTCCTTTTAATTTGTACGGATATCATCACATCACCATCTACTAGCTACTAGAAGGAACTAAAATTGATATTGTGTTGAACTTTTTCCAGGTACCAATCCATCCGCCGCACCATGACCCGGACGCAGCTGGCAGAAGAGGAGGCAGCATGCGCCTCCCCCCCGCCCCCCGCGGCCGCCGGCTCCTCCCGCGCCGCGCCGCACGCCCCGCACCCCGCCGCTGAGTTCCTCGCAAGGCCTGACTTCTACTCCATACTGCATATGAACCAGGTTAGTATTGTCATACGGATGTGTTATAAGTATAACGGATAGGTTCAGAAAAGTTAAATTTTTACATTTCTGAAATATGGCTTTGTTGGCTAAAAGATCGTCGATCACAAGGGCCCACAAGGCTGACAAGGCTATAGACATATTTTTAAAAATATATTTTAATATGTTCGTATTACGTCGATAGTCAACTGGTATTTTTGTAATATCGCTTTAAGCAAAGAAAAAATAATTACAATTAATATTTCACAGACACTATTAATCATGACGCCATAAGAATAAAAGTGAGAAAAATTCAAATGTGCGTAACATTTATTGATATACCTTAAAATCTTGTGTTGGACTGAACGTAAAGCCACTTAAGAGGGCACGAATGCGAAACTTGTCAATAAACATTCGTCTAGATGTCTATATTTATAACGACTACATGCCTGTTATTTATTATATATAAAACTTCAACATATTTTCTTAAAACTGTCAAACCTGAAAACACGATTAATAACAAAAGCCTCGATACTTTTATTTTGCAAACATAGCCCCTTTATTTGATGTTTGTGGTCAGAACGGCGAAACCCTAAGGTCTTTAGAAATGATTTTTAGTTTCCTAGCTTAGCAATAACTAGTTCTAAAATCTGGCAAAGTTTTTTTACTCATTAACCTCGTACTTTTATTTTAAATAACAATTAAGTGATTTGGCGCTTACGCCCGTTAATTCTAGGACACCCGCTTGCGCCTACCCACTATCTTCTTCTCATTTTTTACGCGTTACGGTCATTAGATCTATCCTGCTTTCGCGCGGGGCGCGGGGTGCGAAATGGCTTCAGCCGGGTCGCATTGATGCGCTCTTAATAAAATTGTTCACAGTTATTTTGAACAAAAAGTTTGAAATGTTTTGTAACCTCTTAGAGGCATTCCATTGACAAATCTTAGGTAAAGCCGCTTTTTTTTAAAATAGGTTTTAGTAAAACTTTTTAAAAAAATATCTAAAGAGAAACGTAGCTCATAGCAATCAGTCCAACCGATTCAATTAATGATAATTAGTTCTGAACACGTTATACCCATCAACAATAGACAAATTATCATTACTGTTTATTTTTGTATGAGTGTAATACACAGACATAAACCGAATACAGATAAGGCGTTAGCAGAATATTTTTTTTTATATTTAAATAATACGATTTATATACATTTATAGATTTCTTTCGATATAAGTGTTGTTACCTTAATAAACTCTGTCTTAGAGCATAGAATAAATATAGATTGTACCGGGATCATATAAAAATCGATCAGGAGAAAAACGCCTAAATGAAGATTTTATTCAAAAGTGATATTCACTAATGATAATAGGAAAATGTAATTTTATTAGAAAAAGTAAGGTTTGGTACATTACTATAAAAAATTAGGACCTGCTGCCATTTGGTAGTCGTTAAAGGAACCACGTCAGAGGCCGAGAGGCGGTTCCGAAGAACTCTGACACCAGGGTGTGCATGGTCGATTGACCGTGTCACCTACACCAAATGATGATGATGAGGACCTGAAAATAAAACTAATAACCTAACCGGCCATAAGGTTACATTATAAAATAAAGCAAACTTAAATAATCTTGCCTATGTTGGCAAGAATGCTGGCTACTTTCCCACGCTGGATAGCGAGGCTTATGCTTTGCGCAAAAAAGCAGCCAGCCCTCTTGTCGCGTGTGGCGGAGATCAGGCGAGGAGCTATCTCTTCGATCTCTTCGTAGAGAGCTCTCGCACTAGGACCCCATGGTCCAAATGTCTCCACACCAAACGGCACAAATATAAGATTAAGATAAAGTAAACGCGAGAACCACTTTAGTAACTTTATTAAGTTTTAAAAGAATACATCGAGAGCACACGTTTTAGCACAATCCGAATGTAACCGCCATCTCACTACGTCATTCGCATACGTCACATACACCCGTCTCACTCTTTACCTCTCTTTCATTCCTACATCTCTAAGCATTTGGTTTTGTGACGTGTTTTTTAGTATAAGAATGTATTATTGTTTCCGTAACTTAACTATTACAGTTTCATAATTTTGAATATTATTTTTCAGGAAGCGTCATCACTATACAACTGCAACTCCACTCTCAAGCACATGATATCTAAAATCAGAAGAGACACGTCATCGTTCGAGCGATACCAACATAACAGAGACCTGGTGGCCCTGGTCAATATGTTCAGTGAGAGTGACAGGGACCTGCCGCTCGGCTGGGACACCAAGCTGGATAGGAATGGCAAGGTAACAGAAACGTAATCTTATAAGTTAGGACTTAAGTATTAAAGTCTTGAGAAGTAAAAAAAAAGTTAAGTCAGTCTGATCCAGACAGATTGGAAATGGTATATAAATTCAAAATATTTATATTTATCGCAATATGTCCGTTTAGTTTTGTTTTCTTGTGTGTTAATGGCCAACACTGGTGTCCGATTTTTCAATCTACTAAAGGCATCTGTCTGACATAGCTTAAAGACTACCATAAATGAACGGACAAGTTCGAGATATTTTATGCCACTTACCGTCACCCATCCCAGTGGAAACTAGTGAATGCTCATTATTTGCATCGTCAAAGGTTAACAAATCTTCCGAGACTGAACAACAGAATTATCTATCTCAATACAGACTGAACAAATATAGTTGTTTAACAAACATGCATATAATTAACTAACTTACTCATTAAATGCTAACAAACGCTAACTAATTTTTAAATTAATATCTGCAACAAATCTTGATTCCATCTGCAATGATAGGGAATTGTTCTGCTAACATCATATATATGTATGTATATGCATAAGGTACCTATCTAATTTAACGACGTATGTTAGCCACCTAAAGGAAGTTGGTCGTCGTCGCCGATGCGGGCCGAAAAATCGCTGGAGACACGGAACTGTCTGTATTATAAAGGGAATAAGTTGAGAGACCTTTGTTCAGCAGAGTGACATTGGTTATAAAATTGTATGCTGTAGAGCTATTGTAGAGTCATTAAATATTCATATAGAGAACATGCTTGATGTGTAGATTTAAAAAATGTTTCGGATTACGTAAGCGTCTATTAAACATATTTCAAAATTGGATATCGGTAGGTTCAGCTTAGTAAAATTTGGTTGGACAAGCCCATTTACAAAACATGACAACATTAAAAGAAATAAGTATATATTACCATAGGATATCCTTTAAAAAAGTCTTCCCGTGGATGTCGTAGAAGGCGACTTAGGAAATACAAGCTAAACAAAGCTTATAAACATCTAAGACACCTCTCCAACTCGTCTGGCCAGCGTGGAGAGTGTAGGCCAAGTCCTCTGGCTGCTCTGGGCAAGTATGGCCCTAGTAGTACAGAGAGGGTCGTGCTCCTGTAGTGGAGACTAAAAAGGACCTGATGATGATCCTTTAAAAAATTGGATTATAGCCACTTTTATTATGAGGCGATTCTCATAAACGTAATAATCGCAAATCACGCGACATATGTGACGTCACATCTGTCTAGTCTTATCAAGGGGGAAACTTGGCAAAGTTATGGACTCGCCCAAAAACTGCCACGATATCTCGAAGACGTTTTTGGACTATATTCTCTTCACTGACATGCGCAGTCACGCCCGGTGAAGTAACGAAAGGTCACTCTACATAGTCCTTCCAAAAAAAAAGTGCAGCATGGTCCGCTATGGGCGGGAATTTCGGCGGACTGTACGGTTTTTGTTTTGGATTGTTTTGCAAATAGCTTCTAGTGGACTTTATAATGTGAAATCGGTGTAACTTCGTGTTATAAATGCCCATGTTTATGAACAATGTGTGGATTAACTAAAATAAAGTGTCATGGTGCGGATGTAGTGAGACTTACATAGCGAGCTAATCGCTCACCTTATTGCAACGTCTATGATCAAACCAGTGGTTTCATGGGAATTGTCGCCAGGGGCTTCATTGAATCAACGAAATTAATTAAATTAATTATACACGAGTAAACTAAGTACATATCATGCATCTGTGTACTTGTAATGTTTTTTTTGGCAAATAAACATTTTTCTATTTCTATTCTATAATTACACCACCATTTCGTTGATAACACGTAGAAAAATATGAAGGGCTAAAAGGCATAGAAAGCGAAATGCCGTAAAATAATTTTGAAAAAGAAAATGGTCCGTTATGCGCAGCGTTTCTTCGTGGACCACGTGATGCGGCGCACGACGTTCATCGACCCGCGGGTGCCGCGAGCGCCGGCGGCGGGCCCGTTCTCGCCGCTGCTGCCCCAGAGGCGGCGCCCGGCCGTCTTGGACCAGGTTCTTTGCTTGCTGTGTCGTGTTTGCACGCTTTCGGTAGTAGAATTAGCTGCAATCATAGAACTCCATTATTATTGTTTGATTAAAACTTAAGTGGAATATTAGACATTATTGAAAATGTGACAACGGGTTACTTACGTACGAAGTCAACTACTAAAGTCTGTCCAATCAAATGGTTAGCTAGCACGGCCGACAAAAGAAGTGTCCCACCAAAGGCGCTATCGGCAGCTTCAAAGACTCGGCATGCGCTGTACAGACGCAGTAAAGTTGATGCATTGCGCGGATCAGCTGTTTCACTATGCTACGCAGCGAGTAAACTACACGAAGGAAAATGTTTTTCGTCCTTGTAAAGATAAAGGCGGTTATTAGCAATTGGTTTCATGTTTTGCAACAAAAAAAAATATTTTCTAAATTTAATTATATTATTATTTTCATTTACTTTCCAAAATATCTTGTGGGTGTACTGAAAACCATTGCCCGGACAGACTACAGCCGATACTTTTCGACCTCGTCAAGACTTTCGACCGGATGAGGTCGAAACATGTCGGCCAGCGGCAGACTTCGTACGTGAGTAATTCGCTGTTACATATTTTAATAATGTCCATCGTTGTCTTACAAGCACAGTGCTTCTGTTGGCGTCAAAAGTTCATGAAATGGCTACATACAATGTACTGATTTCATGGTCTAAACCAAAAGTGTAACTGGTCACACTTTTAATGAAGATGGTATGTAGATGTTTCGTCATCATCTTTAGGTTAGAGTTGTAGACTGGCGATCCTGTGATGCTCGCCTTGTATCATTTTGCTTGGGTTTTGTTTATTTTTGTTGTAATGTTTAGTTTTCACGACCCACTTTCACTTACTTATTTTCGTGCTTTCAATACATGGTGCGTACTCCCAAACACGTATTTCTGAGTAAACGGATGCCTAATTAATAGTTTCGTTCCCGGGGAAGAATGAATAATACCACAGGCATGAAAAGAAATTGACAGACAGCATAAAAAATATTGTCATATAAACTGTAAAAACTTTATCTCTGACCAATGACAATGCCATTTTCAAATAAATATTTTATTATAATGTTATTTTAGTAGTGTCTAACAACGAGACAAACGGTTTAATAATGTTGGAAATATTGTGTCTCCGGCTCTCAACATACAAAAGAAAGTAGCATGTTATCGGTAAATAAAATATGATAGTGATGACGAAAAACTAGATTTTGTAGTTAAAAAAAGCGTAAATTAATAGGTATTGACAAATATATTAATGGGACTGTATTTTTAACACGTACCAGGTTTTTTTTGTACAAAAGAACCTTAAAATGTATGTTAAAATGACTTTGACATTCTAACACGCCATAAATTTCATATAAATAATCGGCTTTCTTATCATATATCTGTGATATATACTAACAGTAATGGGTCTTTCACGAGTTCGGAAAATACGTTCCATGCACTGCAAAGCTCGTGGCGACAGTGACTATCTACGACATCAAACAATATGCTAGTTTCCTGGGTCAAATTACTTATTCGTAGTGGTCAATATAAAAATATTATAATTAGTCCGTCAGATAGATAACAAAAAAAATATTGGACAAGTATTTTTTCTTTTGTCACTTAATTATTGATAAAGATAAAGCCCGGCGAAGTTCACGACTGGGGGCTCGTGACGTCATAGTCCGATAAAAACTGTAGCGAACTATGACGTCACATGGAATTTTTACGGGCTATATCTTTATCATTTCTTATTTAATTGACAAAAGAAAAAATACGTGGCAAATACTTTTTGATTATCTAACTGAAGGAGTAATTATATTTCTTTAGGAAACTAGCCTAAGCTCTTTCCAAGGTTAGATTTTCTACTGTCTTTCCTTCTCCACATTATTTACAGTACATGTGCAACGTCTAGAGGTGAACCATAGTTGTTTAATGTGAATTTTGCAAGGATGCACGCTGTTGTTTTGTCCGTAGTGGCATAGTTGGTATGTAATCGTCTTAATAATACGTACACGGTTGCTGTAACGATGCTGCTCGACTATTCTGCATCAGGTTTGTCATATTCGGGCTTTTGTTGTATCGTGTTGCATGCTTCAGTGTTGTATATTAGTTAGTCATGTTACTGCATTTTTCAGGCCGCGCTGTTTTTATAGTATTTTTTGTTTAATAGTATTGTATTATTTATTTTAATCACGCTTTTAACACTTAAAACCCTGCCTCCTAGTATTATAACTAAGTTAGAAATTTTGCTATAAATTGCTGTCAAATTTGTCGCGCTGCTAAGAGCTATCCTCTATTGACCTTTATTTGTATGTAACTGACTTCAAAAAAGGAGGAGGTTACTTTACGTAATAAGTATTAATTCGGTTGTTTCTTTTTTAATGTTTGTTACCTTATAACTCCGTCATTATGAACCGATTAAAAAAATATATATGTGAAGAATGCATATCCGGATAGGACCCATTTAAATTTTATTAAAATCGGTTTTTTAATGAAAGATTATGTTAAGTAAAAAATGATAATTTTCATAGGTTAGTGTTTAATTACCTCTTCACAATCAATGAGGTTTTATCGCGTTTATTACATTATTTTTACACCTAACTTTTTTAACGTTTTGAAAACTTGCAGTATTCATGGTCGCAGGTAGACTAAGTTGACATTAATCAATTGTGTTACTACCGCCTACAATAATTATTGATAACGTGCCGGCTCACGCTGTCTGAAGGCCTGGCAGTCTTGTGACGAGCTTAAGATTTTATCCTTACTAATATTATAAATGCGAAAGTGAGTTTGTTTGTTTGTTTGTTACGCTTTCACGCCGTATCTACTGAACCGATCATCATGAAATTTTGCATACAAGTTCTCTGGAGTACCGAGAAGGACATAGGCTACCTTTTATCCCGGGAAAAAGAACTATTCCCGAGGGATAGACATTGACGCGGGCGGAGCCGCGGGCGAAAGCTAGTTAAATTGATAAATCCGTATTTAGTGATTAATTTAAATGTGTAGCAATCGCGAAAACATTAGAAAACGAGTAATACGCGACGTAACGCCCATTTCTATCGATAATACCACCGTGATGGAATCGCCGTGTGGAGATTGCTTCAAGAATTGCTATTAAATTTGATGGTATTAATACTTGCCCGTGGAGGTGAACCTTTAGTGCTCCTTCAGTGTGTAACAGAGAACAACAAAGACTTTAGAAATGGCACGCGCGCAGACAATACGTCCAATCAGATCACTTGAATCACCCAAGTAGTTTGTCCCGCGATCGTCAAAGGAACAATTGAGATTTACGTAAAAAAATCGAAAAATGCCGACGTGTGCTATTCTAACGTGTAAAGTGAGAAGTCCTAGTGAAACTTTGACCAAAGGAGGAGTTTCTACTCAATTGTGTTGCGTTAGTAGTATGCTGGAAATGAGGCGACGCTGGTTTTGATAGAAATCAAGCGTGATAACACTTGTAATGTGTTTGTTGTTCTGTGTGTAACAAGGCCTTGTTGTCGCAGGCGCCGACGCCGCCGCCGCGGCCGCCGCTGACGTCATCGGACACGCATGCGCACAACACGCAGAATGAGATTCCAGTTGCGTATAATGATAAGGTTTGATTCTTTTCTTTTTAATCAAAAATAGGGACGACCGAGGCCAAGACAAGATGATAGATAGAAGTGTTAATCTTCCTCCAATCACCTCATAAGACTTTTTTATTTACGCATTTTTTCGGTTGGCCGAAAAGTTCAGGATGTTTAGTTGTGGTAGAGCCACGCTACTGGCAAAATTATTTTCTTGCTAGCAGCATGAATGGGCTGGCTCGTCCGGGGAAGTACCACACTCCCAAAACCGACGTTTGAGTAGAAGCTTTACCGCTTCTGTGCTTCGTTCGGTGAGAGAGCTGTTATCAAGATGACCTGTCAGGTCCGCATCTGTCATTTAATTGTACCGAATTAGTACACTTCCATTCTAAGTTTTGGCCTGAATTTTTGGTATACTTACTGTTATTAAATTAATACATAGTATCACGTCTTTTTCCCTTGCGGGGTAGACAGAACCTAGGTCTATAAGACCATATGGCCACATTTAGCACGATGGAGGGCGTGTAGATGGAAAACGGAATCAAATAGTGATGGGTTGCTAGCCGCATCGCCTATTTATATGATTCCGGAGATTTTAGCCCAATCCCTCGATTGGCTTTTACGATCTGCGCGGGAAGAAAAGCAGCTGGCACATTCTAACTTCTTTTTCTTTTTTCCCAGACAAGCATGGAAGATTATTAAATTAAAAAATAAAATACGGTGAAAAATATCCATGAGGGCGGGATTTGAATCAGCAACCTTAGGTTTCTGTACGACCTACACTCTGCCATTCGAGCTACCGCGCTTCAAACCTCGGCGAAAATCTCCACTATATCCCATTCCCCTTAAACGCATTAAAGCTTGCGTCACCTAACACAATTTTTTGGTTCCTCTTTCACCTCTTCAGTAGTTACATATTTAATTTCTTAGTTAACTAACTTTTCATTAAACAGGTGGTAGCATTCCTCCGTCAGCCGAACATCATGTCGATCCTACGCGAGCGCTGCGGGGGCTGCGGCGGAGCCCTGCGGGACAAGGTCAACGCGGTGCGGGTGGAGGGGGGGCAGGCGCTGGCCAGGTACCAGAACGACGTGCAGCTCACCTGCATGCTGAGGTAAGTCATCATCATCAGCATTTCAGTCTTAAGAAGTCTACTGCGGCACAGTGGTGACACTCCCTGTACGTGAGAGTTCGGGCACCGGTGACCTTGCGCCGGGGCATGTAACCGCTAGGGTAGATACGGCGGGACAAGAACTCACTTCGTGCCGTGCGAGAGATACAAACACAACACACACAGCCCTAGACCTACGCGCCTCTCGATGCCCCCGCGCACATCCAGACACCCACACATAGCCGCAAGCGATTTTACGTGCAAAGCTTACGTTGACGTGACGTTTCTTTTCGCGTAGTGCATATATTATTTATTAGCTCCGTGGCGCAGCGGTCAACACACCAGCCTGCGACACGGAGTGACCGGGTTCGATCTCCGGCCAGGTCAAGATGGAAAATGATCTTTTTCAGATTGGCCTGGGTCTTGGATGTGTATCTATATATGTATTTGTTATAAAATATAGTATCGTTGAGTTAGTATCCCATAACACAAGTCTCGAACTTACTTTGGGGCTAGCTCAATCTGTGTGATTTGTCCGTATATATTTATTTATTCTTTGACTGCGGGACATAGGCCTCTCTTTTTTTAACTTAGTATTGAAGTAGGCATTCTTTGTTCTATGGGGGGTATTGCCATATTCACTACGCTTGGCTGGCGGGTCGGCGAGCCGCTTCTTCGGCTTCTTGTGCTTTCGACGCTGCTGCCCATCGGAAACTTTTAATGCTAGGAAAGCAATCAAAATATTGGGACACCATTCACTCAGAGGTAAAGCAAGTAGCAGCTCGGAAGGTCACGCGCGTGTACACGATGCAATGCCTGCAACCAAAGGATAGGATAGGAGACTCATGATCGACAGCTGCGTTTTACAGACACCCGTCTTCTCTACACCCCCCTCTTTCGGACAAATTTTATGTTTAATTCATTTACCCTTCATGCTTCACGACTCTGGAATGCATTGCCTGTTGACATAAAAGAATCTTCAACAAAATTCACCCGCAAGAGAAAAGTGCATTCTCACCTTCTAAACTCTCTATCTACTTAAAACTTTCATCTGTCACTATCTTTCTGTATTCATCATTAGCAAATATATTTAATAGTTTAGTTTATATATGAATTATATAATTAAGTATATATTTATTTAAAATATGTATATTACTATTATACTTATTTAATCAGTTTACCTTTTGCGCCGCACAACTTTCTCCGTTTTATCCTTATGGTTGACTGGGAGAGAATGCTCATAGCATTAAGTCCGCCAATTGTAACAATTTTACTTGGGTACAATAAAGTTTTAATAAATAAATAGGCAGTCGAGAAACCCTGACCTAAGGTAAGTTATGTTTATGTTATTTCAGCTTTCAATCCACCAGTAGAAAAGGAGTGGCGTAGCTAGGCGAAGTAGGCGCAAGCCCACGGCCTCGTGCCCAAAGGACGCCTCGCGCATGTAGCTTTTTTTTGGGAAGGCAACGATTTGCGAAAAATGCCACAACGCCTCGCGGAACATGTCTTGCCCACGCCCCAACTTAGATCGTGCGCCGCCATTGTAGAAAAGCGTTGACTCACAGTGGTATAAACAATGTGTTAAAAAATCTGATAAGATAGATGCTGCCATGCATTTCTTTTACTGTCTCATACTCGAGTTTTCTTATTTAGTGCAATCAAAGCAAAACTTGATTCTTTACTTACTTAACTTTTGCTTTGATTGTATTAAAAAACAATGATGGATTTAACCCTTTGACTGCGAACGTCGGATAAATCCGACATTCATTTTCAATGAAAAGGTTAATGAGAAATACATTCAGAATATCCTCTACATTCCATGTTTATTTCATCCTACTAGCGCCATCTATGTTTCGTCCGTTGAATGAATTTTATGTCAAGTGATTTGAAGATGGCTCTACTGGTACAGAATAAATATATAAGTACTAACGAGGTACTAACACTGTGTGTACTGTTTTAAATTTAACCACAATGTTTTTCTCCATTTTATTTGCATGTGTGGTTATTGTTTGGTTTTTAGAGTTACCAACATATTGGTTACTCTGATGAATGGTACCTAAACCATTAATTGCCAGCTCTTTCTATTTTCCTACTTTATCGAAGGGTTTTTAGTTTTTAAGTGATATGAGCATTAAATTGCTTGCTCGCTTTTCGTGTGTGTAAGTGGCCAATACTGGTGCCAGATTTTTCAAGCTGCCTATTTGATCTGACGTAATATATGAATAAACAAAAAAAAATGTATATCACTGACTCACAATTATAAAAGTTTTGGCAATATAATTTAAATTTGATAGAAAGTAATATAATTATTATAATTATTGGTATAAGTTAATGCTACTAAGATACTTCATAATTAGGCATCGGATTTGCATTTTGCATATGCATATAATTATATTTTTATAGCGTTATGATGGGTCGTATAAGGTTAATTAAGCATTGTAAAGTTGTGGGGTATAAACAGAGCAGTTAGTTATATCACAAAGGAAAAAATACTTTATTAACAAAATGAACACGTTATTCAGATATATTATAGTTTAGTTCTTTTAAAATCAAAAATAAAATATGTGTTGTCGAACCAGGTTTTAAGATCTTAAATTACAAGTAGAGTAGTAGTTTCACTGTTACCTGTCCTGTATGGTACGGACATACAATCCTACTAATATTATAAATGCGAAAGTGAGTTTGTTTGTTACGCTTTCACGTTGTAACTACTGAACCGATCAGCATGAAATTTTGCATACACCTTATGTGGGGTACGGAGAAGGACATAGGGTGGGTACATTTTATCCCGGGAAAAAGTACTGTTCCCGAGGGATCGACATTGACGCGGGCGGAGCCACGAGCGAATGCTAGTTTTAATATATAAGTAAACTAGCTATAGCCCGCGGCTTTGCTCGCGTTAATGTCAATCCCTTGGGAACAGTAGAATTTCCCGGAATGAAAGGTACCCTATGTCCTTTCCCCGGGCCTCAAACTACCTTCATGCAAAATTTCATCCAAATTGGTTCAATGGTTGTAGCGTGAACAGGTGACAGACAGACAGACAGAGTTACTTTCGCATTTATAATATCAAGATATGCATTAAGATAAATTAATGAAAAATTTAAGTAAGTAATGTCAAAATCTATTCTGTCAAATTATCTTCTAAGTATTCTTTTCTATTATAATAGTCAACGTTCACGTTTTGAATATACGGAGTTGAATACTAATCCCATAGAATTACATGTCATTAGGCCTATCTGGGACACTAGTCATAATGGGTAAATAAGTAGTAGGCTCGCTATGCCACCGAAACACCATCGCATCGTCCTACATACGGTCCACAATCAGATCCTAGGTACTAATTTAGCAAACCACTCATTTAGAGCCATACAGTTATTGTATGACCTGATTCCCTGAATGATCTATGTGTCCGAACGCTATACTGGGCAGCACCTGCTACTGCGGGTAAACAATTTTATATGTTTACCCGCTCCACTGCTAGATGGCGCTACATGCAGAATTAAAACTCGCTATCATTGTTTTTTAACCAAATGCCTAGTCTAACAAGGAATAATTTTTTTTTGTAATCGCCTCGGACAAAGTTGTTTTATTTGAGCGCTAGCACAGAATTAATATAAGGCGCTAGTACCATTTGTACACAATGGGTACAGTTTCTATTCTATTGTGGAAAAATCTAGTAAAGTTGATCAGGTTTGGAATTTTGGTTTTCAAGTTAGAATTTTCATAAAGGGACACAGAATAAGTACTAGTACTTACGTACAAAAGTCGCACTCTGCAAAGGTATTCAATCAAAGAAATATCAACTCAATCTAGTTAGCGATACGGTGTAATTTAGCTCGCGTCAACGCAGCACCTTTTCGTTTAGACACCTACAGAATCCATTGCAAGGCAATTTCATTCTTATAGCTCTGAAAATACTATTCATAATTCGATGAAGTCGGTGAACACATGTCACCAAACGCGCGTCGTTCCTACTGAATGTGGCCGGTTTTATCGCTTCGGAGTAGTCGCCGTGCGTAGATATTTTTTCGATACCGACACGTGGAGTGACACAGGCCTGACAGGGATAGACAGAGTCTTAGACCATCATACTAAAACCCTCGTTTCGTCCGTCCGAGCAGGTATAAAAAATGGGTTGCTAGCCGTATCGAAATGAAATGAAATTTATTTGCGGTAAATGTAGTCTAAAAGATGATATTTATATGAGTGTCTCCAAATTTTGCCAATATTGGCGCAAATTAAGTGTCCTAGAAGCTATTTAATTATGTTAATAAAGTTGATTTTATGTCAGTAATTAATCTATATTATATTTATATCAAAACATTCACATTATATTTTGTAAATGTTACATTCCAAGAATTCTAGCCACCTTTTCTTTGGTATTTCTCTTCTTCACGTTGAACCAAGTGAATATGTAGAAATGTAACAAGACCAATTTAAAAAATATAAACCAATCTGGCTTATATTTTTTGAGATATACGTTGACAACCATACAAATATACATATTTACACTTATGAATTTAGGCATACTAGTTGAAAGGTCATTATAGAATTATAGAATATACAAAAACTTGGCAACTCTGGCATTCATTACTCATAAATTCATACGGGTCGAATATATAACCTCTTTTTTTTTAATTCGGTTAAAAATAGTTAAATAGAAAGAAGAGACTCATTAGTTGTATTTTATCTATTAGATAAATACGAAAAAGTAAACAAACAATGCGTAATGCGCGTAATGACCAACGCTACAAATGTACTAGTGACATAAGTCCTTACACGCACGCACCCTAATTAGCTACCATTACCACAGTAAGTACTAATACTTACGTACCATTACTAAGTTTATATATAGTATCTATTGTAAAATATAGTAACGTCAAGTTAGTAGTATCCCACGGCACAAGTTCACAGCTTACAGTTAGGCTAGCTCAATCTGTGTGATTTGTCACTATGTATTTATTTATTTACTAGCTTTCGCGTCTCCGCCCGCGTCAATGTCGATCCCTTGGGAATAGTACTTTTTCCCGGGATAAAAGCCTATGTCCTTCGCCGCACTCCAGAGACCTTGTATGCAAAATTTCATGATGATCGGTTCAGTAGTTTCGGCGTGAAAGCGTAACAAACAAGCAAACAAATAAACAAACAAACAAACTCACTTTCGCATTTATAATATTAGTAAGGATTACTGACATGGACAGGTAAATGAATACAACTCTATTTATGTAACTATTTCACGCAGATGTATCGCTTCATATTTGGTGGAATACAAGACGTGCACATGGACCGCTTTGAAACACTAAAGCAGGAGTTAGTGAATATTATTCACAATATGTTCCAGGAACAGGAAAAAGAATTAAGAAAAATTACTCCTACTCTTATTGAAATTAAGAACACTAATACAAATATTGAAAAAACAATAGCATTCTTGGCGTCACAAAATGAAGTCCTGCAAAAGAAAATAAACGACCTAGAGAGTCAACATAAAAAAGATGTTGAATACCGAACCATTTTGGAAGAAAAAATTGAAGATATGCAGCGCGAATCACGTAAAGCGAATCTGGAACTCAAAAATGTTCCAAAATTTCAAGATGAAACGAAAGAAACCTTGATCCAAATGTTCCTGTGTTTGTGCAAAAATGTTGGAAGCAGTGTTGAAAAATCTGAGCTAAAAGACATATATAGGGTTAGGGAGAAAAAGGGCGGCAAGAATGACACACCAATAATAATTGAGACATCGTCAACCTTGCTCAAAAATGAAATTCTAAAAAACTGTAAAGCTTTTAACAAAAAGCACAAACAGAAGCTCAGCGCCAAGCACCTCGGTCTCAAGAGGAGGGAGGATGTACCCATATTTGTGTCAGAGCAATTGACGGCTAGGGGAGCTCGCCTATTCTTCTTGGCCAGAGACCTGGCTAAGACGAAGGGATATAAATTCTGCTGGACCTCATTTGGCAGGGTGTACCTCAGAAAGAGTGATAGCTCACCCATAGTAATAATTAAAAACGAACCACAGGTACACCGCCTTTTGCAGGCAGACTGACTAGGCCCAGTAACCTATGCTGGGCCATTGCTATTTGCATGTTTCCTATCTACTATTAATTGTTATAAAACTTACAAGGTAACACAATGTAGAACTGTATCATTTAAACAATTATGTTATATTTTCTCACATAATTATTCCATCACTATACAAGGTAGAACGCTTCTGTATCTCTATGTTACAAAAAAAACATCTACACATTTTAAATTTTACTTTTTAATATTAACTTACATGTATTGTGGGAGTATATGCGTAAATCTGATGAAAATTAGGGAAATAAAACTAGAGCTTATACATTATATATTTTACTACAAGTTTAAATATTTTACAGCGACTGATATTTTTTTAGTTATTTTCGAATATGGTTAGTACACTTACAAATATGCAAGAAGTAGATAACCTGAAAATAGCATATTCAGAAAAGGCGTCTATTGACGATTTTTTACTGAGACCACGAGTTATACACAAGTCTGACTGCATCATTATTTCACAAAATATCAGAAGTATATACAAAAATTTTGATAACTTTCTTGTCACATTGTCTCGATTCAATTTCAAAATTGATATAATTGTACTCAGTGAATGTCGACTAGACAAATCTAAGCCCATTCCTCAGCTGGAAAATTACTTATCCTACACTTCCGAAAACCATTTAAATCAATGTGACGGTGTGGTTGTATACGTTAGAAATGATCTTCAAGCAAGTGTTATGGAAGCCAAGTTAACCCATGCGTCGTGTCTACAGATTAACCTCCCTGACTTAGTAATTTTGGGCATATATCGTTCTCCTTCGAATACCTATGCAGACTGCTTTATAATGTCTCTGGATGCACATTTGGAAACGCTAAAAAATTGCAAGAAAATAGTCGTGACAGGAGACATAAATATCAATATCATACGCAAAATAAATGAAAAAAGACATGAGTATAAAAATCGGCACTCTTACTTAAATATGCTTGCAATGCATGGCCTAATTCCCGGTCATACACTTCCCACTAGGGTGGAAAGCTGTATTGACCACTTTATGCTGAAACTAGACTGTAGGAGTGACGAGGCATCAATAGCTGTATTAGATACTACTATTACCGATCACTGGTTAACCTTTTTAAAACTGTCCAAAACACACAATCTTTACGACAATCCTAAAATTAAAAGTGTGGTCAATTATGAAAAAGCTCTATGTCAACTTAAAGAAAATAACTTCTCTGATTTGATCGCTCTCGATGACCCCGTTACTCTGACAGATATGATTATAGCAAGACTGAGACAATGTTTGCTTGATAGCACTATTACTAGAATAATTCGATCTAAAGACCGTATCATTAAACCATGGATTACTCCTGGAATATTACGATGTATCAGAAACCGAAACTATATGCAAACAAAACTTAGGAATGATCCTTCTAATGAGTTATTAAAGATCACATATAGAAGATATCGGAATTTCTGTAACAATCTCATAAAAAAGCTAAAAAGGAACCACGACCGATTACTACTATCTAAAAATAATAAAAACCCTAAATCACTCTGGAAGACAATTAATTCAATAACGCAGCGTAACAAAAAGAAAACCCAAAACACTGAACTTCTACATACCCATGCAAATCCACAGACTTCTGTAAACGAAGTCAATAAGTACTTCGCTAGCATCGGCAAAAAATTTGCAAATGCTATAAAAAATAACAGCCCTGCGGGTGAGACTAAGTCATCTGACTCTCAGACCTCTCAGGTTTCCTCATTCGTACTGCTGGATACAGACTGTGCAGAAGTGTATGAAATCTTGATGGGACTCAAAGCTGATAGTTCACCGGGTTGGGACAATATTCCGGCAATATTTTTAAAGCTTGCGCACAAAGAGGTTATTCCCATTCTCACCCATTTGGCCAACCTCTGTTTTAAACAAGGTAAATTCCCCCCAGCTCTGAAACAAGCGATTATTACACCAGTGTTCAAGAGTGGCGACAGAGAAAATGTTTCAAATTACAGACCAATTTCAGTGCTCACTGTAATTTCAAAAATTTTAGAAAAACTTATAAATAAAAGGTTAGTGTCATACCTGTTAAAGTTTAACATTATATCAGATTCACAATTTGGTTTTAGCACGTGGCTAAGGCAGTGTCTTAGGACCCACTTTGTTTCTTATTTACATAAACGGACTATGCAACATGAAAATTGAAAATGGCTACATATTTTCGTACGCAGACGACACTGCTCTGGTGGTTGTTGGTGACTCTTGGGATGTTGTTAAACAAGCTGCAGAAACTGGACTTGCCAGAATTGCTACATGGCTGAAACTCAACTTACTGACTCTAAACACAGATAAAACGAATTATATGACCTTTACTAACTACAACAGCACCCAACCTGACTCGGACTTTAAAATCAAAATTCACACTTGTAAAAACGAAAAAACCTGCAATTGTGCTGATATTTCCAAGGTCGATACAGTAAAATACCTGGGTGTGACAGTTGACCAGCGTCTGTCCTGGCACGCCCATCTAGAAACCACAGCGTGTAGAGTTCGAAAGCTAGTGTGGATATTTCGGAACTTGAGATACATAGCTGATAAGAACTTACTCAGACAAATATACATCTCACTAGTTCAATCTATACTGGCCTACTGCATCCCCATCTGGGGTGGGGCATCTAAAACTGAGTTCCTAGACCTAGAAAGAGCGCAAAGATCACTGCTAAAGTTGATGTACTTTAAGCCCTTTAGATGCCCCACCTCTGAGCTTTATTCGGAGTGTGACCTTCTCACGGTCAGGCAGCTTTACATTTTAAATATCGTCCTCAGAAGACATAAGATGACCCCTTTTAGAGAAACTGCCCTACTTAGAAGAAGAAAACACGCTGTTGCTACGGTTGAAATAGTAAAAACAACCTACGCTCAAAAACAATTCTCCTGGCAATCCTCACACCTCTACAACTCCCTAAACAAAATATTAAACATCTATGGAATGACTTACTTTGGATGTAAAAAGATTGTAACGCTGTACCTTAAAACATGTAACTACGAAGATACAGAATCCCTCTTAAATAATAATACGGCCAACTCACAAGCAGTTCCTAACTCTCTTATTGTGTTGCCTTCTACTCCTACTACTATCTGATGTAAATTTTACTATTATCAATTTAAAATTTTTAATTTAATTGTACTTAATTTTGTTATTCTACATTAACTTGACGTAATAATTTTGTGTTTCTGAAATTGTATACTTAATTTATCTGAGTGAATTTAATTTATTTGACATACTTTTCTTTTTTTTTTTTTGGTATAATTTTAATAACTTTGTTAACATCACATATAATGTTATAATAATAATTTGTTATGATTGTAAGCAATAATTGTAAAATTACTAAACTGAACTATTTAATGGAAGAGCGGGTTTTCCAAACACAGGTGTACTATTACACTTAAATGGAGATCCCAATACTGATCTGATAATGTAAAATAATTTAATGAATAAACATATTATTATATTATTATATTATATTATATTATATTTGGTAGAGCCAGGAGCCGAGGAGCAATCTCTAACTTCCACGATGAAATGTGTACTTATCTTATTGTTAAGCCAATAAAGTTACATTTGGTATCTTTTTTTATACTATCAATCAACGAAATGTATATAATGAAGTAAATTAAAGTTTCGGTTTGCATAAAAAAGTAACGAAATATCAATTACAAAACTAGATTTTCTTTGTAAACATGTATTTGCCTTTGATAAAGGCGAATCTAATGAAAAGTCATAATTAGTTTAGCCGCAAACCTATTTAATAAAACAATCGGTTAACTCGTGTTAGACTATTTAATTGATAACATTTTGTTATCTTGTCTGTTGTAATGACATTTAAATTAAAACATTATTGTAGTAATTGAATAAAAAAACAAAAACAATTAATGAACCCTTTTTAATAATGGAAATGAATTTTCTTCAGCACAAAAGTTTTTGCCCGCGGCTCCGCTCGCGTAAATGAAATTAGTTCGAGATTAGAACCTTTCCGGGATGGTTTTTGCCGGGTTAACAACACTGGGAAGTGTGCAAGCTAGAGCGTGGAACAAGCTATAGAGAGGCACGATCGGCCTAAGCATTTGAATTGTGCTAATGTAGCCAGGTGTTCCGACTTGCGCGGGACGTCCCAATTTTCAGGGGATGGGAACGCGTCCCGATTTGTACCTGGGAAGCTAAATGTTCCGATTAATAAAAAATGAAAAAGTATTTTCATAAAAAAGTGTATATTTACGCTACGTAATTTTTACTCATTACATCACTATGTCAAATTCAAAATGGCACGCAATAAATTAAACCCAGACTTAAATACCCCTTGGTTTTTGTTTACTGTCCCGATTTGCAACCCTAAATCCCGATTTTTTTTACCTCATGTATATGTAAAATTATCGTCGGCAACAGACATTACATACAACCATTTTTTTGTGTATATTTATATATGCAGAGTACTTATTTCGGAGCCTTACTTATCTGTGCTTGTGCAAAGCCGGCGTCGTTAGTTCTGTGATAAATAATGGTCTTGAACACAGTTGTAATAATATGTAACTATATTCACAGCTATTGTTATAGCTGCTTATGCAACGTAATTTAACGTTATGTGTTATTTTGTAACTGCTATCCACCGCATTACATAAGCGTGCGTGCAAGATTCACTTAAGTTTAATACATGTTTTATCATATTTACGATTTAGCTACCCATTAGGGGAATGTACTTGGCTTAGTGGTCTGTCTATAATCTATATATGCTTCGGCCCACTTCGTTATGGATGAAAATAGATACGATTCAGGTCATATGACTTGACTAAACAAAACTGAACACCTGGCTCCCGTATTGAATCTGTCTATAATCTCAATCACTTTTCAGTCTATGACACGATCTATACAAATATAATATTATTAAGAGAAAGATTTTAATGTTTGTGTTATTTGTTAGTAACTGATGGAGACTGTAACTAACTGATATGGTGGAGAATTTCGGCGCCGAGATTGAATTGTGCGGTAGCGCAGATGACAGAGCATAGGTCGTACGACCGCGTGTGATTTTTTCACATTTTTATTTTTCTAATTTTTTAAAAATATATCCAAATAGCATTGTGAATGCAAAATAAAACACTTATAAAAAGAAAAAACTTCTGTTACATTGAAGTTTTATGCTTAATACACTATTTTGCTGTAAAACTTGAGATAATCTCGAAGCAGATCGAGGTCGCCAACACTGAGGCGCGATACAATCAGACCCTGGTTAGATTGCGAGCGCATTCTTAGTGCATCATCACCAGTACTGTCAGCAAAATAACCATACTAGGATTAGTAGATAAGTATAGAATAGCATGTAAGTATGGATATACTTACATGCTATACTATACTTTGCTCATATTATAAATGAGAAAGTAACTTTGTGAGTCTCTTCTGTTCTCTTCTGTTACTCTTCACGCTTCAACCACTGAAATTATTCAGATGAAATTAGGTGTTAAGGTAAATATCGTGTTCCTAACATTGTGATCCCAAAGAACGAAAGTTTAAGATGCTGGGAAACGTGTTATGGAACTGAAGTGGGAAGGATTCTGACAGAAATGGTGGCATATACATGGCAAGCGAAGCGTTAGTCCTCCGCGAGCGTGGTTAGTCGACGATTTAGAAAAATCGCGAGTCGAAACTGGATTCCTTAGGCGCAAATCTGAGATGGATGGCATGCGTTCTGAGAGGCTTACACCCAGCAATGGGATATAGAAGGCTGTCGATGAGTAGGAGACTTAGGGAAGGACATAGAAAAAAATACTGTTAGTAAGGGATAGAAATTCACGTGAGAAAACCCGTGGTTTAAAGCTAGTTAGATAAAAGTAGAGCCTAAGGGCTATATAATTAGCCTTAACTATAACGGAACCCTAAAAAGTACATTAATACGATTTTTTTTTTATACGCATGTTGGTTATGTTGATGTTTCACTTATCTTTTCTTTAAAATGTAAGTTTCTCTCACTAAGGGATCAGTCGCAAAATGTTTCTTTTGCAAAATGTCCCCTAGTCCTAAAACGTCTTTGTCTCATAATGTCTCTTTCGCTAAAAGATGTGCTCATAGACAATATTGTTCATTGATATTTTCAGAAACGAGTGTTGGTTTATGCTAACCGTAAACGAAATAATTAGTCAGTGGTTCTTTATTAGAACCTTTAAGTGTTTTGTACGTGATGCGCAGGCCTAAAATTGGTGGCGACTCAGCATATTTTTTTTAACTCATTGATTAATTTTAGAAGCTACTGGTATGGCAATTGTGCTAAATTTAGAAATTGATTTAGCCAAAAGTAGGTATATATACGTAGTTCACAACAGGTTATTTTTCTTTTTCATGATAGTTTTAATTACAAGGTTTTATAAATAATCTACTCTAGGCATGTCCGAATTTTTTATACTCGTGTTACCTACGAATATTTAAACCATTTTTAAACCCATTAAAGTAGTTTTTTTTTTGTATTCTGTAAATCGTGTATTTATAAACAAATTATTTAAAAAAAGCTTAATATGATCCTTGAACCGAACATGGACTTAATCCGATGGAAAACAGTAATAAAAGGAAGGAGCTCGAAGGACCATAAAAATAATTAGATTTTTTTTTATGTAATTTAGACTGGAAAAATAAAAGTCCTCGAGCTTTACAAAATTAACGCGTCGTTTATTCGGCACACAACGAACAACAGAGAGAGAACAAGTGTTGCCCTATCAAAACCTTATTTTCTTAATTTGTAATGTTGGATTTCCAACACGGTTATAGCAAAGAATTATTTCTGATGTAGGGATTCAAACAAATACACTTAACTGTTGTTTGAATAACAAAGCAACGGAGCATCGGCGCCAAGAGTCAAAGGTCGATCTTATTTAGGTTTCCAAGTATTTCGGGAAGAATAACTTCTCATGTCATTTTTCCCGTATATTGAACTCTGATGAAAGATATATCTCGGTGATGAATCAGGGTAAGAGATCGTAAGAGAACGATAAACGAGGGATCTATCCCTCGTTTCCTCTAGATGTTGATTTGGTTTTAGTTATTGTGCGTGAAAACGTATAGTCGCATTCGCATCAGATTAAAAAGTTTGCACACTCATATAAAATAGAATCTTCAAAGCAATGTTTTGTATCTGAGACTAGCTGTTGCCCCCGACTTCGTCCACGGCAATTTCTGTTATTGTAATTAATTAGTTTTTTTATTAGTAAGAAGAATAATTTTCCCCCGTTTTCAAAACATTTTTTATTAATGCTTCGCTCCTTTTGGTCGCAGCGTGATTTTTAAAAGCCTTTATTAATAAAGTATAGATTATTTGGTTCGCTTATTTTCCTTCTGAAATAAGAGATGTAGCCACGCACAAGCGCTAGTATTTCATTTTGATTACTACCCCTGAATATGACAATATAAAATTGGTAACATATCCATCAGAATATTCAGGATTTCTGTTCTTTACAGCCGTAATCGCCGGCGTTCAGTAATTCAATGCAGTTTTCATAGCCTCAATAAAAAAATAACCGTATACCACGCTCAATCACTGGAAACAGTGAAATGAAAACGCCCGACTTTGTGGCTGTAGCTTACGGCTAAAAAATATTCGGAAGATTCAAAGCTTGATGACGCGTTCTGTGGCCTAGTGGTCATGGCAGGCTGCTACAGTGAAGGTCTCGGGTTCGATCATTTTCAGATTGGCCTAGGTCTTGGGTGTTTATCCATATATGTATTTGTTATATAATATATTATTTGAAATTATACTTCACTAGTGACCTACCCCGGCTTCGCACGGGTGCGATAAATTATCCTAATCTTAACTAATATTATAAATGCGAAAGTGAGTTTGTTTGTTTGTTTGTTACGCTTTCACGCCGTAACTACTGAACCGATCATCATGAAATTTTGCATACAAGTTCTCTGCAGTACGGAGAAGGACATAGGCCGGGCCTTTTATCCCGGGAAAAAGTACCAATCCCGAGGGATCGACAATGACGCGAGCGGAGCCGCGGGCGAAAGCTAGTATGTATATAAACCTTCCTCTTGAATCACTCTATCTATAAAAAAAACGCATCAAAATCCGTTGCGTAGTTAAAAAATAGGGACATATCACACAAATTGAGCTAGCCCCACAGTAAGTTGTGAACTTGTGTCGTAGGATACTAAACGATACTATATTTTATAATAGATACTTATATAGATAAACATCCAAGACCCAAGATATGTAGATACATAGGGACAGACAGACAGCGGGAAGCGACTTTGCTTGTGTATGTAGTGAAGCTTATTTCGTTATATGTGGAAGTCACTAAAACTACCATATTAGCTTAGTTAATGTATCAGACACCAGTAAATTGGTTGTGCAAACACCATCGCCGACCATAATTGACTCGACAACATGAACAGAGTGTTCTGTCTGTTCATCTGTTTGTCCACCTTGCTCAATTTGAACAGCCTGCAGTAAATCAGCCAAGGCCCATGGGCTATGAAGATACGGCTAATAAGTACCAACTAATCATACATAGGACACAATAAAATTACAAGGTAATTTGTATATTTTGAGTCAATTAGTTACGGTCGAAGTGGTCTGTTATTTTAAATTAATTAATAATATTGTAGATATTTTTAATTACAGGAATGTTTGAGGTTAAGTAACGAGGTAAATATGTGTACAGATGTGGTTATTTTTTGTGTAGCATATGAGCCAACAAACGGTATGATATGTACAATGGTGCCATCATCGTCAAAGACACCAGCAGCACTAAGTAGCTACCCGCGCATTCACACAGTGCAAATTCCCGGAAGAGGAGGGAGCCCGATGGCCTAGTGGGCGTGAGCATATTTAGCGCTTACGCAGGTAAGGCAACCCCGGGCGCAGTCCCCACTGGGATGGGTGACTGCAAGTGGCATAACAAAATCTCGAGCTCCTCCGTGCTTCGGAAGGCACTTAAAGCTGTTGGTCCCTCATCAACAGCAGCAACGGTTGGCTGTCATCATTGATGGCAGTTAAGCTATGTCAGATGCCTTTGGGCAGCTTGAAAAATCTGACACCAGTGTTGGCCACTTACACACACGAAGAAACAAAAACTAAACAATTGCTATTCCAACTGTCTTGCGAGTAGTTTTTCTGTATTTTTACGCATGTCACACAATAACACAAATGTGTTTTTTTTAAATTAATGTCTTCGTGTGTTCATTCATAGTAAAACTATTTCAGGGTTATCGCTAAGGACAACAGCACCTTGATATTTAGTGATAACACATTAAAACCAGTATTAAAATGTCACATGGATCCCTTAATAAGGATCTCTTGAATACATATTTTACACAAATATTGTTTTTTCATGAGATATTACGCTTATCAACAGATTACTTAATAGTTACGCTTATCTACGTATGTAATATTGTCCATATAATAGTCATAAGTAACATATGCCATTCTTATAAAAATACAAGTCGAAAACAGATATTCGCATGCTTCGTATTTCAAAGTGAGATTGATATATCGTAAATAGTTAAAAATTTAATTTAATTCATGAACTTGTGCAAATAACTTTGCATATTTAACAAGAAGCATTTTATTTATTTACATAGTTTTTAATTAATTTTACAAAATTTTACTCATACATTTTTTTTATAAAAAGAGTTGAGCCTGCGGCTGTTTGATTACAGAGACACCGGTACAGCTGGGATTTAATAAAGCTTAGGTATTGTAAAAATCCATTTGAGCCTTACATATGGAAAACTAGCTACCCGGACCCCGGCTTGTATATTTGCCGGCGGAGTGTACATAAAAACCACTCTCTTGAATCACTCTATTAAAAAAATCCGGCCAAGTGCTAGTCGGACTCGCGCACAAAGCAAAGGGTTCCGTCCGTACATTATATATAATAAGACTGAAATTATTAAAAATATTTTTATTATATGATGTCACTTAAAATTAATGCTTTTCGCAATTTTTCCTTTATCTACCTATGCTATAAGACATTGCTTCGTACCAAATTTCAAGATTCTAAGTTCACGGGAAGTACCCTGTAGGTTTTGATTTCCTGAGAAAAAGGATCTTGACAGACGGACCAGACAGACAGACGGACTAAGGGACTCCTTTTGAGGTACGGAACCCTAAAAACGCATCAAAATCCGTGTTGGAGTTTTAAAGATCTAAGCATAGGGACAGACAGCGCGAAGTGACTTTGTTTTATACTCTGTAGTGATAATTCTCGTTTCTATGTAGTTACAAACTACAGTGCACTTCCTGACTTCTGACTCATAACATTTCGCAGGACTGTAACTAATTATTAATTAGTAGATACGACATCAGATGTTAATTACAGTGTTTCTATGAATTTGATATTATACCATGCCTTTGATTGCCGGTCGGTTTATACAATGTTCATTCTCATGCTCTACATATGCAGCCGTCTCAAGAATATGTTTGTTTTATGTACTTGCACATCCGGGGCACAAATTCTTTGCGATCAATCCGTTATAAAGATTTCTCAGGACTTTTATTAAAGTATAATACATTTAAAAAAAAATTAAGGTGAGGCGGTGAGAATTTATTTATTCAAAAAATTAATTATAATTAAAAAAATACATGGGATGAGAATTCGTGGGAGAACGGAATAACCCAGAAATGTGTAAAGTCAAAGCAACCACAAAATCGTGCTTGTGAGTTATGGACATTTATCTTTTTTTTTATCTACCTTATATTGTCCGACTGCTGGGCAAAGGTCTCCCCCATTTCCTTCCAGTTATCTCTGTCCAATGAAATTTTAGACCATCCACATTGAAAAACGTCGAGGTCGTCGACAACTATCTTAATAAATTTAAATAAAAATAAGTTACCTGAGATGGATTCTCAGGTAGGACATAGTCCATTTAAAAAAAAAACAAACAGCTATACATTTATTTACTTACGATGAAAGTAAAGCCAAAACTAAAAACTGCTCGGGTCTAGAAAGCTGAAATGGTAAAAACATCAATAAATAGATAAAAATCCACATGTACAAAGCCGCAAGCATCAGTTAGTTATAAATAAATCGCTAGCACAGTATCAGTTAAGCAGATGTTAATTAGAAATATTTCTAGGAATACCGCTGTATGCGATGGCATCCGCTGGATTCTGAGGATTCCGACTGCCAGTTATCGAGACGAGTGACATCATACAGACAGACATAATAACCAAATGTTACTTCTTTATTTTTGGCTGTATTTGTAATTTAAAAATGTATTGTTAAATTGTAAATTAAATGATATGTTGTAATTAACCTTTGCAAATCGACAGCTAAATTTGGTTCTAGTTTGCTTCCTAAAACATTATATATTGCAAAGTAATTGATATTGTTATTAATTGCTGTAATTAAAGTATATCCTAACTAATATTATAAATGCGAAAGTGAGTTTGTTTGTTACGCTTTCACGCCCTAACTACTGAACCGATCATAATGAAATTTTGCATACAAATTCTCTGGAGTACCGAGAAGGACATAGGCTACTTCTTATCCCGGGTAACAGTACTATTCCCGAGGGATCAACATTGACGCGGGCGGAGCCGCGGGCGAAAGCTAGTAAGTTATATTTGCAACAATATATGTCAGACACAATTTATTAAATCTCTTTGCTCCGACACAACATATTTTCCAACGTGTAACCTTTGAACTTTATTTTCAATTAACTAATGAACTCGAAACATAAAGCAAGATATATTTTTATGGCAGAAATAACTTGAAATGTATCGTTAAAAGTAGGCCCGAAATCCTATTTATTTCCTAGTTAGCTAGCTCGAATATAAAAAAAATATTAACTTCAAAGTCAGTGCTAGCTTTTGTTAGTAATAGTAAGTATTAGCGGCCCCCTCGGCTTCGCACGGGTACATATAGGTATTTAATCTATAGCCTTTGTTCATCAGGGATAATGTAGAATTCTAATGGCGAAATAATTTTTCAAATCTGTCCAGTAGTTCGAACCCTTTTCAATGCAAACAAACAATCAAATCCTTACTCTTTATAATGTTAGTGTAGATATTTAATATCTATGTCACAAATACGTAAAATGATCATGTCATTTACATTAATGTACAGATTAATGTAAATGACATGATCATTTAACGTAGAGTTCCCAGCTTTGATCTCATAGGAAAAGTTGTTCATATTAACGGGCTCAATCACCCCTTCAAGGATCGGACAGGGTATTCATTACATATGGTAGATATTTGTATCTATTTATATGAATTTATCTCGTTATATAATAATTTGTAATTCATTTATTTTTATACCCATGGGTTTACAAAAAGACGTAAGTATTTCAAGCAGTAGTATCTCTTGTACTTTGTGTATCTCAATAGATTCATAGAGTAACCTCTTGGTGTGCCCTGAAAGCCCAATTTCTTGCTCTCAACAAGATCTAAATGAGGCAAACGAACGGGCAATTACGGTAGCAATGCACTGGTCGAAACATTTAATTAAACGCAAAGCCATTTTACTACTCGATAGAAGAAGAATAGATTCAAAGATAACTTCTGGTTTCTTTTTCATGACCTGGTCCTATAATATAATGTGCTCCTCATGTTCACTCGGCGATATCCAATGTTTTTAATTACCTAGCGAAATCTCACTTTTCACTGAAAGTGGTGTACATTTACATTTTATCAGTGCACTACATAATTAATCTTGGTTTATTATTTGAGATCTGACCTCACTCAACGTACTTTTTAGTCGTAATTTGAGTTTACAAGGCTTATAGATTTTGGTTATAATATATTTGGGTAAAATACTTATCATTTATATAGGGTAAAATTTAATTCATTAGCATAGTTTAAGGAGTGACTCAGATCACGAATCTGAACAACTTTTATTATGGGACCAACTTCGACATTCGCAAATTATCTGCTTTTTCATACAAAAGTGGAATATTTACTTGGCCAAAATCTATGGAGCAGCAATTTTTTTTTGCAATTTTGGTGTTGGTCCCATTGTGATAGTTGTTCAGATCCGTGGTCTGAGTAACTCCTTAAACGTATGCTAATGAATTCAATTTCACCTGTATATGCCTACCTACAAGAGATATATTTATTTTTGACGTGATAACGTCCTATAAATCGACGAACGTCGGCTGCATGCACGAAAAAATGTCACGTTCCGTCCGTCATTAATCATTATCATCACGTAAAATTATCGTCCGTAAACCGACTTTACCAATACCAATTTTTTCAATAACATTATTTTTGAAGGGGTTGCAAAATACAGTCTTTGCTTCACAAAATACGATGTATTGTCGTTATGGTTAAGCTTTACTATAAGGTCTTCATTAATTCACTGACTATCATTAATTAATTAATTCTATATTCATTGACTTCGTAAAATCCATGAATTTGTATACCTATTGAAATTTCATAATCTTATACGTATTTTGCATCGGCCAGCTTTGATCTTCTACTGGGTATAATACATTTCTAACATTAGCTGTCGAGACGTTCCGATGTGTTGAACTATGTCAGTGTATTTACGATCTCAGAAGTTTAATGTATTCTGCGAATTCAGAAATATATGAACCGGCTGATTTCATAAGTTTCTTTGACAAAGAGCTTGTTGGTCGTTTTGAGAAGCTTTTTATTGTGGTACTCGCATTTTTCTATTTTAAAGTCATATTGACTGACTAGGTAATTCATTATATACGGAACTCGATAAAAATTGCTTAAATTACAGTTTACAGTGTTTGTGTTGGGACTGTCCTTCAAGGATAAGTAACTGATATATTTTTGCGCATACATCAATATTTGAAAACCTTTACCAGGGAAGAGTCAAAAAGGTTTTCTCGATCTTATAAATTTTTATTTATTGCTCGTGGTCCGATCGCCGAGTTCTAGTGGTCGACCCATGGGCAATGTTTTTGCCTGTGGTTCTATTAATCGGGCAATTTGATTTGCCCGTGGTCCTATCGATAGTACTTAGGGCAATTTCGTTCACCCGTAGTTCTATTAAAGTGCGTAAATTCTCCTTGTAAGCCTCCTTGTAACAACTCTATACATTTTATAGTCATTATTATTGCCATACGTCTCAGTTTAATTATTTAGTCGTCCGTCAGTCACCTGTAGCTACACTCGACGCAAAAACAATATATTGTCGTAGGTCGAAGCTCAAATAGGCGTGGAAATGTATGAATTACGTCGATTATTCTATGTAATTTGCATGGCTCATTAACGCCATGTAAAGATACCCAGTTTCCTATCTGGGATGCCTATGCAATTTTCTATTGCACTGTGACTCATACTGTTTGTCACCAGTTAATTGCTTTGCTTAGTCTCTGATTGAAAAGATTTACATTGTTAAAGATAAATGAGCGAGTAGAGTGGTTAGTTGACTGGTGCTGTAACACTGCACATGTTTTTCTTTTAATATTTAGTACGCTAATCTTAGTTTTTTTATCACCGGTCGTTAGAGTCACTCTCCTATTTTTCGGCAAACTAATTAATTAAATCATTTATAGCTTTGGGAAAATGTATGTATTTGGGAAGTTTTTATTCATTTTTGCTTACGCACGTTGGGGCCCCCGTGGCCCGGGGGCCCCGTATAATTGATACGGTGGTAGCTACGCCCCTTTACACCATGATGTCAAGTATCCTCCCTAACCTCTAACGTTACATTCTTTACCCGAAATCCGCTCTCTCCCTACTTTCACAATAAGATTGTGTTATTTATTTCGATTTACAGTTCTTTTAATATAGTTAATAGATTCCAGTGTTACTTTGCGAAAGTCAAAGCTACATTTACTTTGAGATGATTTTAAGTTTTAAGTTGAGTATCTTCAATAGTTTGCATGAACTAACTGGTGGCGGAAGCACGCAAAGTAAAAGTTCTTTTAATATTTCTTACTCTTTTTTATTCTTCTATGTGTAACCGCTCATTTACAACTGTCATGCTGTGTATGCATGTTTTTAGGTCTCAATCTAGCTCAAAATTTAGGATGTATTTTTAGAATAAGCATTATTGATTGTTAATTGTGGTGTATGCATATATGTAAATAAATAAATAACTATATAGGATATCACAAGCCACGTATAGCAGAATGTAATTTTATCTACTTGCCAATTTGCTCGATTCATTTGAACTAAAACTATTGTGCCCTATAAGGACGGACATCCTTAGTGGAAAGGTTCTGGGGAAACCTATTGCCCTATTCTGCTAAATAAGCAAATTAAACAATAAAGAACCTTGTTTTCAATGACAAAGGGTCGGTTTTTAATAGATCCCTCGTGGGTGGGCAAATTTTCCATCATTCAGATGCAATTATTCTAAGGTATAATCAATGATACGAATAACATGCATAAAGATTTGTCTGCAATTATTTTCTTGCGTTGTCTCTGAATCATTTTGGAATATTTGTTCGTGGAATTTGTATTTGGAATTTGTACAAATTATGACAATTGAGCGGAAGCTACGATATTTTTTTAATGAATACTAATTTGCAATCGTACGAAAATTAAATACATACTTATTATTACGTCTATTTCACTTACGGGGTAGATAGAGATTAAGGCCATATAATCCAAAGGCCAAGTTTAGCGTTTGATTTGAAAAGGAATCAAGTCATGGGTTAGTCACATCGATGGCATATGTGTTTCTTAGATTTTCGCCCATTCCCTCGCTTGCTAATCGCTGCTAAATCCTACAGATAACTTCTTATAAATCGATGAACGCTTACAGCACGCACGAAAATGTGTCGCGTGCTGGCCAGAGGGGTCGGAGAGGTCTCATTGTTGTTTCAGTTTTGTTTAGCTATTATTTCCTAAGTCGCCTCTTACGACCTCCATGGAAAGACTAGGAGTGGTCCTATTCTACTCTGCCGGGAACCACACGGCTATGCTTCAGCGAAGCTAATTCAAGTTTTTTTTTTAACCTGTATTTTCCCACTGCTGGGCAAAGGTCTCTCTCATCTCTCTCCACTTGACTCGATCGGATGTTAACCTCGACTAGTCTTTTTGAAAAGTATCTAAATCATCTCTCCAGCGTTTTCTCAGCCTACCTCGGCGACGGCAACCATCAAATCATAATTTAAGTAGCAATCCAAAAATATTCAGTACCAACTAAATGTTATTAGGTACCAAAATGTAATTTACCAATCCGATGGCTTGTAATCGGAGTGTGCAGCAAATCCTGAAAGTCATGATTAAACTAATAAAACGTTTCACATGAAATGTGATTCCGTGTAATTAAACGCTTAATTAAGAGATGTTTACTCGTTCCAGTTGGAATTGGAAAATGTAGAGGAAAATAGAAAATTTGTGCGTGGTCGTTCGTGCGAAAACACGCGCTACGAAGCCTTCGTCTTACGAAAATAGCCAGTGATAATGGCTTTAGTACAAATTGTTTTTAGATTTAAGGCAAAGACGATGTTAATGACTTTAATACGTCAAAGTTTGGTTTATTTATTTATATATTTATTAGGTACACCAACAGTATTTACATACAACATTAAATCTGAACACTCACAAAATCTAGTACTTATGTATATGTTACGGTTAGAGTGATTAATTAAAAATTATTAATAATTGCCTATCATTATTAATAATTACCGAAAGTACAGGTAAAAGTGAGAAATTAATCACATTTGTCGGTGATTATTAATAATGTAACCTTAGTACCGATAAATGTAATAACTATCGATAAAAATAAATGTACACTGGCGATTTTCTTCTCGATCGGGCAACAGAGGTGCGGGCAGGGGTGGCGAGGCGGCGTGCGGGATGTGCGAAAGGCCACGCGAAGATTTGCCTTCTTGGATACTAAAACTGATATAATTTTCCAAAACTACACCGATATAAAATCTAGAAATTGACACTCACGTCGATTTATAATGAAAAGTCACGTCCGACATCTTAGATTATATAGGTAACTGACGTCATTTTCGAGATATGCACCTCTACACCCCAAGAACCTAGAAAACGACACTCATGTTGGTTTATCATGAAAAGTCGCGCCCGCCATCTTGGATTACATAACTAAGGTAAAAACCCAAAAAACGACCCCTTTGCAGGTTGCAGGTTTTTCATGAAAAGTCGCGTCCGCCATCTTGGATTCCAAAAATTACATCATTTTCAAGATCTCTACCCTAAAATAGACACTTACATATTTTCATGCCTGTTTCCATGGTGGTAATCTCGAGGCCTTTTTAATCAAAGTATTAAAAAGGCCTCATCACAAGAGGCCTTCTTGATGGTGAAAACGGTTCTATAATTTTGCCATTTTATAATAATAGCAGGTGTCCAATCCAGGCAAACCTAGCACAAGTCCAGCTACATTTCAATCCCATAAATTTGTCTTTCATAATGCAATAGTTTCTGCTCCAGCCTAGACCTGTTCAAGGACATATCATACATTGGTATTACCAGAAACAAGTTCTGGCTGGAGACCAACTTTACATCAACTTCTCCAAAGGGCCTCTTCATGTTGGATATATATCTCCACGCAAGCCTCCAAAGGACCGGGGTAACACCCGTGAAACCAAAGTAGATACAAATAATAATACTAATAACGTTTTATTTTAGAAATACATTTCTATAACATAGGTTAGTACCAAAAATAAGCTTATAAACTAGGGTTAGTAAAGTTAGCCAAATAAAAATATTAAAAACTAAAGTTATTTTACATTGACACGAGCAAGTCTCGAGTCAACGTGGACTCTGTTCCAGTAGCTCAAGATAGGGCAGCAATAGCGACTCCCTTTCGCTGCCGAGAGGCTGTTCTCTCACTCTTTTAACTTTGTTTATTAAGAGTACAGATTAAGAGTTGATTATTGTTGTCAGTTTCTTTAAAACAAGTACCTACCCTTGTTTGTGTGATCTGAGACAAGCACTGTTATATGTGTCATATCTTACGAATAAGTAGTATCGTCGTCATATCATATTCTTAATAAATACCTGCTGGACTAATAACTTTGGGTTTTTTTATAACTTTTACCAATGTGTGTAGTGAATTATTAATAATAACTACCAAAAGTAATTAATTTCAGTTTTTTATTCACATTTACCAAAACACGAGGTTATTATTAATAATGTTATAAAATTATTAATAATTTTCGATTAATCAAATTTACCGTAACATATATACCAATAATTGGTATACACAACATTTACACTTAAATCCTTACTAATATTATAAATGCGAAAGTAAGTTTGTTTGTTTGTTTATTTATTTGTTTGTTTGTTTGCTTGTTTGTTACGCTTTCACGTCGTAACTACTGAACCGATCTTCATGAAATGTTGCATACAAGTACTCTGGAGTACGGAGAAGGACATAGGCCTACTTACCTTTTATCCCAGGAAAAGTACTATTCCCGAGGGATCGACATTGACGCGGGCGGACCCGCGGGCGAAAGCTATTATTAAATAAGCTAAACAAAATACATAGTTACAAAAACACAATGTAATTTTTTGTATATATAATGTTGCCCAAATATAACAGACATGTAGGAAATTGGCAAACAGTAGGTCAGGGGTGTCCTGGTGGTTGTGGATATGCCATCGGTTATGCGCGCCCGCCCCCCGAGCGGATACTTACTTTTTCCCCATTCATCAGAATGAGTAGTCCCAATAACTCCATTCCCTGCCTATAATCCAACAAATTCCAACGCCTTTGTCCAGCAGTGGACTTATTTTGGCTAAAATGGTGATGATGAATGAATTGGTAGTATTAAATTGTCATCAATGAGACCTCTCCAACCCGTCTAACCAGCGAGGAGAGTCTAGGCCAAATCCTCTGTCTGCTCTGGCCAAGTATGGCTCCGGTATTACTGAGAGGGTCATGTTCTTGCAGTGGAGACTAAAAAGACCTGATGATGATGATAAAATTTTAACCTAAACAACAAAAAAATACTTAAATCATAAGCCTTACAGCATAGTTAAAATAAAATAATTACTGTCCACTGCAAGTGTTCTAGCAAGCAATTTACTTTATTATATAGTCACGTTTTAAAGCTACAGGTTGTTTATTTAAAAACCCTTTTATTTCATTATTGGTCTACCTAATCATATTTCTCACGGAATACGAAGTGGAAGCGAGTAAAACCGCGGGAAGAGGCTACTATAATGAGGTAATAAGTAAGTAGGTTGAGCCTACTTGATCAGTAATTACGACAACTGCACCATTATCCCAAAACTTCGTGGTTGTGGGTGGTGTACTGGTGTGGGAAGAAATTTTTAACTTTGTTTTTACTTAATTTCTAATAAATATATAACATATGGACAAATCGCAGAGATTGAGCTAGCCCCAAAATAAGTTCGAGACTTGTTTTTGGTGGTTTAAAACGGAATAGTGGTGGGTTGCTTGCTAGTCGCGTCGCCTAGAAACATGATTTCTCAGATTTTCGCCCAGTCAAACCTATTTATAATAAAAAGAACTTCAAAACACATATTTTCTAATGATAAATTAAATCAAATTAATAAATAAACTTTTACGATTTTCGCGGGAAGAGAAGCAGCTAGTACATTATTCTGAGTGTTTTCTTTTCTCCCAGACCAACATAGAAGAACTATCTATTCGACCTTTCTTTTCCGTGATATTTTAATGACGGCTGCTATGACGTCTTTTTCCTCTGAAAGCCCTCTTAATTTAGGAATACAAATGCAACTGAAGAACCTTACAGCTTACCCACGCACAGACCTTTTGTGGTACGGACGAAAATAGACTGTTCCGCCTCCGCGGCGAACTAATTCAAATAAAATTAAATGCTTGCGCTTCATCATCATCAACCACTTCATTACACTTCGAACTCGTTGAATTTGGTCATTAATTCTCTAGGATTAAGTTATATTTGTTTTCCGTGTATGGGGTCATTAATTTATTACGTAAAACGATTTAGGAGGTTTATTTTTTAGATTTTGTTATTGTGACAACAGAAATAAATAAATCGAGAAAATTTCTAAATTCTAATTTCTATCTAACTATCACGGTTCATGAGATGCAGCCTGGTGACAGACGGACAACGGAGCGATATTAATAGGGTCCCGTTTTTACCCTTTGGGTACGGAACCCTAAAAAACCGGCCAAGTGCGAGTTAGTTAGTGTTTGTCCTTCCATATCTTCATAATCGAACTATTTAGTTGAGCTTTGAGAAACTGCAATTTTGTATTGCATTGTTTTCTTATAACAACTTAAGGTGCTAAATGATCAAGTACATTAATAATCAAATACATTCCAAAGTTAGAAAGCGCTTCACCTATATCATTCACCAAATTAAGTGGCTCTCCAACGCTCTGCAACTAATAAACCACTTATGCATTGAAAGTTGATTACAATTAAGAAAATATCCTTGCTTTAAGACGATGGTATTTTAAAAGACCTTATACCTTATAACCTGGAAGATATTGAAATCGAAGTTTAACGGCTGTCGTCAGATATACTGACGATTCTTGAATAAATATAAACTCCACTTCCATTAAAACGTAATCCATCTGATCTACCTTTTATATTCCAGCTGTTCTGTCCTTCCTGACGACTTTATCAACGCAGTATCCCCGTGGCGATTTGTATCTATCGATGTAGAAAACACAAGATGAGTCACTAAAAGCAAAGAGGTGCTAAATACTCGAAATAAACTTTAAGTCGAGTTCTTACTGTTTTGTTTCGTAGTATTTACAAACTAGTGGCCCACCCCGGCTTTGCACGGATAGATTTAGGTATTTAATTCTATAGCCTATGTTCATCAGGGATAATGTGGGATTCTAAAAGTGAAATAAATTTAGAAATCGGTCTGGCAGTTTTAGAACCTATTCAATGCAAACAAATAGACAAACAAACAAATTTTCTTTTTATAATTCTTATATATAAAATTATCGTGACGCGGTGTTTGTTACCAAACTCCTCCAAAACGGCTGGACCAATTTTTATGAGATTTTGTGTGCATATCGGGTAGGTCTGCGAATCGGCCAACATCTTTATTTTATAATGAAACGAAGTTCGTTGGGATGGGACAGCTAGTATTAGTATAGATAGATATAGTATAGGCAGCATTATCTACCACTTTTAATCTTGTCGATTCAAAATGGCTGACTAATATTCAATTGCAAGCTTTTCAGTATCGACGATCGTGTAAATTTTAACCCTGAGTTTGTAGATCTTAGCTAGATTTCAACATTTTATTTTCTTGCGAAGAAGTATCTTAGTTCTCCTATATTTACAACTCTATCATTTGCATACAATCGGCCCTGCGACGACTCTAGCGCCGTTTAACCTACATCTAGTGGCTATTTGATTGACTGATTGTGAACCTTCGTCATTGTTCCATCAGACAATACTATTTGTTAAGGCTCAGTGACAATTGATGTTGTTTATAGTATTAGCAGGTAAAGTTTGATGAAGGGCGCATCTATCTTCGCTATGCGTTCGTCGAATAATTCTGTTGTCAAAAACATTTTATGCTATTACTTTAAAGGCAAATGTAACATATAAGAATAAAACAAATACCTATGTAATATAATAGTAAAAGGTGAAAAACAAATACCCGCCATCACCAAACCAGATACCGCCTGCCACCGGCTACTACCACCGCACCGGGTGGCAATCACCCCTGGCCAGTCTGAAAGTCTTTAAACAGACTGCGGGCTGGTGTTAGTAGATGCCACGAAAATAGAGCCAGGTGGAGTTTCTCCAATAATAATGAGTTCGACTGTGGTGCTAACCAATCTATGGGTCACCTCTTGGTGTGCCCAGAAAGCCCTAATTCTTGCTCTCAACAAGATCTGAATGAGGCAAACGAACGGGCAATTACGGTAGCAATGCACTGGTCAAAACATATTTAATGTGAACGCAAAGCCATTTTACGACTCAATAGAAGAAGAATTTTCTTCTTCTAGAAGGATTTTCTTCTTCTAAAAAAAATACTATGTGTCCTTTAAAGGGGACTAACGTAATACTCTCTTATTAATTAATACTTTTATACTTTTTTTACATATAATAATCATATACTTGCCACTCTCGTTGTGGTTTTTAGTTCACCCAGATCTTCCATTCGTGTTTTATTTTTTATGTCATCAGTCCACTGCTGGTCCTCCTACGAGTATATCTCCTCATACTCGTAATTGTCTCTACATCGTCACTTACCATCTAGTGAGATGGGAGACAAACGCCTAATCCAACATTTAGTAAAAAAAAATTGTTTAAACTAGATTTCTGTTCTTAAGTCCCAAGTCTCGTAAACGTGGCTCCAGTGTCGACATGCACGTGCGTAATGCTGACATCCTGTTGAATGTTCACCAGAAATAGACCGTGTGATCGTGTCTCGTTTTATATTCATCCAAATTAAATTTGTGGACATATCGAAGTACCACGCCCAGTGAAATATTTAAGATTTGACTCTTTTAAATCAGTCGGAATCTTTGAAATTTGTATATTGAGGAACGACAGGACGCTTTTCGCGTCACGGCGAATGAAAGTCAAATCAAGTCAAATATCATTTGGTGAACGTTAATATTTATTTTACAAGAAAAATATTGTTGACGTTAAATAAATAAATAATCATTTATTCCTTCGAATATGGTGGTGACATAAGGTGTTTACAAATATAACAAGGGCAAACATATTTTGCCTTCATAGGCGTAGGAATTTAGAGTAGGTACAAAAATTATTTATATAAATTACATTTAGAATAACATTCGAAATTAAAATTTGTATATAAATTGGAATTACTTAATTATATCATTCAAATATTTATTTAATTTTATAGTAACATTTATTTAAGAGCCAGTTGAATAGCTTACATTTGAATTTATTGTAAGAACATATTTCTCTGATTTCTCGTGGCACCGCATTGTATAGTTTGATTGCCATACAGAACACATTTTTATTATAAAGTTCAAGTCTTTGCCTTGGTTCGTAAAGTTTAGTGGGATTTCTACCATTATTTTTATTTAATACTGTGTCTTGTAAAGGGAAGAGATGTGGATACTTCCTTACAAACAGGCACATTTCTAATATATAGAGGCAAGGTAGAGGAAGTACTTTGGACTTTTGAAATAACGGTCTACAATTTTCAAGATAATCTGCTCTTTTGTAAAAGAAAAGCTCTATTGATCTCTACCGAGTTGCCCCAAATGACTATGCCATATCGCAATATAGAAGAGACGTAGCCGTGATATGCCATAAGAGCAACTTCATTTGAAGCTACCTGCCGTAATCTGTGTAGAGCAAAAACAAATCTATCTAGCTTCTTACAAGTATAATCAATGTGCTCTTTCCAATTAAATTTTTATCGATCGTTATACCTAAGAAGTTTCTATGGTCTACTTGATTAACTTTGCTGTCGAGATAATTTGCCTTTATTTGCAAAGGTAAGTTATTATATGGTTGGAAGTGTATTAATTTAGTTTTGTCAATATTAATATTTAATTTATTTTGTTTTAACCATGCGTCAATATTGCGTAATTCTAGGTTTACAACCGCGTCTAAGTCTTGCTTATTTTTACACTTAATTAATAATGTGGTGTCATCAGCAAATATATTAAAATATAAAAGTTAATTTACTTAAAGCTAAGTTTAGAGCCACTTCCAAAGCGGAGTGCAGAAGAAGCGGCAACAAACTGCACAGCGCATTTTCTCCAGTCGTCCTACTAACAATTTATAGTATATTACTTAAAACTACATATATTTATATGTGGACTGAGATCACATTGTCATGTCATAATTCAAATTTAATACAATGTCAAATTGTATTGAAAGAATGTCAATAAAAAATAAACGATTTACGTTCGTACTTACGAAAGACTCGGCTAATTGGTTCCACCTAGACTTTCATAACATACTATCATGTCTTTTTCCATTGCAGGGTAAACGGAACCTAGGTAATTAGTAAGGTCTAAGCTATATTTAGCATGTTAGTGGGCGTGTAGTTGGAAAACGGAATCGTCAAAATAGTGATGGGTTGCTAACTGCATCGCCTATTTACATGATTCCTTTGCCTCGCCTTTTCTTTCGATCGGCTTTTACGATCTGCGCGGTAAGAGAAGCAGTTACATACTACATTACTAATTAGAGTACTATAACATTGTAAGTTCTGTGACAAAAATTATAATACTATATGTAAAGAACTGCCTGTCCGACTCTTTAAGGGGTGATTCAGTCCGGCGATATGAACAACTTTTCCTACGGAACCAATGCTGGGAACTCAAATTTTATTTCTAAGTTCCCCTACAATTGACCGAGCGGCCGAACACTTTTGTTTGACAATGTCAATTTTTTTTGAGTTCCCAGTTTTGATCCCAAATGAAAAGTTGTTCATATTGATGGGCTCAATCACCCCTTCAAGGATCGGACAGGGTTTTCTTTACATATTGTTAACAATATGTGACGACATCATATTCATGATCTATCCTATCGCAAACAGGTATTTTAACTTTGTTCTGGAATTTCATCCCGGCTTACCTCAAGTCGTATCTTATCAATCATCGGAATTTATGAGACAAGTGTTAAATATTGTGTTTGTGGCAAAATTGAGTTCTTTTGTAAGGCTGTTGCATTTTTGTCAAAGTAACGCTGGAATAATTTATGGTCTCTAACCAAATAAAATACGTTTTGCTGACATATATCGCTGTTAAGATTTGCGGTTCATTCAAAATGCGATGAAATTATAAATCAGTCCTTGGATCTTAGACTAGATATTCATTTTTTACAGTGTATTTTTGATTTCAGTTATCTTTAAAATATTTAAGTTTAGAATTTATCTATACATATAATAAAACAGTAAAAATATTTTGTCTGTACATTTAGAATTTTTGACTGAAATGGATAGAGGGACACTTAAAAAGAATAATAGAAAGCAAAAAAAATTTTTTCGAATTTCTTGTCTGTCTGTCTGTCTGTCTGTCTGTCTGTATGTATGATCACGATTATCTCCGAAAATACTGAACCGATTTACTTCAAACTTTCACCAATTGCTTTGTTTTCACTCAGCAAAACATTTAAAGTTTGTTTCATCAAAATCGGTTCATTAAATAAAAAGTTATCGTCATTTGAATGAACTCAAGGCATGAGTTTGCCTGCAAACATATAGCAAAAATAAAATAAAATAATGAGTGACATAAGAAAATTAAAATCCAAAGTCAATTCATCATCATTATACGACAACATTATACCTATCCATACTATCCATAGTAATCCATACTAAAAAAAAGGGAAGCTGTCTGACTGACTGACCTTTCAACGCAGGGCCTAAACTATAAGGGTTAGAAACTTGAAATTTTGCACAGGGGTTCATTTTATAACGTAGGGGAGCACTAAGAAAGGATTTTTGGAAATTCATCTCCTAAGGGGGTAAAACGGGTTGCAAAGTTAGTATGAAACTTTGTCGTTTTTGAAGTTATTCGAATGAAATTCAGCATGAAGGTTCTTTACTAAAAGGTATGAACACGAGTGAAATATTTTACTCAAAAATCATCCCTTAAGGGGGTAAAATAGGGGTGCAAAGTAAGCATGAAACTTTGCCATTTTTGACGTTAGTCGAATGAAATTCAGGATGAAGGTTCTTTACTGAAAGGCATGAAACACAAGTAAAATATTTTTCAAAAATTATCCCTTAAGGGGGTATAACGGGGATGTAAAATTAGTATGAAACTTTTCGTTTTAAGGGGGGGATTTAAAGATTGTATGGAAATTTTCTCATTTCTGGACATAGAAGTATAAAAATAAGTCAAATTTATTATATTTATATTATATAATAAATTTGACTAGCTCCGTGGTCAACACGCCAGCCTGCGACACGGAGTGACCGGGTTCGATCCCCGGCCAGGTGAAGATGGAAAATGATCTTTTTCAGATTGGCCTGGGTCTTGGATGTGTATCTATATATGTATTTGTTATAAAATATAGTATCGTTGAGTTAGTATCCCATAACACAAGTCTCGAACTTACTTTGGGGCTAGCTCAATCTGTGTGATTTGTCCGTATATATTTATTTATTTTATTTATTTATTAAGTATACATTACAGTTAAAACGAAATTTCCCATTGAAGGCGTAAAACAGGTGGGGTAAAGTTTGTATGGAATTTTTTATTTACTTAGAAATATGACAATAAGAAGTTCTCCATTACAATAAAAAAATATCTGTGTAGGTGAAATGGGCAAAATCCCCCCTTAAGGGCTAAAGATCTATGCAGATGAAATGTATTAAATTCCCCCTTAAGAGGAAAAAGCAGAGGGGGTGGGGTTTGTATGGAATTTTTATCATTTCTACTGTTCCCAAGGGTACGACATTAACGCGGGCGGAGCCGCGGGCAACAGCTAGTAACTTTAATAAAATAACTCATTGGTTAATAGTACTAAAACTTACGCGAGATAAATTAATTATAAAACACGGTTTTATAACGTTTATTCAGTCGAAACCGCCAACCAGTTTCGGTCTGTTATGAAAACCATCACAGGGCAAGTGTTAGGGGGACTCAAATCGAAGCATTCTGATGATCGCCCTGATGATGGTCTTCGTAACCGACCGAAATTAGTTGGCGATTCCAACTCAATAAATGTCGTAAAACCTTATTTTTATAAAGAACTTACTGTTTATTACTATTTGTCATTATTATGTAGAGAGGTTGTATGTATGTCCGTACCAACCTGAGCTACAAAGTATCCAATTACCTGGACCAATGGCAGGAAAATTTAAAATGTATAGAAAAGTTTATAAATTGTGCTCGCTTATGTTGTTGCGCTCTATTGGTCTTGCAAATTGGGTTGTTTGTTTCATATCTCTACTCTGTTAAAAGCGATGTTATGTTTTGTCCTTCTTATTAGTGTTTGTAACCAACCCTTAATATGTCAGGGTTATCTATTCGTAGCTCGTACTCAAAGGTTACCAATATGTATTATGCTTGTTTATTAAAAAAACAGTGGTACTTCGGGAGTACGGATAGAAGTGAAAACTTGAACATTCGGTTACTTAAACAAGATGTAAAGAAACCCCTGTCCGATCCTTGAATGGGTAACTCAGCCCGTCGATATGAACAACTTTTTATTTATTTATTTCTTCTTACACTGTCATCACAGTTTTCCCTATTACAATAGCGTAACGTACAGTCAGCCAACGAGATATCTGACCCCGCCATTTACCTATATCTTGAATTTTCTCTTAAACTAAAAATAATATTAACATGAAAGTATATATTCAGTAAGATTTTAATCAAGACTTTCAGAATATACAGCGTATGCAAGGTTTGGGTGAGTGGCGCCTCCTTAAGGGTATTTGTTCTTGCTTGTGGTATTGCGAATAATGAGGGCTGTTGCCGTCGCCACACGTAACTTTTCCTATGGGGCCAATGCTGGGTGACGGGGTAATGAAAGATACAGTTAAAGACATCAAATGCTCAGTCCACAATCAACATTGCTTGCCATGCCAAAGTCCTCAATACGCTTGAAACAGATCTGAATTGAATCTGAACAAGGAGCGTCGCGTAGACGTCTATTTTCGCGCGGATACCCCACCCCGACTATTTTCAGACTCCTGCGCACTCGCAAACAAAACAAACATAATCCTTCTCTTTATACGCACTCTTATTGCTGCACTTAAATACTGAGATGATATGTGCACTTTGCAAATACACTTGCACTGAGTCACATACGTGTAAAACAGGGACAGAGATACCTGACCAGGCCTTTTACCTATATCTTGAATTTTCTCTTAAAGTATGAATATTTGACAGCTCCGTGGCGCAGTGGTTAACATGCCAGCCTGCGACACGAGGGTGCCCGGGTTCGATCCCCGGTCAGGTCAAGATGGAAAATGATCTTTTTCAGATTGGCCTGGGTCTTGGATGTTTATTTATATATGTATTTGTTATACAATATAGTATCGTTGAGTTAGTATTCCATAACACAAGTCTCAAAATTACCATGGGGCAAGCTTAATCTGTGTGATTTGTCCGTATATATTTATTTATTTATAAATAATATTAACATGAAAATTTATATTAAGAAAGATTTCATATTTTTTTTCTGTACATACATTTTTATGTTATTATACCATATTGGCCAAGTCCTCTGGCTGCTCTGGCCAAGTATGGCCCTAGTAGTACAGAGAGGGTAGTGCTCCTGTAGTAAAGACTAATAAGAACCTGATGATGATGATGATGATACCATATGAGAATTAAATATTTTTGTTCGTGAATATTAAGCACCCTTGCACCCTTAACTTACTCCATGACCAAGCCTTACAGATTTATTATTAGTATTAATCGATGATGAGGACTGCATTTTATGTATGTCGTTAATCACGTTATTTTAAAATGTAATATTTATTGTTGCAGGTAAGAATGGCGCCAATTCCAGATTTTGTAAGTACCTATTAGGATACTATACTGTTTCGTTAATTTCGACTAAAAAGTCGCCTTTTTGTCGTTGGTACTTTGAAAGGGCGGCAATAGGTAGTGTAACAAGCGTTAATGTGTAAACACAACGCTTCTTAAGTCAATGTGATAAGGTCTAAAATTGATACAATTGAATACTTATTAATGCTTGTGACTGCACTGGATATGATAACATAAAATCTTACGGATCTCAGACCACAGCCCATAAGCGGATCCAATGCTGATGTCACATCATGACAATAACCAGGTGCGTCATACAAAAAGCTTAAATGTTAACTCTGTAGTTACGGAATATAAAGATGTAGGCGAATATTTCCCTACTTCCTAACTTTTTTTTTTTATGTATATCTGACGGCAAACGAGCAGACGAGCCACCTGATGGAAAGTGGTCACCGTCGCCCATGGACATCTGCAACATCAGAGGAGCTGCTGATGCGTTGCCGACTCTTAAGATACCTGTAAACACGCCTTTTGAAGGACCTCAAGTCATAGCACACAGGGAAAACCTCGGGAGGGAGTCCATTCCACAATCTTGCTGTACGAGGAAAAAAACCACGTGACGCTCTGACATTTTTGGAGACCCAAGTGTCAAGGATGTGGGGATGTACTTTACTCCTGTGGCGAGCGGTGCGGTGGTAGAAAGGTGACGGTGGCACCAATTCAAAAAGTTCTTCAGAACACTCCCCATAGTATAGACGGTAAAATACACACAGAGAGCCAACGTCTCTCCGTATATATATATATAACTTTTTGTGACGTGATAACGTCTTATAAATGAACGCCGGCTGCACGCACGAAAAGGGTCACGTTCCGTGTGCAAGCAAGAGTGCGGAACAAGCGACAGAGGCACCGTTCGGTTTGAGACGCATCTATCGGAAGCGTTCGACTTGTGACGCATCTATCTCTCATCCACCGTTATCACGTAAAATTATTGTCCGTAAACCGACACAGACAACCAATTTTTCTCCCCCTTAGTTTTCCATTTATTTCTGTCCATCGCAAGTTCTGCCCATTTATAACTTAATAACTAATATTGTAAACGGGAAATTTGTGAGTATCTACCTATGTAATGTTTGAAAACGGCTGAACCGATTTTGACGAAATATTGCACGCAGATAGGTTAAATCTACCTTTCATCTCGGAAAAAGTACTGTTCAGTATCGACGCCAACGTGAGCAGAGCCGCGGGCGACAGGTAGTATATACATATAAGTTTTATATAAATACTAGCTTTCGCCCGCGGCTCCGCCCGCGTCAATGTCGATCCCTCGGGAATAGTACTTTTTACCGGGATAAAAGGTGGCCTATGTCCTTCTCCGTACTCCAGAGAACTTGTATGCAAAATTTCATGATGATCGGTTCAGTAGTTACGGCGTGAAAGCGTAACAAACAAACAAACAAACAAACAAATAAACAAACAAACAAACTCACTTTAGCATTTATAATATTAGTTAGGATAGGATTAGGATTGTAAACACACGTGAACTCAAACGACGTATTTGCATTTGAATCACGATCGCAAAGGCAACGTGACTCTAATAAACATACCTCAACCTACACCAAGAAAATAAACAGTACCCACGCGCATGCCTGAAAGGCTTGCACAACTCCGTAGCTCGTAGCGGAGTTACAAACTCAAAGGACTTACGTAGAATCCGTAGACGCCTAACCCCCCTCTCCCTCTCCCTTGCCGTCACGTGACTTACGTGCACGTGAAATTCCGTCTATTTAAATTGCGGTATTGACGTAGGTGAGGGCTGCCTTTTGTTCTCGTAAAAGCTGGGGGTTGAAATGTTTGAGCTCGTATGTTTTCATCTTTGAAGGTTTCGTTTTGCGCTACTAAATAATTGTATGGAAATGTCGAAACTTCTCGTCGGTCTGGGTAAAAGGAAAATATGTAGAATGTACCAGCTGCTTCTCTTTCCGCGCAAGTCATAAAAGCCGATCGAGGGAAGGGTTGAATATCTAATTCCTATCCTTCCCCAACTTAAAAATGCTACCGATGGGCAGCTGAGTCGGAAGCACAAGAAGTCTAAGAAACTGCGCTCGCCAACCCGCCTGTCAAGCGTGGTGAGTATGGCAATATCCTCCCATGGAATTTTACTATAAGATATTGTATAGTAACTCTGAACCTTGAAATTCTAAACATGTGGATTTTACTTCCACTCTAACGCAAGGGCTTATCTGGTTGGTCATTAAGGCATCGATGTTATCACTTGTTTGCGTTGCGTCCCTCGCTCCCCGTGATACGATAGACGTGTGAATGTGTAAAGGATTACCGTTTCTGGGCCAAGGCCGCAGTGGACACTGAATAACCGACTCGTCTATTGTCCTTAGTAATGATGTTGTAAAGATAACAAATTGGGACTGCAAATATAGATTTCAGATTTTTAAATTTCGTAATTCTGTCTATTTCATGGAAAGATCCTGATAGATCATCATTTCGAGTAGGTGACACGGTCAATCGACCATGCACACCCTGGTGTCAGAGTTGTTCGGAATCGCCTCTCGGCCTCGGACGTGGTGCCTTTAACGACTACCAGATGGCAGCCGGGACCAACGCCTTTACGTGCCTTCCGAAGCACGGAATCTGCTTTATTCTCAGACAATCAGGTGATTCAATCCTGCAGTGTCCTAACCTGATAGATAAGATGATACAACAAGCGTGTGGCATAGATAGTTTCAGTTTTCTCCACAGTCATACTGTAAGTCCTCATCGATACATGGAGTTTATCAATATGAAGAAATTTTTGATCAGTCGATGCCGCACAAAGCTTGGCGGATTCGAACTTTTAAATGTAAATCATTGGCTGACTAAGATGAGCACAAAATCTTTATAGGTACAAATTCACAGAACAAACGAACAGTTTATTTCAAATATTTTATAGGATAAATATAGCATTCGCCCGCGGCTTCACTTGCGATAGTAAGACCCTCGGAAACGCTTTTTCTGGAAATGTACCCTGTGTTTTTTGGGTACACTTATCATTATATTGATTTTTAAAGCGGGACTTGTAAAATAATTATATTTGTATACCAATTTTCAACCCCTATTCGACTCCTTTAAGGGATGAATTCACGTAAAGTGTAATTTTAGTACTTTACTTAGTCAAGACAATAAATGCCCCATTTGACCCCTTTCGGAGATGAATATCAAGTCAATTCATAAGTAAGCATTGTACAAAACCTCATGTTTCTATGTAAAAATATTCACCAACTTTTATACAAGTGTCAAAATTTCTGTGAACTGTAGTGAACGAAACATATTTTCATTGTCTCGCACGCCACATTTACGACCAAAACGTCTGTCAGTTCGGGATGCTACAGATGCGGCTCATCGCGAGAAAATAACACGTCAGCTTATTCAATTAGTTCTAAATTTACTTTTTAATGCACTCTTTGGTTTCATTATTCCTTTTTTTTTATGTACAGTACTGAAGTGAGTAAAGACAAACAGATTTTTCGGCTACTGTCTCCCGTAAATATTGTCAAAAACGATGACTAATAAATAATAAAAAACATCTTGTTAATTTTAATGTAACTGAGCGAGTGTATATAAGTATTCTTTGACTGAGCGCCCAACTTCCCATCTCAATTCTACAATTATGTATATAAACGTTGCGATCACGATGGATGTAACTCGTGGTAAGGTTAACGCGGGAAAGTTTAAAAAAGAATCAATTCTAAAATGTTTTAAGTTAACGTACTGCCTAAAAACGTGCGTGATTTGATTTGATTTTCTATTTGTACTTACGTTTAATTCTCAACTTCTAAATATAATCACCGACGATACTACATATATCTTCCCTTTCAGTACAAGTACTGGTAAAGATCCTTTTATGGGATAAGTCCGCCATTGTATGTTTACTTTTCGTATATACTTTATGTTACGTGTATTTTTTTCGTACGATAAAAAACAAACAGTTTAAGATGATTTTTTGCGTCATAAGTGTGACTTTATTGTGTAGATAACTGCCAGATTCCTGACGCAGCTACTTGAACTGGTGACATTCTAATACGTCATAGGTGCCACCACGATCGCACTGCTTTAATTATTTTCTTAATTATCCTTGGATTAGTTTCATTGCCATAATTACTTAAGTTTTTATTAAATTCTTCTTTTATTTCGAATTCTTTACGGCGTGTCATCATCATTGGCCTTTGCGTCTATTGCAGACGATTTATGGTGCAATGTCGGGCAAACACCGTTTTTGGTGGCTAAAAAGTCCTATGCGAGAGCTATGCTATTTATGGCGTGTAATGTCCTTATAATTATACAGCTATGTGCCATTTGCAGCTGAGATAGCGTTGATGTAATCCTCAAAGAGCAATAACATCGCATGTTTAGGAATATTTGTAAACTGCAAAAAATATTATTGTGCACATAAAATTATTTCCCACGAGGCAAATAAAAGATTACCAGAAGTGGATCCGCACAATAATAGCCAAGTACAGGCAACAGGAGATGAAGACACTCAAATTCATTGCAATGTAGCTTCTATTATAACGAGGATAAAGACGCGCGTTGGGTGATTTGACATGTAGTCGTGAGTACAGAATGCGCCGTCGCAGGTGCGCTTGCAGTGAATGCGTGCACCGGGTTTACTGATGGGCGTAACTGTCTCATTGTTGGTCTCCTATTTCGAGGGATTTGATAACGGAATTACAGTTTTTGCAAGGTGTCTAATGGCAGATTTGTGTTGTGTTCTTATTGTTATTTTTACGATTCCAGCTTTATCACGTGATTCAGTCTTCTTTACCTTTACACCCTTCAGTGTTTGTAAAAAGAGACTGCCAAATACCCCATTTTCTATCTTTTGCACATTAAATAGTAAATTTTTATATTTAATCGTTATTGCGTTTATTACAAACTAGGCCCCTCCCAGCGGTAGATATACGTTTTTAATCAATAGCCTATGTTCATCAGGTATAATTTAGGATTCTAATGGTAAAAGAATTTTTCGAATCGGTCCAGTAGTTCCGGAGTCTTTTCAATGCAAACAAACAAATATTTCCACCTTATAATATTAGTGTAGATAGTGTAGACAAATGTCAAATTTGTCTACATGAAAAATGAAATTGTAACGTGACAAAACCGTATTAACAATCGCAAAAATATTCGAAATCATAACTTTTTGTATATAGCAATGTTTATACTACTCATTGCTCTCTTTCCCAATTTGTAATTGGCCGGTAATTGATTTGAAACCAACAACAATATCAACGTAAATATTTAGAAATGTGTTTCCGTTGATGAAACCCAATTTGATGTTAAATTTCCCAATATAATTGGAGAAAGCCTGTATCCGGCTAAGTCCTTACAACTTCACATGTCAAGAGCATCTTCCATCTGTCACTATTTCACGAGTTTCTATTATGTTTTTGTGCATAATTGCGGTGCGGGTCAACCATGGCTTTAATCAGGCCTTGCACCCTTCCGTTTTTTTCTCGGCTCGTATAACGGTAGATGTGAGTACGGCTGGCTGGCAGGTAGACGGCGGGTGGAGCCTGCTATCCGAACTATAATTTACTCTCCCGCTTGTACTAGAAAAATGTTACCTTAGATGCGAAGAGGTTTAATGCATTGCATGTGGTATTTCTGTTTGTCGTACCTTAGTTTCTTTAGAATATGAACAATAACTTTAATAGACAAGAATATTATAGTACGCTTTTGCACTTCAATAGATTGTCAATCAGATTAATGTTATAGCTAAGTAAACGTTTTGCAAGAGTAGACTTGTCGGCAAGTAACTACTCGATAGAAATCACGAAATGTTTAGTTTCTACCAACTGACACAATATTGGTTCGAACGGCGCCGTATTATTTACATGTTACCAGATATTTGGCAAACAACTTGAAGGCCTTTCTGATCAAACATAGTTAAGTTACTTAAAAAAGTGGACAGGTAGCGGAGGGCCAGATATTTGCTTTTTGAACATGTCCCTTTGTTCATCATTATTATGGACCAATTTGGTTGAGTATTTGAGCTTTCATTTATGTGTTCTGTCATTCAGTTCAATATTCCAATTAATCATTAACTATTCCCGCACCATGAGTAGATCTTATAACCATAAGAATTTGAACATACATTAATATTTCTAGGTTAATGACGCCAATAATTTTTGTTATGCTATGATTATGATGGTGACTATATACATTACATCCTCAATATCTGTCATGAATACAAAACTTTCTTATTTTAATAGTTGCTACTTAATCCTTGTCTAGAAAAACTTTACTGTAATAGTTACGTTCAACAGTCGCAACGTCTTTGAGCATGACGCGTGGCGCAGGCAACTACAATGGCTTGTAATAAAACCCTTTCTCGGCTAATGGCACCTAATTAGAGGACAGACAACATACCGCTACACCGATACAACAGAACCCCGCCAGCCTTTTGTCTCACCGGAGAAAGTAAAATCCGTATAGAAGGCGCCGGTTTATGACATCTGAAAACAGAGGTCTAATACTCCAAATAAATGGAAATGGCCCAAAACGGCCTCGGAGATCACTCGAGGCGTGGGTTTTTTACCGCTGCCTCGCAGGCCTGAACGGTTGCTTAATTTGAGTCATTCCAATTTGGAAGAAGAGTCGATTTGTTTTATGTGTACTGATTTCTAGTAATTTATTACTCGGTGGAAGCTTAAAAGCTTACCTAATGAACTGTAATATGTTTTGAAGCAATGAAACAATATAGATATGTTCCAAAAGTCACAAATCATAGGTATTCAATTCTTAATCTATCTTTAAGTGATGAGCATATAAATTATACATTCGAAGGACCATTTCGGATTCTGAAAGAGTACCTGCATTTATTTCATGAATTAAACATGGTCTTGAATAAATTTAATCCTAGTTCATCTTTCTCTGTCATTTCAGCGTACAATTTAAATTTTTTATAACGAGGTGGTGGGCGTGAGAATACAGATATATTTTTGACTCATACATGTTAATTCGACTCGAATTCATTTAAATTTATGTTTATTTGAATCTGCTAACGTTTTAAGATGATGTCAAAGCTCAGACAAAAGTCCAAGAGGAAACAAAATCAAAGCAATAAACTTATGTTAATAATGCTTCTCTTTCAAGGAAAGATACTGGGAAAGAATGTGGTAGTATGAAATTTTTCAAATTCGTCCGTCATATATTTCGGGATTAGAATAATACAAAAAAAAAACCAAAATCCAGCGGGTGATTGGTACAAACATAATATCACGCCTCCCTTGCGGGGGAGACATAGCCCCAGGTCTACAAGACCTAAAAGCCGCATTTAGCATGTTAGTGGGCATTAGGTGGAAAATGGAATCAAAATAGTGATGGATTGCTAGTCGCATCGCCTACTTTTCTCCCAAACCAGCATGAAGGACCGGTGATAGATAGAAGAGTTATTAGTGTATCAATCAATAGCTTCGTCACATTTTTATAAAGAGGGACATGGTCTAGCCAAGTGTTTCTGTTTCTACAGAAACTATAGACTAGACCATCTTTTGATAGCACTTATCATCATCATCCTCCTTACCTTATCCCATTATCTGGGGTCGGCGCAGTATGTCTTTTCCTTCCACAACTCTCTGTTTCCCGTCATGCCTATATCCACTCCCACCGCCCTCATATCCTGCTTTACGCATTCCATCCATTCCTTTTTTGGTCTTCCCCTTCCCCGGTATCCACTAACCTCCATCTCTAGCGCTTTTCTTAAAATATCATGATCTTCTCGCCTCATTACATGACCATACCAAGCTAATCTACCACTACTTATTTTTTCGTTTACCGGCGCTACTTTCAAACTTCCTCTTACATAAACATTTATGATCCTATCCATCCGCGTCACTCCGCACATCCACCTGAGCATTCTCATTTTGGTAGAATGAAGTCTTATTTTCATCCTGCACCTTTGTAGCCCAGCATTCTGAGCCGTACATCATCACTGGTCTAATTACAGCTCTAATAGCACTTATATGATATGATAACATCGCCGATCTAGCTCTGGTAGCTGGCGCTGACCCCAAGTCCATGATGATTAAAATGCAGGTAGATCGGTACTCACTGATTTGAGGTTAATGTGATGATTATCATCATAATTGTGTTCAATTATCATCCTCACCTTGTGAGGCACAATGAGAGGCCGGTCGTGACTCCAGAGCTAATGCCGATCGTCAGGCGATAGCATTTCATTTTATGGGGTGCGATGTGCACGCACAGCCTGGGTTTTAAAGTTGCCTTATTGGTTAGATAAATAACTTATCAGATTGTCAAATTCTGGTAAGCTTGGATAAACATTGGAACATGTCCTCAATTATTTTCTATATCAATAATCGCTTGATTCCCTAATTCCGAGGAGTTCCACAGGGTATTGTTCTAGGATTAAAGCAAAATAAGTTATAATCATTGAAAGACGCGAAACGAAACGACATTTACAGCTAGATAGACATAGACAGATAGATGCCCATATGTGTCAAAACTATGCTACTATGTATGAGCTAAAAATTAGCCTTAACAAATCGACCGACTGAAACAGGATATAATGCCGAAACCGAAAACAAACGTTTGGGTCTAACTTATTTAAATGTATAAATAATAAAATATTATTATGTCCTAAAATGCAATATATTTTACACTTATTCAGAGAGGTAAATAATTAAAATAGAAAAAACATCAAAATCAGCATTTTCCTATAAAGTATATACTACTACTGAGACTGGGCTGACCTTTGACACGCGTGTCGCGAGTTCGCGACACTAATTCACCCATGCACGTCACTTTCGGCGCAGCCAAAGGTTCGCCCGGATTTATGCCGAAACCAAAACTACCGCCATAACTCGCATTTACGTGCAAAAAACGAAACCTAACCTTCTTTAGTACTGGTCTCTAATAATGATATCTTTTTGTTTTAAGGTAAGAATTCAAGTTATTAAAAATTACATGAATTATTTATCTAATTTCATACGTTTACCTTGATATTGTCACAGATTACCTAATAAGGTCACAAGCTTTTATTTAGTTTCACCTGTCGCGATGTTTGTCTGTAATAAAATCTCGCAACTTAAATTTGATCCACTTCCCGGTTACCAATTGCTGCTGAACTGAAATTTTGCATGCAGATGTAAATCGGATGACAATATAATATTATGGAATCGATGCGCTGGTGATGGAGTCGGAAGGTGGCCATAGGAACTCTTAAACTAAACAAGGCCAATCGTGTCTGGGCTAATTTGATTTGTCTTGGAAAGCACTTTACAGTGTATAGTTACAGTTAATTTATAATAAAAGTTAGTTACAAAAATGTATTTTTTGCAAAAGAAACTTGTTTTATTATGAACTTCTTTAAAGCTTTATGAGTGGAAAAAATATTATTGATGAAGCAGCAGGGACTCTTGCGGGCAATGTCTATGATCGTATATCGCTGTCAGTCCGGAGAACGGCGATGGCTCGTCGCATGACAGGAATGACAGGAGCCAGGAGTCACTGGACGGCTTCTGTGCACTATACGGTTCAAACTTGTTCCCTGTTATTATGTTTTTAATGAGTTAACAATTTAAGTGTACAACATTATGATACGCAAGATATTAATGTTGAAATAGGATATTGAAATACGGATATGTAAGGTGCAATTGTTACGTACTATAAAACACTAGACATATTTGGAGCACAGGACAGGCAGTGCTAGATATATTAGATTATGTATGACAATTAAGAACAATACTACGTCATTCAATTCAAAAGTACTTCAATGAATCTTTTGTATATTATTAACTCATCACATACCTTGTTATTATAATGTACTTGATTTATAATTGACAGTTATTACTTTTTTAATTAATTGACAGTTAGGGCAAAAATAAATTCCTGCTACTTGGATTTAATTTTCAATTTAGACGTCATATCTATATATAGCACAAAGCGTAATCTTTTTGATTTTTTGTTTGATATAATCATTATGATTTAATGCATCATTCATAACGTAAAAACTATGTCTGGAAATGATGCATTCGCCGTTGCAGCCCTCGCCGGTCGTGCATGACGCCACTGCGTGATTAACTCACTCACAAAATCGATGTTATTACTTGTTGTAAACATTGCTTGCTCTGTATTGTTAGTCCCAAGGTTCTAGAATGTCATTTATTTTATACGCATACAATTTCTGTTGCCTCCATAAAATTAGGCAAATTCTTGTGATTGTTTCTTATTAATAAATAGAAAGCTCGTACAACAACGTAATTCCAGCAAAATTACAAATAAATACTTAACATAATTACTAAAGAAATTTGACTACTGCCCAGTTACCAATATAATAAAGTTTATTATAAACTACAAACAAAAAATATAAATTTCAAGTTAAGACAAATCTTTTTGTAAGCGTGAAGTTTGATGATTGAGATATTGAGAATTTAAATTACAAACAGCTTATACCTTGAAATGCAGACAATACATATGTAGACTTACTTTTATTTGATATGAATCTTATAAAAGATATCGGTTCTGCCTATAGGTCTGTGTCTTTGTATGTTGCTAACAAGTACGACTTATGTTACCTATGTCATCTGCTTGGATATCTGTGTAGTTACCCTGCGCCCGGCAATTGCTATAATCACTGCGAGTCACTGCTGGGAATGTGTAATCTTGTATTATATCATCATTAGCACGCACGTACACACGCCTATCTGTACGATCTGTTATTATATTATTATCCAGTTTGTCTTCGGATTCGTTTATGTGAATACTGCCGTTTTAATGCAAACATTGAATATTATTAGTGAGTCACATCACATATCATATTTTAATCTGTTTAATTTTTAACAAATTCACATTATATCCTACAAAATGAGCTAATTCTTATGACTAATAAAATTTAAGTTAATAAAATTCATATAAAAAGATTTTATTTTCAGATTATGATACATATGTCTTATTTGAATTGGTATTAGAAGTGAACAATTGATCGAATTACTATAATTCGTGACTAAAAATAATACCCAGTGTAGTGGCAAATACTATTTTAAATTTATTTTCGTAAAACGATATAAAAATTACATGCAGTTTAGCGGGAGATTGGTATTGCAGTCAAAATATTCAAATATAGAATCCCCTTTTTCAATATCGTCCTTTTGATATTATAATTAGTGGCCAGTTTGTTTTTATAATGACTTATACCAAAACTCTGTGGATGCAATCCTGAACAACAATATTTGTCATGTCACTTTTTGTGAATTGCATATATTGCTGTCCAATAAACCCACAGAAGGTTCTCAGCTTAGTACAGACAATAGATTATATGATAAACGCACGCAGTCAGTATACAAGCACAGTTATAATCGCAAACCTTAGTTTACTTAGTTGCGGCGCGTAACACACAACGCGAAATCATTTGTAAATTAAAGTTATTTTTTATCTAATTATCTAGTAATTGCATCGCCCTACATCTGTTTGCGTGTCTCAGCTAATTTTCTGCAATCTAAAAGTGACATAACACGTTTTGATTACCAGTAATAACAACCTTAGGCGTACGTTCGGGGTCAACATTTATTTAATTTGATTCCGTCAAATTATTGCGGTTTCGTTCTGGTTCGTATTTGTTGCAATATCGACTTCCACTGCGAGTTTGATTGTGTTTTAATTGATATGTGGTATAGCAGCTCTTTTAACTACTGTATATTTTTTATTTATCAATTCCTTTTCACCTGACCGTTTATCCCGGTTGCGTCCTCAGCTATGATACGTTGTAGCCCAGGGTCCGCTGACAGTATTCCTGCTATGATATGTTTTGGCGTAAGTTATTACGGCTGGCTGCCTGCCTGAAGCTAACCTTCCTTGGGTAGCTCCAGAACTACAAACTAATACCTTTGAAAATAAAGTACAAGTATTTGCCCGCACCCAGTGCTGAACCTGGTTACCATCGTGTCGAAGACTGACGCGATAACCACTGCGCGACCGTCAGTTCAATTTAATTATATAAAACGTTTAAAAAAATTGTTTATTCTTTTCTTTTTTCCAAGAGGATATTTATTTCTTTTATTTAATTAATTCTCTTTATTTACTTAAACTAAATTTCAAGAACATATGTTTCACTGACTTTCAACTCATTCTCTACATATCAATCACAATTTGATTTACCATTTGAATTTCTTATTCATATTTGTAATATTAGAGAATTATGAGTTTATAACAAACACCAAAATTTTAACGTCAAGGAAATAATCAAGAAAGCCACATTTCACTTTACAACTTGTTGTATTTAACATTGTAATTTGTTATCTTTGTGATGGAGATCTCAGCTAGTGTCGTCAAAAGCGCCTACGCACGGCGAATTAGCGCTAGTAATATGTTTATTACCATAAATTACCAGCATTACCGTTGGCAAGCGTGTATGACACGCTTTACGATGCGCTCGTGCTCTAATCTTCCGTGACGTTTTTCGCTCTACTTTTACAGTGTTTATTTTACGTTTCCAACCTTCCGTTTAAAATTTAACTACAACACGAAATGCATTACGCGTATTTCTGTCAGCTACTGCAACTCAAACAATGACTTCATAGTCAAAACTTCTTGACAAGTTATCACGAATTACACTTTTTGTTTTGATTCAGGACCGCCCGCTGAGTTAATTTTTACATTGTTGAATATGCACGCATGCCTAATTTGGTTATATGAGTCATAGTGACAGGTTACCGTGCATTTTATGCTGCACTTATTTAAATTGCCATTACATATACAATTGTACACGCTGATGGAATTGATAAAGCTGCTGAGCTAGGTCCTCATAATAATTCTAGCGACGCATGCAATAGTAGGAAACCTTGTAAAGTAGAACAAAACAAAGTCAGTCAGGTTTATCACAAATGTATACTATACTCGGGATATTCGTGGAGTATTTGTTGAATCTAAGTATTTTAGATTATTAAAGCAGCATAAAGAAGTCTAACTTAGCGTAACTACTACCCTGTGGGTAATTTACTTGAGATCTACATCTACATCATAAAAAGTTATTACGGAAAATATCAAAATATCACAGAAGAACATTATTATTTCTCCGCACTCTTATATTTCCAGAAATTGTTATGCCTCGTACAGATATGACATCAAAGAATCTATCGCGAAGGCAAGAATAATATTATGTTCCTCTTGATACATCGCCACCTAACATATATCTCGGATTAAAGGTTTGGCTGGCAGAGAATGCCTTATGGAATGAATTCCTTCGATTTGTACGTATTTGTGCAATAAATTTTAAATAAAGATATTCTCCGTAAGCTTAAATCCAAATACAAAGTAAATAATGGTATTAATAGCAAACCTGTTTAGATATAGACCATATCCAAGGAATTGTTACGAAATTGATCAAGCTAATACGGGCCGATCCACGGGTGACGGGTGTATACGGCATGCCCCAGCCAGATATAGGTCGCGATACCGAACACGTGCATAGCAAGCCAGACGAGGGTTACCCAAAATCGAGTTTTTGAGGCGGACTGAGCGAAGTGCGTAAAAAGATACACAAAGACAGTATGTAATCGTATATGTCGAAAGTGTTACAATCTCCGAAAATGGAGAATAAGGTCAGGTGACAACATAACGGATGGAAAACTTTGAGATTCTGTAGTATAAGTATAATTTAATATTGATAATACCTATTTAATCAAGTGATTAGAAGTGGGCCAAGATATATGTAACTAATCCTAACTTAATGTAAGTAAAGGTGTTAGGGCTCTCTCTGATTTATCAAGTACTTATTATTATATTAAATATGCAATATCAGGCTAATAATATAATTCTGATAAATGACAGTGCTAATTGAGCTCTTCTTAGAAATATGGTCATGTATACTATTTTCTTTTAGAAAATATTATTTAACTAGCTGTTGCCCGCGACTTCGTCCGCGGCAATATCTGTTATTATGATTAATGAAAAATTATCCCCCGTTTTCAAAACATTTTTTATTGATGCTTCGCTCCTATTGGTCGTACAGCGTGATGTTTTATAGCCTAAAGCCTACCTCAATAAATGGACTATCCAACACAAAAAGAATTTTCCAATTTGAGCCAGTAGTTCCTGAGATTAGCGCGTTCAAACAAACAAACTCTTCAGCTTTATAATATTAGTATAGATTTCAATTATTTGCATTTAATGGAACAGGTATAACATATATAAAGGTATTATAAATGTCTTAGACAAAAACTACCGTTTTAGGTGAGGAAGTAAGTAACTAAGTTACTGTCATTAAAAATAATGTAGTAATGAAGTAAAAAATAAGAGGTACTTTACTAAAAGTATTTCGTTCTGATGTACATACATACTATTACGTCTTTTCCCTTTCGGGTGGTACACGGAATCAAAATAGTGATGGCTTGCTAACCGCATCGCCTACTAACACGATTCCTCAGATTTTCGCCCATTTCCCTCTCTTCGCTCTGATGTAATAGATGCTCTTGTCGCACCTCTAGTGTTGCAGTTGTCCATGGTGCAGCAGTAATCATTACCATCAGGTGACGACTCGGTTCACGGTTGCTTGTTTGCCGTCATAAAAAAAAGACAGTTCTTTGTGGTTCATTGTGGTAACCCTTCATCACCACACTGATACGGGGCGTGAATCACAATGGCTATTCGTTTGTTTACAATTTGTTCGTACATCATGACAGCGCCCTATTCTGTTATATGGGCTCTGTGTGCTCGGAATATCAAATTGTTATTTTACAATCTTTTGTAATCGATAAATGTTCGATATCTTCCGTCCCGACAATTTGATTTTAATAAACAAAAATATAAAGACAAATAACATTTTTATTACATAAATTGATAGAGTGCCGAATACTGTGCTTTGCTCTAAAACTGGCGTTGTTGATGTGGGGTACAAAGCCGCCAAGCTCCAATGGGATTGGGCGGGTCATGTTTGCCGAATGCATCCAGACCGATGGGCTACTATAGTTACAAAATGGACTCCGGAAGATGGATACAGAAAAAGAGGTAGGCCTCGAAAGCGTTGGTGTGATGATATCACGATCCATGAAAAGAAATGGTCTGAAGTGGCACAAAGTAGGGATGTTTGGAAGGAAATCGGGGAGACCTTTGCCCAGCAGTGGGACAGTATAGGTTAATAAAAAAAAATGATTCCTGCAGCTTTGTTCTTTATTTTTATTCGTGTAAGTTTTTTCTTCTCATCTTTGTTTTTAGACTATAAGTATCCCGAATTACACGCCTTTATTATAATTGATGCTAAAAGGTTTTAAAATTAAAATTTCAGCAATTATTCATCCTTTCTGATCTTTATCAAGGTACTTATTGTTAATCCATCATGCTTTGTAATATTCATAAGAATTTTAATATGCTAATGTAGAAGCCAGCGTGACGGTGTACTTCCATACAAGTTTTTGACAAACCTTGTTACATTCAAAGTTACAAGGCAACGTGTAATGGTGAAGCACTTCGTTAAATTACAAAGTACATTAGAACTTGTTTTATTAGTTATTCATGTATGACTCCTAATATTTTTAAGAACTGAAAACATATATCAAACTATAGATAAATAATCGTTAATACTAATATTTATTACGTTTTATATAACTTTATATATCTAATACATAATGTCTTTTATAAATCCTGAGCTGACTCAGTTCAATGAGCTCATACCACCACTGACATCAATCGACCGACATGCACATATATTATGGATTTCTCTTACTCCGCACTAAGTGCGTAGGTGGTTACAAATACGATCCTACGAAGAATCCCTTGTCTGTATTGCAATTACATCGTTATTTTTTTTGCAACGAGAAGATAAATATAAATCAGCGTTGAAGTTCACAGGCGGTCAAGACAGCACGCGACGCGCGCCCTCGGGCCCTCGATACTGAAAGCGAGAAGTGCGCGGATTGCGTGTAATTTCGCGTGCGAGCTTACTCCGCTGGCGTCTTCCGTCAAGATTTTCCGTGCAGTGGAATTGCACTCTATACAGCCCTCTGTGACAAAGACGTGCAGCGGGTGAGTCACGCGAGCTTAAAGTCGCCCAGACACCCCCGTAGCAGGCCGTAGCTTTCGACGCCGGCTCTACGCCAGTGTCGTCCGCACCACGCCGCCGTACGCACGCTTCGCGCTCCAGCGATGACAATCGCGTCTCTCGCGACGACGGTGCAGCCCACTTCATATTCAAATTGGACAATCGAATAAGTTGTCAAGAGTGCGCGATTGTATTGTAATGAGACAGCATCGGCAATCGAGGGCGGATGCGCAGTACATCTTCATGAATGAGAGGAATTATGGAATTTGTGACCAGTGATAATCAGCCTTATTTGTGAAGTGACTTGAACAGTGATGAGGTTTCCTTGGCGGTGGTAGAAACGGTCAAAATTAATCCTTACGCTGAATTCGGGGTGCGCGCGGCGCCGTCCCACGGGGCGCGCCGCCGCCAGTTCATCAAGGGCTGGAAGAAAACCATGGGGGTCATCTCCAAAACAGTCGGCGTTGTTTTCAGTCTGTGAGTGTCTTGCGTTTGTCTCTTCAATGATTTTATATTCATCTTCTCTTAACATAGTTATTTTAGAACAACAAAAATATTGTGAAGTTTGTTGATCGAACATAATCTTGAAAAACATACTATCAATGCGCTTTTGACCTGTATATCTCAACGATTCCTTGACAATTTCTTTAAATCAGGTCAGATAATTCAATTTCGAACGTTGTACGTTAGTTATAAATTTATCAGTTGTAGATAACTGAAGCATCAAAGGAAAGAGTGGTAATAAAGTGTCGGCAGTCGGCCGGCACTGTCCCGGCTGCGCTTGCGCAAGCGCCCCTATTCGCACGTACTTTCTGCCGCACAATCGCAGCCTAATGGTCCCTGGTATCTCCATTATCCGACTTAGTTTCCGGCGCTCTCACCGAGCCCAAAGCAACTCGGTTATGCAAAAATTACGTCACAACCATTAATTAATTGTCACCGTATCATCATTGTTTATGTTATCCATCTTCTCATAGCCGCTTTCGTTTCGTTTGTGCTAAATCTGATAAGAGATAGCACGCAACAGTGCGTATGAATTGCTCTTCCGAGGATGAGCGAAAACGAGTGTTAATAATTAGCACACCGTTACAGAAATCTTTTAACGGCCGTGTGTTTTTCTGTTAAAAAATCTAAAACTATAATTTGTCTTTGCAATCGTAATCATAAAGGTTTAGTAAATATTATTCATTAATCGCCAACTTCTGATTTTTACTGTTAATAATAAATCTAAAAAGGGATGCAATTTTATTTCCACTTCTTCATCGAATCAAAACGAGTCAAAATCGAGTATTCAGCCTTCCCGTTTCAATAAATTGTTCGTTGCTCTAGATTTATCGCTTCCTCGGCTTGGTTTTGAATTTATTGTGAATGATCCGGCAGCCGGCATCACGGACCGTTCACGATCACGACTCGCATCGCCAGCTGCGAATGTTGTTATACAGACAGACCGCCAAACTCAATTTAACATATGTTTCTCGCCACAAGTTTTCCATCTTTACAGGATCATTATAAGAATTAAAAGCGTCTAAGCTTTCATTGGGCACAGCAATCCAGGATGTTTCCTGATTTTCTCATTCAATTTCTTGTCCTTAAACCGGCAAATTCGTTGTGACATATTTGCTTTGAACAAGGGTTTATACGCCATGCCTAATAAGTGCATTGTAGCTTATTCATTGGTCTGCAAACAGGGTTCTCTCACTCACCACAGTTTTGCCGTCTTATTTTGTTTAATAGTTTCTTAAGAGACTAATTCCGGGATCTGGCAACGTGGGCTGTTCACGACTCGCTTTGCCAGCTGCGAATGTAGACAGTCAGACTGACAAATTCGATGGAGCGTTTGCCACATGGTTTGTTTAACTGGCCTCAGTGTAAGAATCGAGTAGGATAAACGGCTGCGATTATAAAGTGTGTAGCTGTAAGGACAGCAGATTCTTCTTATACTTAGATGTTTGCTTATTCCCTCGGCCGGCTTCTACCGCCTGCATGGGAAGAAAAGCAGCTGGTACATTATACTTTTTTTTTCTAAACCAGCGCATTTTTAAACGTTATCAACAAATTCAAGCTGTCATAATTTAATTGTAATATAAATGAAACTTAGTACCTTTTATTTACTTGTTTTGTTTAAATCTGAATTGTTATTGCAAGAAATGTAGCCAATGCCTAATACAACGATTCTCCGTGGCTTCGAGTATTTACTTACGGCAACATAACATGCTATATGAGAATTTGATACACACTCTAAAAGCTAAAACTTGGAGAAAACTTGGCAATACTAAGTTCACGTAAACAAGACAAAAAGCAGCCCTGAGTGCAGCGATTCGGATATGCAATTATGACGTCACCAGCATTGGCCAACTGCAGACCGTGCGGCCCCATCGACTCTATCTGAAATTAATAGTGAGCCGTAAATGTGGAAACACGGCTATCTTGATTGACCTAAAACTTGCCTACAATCACTCAGACGTGTTCAATGGTCTTCCTGCTCAAGTACGCCGCCTTCGATTTATAGACCAATTTGTCTCTATTTTGCCGCACAGCTCCATATACATTTTCATTCTGGCATAAGCAAATAAGATATTTCAAAACGGTCTTACATATAACGTCGTATTTTAGGATCACTACAAGTTTTTGTTTGTAGCATGGTGTGGCAAAAAAAACTAATAGAAGATATTATACATTGAATAATATATCAAACCGAATGTACCTATTTAACACACTCAATCCTTCAGAAGTTAAATTTCGATAACTAGGTATCTGTGAACTTATTCCATAAAATCTTTTTTCCGTTTCGACAATTTTGATTAAAATGCATCGGAGTACCCAAAGATAAGTAATTTTTAGACTATATTTCGCCGTCAGTATCCAAAATAGTTTTAGAAACTCATCAGCTAAATCCTAGTTCCACTTTCTTTATCACTTTGTTTAGTCTATTGGACGCCCCTCACTTTCAATACCAATGTTGGTCGGTCTTGGGTAGCAACTGTATTATCTCCGTGATAGCAGCTTTAGTGCGGGATTTACAATCCCGCCGTGTTTACAAGGAAAGGTCCTCTGTTGTGAAGGATCGCTATTGTAGAGTCCACCTCGGTCCCGCCGGCCGCGACGAAGCGGCACCTTTTATTCACCTGCGCGGCGGCAGTTTGAAGATATGGATAACTGCCTTTATTCAAATCGTTCTTCCATGTTTCTCTTTTTGGTACGGAGAAAGTAAGGAAGTATATTATGTTTTGTTTGTTTGTATCCTTTGTAGTTTTTCATGTATTATTTTCGTTTCATGTATTATAAAGAATCAGTTTTTGCAAATTACATAAACAATAGCAGTACTATTTATAAAGAATTCGTCCTACCTACCTAACTCGTCGTCACCAACGCCGCTTTTTGGATAAACTCGTTTTGCCCTCCTCTAAATTTAACAGTGCTGTAGTGACCTAAAACACATTTTTTCTACTAATGGGGCATTACAACTATGCTCTTCTAGATTTAAGTTAAATACCTGCTATAGCACCTTTATATTATTTTAGGTTAGATTTTTTAAGAATACTGCAATAAATATTGTAGCTTTTGGAGAAATGTTCACATTAATATTTTAAGTGTGTTTGAAAATAGTGTTATCTCGAGCGTTATCCACAAGTATTTCAATTTTGTTAATTGCTTATTTACCAACTGATTAAAAGCTCTAATTAGTTTTAACTCGTTTTAAAGTATTGCCATCATTGTTTATCGTCAGGAAGTGGACAAAGGTTGGCTTCATTAGCGGCCATTTCTTCAAAACGTTCGACTTGGACAAAAGCGCCTTGATAACAATTTACTAATGAATACAATATTTTTAACTTATCGTCATTTACACAATACAAATGTTCCTTTTTCTAAGCTCTCTGTATGACCAAGTGATTTATTACTGTAAAAAGTTATTGTTCTTCCTTACTTTGTCACTGTTAATACTTTTTAATAGTTTAATATCTTCATATTAACAGTGATTAACTAGATTGACCTTTTATACTATACCTGTAATAAAACTACGTTTAAAGGTATGATTTTGTCTTCCGACTTCTTTAGCAGAACCGCCTTTTACGAACCTAAATAAACTCGGTTATGTGTGATTTACACCTCGGTATTTGTTTTAAATTATCATTAATAGAACGTCTTGATCTTTTATAGTTGTCGTAAATCGTTCGCTTTTTACGCGTAGTCCTGTAGGTTCGTGCTCCATATCGTTAGTCGCGGTCCAATCAAATCCTCGTAAAGGGTAATGGTTTCGGTCGTAACTCGTAATCTCCTCGTTCGATATGGGAACGGCCATTGTCGGAGATCGAGCTGATACGGTATCGATACGCCGACGTATCTATTGCAATCTAGATAACCGAAACACATCCTTATGAGCCTCGGTATAGGTATCTGTCTGAGTGTAGAATAATGCGGTGTGTTGTCTTGGGGCGCGTTAGTATCGGTCATCACGTTTGGACAAACACCATGTTACGGATTAGAACGTGTGTGGATAATTGGCGTTTCTTGCGCTCATTGATTCTATAACGACAGGTTTTATTGTTTCGAATGTTGCTTACCAGCGTGTAAAGTACGGTGGAGTCAACTGTGTAATATCAAATCTAATTTTTGTTTTAATTCATGGGCGAACAATGTGTGTGGTACACATTTTTCGTGGTCCAGAATTAGTATGATTCTATCTCAAGTCAGACATATCATTATGAAAACTGAGTCAGTTTGTCGGCATTTAGTGCGACATAAAACAATTTCAGATTTTTCTTATTAACTCATTTATTGACACTGAACCAGACACAAAAGAAATAACCATAGAATTACGTCTACAGGTGGGCAGTGACAGCGAAAGTGTTAAATTCATTATGACTACCTAACCATTAACCAACAAGGGTAGTTGCTTCAAGGTTTTTGATCATCTGGTTCATAATGCCATGTGCATGCTTCCCGTTAATCAATTTATCACATTCAAATTATGCGCACCTATATGTTTTATCATCAATAATTTTAGAATTTAAAGGATCAACAGCCGCGGGCTATAACAGTGTTTAGGAATAAAATAGACATCGGCGTCGTGCGAAATGTTTACAACGTCGTTATTTTTAAAACTTGTTCCAAACAATGCTTTATGGCTGCCTAACGGTGGACCCTTAGGATGTTTTTGAAATTCAATACCAAATTATGAGTAAAAACAAACGGAAATTCTGGTGTTGTAAAAAGTATTAAAAAATCCTAGAGCTACATACAACTGTTTGTCACCAACTCACCACACTATCACAGGTCTTTATGGAGAGTCACAGTTTTAGACTAATGCCCTACAGTAAAATCTCATCCTATCATTGTCATGGAGCGACTTATTGCATCCCTTGTTGATGGCTCACGACAAAAACAACATTTTTGCTCAAATCCATATCAAATGTATTAAATTTTTGCTCCCAAGTTACCAGAGATCGTTCCTTTGTTCCTCCTTCTTTTTGTCGCGTCTTTGTTTCATTGAGAGCGCAGTTTCCCAGTTTTTTGCGGACAATAGTTTGTGGTGACGGCCACGTGGCCTGTCCTCCTCGACCCTGCTGGCACGGCTGGCGTACTAGCCAAGGACGACGGCTTCAACTGTCTCCTATTACAATGGAACTGGCTACTTCATTATTACTGTGAGCTGCACATGTTTATTTACTCGGCCCTTTATTCTCAGCGCAGATGTAGTATCTTTCAAAAAATCCCATTGTCTGACTAATATTATGCATTTGCCATAAAGTTAAGCAAATAAGAGCTGCTGTTTGATCTGTTATCGAAATTAGAAATTCTCAAAAATATTATGAGATTAAAGGGCAGAATGCACTTCATCTTTTGTATTGTAAACAATGCAATCAAGCAATTGTAATCTTTTGAATGTTATTTCCAACATGTGATTTCAACATTACATCAAAATCCCTTTAATGAAATTAAGACAGACAAAGCTATGATTTAACCTCGTTTTTAAAACCACTGGGCTCCGCTGACCTTTCACAACCTATAATAATGTCATGATGAACAGTGCTTTTACCGAACCAGATACCGTCCATGGTTATTTATAATTCTCCATTAAAAAATCAATAGATAATTGCTCCGTCCGTTGTATTTATGTGATTTACTGTTTTCGAGCGCTATTTATGTCGCTGTGACCTTATCAGAGGGAAATTGGAGCAGTATGGAGTAAGTGGTGGAAAGGGTGACGTGCTGACGTCCGGTCTACGAGAATATAAACTTCCACTTTTACATAAATTGATTGGAATCGATATTGTGTTACGACTGAACTGAGTTGAATACGGTTAATGTGGATACATTATCCACACTTACCATCTTCGGCGTCGTGCCTAACGACTCACCATAGACTAAAAGTAACCCATAAATGTTCACTATTCAGCATAAATCTATGTCGATTTGGAGAATATTACCTGAATTTCATCACCCAACAAACTAAACTCTGCATTTACGATGATTTGTCTATTTATCTATCATGTACCTACATAGAGTAATATGTGGTAATATACCACTGCCAATGCACAGGACTGTCAATCTCAGTTTATAAATAAAAAGGATCTCATCAATATAACCTGATATTATTGTTTCCATCCACAATGTCTTTGAGCTTTTGCTAAAGCTTTTGTAAGCAATTTACTAGCATTTATATTTTTCGGTAACGCGTCTTTTATGGCACAAACAATAGACACCTCGAACGGAACGTCGTCGGCGTACGAGTTTAGCCAATCGGTCATTGTCTTCGCCGATAGTACTGATTGTGTCATGTTCATTCAGTTTTTGGCTATCGTCGTATAGGATTACCCGTGATATTGACAACTATATCGATGACTTTGTAGTAAGTGGCCTAGATGGTAAAACAAGGCATTACCGCCTACTTATTAGGACTATTCGCAAAAAGTAAGTAGTAAAGAACAAGACCTTAATGTAAACCTGTTATAATACTTATAGAAATAAACATCACGTGCCATAATCCAAGTGTCATAAACTTGGATCAAGTATTAATTAAAAAATCATTGACGAAACTAGTAAGTAACTAATGTTGAACAAGTGATGAATGTTAAACATCGTTTGACAATAGATCTCTATAAGGTGACGATCATAATTTGGAGCCTTGAGAGAGGTTTATTTCGTAGACTTATATTTGCAAGTCCTCATGAAATATTTCAGTTAAAGATGAAAACTGGGATCACGCTTAGATGAGAGACGGACCTCATTATTTCGTATCTATCGATACCTGTTTCGAATCTCTCTCGTTAAGGACTGCACTCTAAAAAAATACGAGTACATTCGATGCATCGCTTTGCATTTATATGCACCTACCTAATACAAAGTACAAACACACAACTCTTTTAAAGCAATTGTATTAAAACAGACTTGATTAAGTGGCGTGCGTGCAATGGGGGGAGCTGGCCCATGCCCCATGCCCCCATTGTTCCATGGCATTGTCCCGCTTCCTGTCCACAACGATACAAAACGAATTAATTGAGGAGACATTAAGGACAAGCATTTACGCATTAAAAGTGAGTACTTGTGACAAATTGAAAGTGTTCTATTCTAATTGCTGTGCCCCATAGCAATTAGAAATGTATACAATCGAAAACTTAATAATTATATGCTTTGAAGGTTATCAATATTAAAGTAAGGGTTTCTAGTAATTTAGAACAAATACAAGTTTTAGCTTTTACATTTTATTTTGTTAAACTTTTAAAATAATAAAGTAAACTTTTAATACATGTTATTAATGATTGTTAATCAACACGTAAAGATTTTTCAATCATATTCGTCTGTCTGTACGTATGTGTGAGTTATTATATAAATCCATCTAAACTTATGTAACTTTAGATGGATTATATAATAACTAGCTTTCGTCCGCGACTTCGCCCACGTTGATATTAGTACTTTTTCCGACATAAAAGGTGTTAATCCAGGTAACCTATGTGCAAAATTTTGTCAAAATCCTTTCAGTCATTTTGGCCTTATAAGTAACAAACATTTAAACATACAAACTTACAAATTTGGATACTACTGATACACATAACACATATATGTTGAAAATATTATTATCAAATTATATTATCAACAGTAAACTGGAAATTAGTGGACAGTAACCAAAAAAAATTCTGCAGACAATACATCATTTTAAATGCAACTGCAGCTGGTGCTGGTATGGATGGCCTTAAGAATATTTGTTAATAGAGAGCGAGCCATGTGTTGTGCAAATTTATTGCGTACTTACATGTAACTTGCATATAAATGTCTGTTTGTCGGTCTATAGCTCTGGATGTGGCGGAAGTCCTTCGTAATATCCTAATTGGTGTGACGTGGCCGTTTGCACCACCCCACTAACTGGTGCATTTTTATGTGAATGCTAATTTTTTTGGCCCTCGGTTAAACTCTTCATGGGCCGATTGTCGTGTTTGATTACTGAAACAGTTTGAGGTAACGTGGTTACGCCATTGTTTATAGCAACTCGTGTGATCTTGAAATAGATTAATTTGAAGAAAACGGAAATTGCAATACAGCGCTAAATATCTAAATGAAATTTACAAATAAACTTGATATAAACAAGTGTGTTAGTATTTCTCAATTTTTTAAGTGGTACACTGGGTATTTGCAAAGATTTATAAATAACGCAAATATCTTACAAGTTATGCATCTGGATGCGTCCAGTGAACCCTTTGTGAGAAACCTTTTGTAAAACATCTTAATTTAACGCAAATTTAATTTCTCGGCAAAGCCCTACTATTATAACACATTATCCCGGAGATTTTTCAATTTATAAACTTCTCAGAACCGCAATTTATTATCGTAAAAAAAGGATCATCTGTTATACAAGACCCCGCTATGATTACTTTTTGCGATGGATTTTTTAAAGTCGGATAGATAATAAACATTGTATTATGAACCAGAAATAAAAAACAATGTATGCGTTTATAATAAATGATTATGCGCGTTAACTAATAAGCCTAGTTTTAATGACCACAGATCATGCGAGACTAAGTCACAGGAAGCAAGTATTTAGAAGGAAGTTGAGTATTAATATGTTGTTGTTCCTAATATTTTGCAAGTGCCGTACCATGAAGAATTACAAGGAAATGTTGCACACTAAAAACTACCTTTTAAAGTTAACAACCGTAAATACAATGCGAGATGTTATTTTACGACAGCCTTGGAGACACGGCCAGAAATTAGTGGTTAAAGAGCTCATCGACACACAGAATATGGTCATTAACGAAACAAAGATGTATTACTACTCTCTTGTTACCTAACTAATCGCTTAATACTCGTAATTTCTATAGTAAATGATTTTTAAATGTTTTATGTATGTACGATTTAAGTTCTCGTATCTTGAAACACACCTCGGAGGCTTAGTGTCCAGCATATATTTCAACCCGGTTAGTCAAACAACATAAACATTACGGCTCGGCCACGCCCACTGCTTTTGAAATTGTTTATGGTGAGCAACATAAACAATGTTTTCGTTTCATTGTTAATATTCCGAAGAACATTCATCATAGGAAGTAATTTGTTACGATATAAGACACGTATCTGCTTCTATTTCCAATGAGGCCGCGTCAATGCCGGCTCTCTCATTTACTTTTGCCTTCTAGAAATAAATCATTTGATAGTTTATTTTAGAATTTAAAACGCTCTATTGTGCTGGAACAATTGGATCCGTTGCAGGCTCTACGTGTCAATATTGGAGTTTTATTCTCGGAAGTAATCTGATACTTTCTGAAGTCCTCCAAAATTGTGCCCGAAGTTTGTCACGCGTATTATTTTATCGTATTGATTTCTATATATTGTTCAAGAGTTTTATTAACATGGCTTCTGGATTGGGTTTTAATTTCGAACAAGTATATAATGATATTTCTGTAAGTACATATTGTGAAAGTTCCAACGTCCTTTATATAACCGTTTAAAAATTATCTCAAAACAAGGAAACTTGTTGTTACGCCGCCTAATATTAGGATCGGTCACAAGTTCACAACATAAAATTTTTCATCCTTTCGCAGCATAAAATTTTTCATTTCATCAATTTCATTGTTGTTTATCCAAATCATTTGAAACAGTATGTATTTTTGCTCTAAGCGTATAAGCTAACAACTGAAGTTAAATAAAGCTTGTAAATACAAATCGTCTAAACTAACTGTTGATTCAAATCGGATCCTCGACACGCAGTGGTTCAGCATTACTCTCGTAATTACAGGCAACAGGTGCTGCAGGGCTTCTGCCCATTACTGGCTTTCTACCTCCGTCCACCTGCAGCAGGCTGCGCCCGGGGCTCCTTGCTCATTACCGACGATTAGGCAACGCTCGGTTCGTGCTAGCCGTTCACAATACAGAATATTTCCCAAATTCAATCTTCAATGTTTTGCATATTTATGAATGTGTCCCCTTTGTTATACCTTTCATTTATCACAATTTTGTATAATTTCATCATCATTTGAGGCAGTTTCAAAGTGACGTTTTGTATTTCATCTAGAATGTTCATGTCTCTCGCATCAACAAATTGGTTACGGTGAAAGTACACAGTTTAACTGAGAAGTTCAGTTACTCGATTTATCATTAGCGCGTTGCCCTCCGTGGGTCCTTTTGAAATAAAAACACTGATTGAATAACCGTTGCCGCATCATCCTGACGTGGATCAACAGAATCAAGACGTCATATCGTTATCAGATCACAGATGGTGGAGGCCGGGGGATGCCACACCTCGCACACCTGTCCTGCCCGAGAGCCCGGCCGGCCGCGGTAGGTACGTGACCGGCGCGGGCTGGTCGGACGGCTGCGCGTGCGCCGTCGGCGAATGCCTCCGATAGTCATTAAGTTTCGGGGATTGCTGGCCCTCCAATGATATATGTGTGGGATGTGTCGGATGCCTATATAATGACTATGAGGAAGGTGCTATTACGATACTGGTGGAAATTTCAAATTCTAATGGAATTTTAAATCTAACCGTCGTAATATCTACTATTATTTAGTAAAAATATCTAGTTCGTAGATAATTATAAAAATAAAAATATAGGGACAAATCACTAATGAAATCGAGCTAGCCCCACAGTTGTAAACTTGCATTATGGAAGGTTAGATAATTAGAAGGTATTTTTGTTTTATCTGTGTAAAATAATAATATACATATGTGTAAACTTATTTGCACAATAAGTAACAGGATCTTGCTAGTTCGGTAATGGTTTTGTCACAGCGTGGGGCTGATTGGGGCGGGTATAGAAAGGTGAATTGATTTTGTAACAGCTGTTCAAATAATCAGTATAATAATAGAGATATCAGTTTTTAAACTTATTAACTATATTTAAATCGAACTTGTATCGATCCTTTTAAACGAAAATGTACTAGTTTTTCTTCTAACCATACAGCAGAGATACGCAATCTGAACGAATGTGTATACTGCCATAATTTTAGGTCATTCCCACTGCGATGTCGGTTGCCGGCGAGTGCGGCGCACGCGCAGCCTCCGCGACCATTTCCTCGATACCCGGCCTTTATCATTCAAATCGCTAAATCAATTTTTACAAGCCTTGTCGAGTACAATTATCACTATCATTGCTCCATGATTGCTATTAGGTTCGCGTCTCGCAATAGATTTACTCGAAGGCTTGTCTTAATAAGGGATCCTTATATTGCACCCGGCACGATTCTGCGAACCATTGTTTATACAGCATATTAGGCCGAAAATCACGCGTATTGTTATGTTTGCGACGACGGCGACGACGCAGCGATCACACCTGGATAACAATGGATAAAATTATACACCTAAATGCTAGTTTGGATTCCGGGCACACATTACGAGATGGAAATTTATCCGGCGATCGGCGCGCGCGCTGCCCTCACGTATAATTCACCGGTCCAAATGAAATTATTATACTAATTACCGAATCTCGATCACGCGCGGGGCGGGGTCGGCTCTAAATCTCGACGCTCGCCTAAATCGATTACGGGTATTACTAGCCTAGAGCCCGCGTTTTGTCTCTGTCTAATGCTGCCCGGCCTTGCCTCCTCTTTTTGGATAATCTTCGGTTCATTGCACTTCGGCGTTTTGGCCGTCGGTTTACTGGAAATGGGAAAGTGGCTTACATAACAGCCGGCTAATGGTTGGCGGTAATTATTTGTAATGCAGAAATGTTTGGGTCGTGTGCCCGAGCCCCCATTAGCGTCGAGATCATGTTGGGGATTGATGAGGCCCCGGCAATTAGGCGCTTCTCACCGTGATGATGATCTCGAGAACAACACGATTATTATAATTTTAATAGTGCACGCTCTAATAAATACCGAAGTCTTACTTTCACACGCAGTGACTATTTTAATTACATTCAAAAGTGACTCGGATATGAATTCGCGAATTAGTTAATTTTTCGCACAACTTTCTTCGCTAGACAATGTTATCTGCTGTGAAGTCAAACAAACTGACACTGGGAGCAGAGACTGGTTTCCGCGACGCCTTCAGACCGCACGGCTCATTAAACAAACAGCTAATTAGCCAAATGTATGCAATTGCATTGTTGCTGAAAGTATACGTTAACGCAACGTCGAATGTATTGTTGTTCAATGTCATAGAGTCTATTAAATACAATTTTCTAAAAATTACATATTACCCGAATCTTATGCTAGTTATTATTTTTGTCCGGGATCAGTGTTTAGTCAAAGTACTAAAGAAAATTACTAAAATTATTCAATACGTAAAACTTCTCATGTGGAAAAGGAATTCAGATAATGAAACAAGCTTAGTGCATCATCTCAACATCACATAGATTTGGCTACACTAACAAGACTGCACTGTCTGTAGTATAGTAATCTATTGTAATTATCTATAGTAATCTATTGTAATTACATTGGCTATTAGAAATTAGATTCCTATTAGCACAGCTATTGCACTCCTTCTAGGTTTTACTTATAGGGATTTTTGGGATCCTTAGAAAACAGAAATCAGAATTTTCTATTTGCGTAAAATATCTATAATTTGCATCTAGTGTCATAAAACTAGCTATATTATGACATCATCATCAAGTCTTTTTAGTCTCCACTGCAGGAGCATGACCCTCTCTGTACTACCGGAGACATACTTGGCTAGAGCAGTCAGAATTTGGCCTACACCCTCCTTGCTGGCCAGACGAGTTTGAGAGGTCGCATTGATGTTTATGAGCATTGTTTAGCTTTTCTAAGTCGCTTCTTACGACCTCCATGGGAAGACTAGGAGTGGTCACTATATTATGTTAATTGCAGGAATACACTCACAATATAGTATACACTTCTAATAAAATAGGTAGTTTTTTGTTAAGGGTTCTAATGTCATATCTTTGTCTCCGCGAATATAGTCATAGAATTCCCTAAGAACTTGTGCTTTGTCTTCGGCAGCCTGTTCGAGCAGGAGATCATGAGCTATGTGCCGGCGGGCGGGTGCTCCGCCTCCAGCATGACCGCGTCGCCCGCCGCTTCGCCGGCCGCCGCGCGAAGCACGCGGGCGCCCGCGCCGCAGAGACGGGACTTCGAGGCCAAGCTGCGCGCCTTCTACAGGAAACTCGAGAGCAAGGGCTACGGGCAGGGACCTGGCAAGCTGAAGTAAGTTATCACTACTGTTGACAGGTAGCTTAGATAGCCGCGTCATCGCCTGCCGAAGCGACGAGGCTTCGCTGCCAAAGTCAAGCCTCTCTCTCTCCCCGTGTTGGTTTCGGAAACATACCTACCTACGCATAGCGATTACATTGAAGCGGTAAAACCGGGCAAATCCAGTAGAGTCGTCACGCGTTTTGCTAACCGTGTTCACCGACTTCAACTACTCCTATGAGAATAAAATTTGCTTGCAATGGATTTCTGTAGGTATATGAACGAAAAGGTGCTGCGTTCAGACGGAAGCTAAATTACACCATATCGGTAACCACATTGAGTTAATATTTCTTTGAAGACTTTGCAGTGTACTTATTCTGTGCCAAAGTGTACTGATATAATAGACCAACGGCTACGGGCAAGGACACATAAGTGCTCGTAGTGTATACGGTTCTGGTAAAGTATCCCTAAGGAATCTTCTTTTTGATCCTTTGAGAAGACATTACGTATTTGCAAAGCGCCCGTAACCTCTTTTTCTCAACTCCCTTATGTTCAAATATATGTAAAGAGAAAGTGCACTAACAGTTCAGAGGTGTTAAAAGTAGGTTGATATGCTTTTTTGGTACCCAAATTCTCGACAATCGTCAGATTCTTTAAATAACTAAACAATAATATAATAATTTTCTGATTTTCAGGCTCCACATCCGCCGCGAACACCTCCTTGAAGACGCGTTCAGGCGGATAATGTCCTGTGGGAAGAAAGAGCTCCAGAAAGGCAAGCTCTGCGTGCTGTGGGACGGCGAAGAGGGTCTGGACTACGGCGGGCCCAGTCGGGAGTTTTTCTTCCTCCTATCGCGGGAACTCTTCAACCCGTACTACGGCTTGTTCGAGTACTCCGCGAATGACACGTACACGGTGCATGTCTCGCCCATGTCGGCCTTCGTGGATAACCATCATGAATGGTGAGTGTTCTTACTTCGTGGTTGGTAGAATTTTGATTCCTTAGAATATGGTGTTACAAGGTACATAAGGTGCAACATACTCAAGAGAATATTATTCATACATAATACCTAACAACCTGGTCTAAGGCAGAACACAAGCTTTGATGAGTTATGGCTACGCTGAGTCTTTTTGAAAGATCATCTGTAATTCTTCTACTTATTAATATCCTGAAAGTTCTTGTCGATGGGGTAACTATATGCCAACCTTCACTATCCTCTACTTATTGTTTAGTTCTTGATACAAGCGAAGCATCAATGATACGACTACTAGGTAGCTAACACTTAATTATGTTCCACACAACTAGGTGAAGACCAACGTAAACGTAAATACATGCAAAAACAAAATTTTGCATGTATTTACGGACAACAGTAAGCTTCATTTGAGCATTATTAAATTAAAAACACTTAGAAAAATAATACAAAAATGACGACACATCTTAATCAGGTTCTTTTTATGAGCATTTTTCAATAATTCAATTCAGAAAAACAAAAAATTCAATGCCTGCAGAATCTTAATAATATAGTACACATTCAATCTTAAATAAAAAAGTTTATAACTAAAAATCATAGTCATTAGAAACAAAATACCATCACATACTTTATACAACCCATTATATACTTATACTATTGTAAAACATGACAAAAAGACAAAAACTCCATATTATTATATCTCCATATAGATTAAGAAAAACGCCAATAAAACAGAAAAAAGTTCTGTTTTTATTGGCGTTTTTCTTAATCAATAAGTAACTTTTGATTTGAAAACTTTTCTCTAAGATCCTCTGCATACATAAAAGATTAATTTATCACTGACCCTCAGTGCAGCTTGATTTTGGCTAGACTTGAATATGAAAATAGCCACCGAATTAGGTCACTGGAATATGTTATGAGTCTAAAGATGGGCTGTCACAGCGAGTTACAATCTAGGTCATCTTGCATCTCGTTAGGTCAAAGCTATCTAGGGATATGCATGTTAAATAAATGCTAGCGATAGGTAGCTATGCTTAGCTGGTGAATCTGTATGGAATAATGGCTACCCTACTTTATGCAATATTGTAAACGACATATAAAGTGGTTTCTCTTTAGGTACAACTTGTGTTCGCGTTTTACACAAAAACAAAAAATAACTATCATAACTTTCGCGCCTTTTGCGAACTTTCCTTCTTTTTATTTTATTTCTATTACATGGTAACCCTATTTTTCAGGTATGACAACACTTGTTACGGGCCCTTCACACGTGCGCCCATTATCGCTCCGTTCACAGTACATTGCTGTTAAATATACAAAAAGCTCTTGAGAGTTTTCCATCCAACGCAGCAATGAACAACAAATCTGTCCGATGAATGCCGAACGTATGGAGGGCCCGTCGTTTCTGTGGTACCATTTTTAAACGTGTGACTTAACAAACAATACGAGGGATTTATTCATACTAAAACCATAGTTTTCGAGGACTCGTCCGTTCAAAATTAGCACTCTTATTGCTTTATTATACTTAAAACACAAGTTATCCTTTGTATAATTACTTGCATACTCATCGCTTTGCGGGTCAGCACTAGTGTCAGATTTTTTAAGCTGCCTAAAGCCATCTGACATAGCTTAACGACTGTCATCTTTGATAGACGAACGTGCCTTCCGGAGCATGATAGAGTCGACTTGAATAATTTTTGTTACACTTGTGGTCACCCATCCCAGTGGGGACCGCGCCCTTGGTTGCTTAACATGCGTAAGCACTAATAAAGCGCACGTCAATTCGGGCTTCCAGTACCTCCTGTGTTAACTGTTGGGCTGTGCTCGCCTCGGCATTTCCATAAGCATATAATATATTGACGAGCTCTGTGGCCTAGTAGTCACCATGCCAGGCTTCCACACGGAGTGCCCGGGTTCGATCCCCGGCCAGGTCAAGATGGAAAATGATCTTTTTGAGATTGGCCTGGGTCTTGGATGTTTATCTATATATGTATTTGTTATAAAATATAGTATCGTTGAGTTAGTATCCCATAACATAAGTCTTGAACTTACTTTGGGGCTAGCTCAATCTGTGTGATTTGTCCGTATATATTTATTTATTTATTACTTTAGGCCGGAACTATTCGGCAAACTATTAACTATTTTTTAAGACAATCACACAAACTAATTTGTATTAGTTTAGTTGTCTCTCGCTCGACTCCTTTGTTCACCTGCTTCCTGCTGTTAGTTAACGTATTATTAACCTATTAGTACTAACCGCCAGTACTGGTTACTTGTAAATCATCGTACATTACTTGTAAATACGCGTCATTATGTTCTCAAAGCTGTCGGTGAGCGCAATACGCTGCGTTTATGCAATTGCACTATTAAATGATTATTGTATCTAACGTCATTCGCTAATGGTGGGGTATTTAGCCGCTATTAAAAAAGTATTTCTACGCAATAGAACGTGATTAAAGTTATTTGTATTTTTTTAATTGAATAAACAAAGTCATTTGCAAACGATAACAATTGTTTTTTTTTAATTTTGTTGCAAATAGTTAGGCTGGTATGCAAGTCCACGGTCTTATATCACTAGATTTTCTATTACATTCCTCCTAAACCGGGAAGATATAATAGACGATTAAAACTCCAACTTTTTCTAAGGAAGGTTGGTGGGTGCTAGTATGATATCGACTTTAACGAAATAACACTCTTGTTAAAATACAACTTCGCACAGTGGCGACATGTTGTCGTTTAACACGCTCATAGCCCTAACTTCACAGGGCCTTAAACGCAAAATGTCTTGTTTTTTGTAATATATTTATTGCACGAGAAAAAACACAGAGCATAAAACATAGTATAAACGAAACATAAACATACAATGGCGGATTGATCCCAAGGGATCTACCAGTCAATGATGACTCAATCATCCAGTGACCACGGCCGGAGCAACCTGAAAGAAGCGTGAAAATATTTCTTCAGGGTCGGCAACGCGCGAGTGGCACCCATTGTGTTGCAGGCGTCCGTTCATAGACTACGGTAACCGGTTTCCATCAGGCCGTATGCCTGTTTGCCTACTAAGTAGTATAAAAAAAATAAACATGGTTATAACTTCTGGAGAAAAACGGTATGTTCGCACTAAATCCCGTTAATGCATTTAGTAAATATTTTTTTTATTCCTTTAGATATTTAAAGAAACAGCTTTTAGACTTTGTATCACATAGAGAAACGCCACATTTCATACATTTTTATGTAAATCCCGAACAACTGAGGTATTTACATCCGGTTTGAAGGACCATAAAGATGTAGGGTCTATTTCTAAACCTAACCTAACCTTTCGATGATAACTTCATAGACGTTGATAATTGATACAATTGATAACTTAGAATGATAGAGTTTATTGATAATATTGATTTGATATGAGTGCACGCGATGAATGATAATGGTGTACTAATTAAGTCGCGTTGCGGCTCACGTAAAATTATGACACAAGCAAAATGTACGCTGCATGCATTGTACATCCACCTTTCTTGCTTTTTAGTCCAAACAGCCCAATGAGACTCTTGGTCTAATCAGACATATTTGGATGGAGCCGATAGTACTTATACCTTAAGCGTCTTTAGACCTTAGACCTTACACTGGAGCTAGCAGGTTAACCAAGTTTTCCACCATTAATTACAGGCACTCTAACTCTGCAAAATGAATCTGCTAATTCTAGTCTAAATCAACATAGATTTAGAAGTTTGGTTGGACGCAGTCGTGTCATTTTGTCTTTTAACTTTATATGTATATAAGCCAGGAATGACAATATCAATATCTAGAAGATGATTAGCCTCATATGGATAAAATTCTGCTTTTGATTCTAAAATGATATCGCGCGATTAACCTATTGGGCGCCATTGACCACTTTAGTTGCAAAACGGTCGCGTGACTGAGACGTCATTGACAACTAAAGTTAGTATAATTTGTACTAGCCTGGCGTCGGGCGTGAGGTAACGTAAACAAGCGCTGGCGTACAAAAGGTTAAAGAGTCATCATCATCATTTCGAGTAGGTGTCACGATCAATCGACCATGCACACCCTGATTAAAGAGTAACTAATGTACATGAAAAAATACTTTGTTTATATATTATACTCTCAAAACTTTAGGACAAGGAATATATACACTTTCTTTCTTTTGTTAGTCAAATAGTACAGTCGTGGCAGGTTCTGCTACCATTACTTGTATAGCAAATTTACAGCTTTATGTATTACTAGCTTTCGCCCGCGGATCCGCCCGCGTCAATTTCGATCCCTCGGGAATAGTTCTTTTTCCCGGGATAAAAAGGTAGCCTGCAAAATTTCATGATGATCGGTCCAGTAGTTCCGGCGTGAAAGCGTAACAAACAAACTCACTTTCGCATTTATAATATTAGTTAGGATCTTTCAAAACAATGGCGCTGACATCCACACCATCAACTGTAGCGTCATTTTTCCTCGTAAAATCCTCATGCCTCTCTCTTTTTCATGATTTCCTTTTTTGTTAAAGTCGTATTGTTTACTTTCCGCACGACAAAGTGTGACAAAATGCGCAATATTAATAAATGTATGGGCGGCTATATTTAGCGGCCCGGTGGCGGCGTCCGCGCGGCGCCCCTTAAAGAAGCGCCGGCTCCGGTGTCGGCCGCCGGTGTCGGGTTACCAAACACTGCACGCAGAGTACGCGAAAACAAAGATTTTTTGTGTTGTTCGCGTGAATGTCGCGCACGTAACAAAATAGGTATAAAGCTAGTGAGGCGAAACGAACGTAACTTGCTTGTTTAAGAATGGACTGGACTATTAGTTATTTAGTATTGTGTGTTTTGTTCGTCGATCAACAATACCAACTTGATCGAAGGTTTTGTTGGACATTTTGTTGTTTTGGGCAGTTTTGGTCGAGTTGGGCACAATTAAAGGATTCGTATACTTGTTTGCTTAGGTTCAAAATTTGACTATGAAGTGTGTAGAAACTATGTATTTACATTTCATAGTTAACCGTTATTATAGAAGTTTTACAGCTTTCCCCTTTTTTGCTTTTTTAAACCCCTACTTCCTTCTACAAATTCAAATTGGTCAAACCGCCATCATCTTGAGCTTTTTTCCGTATGTCAACCTCCCTCCCTCCCTCGAAAGGTTGGCGTCACAACTATCTGCCCGGTTTAGGAATCGTAGTAAGTAGTCGTAAAAGGTAGACTTAACAATTTCACAGAATATCTATTGCCGCTGTAATAACAAACCATAAAACAAAATTTAATTTGGTAATTAACGGCGGAGTCTCATACAAGAAACTTTTTGGCGTTTTTCGATTCTATCAAAGTGCTGCTTATTTATTACCAAAACATCGAACCACAAATAATGAAATACAGTGTTATTGCGTGGAAAAATATAGGTAGTTAACCTCAAAAAAAAATGATTTTAATAAAGAGGTTATTCCGATTGAATCGACTAGGTGAACTTCTTTCCACTGTCGTTTTGGATCATCAAATGAGAATGAATTAAAGATTAATATTTTTTTTGTGTTGACCTCTTAAAATCGATGAACACCAGCGAGCATGCACAAAAAATGTCATGTTCCGGAGCAGTAGTAGTATCTATCACGCATCTATCTATCTCTCACCGTTATCATGTAAAATCTCCTCCGTGCCTCCGTGGTCCAGTAGTTAAGGCGTTTGCCTGTAGATCCGGGGGTCGTCGTTCGATTCCCACGGGAAGCATGCTTTGTTTAGTTATTTCCAGTTTGGTTAGGACATTGCAGTATTGAATCACCTGATTGTCTGATAATAAAGATGATTCCGTGCTTCGGAAGGCACGGTAAGTCGTTGGTCCCGGCTGCCATCTGGTAGTCGTTAAAGGAACCACGTCAGAGGCCGAGAGGCGGTTCCGAAGAACTCTGGCACCAGGGTGTGCATGGTTGATAGACAGTGTCACCAACACGAAATAATGATCATGTAAAATTATCGTCCTTAAACCGACTTAATACAGGGTTATAGTTAACTAACGTAAAACCTGCTAAAGACGACTTAGGTACATCATGACTAACAACGTTTGTTCTATGACTTTTACCTTAACGCAACACATAGTAAGATTTTACATACATTAGCTTTTATGTGGTTTTCTATCAAACGTTAAGTCTATGCTGCCGGCCGCGTGCCACGTGAGCGTAGGTACCTACTATTATTAATACGTAGCGCTGATTGCCATAGAGTTAAGACGAGTGGAATTGCAAATTTTATTTATTTTTTTTGCATGAAAAAAGCAATCATCAAATTACAAAAAGTCATATAACAAACGTAGTTAATCTTGATGTACCTCAGTCACCTTTAGGAGGTTATGCGTTAGATACCACTTACCCTGTATCATCATCATCGTCATCATCATCAGGTCTTTTTAGTCTCCACTACAGGAGCATGACCCTCTCTGTACTACCGGAGCCATACTTGGCCAGAGCAGACAGAGGATTTGGCCTACACTCTCCTCGCTGGCCAGACAGGTTGAAGAGGTCTCATTGATGTTTATGAGCTTTGTTTACCCTGTACAGACAAGCGATTTTTTTTAGATTGGTCTCTTTTAGTAAGTTTCCTTTGCATTGCCTACAGGTTCCGATTCTCGGGGCGAGTCCTGGGCCTGGCACTTGTACACGGCTACCTCCTGGAAGCATGGTTCACTCGCGCGCTGTACCGCGCGTTGCTGAGGCTGCCGCCGGCACTCGAAGACGTTGATGCTCTCGACGCGCAGTTCGCTGCCTCTCTGCGCTGGTTGCAGGTAACATTTTAAACCTTTATTTAATTATTTTTAACGTGAAATCGATAAACGCTGGCTGCACGCACGAAGTTTCGTGTGCAAGCGAGAGCTCGGAACAAGCAATAGAAAGCACGATCGGCCTAAGCATTCGGCTTGTGACGCATCTATCTCTCTTCCAACGTTATCACGTAAAAGTATCGTTCGTTAACCGACTTTACCATTTTTTTATGTTAGAGGACGCCAAAAAATTCACCTGATTGTAAGCAATTACTGCTGACCAAAATAAAAAATCAGAAGCAAAACTTTTATCCAAAAACAGGCCTTTGCAGGCCGTCAAACTGCAACACCGGGTGTGTCAGGAGCGTTGCCGGCCTCTCTAATAGTTGGGGAAGGAAATGGGGGGAATGGGCCTCCGGTTCTCTACCTCACCGAACGTAGCATATAAGCGGTAAAGCTTCTACTCATATGACGATTTTCTAGAGTGTGGTACTTTCCCGGACAAGCCGACCCATTCATGATACTCAGTACCCGTATCTAGGTGGGGGAGGCAAGCTGGGCCTATGCCCCGAGCAGCAGATAAAAGGGCAGCAAAATCACAAACCAGGCTCATACCCAGTAAAAAATTCTAGAGCCGGGGCTGATGCTATACAAGCCAAAAATAATTTTGCCGATATGACTGTACTACAACTAATATTACTTTATATTATATCATAATATAATTCGTAGTCGAGTGAAAATAAAATATACCTATCGAAAGTACTGTATTTTAGTAAGTACACTCGGAAGCAAACTTTTTGGCGGTTCGAAACATCGCGCGAGTCGATGCGCAGTACACAATGTTGGGTATCAGCGGTAAAGCGAGAGCGGGCGGCGCACACCCCCTTTCCATCTCCTCGACTTCATCATAGCGTATAAGTGTATGAGTGAACGTTCGTGTGGTGCACACAGCTGCGCCCATTTGCGCTCGTAGCTAATATCCGAGCCGTCAAAAAGTTTGCATTAGAGTGTAGTTTAGAAGTATTAGGTTGTAATGATGGTGTTGTGCGCTGCGTGGCTGCGTGTCGGCACTGGAACTGACGTTCGTTTTACACGGCACGTAGGGACCAATACTGGACTGAGTTTCTTTCGGCGTATTCTTCTCAGCAGTGGTCGTTTCCAAACTAGCGTTTCGAAACGACCACTGCAGCTTATCAATTTTGCAAATATTAAAAATAATAATATGACGTTCAGAAAGAGATACCATGATATCCAAATTTGAATCAAATTATATTTCATTTCATTTTTTGTAATGACTATGTAGGTAGCTCCAAGTGAGCTTTTGCTACGTCACCGGGCGTTTATGCTATCGTTCGTGGTGTCGGAGTATATAATAAAACCAGTGTTTTGGGTGGGGGCGCGGGCTGTGAGCAGCCCGCGAGGTGGTCGTGCGGCCGTTGGGGTCTAAGATGCGTCAGGTGACTTGTGGTGTTTGAAAAGTGTCAATATCCGAATGACCGCGACTGTGTTAAACAGTCACTCGAAATTCCACTTAAACTGAGGGAGGAGGTGGCGACACAAGAAAACGGCTCAGGCTTCGCCCTCGCCTTGCAGCTCCCCCTTCGGCCTCGCGGGCCCAAGTCTGCTGCAGTTTGGCCTCAATAGTTCGGGGGGGGTGGTCGCGCTGACTCCTAGTATAACATAATATTAAGAATGGGATATTGCGGTGGGTTGCAGAGCGCGCGCTGTGTGTCGGCTCTAGAGCTGACGTTCGCGGTGTCGGAGCGTCTGGCGGACGGGCGGGTGTTGGAGCGGGAGCTACGGCCAGGCGGGCGCGAGCTGGCCGTAACGGAGCGCAACAAGAAGGACTACCTGGAGCGCGTGGTGCGCTGGCGCGTCGAGCGCGGCGTGGCCGAGCAGACCGAGTGGCTGGTGCGCGGCTTCCACGAGGTGACTATCTTTTTTTTTAAATATAAATATATACGGACACATCACACAGATTGAGCTAGCCCCAAAGTTAGTTCGAGACTTGTGTTATGGGATACTAAAACGATACTATATTTTATAACAAATACATATATAGATAAACATCCAAGACCCAGGACAATTTGAATAAAATCACTTACACGTCTTCATCGTCACTTACCATCAGGTGAGGCGGGAGACAAATGCCTACTTAAATAATTAATAAAAAATAAAAAAACATTTTCCATCTTGACCTGGCCGGGGATCGAACCCGGGTACTCGTGTCGCAGGCTGGCGGGTGACCGCTGCGCCACGGAGCTAGCCTTTTCTTTTATTTCTGGCTTTCACGCGTTACGTATTTAGCCAATATCAAGTATAAATTTCACTACCTTATCTACCTCCATGGTCCAGCGGTTAAGGCGTTTGCCTGTAGACCCGGTCGTGCGTTCGATTCCCACGAGAAGCATACTTTGTTTAGTTGTTTCCAGTTTGGTTAGGACACTGCAGGCTTGAATCACCTGATTGTCTGATTAAAAATATGATTTCGTACTTAGGAAGGCACGAAATCATATTTAAGAAGTCATTAAAGGAACCACGTCAGAGGCCGAGAGGCGGTCCCGAAGAACTCTGACACCAGGGTGTGCATAGTCGATTGACCGTGACACCTACTCGAAATGAATGAATCAAGTATAAATGAGTTTTCCCGCGCTTTTTCTAAGACTTGTTAACAATGAAACGATGGTATAGTTCATTTCATTGATTCTACGAAACTCTTGACGACAGTTCCCACGAATCCACTGGCTGGATCACAAACGACGCAACGAGGCGAGACGGATATCCACCAGCCTGCTAAGTAAATCTCACTACATCCGCAGCATGACAGTTTATTTTAGTTATTCCACACATTGTTCATAAACATGAGCATTTATAACTCCAAATTACTCCGATTTACATTATAAAGTCCACTAGAAACAATTTACAAAACAATCCAAAACACAAGCCGTGCAGTCCGCAGAAATTGCCGTCAAGAACTCTAAGGGACTATTATATTAACTTTTCTTATTAAATTAAGAAATAAAATATGATTTAAATATTTCAAGCGGGCGGGATTTGAACCTGCGACCTTAACTCTATGTACGACTTACGCTCTTCCAACTGAGCCACCGCCTGTTCTAACTTCGGCGAAATTCTCCACTATATCCCATTCCTCTTATACAATAAACTAGTAGATGAGTTTCGCAAAAATTGCGTTGAATTGTATAAATAAATAAATATATACGGACAAATCACACAGATTGAGCTAGCAGCCCCAAAGTAAGTTCGGAACTTGTTTTATAGTATACTAACTCAACGATACTATATTTTATAACAAACACATATTAGATAAACATCCTGTATTAGTCCTAAGTAGTTCAAGTAAGTTTATATTATCGCATTATCGTATAAGTATGTCCCGACGTTAAAACGTCGCAGCCTCAAAGCCGAACTGATGGCAGCACCACTGGTGTCCAGTAACTTGAGCTACTGGGCTACATTGATAATAGCATCTCCTATATGTAGGTATATGCTCCGTGGTAAAAACTGTAATGGCTATGTTAATGGATTTAATAAATACATAGTTTCCAAAAAATCAGTTAATCAAAAAATAATATACACGTATTTTTTCTTTTGTCAATTAAACAAGAAATGATAAAGATACAACCCGTTAAAATTCTGTGTGACGTCACAGTTCGCTACACTTTTTATCAAACTATGACGTCACGTTTGACGCGCTTTATCTTTATCATTAGTTGTTTAATTGACAAAAGAAAAAATATGTGTCCAATATTTTTTGATTGAAAAGGACTAATTTTTTTTCGAGCCATAATGTGTCCCATTGCTGAGCAAAGGCCCTAATTATAATATATTATTTTGACCCAGAAAACCAGCATAATACCTACGCCAACAGGCTGAAAGCGGACAAAGAAAGGTTAGGTTAAACTGGCACACGAAGGTTTCCGTATCACTCGGAAACACTGTCCCCTTTATCTATATCGCATTGAGAATATACGGTCAGAGCCAGTGTGACCAACTCCTATACCTAAAATACAGCATTGCAACACTTCCCTTTTGTTACAAAACTATTGTATTTGTAAAATTAAGCAAAATATTAAGGAGAATGGCATCAAAGGTATCTAATAAAATCTTTCTTAAAGATATCACAAACAAACAAAATAAAACCATTTCAACTTGACAAGGCAAAAGACTCTGATGATGAATTTCTCTCCTTGCAATACAGCGAGGGAATTTCGCAAGCGATATGGGCACATTTGAGCCAGTTGCGATGCGGGGCGGCTCTTTTTCACTAATATTTTTATTTTATTTATTATATTCTAACATATAGTAATCAAAAATTTAAATTATAGAAAAATGTGCCCCGATTGATTATCCAAATCTTTTAAAAATTCATCAAAAATTAGCTTAAACGTTTAAGTAAAAAAAAAATTAACTTTACATTGTTTTAGTAACGGTACTTTCAATTAAAATCCTATCAATTCCGGTCACTTGTGAATTCCATGAATTAAAAATATTTTCTCCTCTGCTTTCTTGAATAATAGGTAATGCCAGAAATTTCGTTTATAGTCTTTAGCAATAAAAATTTTTAGGGTAACCCTGTTATCGTTAACGGCGCTACTGCTTGACATATGCTAAAACGGTCTATATATAAGTTAGTTCCGGGTGTGCGACCGCACCAAATCTGACAGTTCATGAGTGGGCATGCGTGACGTGACTCATTATCTAACATTCGTAACCAAACTTGCGGCCGATAAGCTCAAACCACGTGCACTGCACGTTATGTGAAAAACTTGATATCAATTGAAATGTGTTTCTTTCAGGCTGGTATGAGAGAAAAATTTAACTTAGTCTATGGAAATCGCAAAAGATGATCAAAGGATTAGACTTTGGAACTTCTAAATAGGCTAGGATTAGAATAGCAATCATCACTGACATTACTTTTGTTGTCGATAAAAGGTCAAGGGTTCGTTCGTAACATCGTTATATTGGGAACTTGAACAGTTTTTTAGGAACGGGTTTAATGCTAACAGTCAAAGTAACAACACGATATAGCGGTAACAAACAGATGTTGAGCTATTGTCGGCTGCCTTTTAGCAGCTTGATAGATCTAGCCATTGGTATTACCTATAGTATAGATATAGTATAGACCAATGGCTAGATCTATCAATCCTATCCTATAGGTCCTATACAATCTTTATGATTCCTGCCACCCGCCAGAGCAGTTGCAATGTCTTAGAGTATCAGTATTTTTTTAATACAACTAAGTAAGCAAATAGGCATACGGCCTGACTGATGGAAAGCGGACACAAGAGGTGCCACTCGCGCGTTGCCGCTTGTGAAGAAATCTCATTATGTACTTTTTGAAGAACATTAATTTCTCGGGAAAACCATGATACATAAGTACATAGAAGAAAGTTCTTTTCATAACCTACCTACTGTATGCAACCATTTAGGATCTAAGATGTGGGGATGAACTTCGTCATCATTGGGACAAATATACCTATAATAACAGGATTAGCTGTTTATTTTCTATGGCAAAGAGTGCAACTTGATTGGCGAGCTCCGTGGCGCAGTAGTTATCACGCCAGCCTGCGAAGATGCCTGGGTTCGATCCCCGGTCAAGCCAAGATGGAAAATGATCTTTTTCAGATTGGCTTGGGTCTTGGATGTTTATCTATATATGTATTTGTTATAAAATATAGTATCATTAAGTATCGCATAACACAAGTCTCGAACTTACTTTGGAGCTAGTTTGTCCGCAATCTGTGTGATTTGTCCGTATATATTTATTTATTTATATTTTATGATTGCAACATTGCAGATTGATTATTGAGCGCGCGATAAGTGCTAGTTATTTAATAAATATGAGTGACCTTATAAATGTAAAATATATGATTATTGATAATTTTGTTTTAATTTTATGTGTAATTCTAAAAAAATAAAATTATATATTGTTCCTACGCCAGTAATGGCAGAATATGCTGTGCATCATTGGATTTTAACATCTTTGTAACCAGAGGAATAAATGATTCTTGATTCTCGCCTTACTGAGTATGTTGGTGTGCAGGTGGTGGATCCCCGGTTGGTGGCGGCGTTCGATGCTCGTGAATTGGAACTGGTGATCGCGGGCGCGCCCGAACTGGACGTGGCGGACTGGCGCGCCCACACAGAGTACCGCGGCGGGTACCACGACGCGCACCCCGTCATACTGTGGTTCTGGCAGGCCATCGACAGGTGAGACTGGCTCCTTAGCCTCACTCGACTAGTGACTGTGCAGCTGGCACAGCCGACTACTAGCCATGAATTTGAAATTGGTGCACTGATATGCAGATGTATATATATATATATATATATATATATATATATATATATATATATATATATATATATATATATATATTTTTACTAAATGTTGGATTAGGCATTTGTCTCCCATCTCACCTGATGGTGTGACGATGTAGACGAGGATGTTACATGCCTATCCAAGAGATACCATTTATTTTACTTTTGAATGTCCCGGGACTGTACTTGTCTGGGAATATAGACGTAGGCAGTTCATTCCACACCTTAGCTACTCGAACCAAAAAGGATCAGTCAAAGCGTTTAGTTCGACTCTTTGGTATTCCAACGATAAAAGGGTGAAATTTCTGTCTGCGTAGAGATTTAGAAAGTGTTAGTGTAGCATCTATAACAAAGTTGGACAATTGACCTAATGGTAAAGTCATTGGGCTAAAATCTGCGAAATGTGAATAGGCGATGCGGCTAGCAACCCATCACTATTTGATTCCGTTTTCCATCTACTCACCCTACATGATAAATGTGGCCATAAGGTCTTACAGACCTAGGCTCTGTCTACCCCGCAAGGGAAAAAGACGTATGTACGTATGAAAAGTCATAGTCATCTAAACCACCCGTTCTCAGTGTGGTCTGCAAAACCCCGGGCTCCGCAGTCTCTATTAGGGGCTCCGCATAAAAAACCACTCAATAAAAACAAATAGGTACTTAATAAAGTTGTAGAAGAAAATGAACATGTCAAATCATTTTAAATCAAACTTTGAAAACGAAAGTTTTTCGAAACTGATTACATTTCACAGAGCTCTAATATTGAATCCAGTATAAATATACTGTGTGTAAAGAATGTTCCTTAATTATCTCACTCTCCAAAAGCGGTACCTATTCGGCCATAACGTTTAGAAAACCGCTGGTGTAAAGGTACAACAAAAAGCCTTTAGTTTTGGCTGTAAGCTCAATGTTTTGCTCAATTCATTATGATGTGTCAGGTTTACGAACGAGCAGCGGCTGCGGCTGGTCCAGTTCGTGACGGGCACGTCGTCCATCCCGTACGAGGGCTTCGCGGCGCTGCGAGGGTCAACTGGCCCGCGTCGCTTCTGCGTCGAGCGCTGGGGACGAGTCGACTCCCTGCCCCGCGCACACACCTGCTTCAACCGCCTCGACCTGCCGCCCTACCCCACGCCGCAGTTGCTGCACGAGAAACTACTGCTCGCTGTCGAGGAAACCAACACCTTCGGCATTGAGTGAACGCAGATCCTAAACTTGTCCAACGTCTAGAAATTGTATGGCATAATACGATTGGTTCGACAGTCGTCTGTCTGTCGATGATCGTTATTGCTCGGAATATCGTTTGTCATGTTAGTTTTTGAATATGGGAAAATTGTTTTATTATGTGGGAGGCATACAATGTGCAGGCATTACATATATAATTACTGCATCGCCGCTCTACTGTAAAGTATCGACTAAAGACCGCTTCGCTGGCCGATAGAGGTCGCTAACAGCCAATATAATGAGAAGACCCGGGGGCTCGCGAGACGCCCGCCTGCCCCCGTCATAATTGTTTATCCATGAAAGTTCCAATTCTACCGATAAGAATAATCTATAAGGTCATTGTTCTATAAATGCGTATGAAATGCATTGGCCGGTGTAAATAATCGTGATTAATTCTGTTGTCAATGTAAATAATAGTCAATTGATAGTGTAGCTGAGAAACAAACAAAGATAGCTATAGTCCTAAGTAAGGAAAACAAGTGTATGTAGATGTGCCTCTAGACATTAATGTCATACCTAACTAGCCACTTCCTATGTACGAGGTTTGTACTTTATTAACGCTTTTATTGTAATTGAAGTATATTGTGGCTGTGAAACGGGATTTGAATCCCATGTTTATTAGATAGTATGCTTACGTCACTAATTTATGTGTAACCTTTTGACAACCCGAGATATGATAATACCCAAGTCTCAAGTTAACTCACTGCTAGGACTTGTTTTGCATTTTAAATAACTCCAAGTTATAAGACTCATCGTTTATTTGTTTAATCAAAAACGATATGAAAATATTTCCAACCAAAAACAGCACTAGATGGCTAATGTTATTGCTGGAAATGCTTACGAGTTAACAATTGTTTTCAACAATACTTCTAGCAAACTCTCGCATGCAATGCTCACTTGCTACCAAGCTGCTCTATTTATTCTAATTTATACTTAATATTTGCGACCAGTTTATCTGGAACATAAATCTGGTTTTGTTACCACCAGTATTATCTTCCATTTGTAATCTAGTACTAGAAGAGAACCTCTTATACACACTTTGTCACTAATTTATTGTGATTCTATATAACACTCACATATTTATGAGTCTGTAAATAGATACCACTGAGTTGTCCAGGGTGCTTTGTCCATATCATCACAGCTTTTCTAGAGAACTTTTACAATGTAAACAATCAAAATCACATAAAACATTAACAAGGCATCCTCTACAAATGCTGAATATGTACTCAAGCACCTGCAGACGGAATATTTAATTTTGAAAATGTAAATACATTATTTATTGCATACTCAAAACTGATGTGTTAATTTACGTTTATTTTTGTAAGTAATAGTTCTATTATGTTGAATATTTAATAACCTTTGTGTATTATTTTATTGTGTAAATTTTAAATTGTTTTGTGCGAGTGATAAAATGTGTCAATATACATTATTACTTACAAATACTCTATAGTTTTATTTCATGATTGGCTGGTTATATTTCTACCATACTGAAGTGAACAATTCAAGTGCAAGACAACTTAACCTTGATCCAAAACTAAACTTTTCCCCCTGTTCTTTCCCTACTCTTATTCAAGCAAGTGGACATTCAGATTCCATCATTTAGCCAGTTAATGCAATTAGGCAACAAACATGTTATCAGGGGGAGGAATCACCCATGATACAAAAGGAAAGTTAATAATTAGGAGATAAGAAAGATACTTAGAAAATAATGACGAATAGATCACACATACAAAATGTTTATTTTTCAGAAGTTTGTGTAACAACAAAAATCAACCTTGTTAAGACCTTATCTTTTAAACATATATAACTATTTACAGTTCCCAAAGTCTGCATTTGTCAACACAAACTCATGATATAAAATGCAACAAGTGTTATCTTCACAATGTTCTACACTAAGTTGTGACGGAGTTAGTTCATTAAAGTTTGTCACAGTCTGTAAGTTTAAAACCTTACTTCAAGTTAATCATAAGCTGATGTGATTACAATATCATAAAAGCTACAGTCGTCATATATTCATATGCATTATTGTAGCTGTATATCAGAATAAAAACTTAAAAATATATCCTCCCCCTCAGGCAAAATCCTACAGGACATAAGGATAGCGAACCCCATATCACAAGAACAACTGAAAGCAAACCCAACAATGTTGATTTGCAGAAAGATGATACCAACATTAAAACTGACAAAAATCAATGTAATATAATACACACTTGTGTAAATATTTTGTATATTTACTTCAAAAATAACGGTACATACAATATTTAATTTGTATTTCTATCATACTTTCAAAAGGGAGTTGAGCGATCGCTCAGTGTTTAACCAAGAGAGGGGAAATCCTTGTTGTCATCAACCTTAGGAGGTGCAACCTGCTGGCGGGGCTGTGGGCGCTCCTCGACCGGCATCTCCTCGCGGGGTGGGCCGGCACCGCGCCCGCCTCTGCCGCGGCCGCGACCGCGACCGCGTGTACCTGTGCCTCCACGGCGGGCAGTATCATTGAACGTAAACTCGATTCCGAGCACACGCTTCTGACGACCAACACGCTGAGGGAAGTCAGCAATGTCATATTCCTCATCAGAATCATCATCTTCACCACCCTCCTTCTTTTTCTCAAGCATAACCAAATTCTTCCACTGACTGAGGTCCTCACCTTCCCCAGCCTTGCGCAGGTTATACTGTGGAGCAGTGCGCTGAGCATTCCGCAGAGCCTTGTACTCATCCAAAGTAAGCTCCCGCGGCTCCTCCTCAGTGGGCGCAGCACGCTCAGCTTCCGGTTGTTGCCCGTCGCCGGCACCAGCCTCAGCAGCCACCTTTTCCTCGACTACCTCTCCCTCCGAGCCAGTTTTGTTCAACTCATCGATGTCATCTTTCAGCGTTCCCCAGTTGTGGGATCCGCCACCATCGCGTTTGTCGACAGGCTTCACGCCAGTCTTATCGGAGCCCGACCTCCTGTCGAACTCGCGCTTGCCTCGGTTGTCGTAACCCGGACGCGGCCCGCGCTGTCCGTCCCGAGGCTCACGCGGCGGTCGGGGTCCTCGCCGCTCAGCTCCATCTGGATTCTCGCTGAAATTGCGCCGCTCATAATTAGGCCTGCGGTCGCTGAACTCACGCCTTGGGGGTCTCGGCGCGCCTTCCTTGTTCTCGACGGCTCCGTTCTGCGGCCGGTCCTCGCGGCGGCGTGGAGGCGGACGTTCTGCGTTTCGCTCGTTGGTTCGAGCAGGGCCCTTGCCCTTTTGTTGTTCGCCACTCTTATTTTCCTGTGATTTCACATTCTGAGTTTCCTTGATTCCTTTCCTGACAGTGGTAATGCCAGCCTTGGGCTTTATTTCGGGCTTGCCCTTGTTCTCCTTTTCGGCTTCTTTGGTCTTCTTTTTCAGCTCTTTCGCCTGCTCTCGCGCTTTTAACGCATCAAGAGGATCGGACTCATCGTCCAAAAAAAGAGCGTATCTGTTATCAACCCCCACACCGTAGGAATTCTCCATTGTGATCCTCTTGATGATTTAATCACACAGAAACTGGATGTTAGTGGATTTTTACACGCACTTTAGTAAGGCGACATTTTGTCTTGTTTTATTGATTTCATTTAATATGGCGGACGAACGCGAATCTCACTGCACGCCATATGACGAAAGGAATAGAGAAAAGAGCAAAAATGGCGCAGAACACATTAAACTTTTTTATTTTACTCTCTGGTTTACTTACTTTTTTTTGAAGCACTGATATCGAACTAACAAACGAACTCGATTAAGATTTGCGGCTCGACTGTGAATGTGATTGCTTCATGAGCGATTTTCACGGAGACGTTATTTATTAACAAGAAAAATGAAGACTTTAGATATAGTTCAGTCATAAATTAATGCTACATTAAAGTCAGAAAATAATAAATATGATTATTTTTATTAAACCTAAAAAACACCATGGAACTAGTAATTTAGGGACTAATAATAAATAAGAGATATCTACTATGTTAATAATAAAAGATACAATTGTACATTGTACGTATCACAAACTAAAGAGAAGAGTGCTATTTTTGAAATGATACCGTTAATAAACGAGCGATTTTTCCATGCAAAATCGCTCGAAGACGAGTGTCACACTTTCAAAAATAGTTTACTTTAGCTTTACTCTGCAATAATGTAGATATTTGATTACCTAACTAAGTCAACCTACTTTGTCTGGATGATGTAGATGACCTATGTGACGATGTTACGAGGGTAAAACTGAAAGTTCTTAGAAGATCAAAAACTGAACAAACTAGCTCGTTATTAGTTTTATTATATCTTTTCAAAAATAGTGTCCATTCAAGGCAATACAATACATCGTTGCGTCCGGTGAACCCACTGATAAAGCACTTTGCCTACTCGTCCTTCTTCTCCTGGGGTCTCTTCGACGGGTTTTCGAAACGCAGCCACAGCATCCTCGACGCCCATAAAACGTTTTTCTCGAAGATTTTTTTTACTTTCGGGAATAAATTAAAATCGCAAAGTGCGAGGTCGGGGTACTATTTTTGAAAGTATGACCATACGCCATCGAGGAAGATGTTTGTATGGAAAAATCACTCGTTTACGAACACGAAATTTCAAAAATAGAACTCAGGGTTACTATTTTGGAAGTGTTACACTCGTCTTCGAGCGATTTTTCTATGGAAAAATCACTCGTTTACGAACGGTTCACCGTTCGTAAACGAGTGATTTTTCCATATTTCAGATTTCAAAAATAGAACACCAGATTTACTATTTTAAAGTGTGACACTCGTCCTCGAGCGATATTTGTATTGAAAAATGAACGGCATAATTTCAAAAATAGCACTCCAGCCGTTATTTATAAAAAATAACAAACGCTTATTAAATCTAATTTAGTTAACAATATGTTTTGTCTCGTGCCAATCGTTACAAAGAGGGATAAGGATAAAACGTATTTTAACTGAAATAGGTTTGTAATTTTTTATGAATAAGAGGATAAGGCTTTACAGCGGGTGACCGGTGTGCGACAAGGCCTTGTCGTGCTGAGCAAGGATCCTACTGCGAGGTCGTTTCTCCAGATTTTTTTCGAAGACGCGTGGCAATCAATTTTTATTGTACCACTCTGCACGACAGTTTTTCAATCCTCTACAGCAATTGTTGCGATTTGACCTGTCCTTCCGAAGAACTGGCCACCACCTTTTCTCCTACGTCTCAACCTCTCAAACAACTCCCAACACAACGCTGAGCAGCACGTTCTTTCCGAATGATTAATTCTGATCCATTGAATTTTCTGTTATTGGACAGAGTAAAATGGCGCTACTGTTCTATGAAAATGTCTAAATAAAGTGTGAAACTATACATAGTTCAAAATTTGATCACTGATACAAAAAACTGATTTCGTATTGTACAATCGTGCGTTGCCATTCGAATGAATCGATGCCTCTTCAACTGAAAAGAAAGGCCAATGCTAGAAAAACTTAGCGGGTTAATCCCGGATACATAGGAATCGAATAAGCAAATTACATTCAGCGGTGATGATTGGGGAAATGATATGAAAGAGCAAAAAAAAGTTTGTCCCATTTGCCACACTAGGGGCTAATAGTACTGAGAATCAACAGTCATTGCCTCCGCTAGGAGTAAAATTGTTCTCATCCGACACCAGCGTCGAAGTAGTGGCAAGGCAAGGCAACTGGCATGAGCAAAAAAAAATCGTTGGGTTTGAGGCCAACATTGATGTCAATTGCGTTTTTTTAAGATGGGCTATTGAATAAAAGAATACTATGTTATGTATATATTATACCAAATTTATCTATATACAATACAAACAATATTAAATTGTACCATTTATAAAACTAGCCTCGATTCTTATTTACATTATAAACACTTTAACTTATTATAAACATCGGTAGTATCAATAATAAGAATACCCTTACTTAGTTTTTAGCGACGCCGTTTATATCGCGCTGTAATGTAAACTATCGCGAAATAATATTTATTTCTATTGCGATATGATTTTAAACAAAAAAGCGAGGCCGTCTCGGTCTCGGGTGCCCTGCTGCATGGGCAGAAGTGGCACCTTTTGTCAATTGAGGTCCGAAGGCCTGACACAACCTGCAACAAAAGATAGTTACATAAATAGCTGTTAAATGGACTGATGTATTTGCAGATGTTTTTTTTTTTAATTAGGCATTTGTCTCCCATCTCGCCTTACCTGATGGTAAGTGACGATGAAGGCGAGGATGTTACATGCCTATTCAAGAGATACCCATTTATTCTACTTCTGAATGTCCCGGGATTGATGTATGATGTTCTACATATTTTAAATGCGTATTCAACATATCGGATGATAGACGACAAAAATCGACTAAAGGTCTGATCCCACTTACACGACTCTCCTCTAACACCCTAAACTAATACGATTGCCTCTGTCCACGCACCGACAGCTAGCAGGCACCCAGCTGTCCACGCGCCGACGGCTCTCGCTTTTTGCGATAGACGTGGTTCGCGATCGTACGCCGTATGGTATCCGGCAGAGTAGAATAGGATCACTCAAAGTCTTCCTGTGGATGTCGAGAAGGCGACTTAGGAAACACAAGCTAAATAAAGCTCATAAACATCAATAAGACCTCTCCGACCCGTCTGGCCAGCGAGGAGAGTACGTCAAATCCTCTGTCTGCTCTGGTCAAGTATGGCTCCAGTAGTACAGAGAGGGTCATGCTCCTGCAGTGGAGACTAAAAAGACCTGATGATGACTATAGTACACATATCCAATCGGCTATTGCTATAACTGTACCTACTGTTAAAATTACTTAGAGTATTGAAAGTATAAGTTACCAAGCCAGCAGTTGTTGTTTAACAAAAGGCCAATCCTCTTCATGAAGCACAATAACTCACTAAAGTCATTCCAAATTGCACTGCATATAACGTGATGTAAGCGAGAGCTCTGTATCTGTATCTTTGGGCTACAGGTTTCGTAGATACATACAGCATGTGGGGTGTAGTCATAGTTATCGCCTGCCAACCTGGGACCTGGTCCAGCAGTGGACTTCTTGCGGCTGATATGATTATGATGATGATACCTGGGACCTACTCGTATAAGGGACCATCTGCAACATGATAAATCAAGCGGTTAGTGGAAACAATAAATTTTCGTTGCATTATTCTCACTGCCATGGCTGTCTTAATAGGACAGCAAGTCAGAGGCGGCTTTACCTATAGTGCAGGGTGTGCAGAGCACACGGGCGCCGGGTCTAATCGCATCGTACGCATCTTTGGAGGTGTCGCATTAGAGGGCGCTCGGCGCCCCCTAATGCGACACCTCCAAAGATGCGTCGCTCGCGACACCGGCGCTCTCAAAGACCCTGCGCCCGTGTTACGGCCAAAACCGGGCGCGCGGTATCAAAGCAAGACGCGCCACCACAAGCTGCGTCTTTACCTACTCTACAAAATAACTTTTCTTTTAACGTGAAATCAGCCTTAAAACAGATATTTAAAGATTATATTGGCGTAGTGTCGCGTCGCTACCAAAGGCGCGTGCCGGCACCTGCTTTGATTCTTTTGAAAACACGATGAATTGTGGGAAATATAACTGTAAGCATTTCATTTTGACCCCGCTCCTACTAGAGGGCGCCAGAGTACTGGTAGCACACGTGCGCCACAAGAGCTAGGCTAGAGCCGCCTCTGCAGCAAGTACAAGACAATGAAAATAAAATTAGTAGTACAATAGAGATGATAGTATATAAAATAACTTCTAAATTTATTTTATTTAGATAACTACAGCTTTTTCTTATGCACCTAAAAGCGCCTATTAAATCATCCTAAATTCAGTCACTGACGAGAAGGACGCCGCTATACGTGCGATACGATTGGAGATATCTCGTATCGTGTCTAACGTATAGCGGCGTCCCTCAAGTCACTGAATATTTTCAGGATGATTTAAAAGGCGCTTAACTACTTAAATGTTTATATGTATAGACGAGTATAGCCAATTACAAGTTTTCACTTAAGTCTATCTCGGCTTTCTAAATAGTTAAGTGGAAATTGATTTAGAATTGGAAAACGTATACCAGTAGCTTTTGTGTTACTACCTAATTGTCTCAAACTAGATTTCGCCCACAACTTCGCGTCAACGTCGTTCCCTCGAGAACAATACTTTTTCCGGGATGAAAGGTAGCTTATGTCCTTCTCTGTACTCCAGAAAACTTGTATGCAATATTTCTTGATGGTTCAGTAGTTACGGCATGAAAGCGTAACAAACAAACAAACTCACTTTCGCATCTTAATATATATAAATCTCGTGTCACAATGTTTGTCCTCAATGGACTCCTAAACCACTTAACCGATTATAATAAAATTCGCACACCATGTGCAGTTCGATCCAACTTGAGAGATAGGATAGTTTTTAACTTATGGCGAAACGAAGTTCGCCGGGGCAGCTAGTATATATAATGTATAATAAATGAGACGCAATTTTTTTTTAAATCTAATTTATAATAGTAAGGATAAATTAAAAGCCATGACAGTAATTAGATTTGTTTAACTTCCTAAAGACATCTAACGGAGCTAGTGCTGTTATAGTAATTATTTTTACATACCTGCTTAGTCTAGGAGTCAATGAGTCTGATGCTTGCTAGGTTTCGATTTAGGGCTACTAGACATGGAAGACGGCAACTGATCATCCAAAGATTGTTTCATTGGCAACACACTCACTTGCTGCAAAGGCTGAGCCTCTTGGTGGCTCTTAGACCCAACGGTCAAGAGGCCAGGTCTCTCAGGCTCCAGCCAAACCTGTATAATAGGTGAAGGCGTTCTAGTCTCTCGCTTGATTCTTGGCTCTACAATACATTCTTGATGCACCGACTTGTCTAAGAGTCTGCTTTCGTTACACTTTGATGACACACTAGCTCTATCTAAGGCAAAATCAAATGAGTTCTCAAGTACTTCGAAGTCATCAGTACACATACCATTATTGAGCTTGTACCCCATAGATTTTATGTAGTCAGCTGATAATTTATCCATGAGGACAATACGCCTTATGAGCCCTTCTTCAACTATAACTTCCTCCACTTTCCAGCCAAGCGTCCGAAGCACTGGATGAGCTCTTTGCATCAGGCGTAGGACTCTGCTATTGTCTGTGATAATATAGTTGCGTGTTTGCCATGCCATTTTGATAGGTTTAGGAAGGTCTGTCGCATTTATAACTTTTACCTTTCTGCCGTCTATGATTTCACCATTAAAATTACTGCAAACCCACTCAACATCACTCTCTGTTTTACAGGAGATGTGTATGGCACCTGCAACTAACCCTTCAACGTCAACTTTTGGTAGCTCCGAGGCCTCTTCCAGCTTTGTGAACATGATGGGAGTAAATGCTGTCCATCCATCACCTTTGAATTGCTTATTTGGAAAACCCACAGGGATGATAGCAATTTTAAACGGTAATGCTGCTAAATTGGAAGAGTTAATCATTCCTGATTTCAGATCAGCATCCTCCTGGCCTTGCTCCTGTTCAACCACTACTTCTATATGGAGTCTCTCATTGTTTCCAGGCTCTACTCCAAGGACAGGGTCAGCATCCTCATCAGACACTTCTATATCTGACTCAGCAGACTGGTCCTCTGGACATGTGTCTTCTAAAATGGATAGAATTTTAGAATTGAAATCAGACTTTTTCTCATAAGTAAGATCCCCTCCTGATGCAGCTGTCTGATCCATACGTCTCACAGCGTCATCTCTAGCTTTCTTTTTCAAATCTCGCCATGTCTAAAATATTAAAATACAAATATTAGGTATTGTAAAAGAAACAATGTTCAAGCACCTCATATCTGTGTCTGCGTTAGGACCCGATACGGCAGAACGGTACGGATCACCCACGTAGCTGTGAAGCCAGCCTTATTTGCATTACTTACATGCTTCCATTGTTCTATGGACTTTTTGGGTCCATATTGTGACAATATAATCCGAAGGTTATCCCACTGCTTCGCAACTTTCTTCATCCCAAGTGGTCCTCGATTTCCATCAATTCCTTTTGCAAATCTTCTATGTTTTGACATGTAATCCACTAACATCTGAAGTTGCATTTGATTACTCCGTACTCTGAAATTTTTTATATTACAAAGTAATCAAACACTTTCATTTTTATAATATTAGACTCACGCTGGGTCGAAATATCATCATCATCATCATCTCAGCCGCAAGAAGTCCACTGCTGGACATAGGCCTCCCCCAAGGATTTCCAATATGACCGGTTGGAAGCGGCCTGCATCCAGCGTCTTCCTGCGACCTTGGTTAGGTCGTCCGACCACCTTGTCGGTGGGTGTCCAACGCTGGTCTAAATATACTGAATTGCAAGTCCAACTTCAATGAATATTTTGTAGGTAACCATGCATAGTCATTACATATGTACAGAAAAATCAAAATACTTGAACTCATAGTTTAAACCCGTACAGGGTATGAACTTTGAGTCCAAATAGAGTCTGAGCATTAGGTACAATGTATGTATACACATCATGCTAAACGCGACCATGTAAAGGGCCGTCGTACCAGCTCCCATTTTTTATAATTACGAGGATGACAAACGAAGTATGACGAAAACACAGAGTAGGAGTCAAACTGGTCGCCGTGACCGAAATCGGTCGGACTAATCATCATCATCATCACACACCAGTGGTAAGGTATACATTAGATCCAATCAAATACTTATTAATGCTCGTGATGAGACTGTACAGCCCAAATCGTAGATCATTGCGTTCTGTGGTACATTTTTAAATAAAAATAGCTTTATATATTATAATACCTCCACTGAAGAGCTACTCAAAGAGACGACTGTGGTCGTGCTCGTGGGAAAACCTGCACACTAGTGGAATATTCACTAATAATGAGTGCAATAAAAAAATCTTCTCTATTGTTTTGCTCAGATCGGTTTACCACTGTCCTTACGAGAATAAAGTAGTCGAATGTCTATTACCTATGCGTAAAGTAGCTATTACTGTAGAGGCATTACCTCTCGTCAGAAAGTATTATTTTCTTTGGGCATTACAAAGAATTGTGTTTGCGTTTTGCAATGAAATGAGTGTAAAATACTTACTTTCTCTTGGGTAGCTCTGGCGGCCAAACCATTTTGATTGCAATATTTTATACAAAATCACGTATTTTAAACTGAAGACGAGATATTAAAGTGAAAAACTTTTATGTGATTTTATAGCGCGATAAAACCGTAAGAATTTTATCGCGCACTACAAAATGCACAAAATGGCAGTTTTGATGTTTGTAGCGTATTGCTGTCAATGTCAGACGCCCGCCAAAGGAAACAGAACAAACAAAACGCAACTTACGCACACGGCACAATGCTGCCTCCTCCAGCCTCGTCACAATGACCGATGAACTAGATTTTGAGGCGTTAAAACAGCGCGTTGGCCACAGACACTGCCTCTTCTCACGTTGGGCCAACGTATAATAATGTTAGCCATGATATGTTTTCTTTTTTGGGACTACATGTAGAGAGAAAAGATAAGACCTCAATTCTTGCCATCATCCAACCAGTTTCCCTATCATTTATTGGGGTTTCTCATTCTGTCGGAGCCAATCGCAGGCGGATATAGGTAGTAAGTATCCCTATAAAGTTTGTTTAAACTAAATACAATTTCCTTATGATTAAGCACTTAAATAAAATACAATCTTAATACAAATAACAGTAGATATGTATGATAGTATGTATGTTGTAAGTAATATTGTTTTATTACTTTGTGCGTCGCTAACACCCGTATTCTAAAACATTACCTTAACATTTCCTTGACTTGACTCAACCTTACTCGAACGATTTGGCATTCTTGGTATATCATAAAATCTTCCTCAAATCAAGGTAGAACCTTATTGAAGGCAAGGAAGCGAACAATGACCTACCTTAAGTCAAACCTACCTTAAGTTTGACTTAAGGTAGGTCGCGAGCTACCATCCCCCCGAGGTGGTTCCCGGTTTGTCGTACCGGGGGGGCTCAGTACCCGTGGTAGTCCTGGCCACGGGGAAGCGAAGAGGAACCCGCGCGGGGGCGCACCTGCTGTTCACAGCAGCGAGCGCCCACATTGGGGCGGCGGGGGAGTGGGAAGTTCTCCCCCCACCCGAGGAGGGGCGCTACCGCGGGCTCGGCTTCGGCCTTGAGCCTGCTGGGATGCGCCCAATGGGGCGGCGGGGGAGTGGGAAGATCTCCCCCCACCCGGGGAGGGGCGCTTCCGCAAGGATGCGCCCATTGGGGCGGCGGGGGAGTGGGAAGTTCTCCCCCCACCCGAGGTGGAGCCGCCGGAAGGGGGAAAATATTTTATTGCTCTCCCGGCGCTTCAGGCGGGACCACACCGCCGTGGCTGTGGATGGTGATCGGTCGCGGAGGAGAGGGAGTTTCGGTGCTGCGTTGCCGGTCTCCCTGTCCTCCGCGGCCGAGCGGTGCTGCACCGCGTCTGCGGCGAGAGGCAAGCGGCGGAGCCTAACATCTTCTCCGCCGCTGGGAGCCAGTTTATCTGGCTCCCATGGGGCCACAGGCGGTGGACTGCGTGGGAGTCTGCCGCCTCTCAATTGGCCCAACGAGGTACGGCGCGTCCGTGAGTTCCGGACGCGCCTACTTGGTGAGTGGGGGGGCGCTCAGTCGTCCCCGAGTTGGGGCTGCTTTAGCGGCCAGCCGCGCCGGGGTTCGCGGTCGTATTTCCTTCCCGTGTCCCCGGCAAAAGCGGTTGTGATGGAACTCCGAAGGTTTTTTAGTGGGTAGGCACGTCACTCTGGCGTGGAGTCCCACATAACCCGACAGCTTCCCCTGCAAGCTGTCAGGTATAAGTAACATGGATCTTTCCTTCGTTAAAAAAAAAAAAAAAAAAGGTCGCGAGCTACCATAAGGATCCCTTGAATGAAAACCAGTAACCACAAACTATATCAATTTTTAAAGGACGCGTGGCGCGCGAGTGTTCGCAAATCGATACGTCCTTGCGCTAGCGCTGACTTGGGTGGAAGAGAGCGTGGCGATATAGGGATACTACGCCAGTAAGTAACGACGCTTTACGTGTCAGAAATTGTTGTGCTTGTGAAACTTCGTGTTAAGGCGAGGCCTCAAATGTTTGGTACCTTCGCTCGGCAAAGGACTGATCAAGTGCGCGCAAGGGATAGCGCTTGGCGGTTTAGCCCGTAAATGATGAGATAGGAGATAGTCTCGAGTCGCTCAAAGAAAAAACGTAAGCGCCAAATTCGTTATTTCTATTTTATATAAAATCAGACCGGTTAATTGTATTTTCATATTTACATTTTGATGAATTACTACTTAATAACCTATCTTTTAGTCTAAAAATCATTATTTCATTCGTCGCATTTGAGCTACAATAACAAAAACTCTGCGAACTGTTGTGAGGAAGTCCCTGTCGGTCTTTTTAAAAAAAAACCACGCACTTAAACCACACTTTTATTTCACTCAAAACCCAAAAATACACTTAATTAATTTGGCACTGTATCCCGACTTGTTGCTTTTCCGAGCTCCAGATACTAACTGAACTATAACTAAAATAAAGGAAGCCATGAGGCAAACAAAATGCTGACGAGGCTAGAAAACAGTAAAAATGCTTACTAAGTTTAGCCCTCGTATTATTATAGGGTATAACAGCCCCCCCCCCCCTTTTGACGGAGCTTTATTTCGATTAAGATGAAGCGAAGTAAGATTGAGTCAGGGATGCAGTGTTTACATGATAGTTATGAAATAGTAATTAAGATTAAGATAAGAACTAGACTTAGTATAATATGTATGCTTACATTTCAGAAAACAGGAATTGTTATATAAATTCAAAATTTAAATGTTTATATCCCTATTAGAGTTATGGAAATCAACCCTATGTTTCTGTTGATTATATGTTAGAGATTTTACAGATTGTTTATCCTCATCAGAACTAGAGATATTAGACATCTCAATAGAGCTTGACATTTTTGATTTATTTCTTACAATCTTCTTATTATGGCATTGATTGAAAATTTGGATACAGCATCCGGAATTAAAATTACGATTTCTGAAACACTTATATAACTTATATATAGAATATAGAAATAAACAAACAATTAAGATATACGTGAATGTAGAATAATAAGTGCCATATTTTATGAAGTGAGATTCACTCTGAATGTTATTTATCTCTTTCTCTAAATCATCCAATTGATGAGATGCATATCTTAAATTATCTAAGTTTATCTTACTTAAGGATAACGGTGACAAAGATGGCAAGGTTTTATTAAGTACCTCTCTATTACAGCAGTCGTCAGTCGTTATATCGAAACTTATATCTATAGAGGACTTAGTAATAAATGTAGAATAACTAGTAGGAATTAGTTGCATAGTTTTAGAATAACCTAAACAATTATTAGTTAACTTAACTAATCCAGTACCAACAATAGAATTATCAGTTATGTCGTCATCACATTTTATTGTTAATTTATTAACACTGGATTGAACAAAAATCCATTTATTATTAAGTAGCTTCTGCCAAATATCTATATCTCCATATAGTAGTTTCGAATTACATTGAGGTGGTAACGATAAGATGACTTCAGTCAACAGCCTTGACTCGCAGCTTGGGCTTGCAATACAAGAGTACAGGGTTATTAATTCACATATAGTATATTCATCACTAACTTTCTTACATCTATCTAAGTTATCTAGCATAGCATAATGCATTCTGTTATCGCTTAAAGCAGTGTACACACTGGTAGGTTGAATAAGAGCGAATGTTTTCATGTGTGACTCATTATGAGGTGTAGGCAAGGGTATATTTTTATAGACAGTGTATCTGTCGTCACTTATTAAAGGGATTTGCAAAACAAAAACAATCTTATTATTATAGTAATAACAACTAAGTTGAGAAACATCTATAATAGAGTGGATGTTATTTATATTTAATTGCAGCGGTAAGTCTAAATGCTTCTTTATTTGGTTGCTATGCTTACTTAGTTCACTATAGAGACTTAAAGGACTTAACACACTAGGATGTAGAATATTAACCTTAGAAAATAGTATAGCGTTTAAGGTTGAATCTAGTACGTTAGATATAGCTAACAAGGAGCTTTCAATAAGATTTAGTAAGTTATTTATCTTAGACATATGATATAGTAAGTTATTTAGTTTAGTTAATTGAGATAAGATTTCATTAATTATATGTATTTGGGAGTTTATTTTAACTTCGTTTTGATTTAGCTTAGAAATAGTAGAATTAAAATTATTTATAGTAGATTTTATAATATGTATATTATCTTTCATTAAGCGATAGATATCGGATTCACTCTTCCGACAGGATTCAATTGCAGCATCATATTTGCGTGCATCATCGGCATCTAGGGTGCCGAAAAAGAACTTTAATATTTCACCGCCGAACTCTAGGGACCTTTTGACCTTGGTTGGCGTTTGTTCTGAGACCATATGAGATAAGGATTGCAATTTAACATAATTAGACTGTATTAATATCTCTAAAGGAGCAGAGAAATCCTTGCAATCTATTAATTCTTGCGATTGGAGTTTTTCACAGAGATTTAGTAATTTATGTAACATATTTTCGATTTTATCAGAATAAGGCTTCAGTGACATAATATCGATATGAGTAACAATCTTCCAAAAATCAATCACATAAAACCGTATATGCGTAGTAGGTTCAAAATAAATTCCAGGGCTATGAAGGATCGGAGTTATCTTCGAATCAGCGTGGCTTCCGTAGCAAGAAGCTCTGAAAATAATATATAATAGTAGGTATGATTTAAGATGAAGCAGGCTTAATTTCATTAGTATGATATTTAATGTGCTTGCGGCCTACTTGTAATGTTACATTACGTTTATTATGAACCTTAATGATTTTGTAAGGGCCCTTCCATACAGGGGATAGAGCCTTGCGCAATCTGTGATGGCATTTCAGGTATACCATATCACCTGATTTATAAGAGATATCACGGGAAGTAGAATCATAATATTGTTTAGACTTTTCCTTACTATTTATAATATTTTGAATGGCTTTTTCTCTGCTGAACCGCATTCTATATTGTAAAGCCCTAATATATTCATTATAAGTGGTATTATTACTAGTGTCATATAAGGAATTTGGTATATAAGGTTTATAACCGTATAACAACTCATGTGGAGTGAATGCAGTGGTACTATGCGGAGTTGTATTATAAGATAAAATTGCAGTAAATAAGTAACAATGCCAGTCATTCTGGTTTTCATTAACAAAGGATTTTAAGTATTCCTTAAGGGTAGAATGTGAGCGCTCCAGGGCGCCGTTAGTTTGGGTGTGGTAAGGCGAAGAAAACAGAGATTTTATCTTACAATTTTCGGCTAACTGCTTAAATAAATCTGAGGTGAAACAAGTTCCTAAATCAGTGAGAATAGTTTTTGGGAAACCGAATAGAGACATAAAATGAACTAGATTTCTAGCGATTTCTTCACTAGTAGCAGTTACCATAGGATAGGCACTTGAAAATTTAGTGAGATCATCTTGAAGAGTGAGCATGAATTTAAATTTTTGGAAACCAGCTTCTGGTAATGGACCGACTATATCGAGAGCTAGGCGCTCAAATGGCCTAGTAGACGTAGAAGTAATCTCCATTGGAGCTTTGTTAGATTTTCGTAAGGGTTTATTTATTTGACATAGCTTACAATTTTTTACGTAGGTTTCAATGTCAGAGCGCATGCCTTTCCAATAATAGGTAGCTTTAATTCGATTATACATCCGTGTTGAACCGGGGTGACCCACAACCGTTGAGTCATGATTTTCTTTTAATATTTTAGGGACCTCAACAGGGGTTGGATAAATTAATTGATTGTTGTATATATAAATTTTAATATTAGTGTTATGGAAAATATAAGAAATAATGTTATATAATTTAGTATAAGGTATCTTTGAGAAAGGATCCGTGAAGTCTGGCATAGCAAGTTCAGTGACCTCAGGATTTTCGGTAATTATTTTATTTCTTAATTTAATTAATAAGTTGTATATATCTTTAAATTTAGTTTCTTCATAGTGATGAACTTTTGTATAAAGGAAATAGTAAGTTCTATTCTTATTATTCACGGCTTGAATTGTACATAACTCGCGTTCGGAACTTAGTAAGTTAGCGGAATCTTCGAGCTGCGATAGTATCTCTTCGCAGTGGGGCAAAGAATAATCAACGTCTAGAGAGACTGGACAAACGATTGATTTTATTTTAGTTAAGGGTAAACTTTGACTTTGTTCTTCTATAATAGTATTAAGGGTTGGTATTTTATTAGTAAATTGCATTTTAAAATATTTTTCGTAAGATAAGTTATGTAAGTTATTTATATCAATTACATTTACGGGGCAACGAGATAATGCATCTGCGTTAGAGTTAAGGCGACCTTGTTTATATATTATTTCATAGTCATATTCTTCGAGTTTGAGACGCCAGCGAATGAGTCTACTGCCTGGGTCCTTATTATTGAATAGCCATACTAAGGGCCTGTGATCAGTAACGATCTTGAATTTACGCCCAAAAATATAGGGGCGGAATGTCTTAACAGCGAAAATAATAGCGAGGAGTTCTTTCTCCGTAGTAGAGTAATTTCCTTCGGCTTTATTAAGAGTTCGAGATGCGAAGGCTATAGGTTTATCTTTACCTATATCACCTTGAGATAGCACTGCTCCTATAGCATAACTCGAGGCATCTGTTGTAATTACAAACGGTTCAGAAAAATTAGGGTACTGTAGTAAAGGAGCTGTTGTAAGCTTATCTTTGAGAATTTGGAAAGCAGTGTCTTGTTCAGGGGTCCAGTTAAAAGTGACATCCTTCTTTAAAAGAGACGTGAGAGGTTTAGTTAGTTTTGAGAAGTTCTCAATGAAACGGCGATAGTAGCCCACGAGGCCTAGAAAGGACTTTATTTCCTTAACATTCGTGGGAGTAGGGAAATCGGTGACGGCCTTGACTTTGTCGGGGTTAGGAGATACACCCTTATCGGTGATGATGTGGCCTAAATATGCAACTTCACGACGTAAAAACTCACACTTGTCGGGTTGCAGTTTTAAATTAAAGTTTCTTAGTCTATCGAATATGAGTCTCAATTTTGTAATATGACTAGCGAGATCATGAGAGTAAATAATGCAGTCATCTAAGTACACATACGCGTGGAGACCTTGGAGACCTGATAGAGCTGTATTCATGAGTCTCTGGAACGTTGAAGGGGCGTTTTTCAACCCGAAGGGCATCCTAGTAAACTCATAATGCCCAGAACTGCTTGAATTAGTATTTATTGAGAACCCAGTTTTAGCAGCATCTTTAGGGTTCATTTTGATCTGATGAAACCCACTTGATAAATCAAGGGTACTAAAATACTTTGAATGACCTAATTGGTCGAGAATATCAGTGATGAGAGGCAGTGGATAACTTTCAGAAACAGTGACGTCATTGAGGCGGCGGTAGTCTATGACTATCCTCCATTTGCGTTTGCCAGACGCATCAAATTTTTTGGGAACTACCCATACTGGGGCACTCCATGGTGAAACAGAGGGGCGAATGATATCTTGGTCAAGCATTTTACGAATTTGGGAATCTACTTCCTCCTTATGGCATTCAGGGAAGCGATAAGACTTGACATGGATTGGAGGTGCATTACCTGAATTAATAGAATGTTCAATTGCATTTGTATAAGACAGTGGTTCATCAGGGAGATGAAAAATATCAGTATATTGAGAGCAACATTCTAAGAGGGCTTTTTCCTCTTCAGAGTTTAAATGAGAGCAGCGTATGAGCTTTAGTACCTTTTGAACACGATCAGATTTAGAACTAGAAATAGAATTAACAGTTTGGTACTCGTAGGTATTTAAGTCATAGTCAAGAGGTAGCACCTCTGCATAATAATCTTTGATCATTACGTCAGAATCAGTAGTGTTCAGAACAGAAATGTTTATTCTTTTATTAGGTTTGATAGAGACAATGCAATTCGCAATATAAACACCATCGCATAAGGTTTGATCTAGTACGAGACCCTCATTACATTGATAAGACTCGGGCGAGTAATTTGATATAGCACATTCAATAACAACCTCGGAACGGGCCGGGATGATATAAGTAGGTTGTATGTAGTTTATTTGTAAGTTATGCCCTTGTATGTTTAATAACTTAGAATCGTAATTAATGGTCGCTTTAAAATAACCTAGAAAATCACTACCTATGATGCCGTCATAGTCTAGCGACACGTCATCATTGACCACGTGGAATTTGTATTTAAAAGTACTAGAAGACAGTGTGTAATCCATTTCAAATGTACCTAATGTTTCGCAACAGAATTCAGTGTTATTAATACCTCTTAACGATTTCGCGAGATAAGGGAGGTATAATGTTCATACTAGATTTTTTATTAAACTTATTGAGGCACCGGAATCTACGAGAAGGCTTAAGAGTTTAGAAGAGTAGCTTGACTTTAAGAATATATGAGGCAGGGATATTTTCTTTATTTTTATATCTGTCTCATAAATAGGTATAGTGCCATTGACTTTATAAGATTTAGATATTTCATTTTTGTTATAAGATTTAGTATAAGAGCTAGTAGAAGGTTTAGTAGGACTCAGTAACTTGGACTGAGATGAGGATTTAGTAGGATTCAGCTGCTTGGGCTGAGATATAGAATTAGTATAAGAGCTAGTATAAGGTTTAGTAGGACTCAGTAACTTGGACTGAGATGTAGATTTAGTATGACTCAGTAGCTCGGACTGAGATGAAGAGTTAATAGGACTCAGCTGCTTGGACTGAGATGTAGAATTAGTATAAGATTTAGTATAAGAGCTAGTATAAGGTTTAGTAGGACTCCGTATCTTGGACTGAGATGTAGATTTAGTATGGCTCAGTAGCTCGGACTGAGATGAAGATTTAGTAGGACTCAGCTGCTTGGGCTGAGATGAAGAGTTAATAGGATTCAGCTGCTTAGACTGAGATGTAGAATTAGTATAAGATTTAGTATAAGATACAGTGGGTATAGTCGTGCCATTTACGTCATTCGATTTCGGTAGACACGTGCCCGAAATCGGGATTAGTTTAACTGAGTGTTGGCGGGATCGAACCGCGACTCATTTGCATCACATATGTTTACCGTGCCAGTGGCGTTGCCACGAGGCGCCTGATAGTCACGTTGTGCATAGCTAGCGTTTCCTCGCTGCTGCATGTTATATTTACGCTTACGGCACTGGTCAATCGTGTGACCTAAGTTTTTACAATAATTACATGATTTCACATTAGAGTTAGTATTAGAAAAAGAATTAGGATTTAAGTTATTGTTAGAGTTAGGATTAAAATGATACGTTTTTTTTAAATTTAGGATAATTACTAGAAGCTTTATTTTTTAAGAAGCATTCAGAGGACGTGTGCCCTGACTTATTACATACAGAGCATTGTTTAGCATATTTATTTGAATTAGATCTAGATAAATTAACTATTTTCTCTTCCTCAATTGCGTGTTGTACTGCCTCATTTAATGTTGAGGGGTTCTTACACCGGACAACCGCAGATACTGAACTATTTAATCCTAGCATAAAAGTTTTGAGAGCAAGGTCTTCCATGGCAGCTATTCGACCAGGAAGTTCCTTAGTATCTTTGCAGCTGTAATGGACCTCGGAATGTATCCTAGCTAATATATACTCAATTCTGAGTGAATATTTAGTAACATCTTCACCGCTTAATTGTTTACAATTCTGCAAATCTATTAATAAGTGCGTAGAATGCTTTTTCTCGCCAAAGGTATTTTTAAGGAATGATTTAAGCTCATCCCATGTTTCGAATCTCCTTAAACTACAGGCTGCTTGAGCCTTGCCTTCTAACTGGGATAAAATAAATTTACACAGAACACTTTCTTGTTCTTGAGTGGCTAGAGAAATAGCATTATCGCAGTTTGTTAAAAAGGCGGGAAGTGACTCTCTCTCACCATTAAAGGGTTTAATAAATTTTGATAAAAATGTTAGTGAGAGAGAAGGTCCTTCTCAGATTTCTCGGAAGTAGAGGTCTTGCGACCATCTGACTCTGCTTTGAGCGACATCAGTGTAAAATATTAGGAAATAGTAAAATAAAGAAATGGTATAGAAATTGTAAAGATAGAGTCAAATCACAAGTAAAGGAAATAGTAATACACTCACAGAATCACGAAGATCACTTTCACTAGCATTCTGAATTCTGGCTACACGATGCTGAAGAGTTCACGCCCTCACGGCGTGGGAACTGGAACACGCGGCAGTCACGTGGGCAGCCTATGCGTGGAGAGCACCTTGTGGTATGGTAGAGGTGTGCTCTTGATGATGAAGATGGTGGTGAGTTAGTACCGGGGCTGGAATGTGGCGCGGGCTCAGGGTACACCTGAGGCTGATCGTCGACCATGCGCAGGGATGATACAGTGATCTTGAGGTGCGGGCTCACGCTATAGAGCGGAGGCTGACCGTCGACCTTCAAAGGGTGTGGAGAACACGCAGCGCGGGCTCACGCTAAAGAGCGGAGGCTGACCGTCGACCTTGTGTATGGGGTGTGTCGGTGAGACACGTGGCGCGGGCTCACGCTGTAGGGCGGAGGCTGACCGTCGACCAGAGTGCGGCTGATGCAGGCTTGACCTTTGGGTCAAGTCTTACTGTCGATCAGAGTCCGTGATGGGATCCTCGGGTTCTTGAAAGGACTTCAACGGAAGCCACTTACAACATCCCACTTCTGACACCAAAATTGTTGTGAGGAAGTCCCTGTCGGTCTTTTTAAAAAAAAACCACGCACTTAAACCACACTTTTATTTCACTCAAAACCCAAAAATACACTTAATTAATTTGGCACTGTATCCCGACTTGTTGCTTTTCCGAGCTCCAGATACTAACTGAACTATAACTAAAATAAAGGAAGCCATGAGGCAAACAAAATGCTGACGAGGCTAGAAAACAGTAAAAATGCTTACTAAGTTTAGCCCTCGTATTATTATAGGGTATAACAGAACGAAGACCATTTTTAAAAAAATATTTCTATCGAGAAAATTTTATCAAAACGTGTTTTCATCTTCAATTTTTGAAGATGAAATAGTCAAAAATCATATTACTTAGATTTGAAACTCCTAATTTAAGTATTTTGCGAGATAAATAAGGTTCAGAACGACCTTATTTACAGTGGTATCACCTTAAATATGTCCGACTTTGAGGATTTTATTGAATATGTGTACGGTAATCCTTTCGATTATGTATCCCGCCCGACGGTATATACGTGATGCGTCCATTCTACGACGAAGATCAATTCGGTGATAGATTTTGCTTTAGGAAGAATGTTGTTCTTCACATAATTTGTTAGAAAAGTTAATATTATATAATTTTTACTAATATTGATTTTATTGATTTGGCTTTGTTACGATTATGTATTCTTTTATTTATTTGTAAACCTGATTCCAAGTGTTTACGATGTTTAAAAATTGCCAGGGTATTCGAAATCTTGCAGTATGTATGTGTGTATGTTAGGTAAGTACTTTTACAAAAAAGTAAAAATCAATTGAAAATACCATCTTCAGCTCCAGCAGCTACATAAACTTAAGTGGATCTCCTTTGTTTCAAGTTTAATTTTCACAGATCATGTATTTCTGTTGCCGTTATAACATAAAACCTAACACATATTTTTTTTTTGTATTGTATGAGTTTACTCTTGACCATAATCATAATAATAATAATATTTTTTTAAATAAAGGAGCTCCTATGGAACAGGCGTGATTTTTTTTACTTGATTTAGTAACAGATAGACGCTTGAAATATTAACAGAATATTGAGTTATATTATTCACTTTAAAAATAAATAATTAATTTAAATATAATTAATATTATGGGGCTGCCATACAACAGACATGATTTTTATAGATAACGGAACACTTCGTGGGTGATTCCGACTTACACTTGGCCGGATTTTTTTAAGATTTGATACCTATGCGCTCTAGCCACGAACCTATAGTATGCTCTAGTCCTTAAAATATTTAAAATAGACCTTTTATACGTCTCACTTTACTAAATTCAGCGTCAACTTGGCCATGCCTGACGCAAAAAAACGTTAAAGCGTTAAAGAGCCACGAAGAGCACTGTCTTAGACGGCTGGCCGCTACGGTTCCAGGTTCCAGAGTTCACTGTACCGCATGCCTCGAAAGTTCTATGCTTCCGTCGCTGGAGTTGGGTTCAAATCTGCAATGTGCAGAATGCTTCGGGTCCTCGTATTTAACTCTACCGACAACGACACCGGCCATTTTGGAGCAACTTGACCACAGTCTTTATTGCCATATTTTGGAAAAATACAGTAGTGTAGGTATCCAATAAACCTTAGGTGTAAAAATGTGGAATTTTCTATAAAACAATAAACCTTCATTTTTTGTTTGCCTCTTTTGTAAACCAGTTCTGAACATCTAGATTCCTAAAAGACGCTGTTTGGTTAGAACCTTAAACTTTAATGGACCAACTAGTCTCGGTTCTTAGAATCTAGCTCAGAAGAGAATCTAGTATACTTTGACCCGACTAACTCTATAGACCCGACTCATAGGACACCTGTCATTCGAACATATGCTGCCTAATTAAAGTAGGTAGGTAATATCGGTAATATTAACGTATGTAGGTATATCGGATTCATAGAGAAAAATATAGGTAGCATGGCACGCACATTTTTTACGTAATAGCAACGAGTGGTTGCCCGCCGGTACCTTGCTACGGGCTCTGAAGACGAAGCCTTGAAGGGGTGATTAAAATTGCTGTATTGCCTAGGTGGCAGGGCCACAGAGATTCTCCGCCATATATGAATAACTCGCAACTGTTTTACATAGTGTTCAGTGTGAATGTAGAAGCCAGCATTGATCTCATAGGAAAAGCTGATGACGGGCCGAGTTATGTCAAGGTTATAATTAGGCATAAAATTAGCAGGCGTACATATAGGCATCATATAGACACGACTACTAACCCACTTACAATAAAACAATTAGTGAAAAAATATATTTTATAATAATTTTCCAAAAAAATATTTTGAGAAATTAGTTTAGGCAATACAACAAAGAACTAATTCAAAATAGACATATCTAAACAATTTATAAAGTTTAAGCGAAACAACGATAAAATAGGAAATACAACCGGAACGTGGATTTCTTGAATTACTATCTATTTGCAAGGGCCACCACCACCGCCGCCTCCTGGGCCCGCTCCTAAACAAGTTTCCAACAAAAGACCGCACACCAGGTATGGATCACAGTCACCCGCCGGACGCCTGTCTTCAAAGAATCCTTTACCCTTTTGTTTAACGCTTCTCTGCAGCCGGATAGACGCTGCTCTACTAGCAACACCCCAGGAGAACTTCTCGAACGGGGCAGTCTCAAATTTTCCAGACAGACGCATTCTGTTGCCGGCTTCATCGTTACCGTATACTTTCATATGTTTCATGTGATTAGTCTCTAATTTTTTAATGCATTCCTCAATGAATTTATAACCACCGTCAGAACGCATTCGTTTAGTACTAAAATTGTGATGCATTCCTACACCTGGATGCAGCATTCCCATTGGTTTGGGATGATAAGTTATGTCCACCCCGTATTCTTCACCTACTCGTGACATTATGAATCGAGACATCCATAAATCGTCTGGGGCCTTTATACCAACGGTAGTTCCAATTTGCCATTCCCAACAAGCATACATTACTTCTGCGTTCGTACCTTCAAAATCGAGGCCAGCGTACAAGCATGCTCGTGCGTGTGCTTCGGAAACTTCTCGCCCGGCAATGTATTTGGCTCCGACTCCACAATAAGAATACTGATATTTAACTGCAGGGAAACCGCCACCTTTCGGCCAGCCGAGGCCCCAACCGTCATTGTCTAACATGGTATATTCTTGTTCGAGTCCAAACCAAGGTTCCTCATCATGCCATGCATTACATAAATCATTGCATTTTTTTCGATGATTAGTAGGTGCTGGATTGTCTCCGTCTCCTAAATACACCTCACACAAAACCAGTACATGCGGCTCCATCCGGAAGGGATCCCTATATACTGCAGCAGCTTGTAACCTCGTGTCAGATTTGTCAGTAGTAGCTTGTCCCGTCGAACTTCCGTCAAAAGCCCATCCAGGAGCTACATCAGCAGAATAAGGTACACAATTCAAAATTCTATCTTTACATCTCATATTAATTCCGGAACCGTCGATCCAAACATAGGTAGCCAAAACTTTGTTACATGGCCATGGAAGTCTTATGTATCTATCTATTACTTTCTTGCTGATGATATGGTTGATGTTATGTTTCAAAATATTTCTTGATGGAACTGTAAATGCCGAAGAACGGCCACTTAAAATTTTTAGCACGTTCAACATTTTTTTAATATATTTTATTCAATTTACAAAAATTATTTTATCACCGTAATTTTGAAGAGCACTGTCATTTTTTCAGTGTGAAAACATGCGAATATCTACAACATGATTTTTGTTATAAAAAATCCTTATTCAAAAATAGAATGTGCCAGCACGATAAATAGTAGTAATTAGCATCCGGGGCGATTCTCACACGCTCCACATGATGTCGAAGTTTGGTAGACATATACCGAAAAACAAACAGTCACTACCGAGTCGAAGGCGCGGGAAGAGGATTCCGTACGTTTAATGTTAATTCAAATATTTGCTTTTCGTGTACGTAAGTAGCCAATACATTATTATTTTGACAAATTTTGACTAGATATATAAGTAGGTGGGTAATTTCGTGGGTTTTTAGGGTACCGTACCCAAAGGGTAAAAACGAGTCCCTATTCATATGGCTCCGCTGTCTGTCTGCCTCTGTAATCGTGATAGTTAGACATTTGAAATCTTCACAGATGATTTCAGTTGCCGCTATGACAACAAATACTGAAAAACAGAATAAAATAAATATTTAAGGGGGTCCCATACAACACACATGATATTTTTTGCTCGTAGACGCTTGAAATATTCACAATATTAAATTGTATATTAAATTATATTCACTTTAAAAATAATTCAGGGGGCTGCCAAACAACACAACAGTTACATAATTTTTTGCCGTTTTTGTGCATAATGTTACGGAACCCTTCGTGCACGAGCCCGACTCGCATTTGGCCGGTTTTTAGATGATATTTTAATAATTTAATTATTTCTTCTTCTCTTCGAGTTGGTAGTATTGTCGCCATGGGCTCCGTCGAATCAACGTGATGAATTACATCATTTCGTTGACAAACAAGAATAACTCGAATAACACTGGACATAGACACTGGCTAATATAAGCTTCTGAATGAAGTTAAAAGGCCACATAGGGGAAAAAGATATTCGCAACAGATGACATTATTACTCATGACTCAGAATTGCTCAGAATATGGACTAAAGACTCATGATTACTCATTACCTCAGCTCATTACTCAGACTCATTACTTGGAGAAGTCATCACATTACTCCATCTAACTCCTTTAGAACATATTCTTTCAAATCTGTGCTCTAACTATAGAAATTACTCTATTACACAACGGGGGTACTATTTTTGAAAGTATTACCAGTCGTTTTCGAGCGATTTTGGTATGGAAAAATCTCAGGGAAAAATATATCGTTTACGAACAGCGAAATTTCAAACCATAGAGTAGAGATAAATGTTTCAAACAATAGCACTTTTGTGCCCTCAGAAGAATAATATACATAGAAGCCGCATAAAAATAGAAACTGAAAACAGATAGTTGACACTGTATTTTTCTTATGAGCTTTCGCTTATGACAGAATGAGACAAAAACTTCAGTCAGTTTCTATTATTTTCATGGTTGTCCCGACTTGAAATGTCAATGGACTCCATTGGACTCCAATTAAATCCGACTAAATTCGAAATAACTTATTACAGTTCAACGTCTGTAATATTAGCATCTTGCCGATTTGATCGGGTTATATATCGACAAAAACATTGCGGCGGAATTGTGATGTCTGCAAATTAAATATAGGATTGTGCTAAAATTCTCACGGAAAAAAGTATTAACCGGTGTTGGGTTGGTGCGTTATCAAATGACCATTATACTAAACAATGTCTTGTGCAATGGAGCGATGTAAATCCCATTCAAGACGAACAGAAATAAATTCTGTAAAACATAATTTTCTTCGGTAAGTTTTTCAGTTAAAAGTGCATAATTAAAACCCAAAATACCTCAAAATACAACAATAATATTGTCAATTATATAACGTATTGTATAAATGACAACTTTTATAGGTATTTTGCTTAAAATTATCGTTTATTCCTTATTTCAAATTAGGTTAGTGTTTTTTGCTAGTGATGTGGTAAAATCACGTATCTACGAGTATATCGATATTTTTTATGACGGTCTTGCTATCAGGGATATTTTTGTTAGTGTTGAGCCATGCAATAGTAATGTAACAAATTGAACCATCATGGTAATTAAACAACCAGCAAAGTGTGAGTCGGACTCGCGCACGAAGGGTTCCGTACCATCCTTACATATAATATTATAAATGTGAAAGTGAGTTTGTTTGTTACGCTTCCACGCCGTAACTTCTGAACCGATCATCATGAAATTTTGCATCATCATCATCACCATTGCACGATCTCTGGAGATAGACATAAATTACATCTCAGAATAAGGTACTGTTATCGGGGATAGACATTAACGCGAGCGGAGCCGTGGGCGTAAGCTATAAAAACGCCCGAAATTTTTGTTTGTAATATTTCAACTGTCTCACTATCACGGTTCATGAGATACAGCCTGGTGACAGACAGATGGATATCGGAGTCATATTAGTAGGGTCCTGTTTTTATCCTTTGGGTACGGAACCCTAAAAAGAATCGATTTTTACTAATATGAAGAAAATTATTGTTGAAATTTTATTGCAGCTCCCTGAAGTAAAAGGATAAAAAGGTGTGGATCCGAGGAACTTTCAAGCGACATATTGGACATAAAATGTCATACATACTCGAATTTGTTCAAAATATTTTACTGCCGTGCCGATACATTAATTTCGAATATAAAATTAAATGGAAGCGATTGAAAACGATGCTTTACCTACATTTATATTTGCCTAATTATAAATCAATGGTAATAAGAAAGTTTACGGAAACTGTTTTATTATTTATATTTAAAATTATGAAAAACATTTTATTTTGGACAGTAATGAAAGTGGGTAAAGTAATCTCTTGTTTTTCTATTACCAACACTGTGAATTTTTCACAAATAACACACTGGCACTTTTTTACCCTAGTGTAAAAGTTTTATAAAATAAAAAATATCACTTCGAATTATGTGTTTCTCTTTACCTACCTGATTATGTTTCCTTTACTGACTGTTCCTCAAAACTAGCTGGGAAAAGCTTTAGATGGTTTTGGAATATGCTGAATGGCCCATTGATTAAGTGAAAAATATATCTGACCTTATATTACCTTTTGATACATGAGCGCCCCATTGCAATTTAGAGTCTATTGTGATTCCTAAGAAGGTGGTATCATTTACAAAGTCTATTTTACCTTCCAACTAGTATGTCAACGTTGGACTGCCTCACATTAGGGACTGTAAATCGAATGCATTGGGTTTTTTGCGCATTCATAGGTAAGGTAGGTAAGTAGGCACTGTTTGAATTTCGAAATAATCGAAAATATGATTGACATCATATTAGGTATTCTGCCGTTCGACCAATACTGGGTAAGGCCTAATGACCAGCAGTAGACAGTAGACGCGCGGTGGGTAATGTATGGATTTTTTTTTTACCTATTTATCAGATGAAGCCAAGCGACGCCATGCGATTAGGAGTTATTTAGGTGTATCTTGACGTAACTTTTAAAGTAAAAGCCTCTTTAGCGGCTTTGTGCACTTTTTGGGATGGGTAAAATAGAAAACTCGCGTCAGGACACGTGAATTGATCGAAAATTCGTAAGAAGGACACGGACCTGAGTATGCCGCAAAGGCGAGTTTTCACTTCTGCCGGCACTCCTGGAGTGCAACTAGTTGTTTTTTTTTTATGAATCGTACTCATTTAACGAATCGATACAATCAGAGTAGAGTACATTTATGACTTTCTTAGGACGAAACATTTAGTCGATAAATATATTTCATCGATATAGTACAACCCTGATCACATCAGTACCCCAGGACAACCTGCACATTTACGCAAATGGCATTGTATATGCATCTCTTTCTGATGCTTTAACAATGCCATAAGTAAAAACAGTGTAGAATATTGTATTTTGTTGTTATTTTAACACGGTTTCTATGCTTTAGTTATTGTTCTGAGTTTGTGCCCATTCCTACATTTATGTTATATATACATTTACGTGCTACATTTATGTTTCTCATGTATGTAATTTTGTGGTATTATTATAAAATACTCTGGGATTGACAACTTCCGCTTTTTTTCTATTTGTTTTAGGGCATTGAGCTTATGGGAATGACCCATAAAGCTAAATGCCGTAAAACAAATAGAAAAAAGCGGAAGTTGTCAATGTCAATTGACATATGTCATTGAGCCTGTGTTTGTAGCATAGAGATAAGATAATCAGTAAGTGGTTTCCTTAGGTAGGAATACTCTTTCAAATCTGTGAATAGTTTGGTTAAGTTTTGAAAATTCAATGTAAATAAACCAAATTGTATAAAATAAACATCCGGAACCGTCGTTCCCAGTTTTGCACTTGCCTGATAAAATGGAAACGTATGTATTAGTTACTATCCCGCTTTCTGTCAGATATTTATCCGACATCCCGGTTCTAGTTTTAACTAAAATTCGATCTGCCGGCCTATTTGCTAACTCAGTGTACAACGTTTTGATAATCATTTAAAAGTACATTACGTTTTATATATATCTTTAATAATAAAAGTCAATCATAGGAAACCCGCAATGTATTTTGAAATGGCTATCAAAACGTTGGTCACTGAGTTAGCAAATAGGCCGGCTGATCTGCTAACTCAGTGACCAACGTTTTGATAGATACATCAAAATACATTGCGGGGTTCCTATGATTGACTATTTTTATTAAAGATATGTAAAACGTAATGTACTTGGAAATGACTATTAACCGTTGTACACTGAGTTAGCAAATAGGCGGGCTGATAATGGCAAAATCGTCATAGTGCTATCGCTTTGTCACTAAATGCATGGCAAAACTTTTTACAATCTTGGGATAGAATATGTACTGGTCCCACGAATTTTAGGTAAAAGGAGCTAAATGGCTCAGTTGGCGAATGCATTGTAAGCGCTTACACGTAGCCATGTTACTATCTGGTTCCCACAGTAATGGGCAACCACAACTTGCATAAATGTTTCGAGGTGATTTTGGAAACCTTGAAAAATCATTCACCCATGGGGACCACATACACACATGAAAACCCAACTAACAGCAGGAGTGCCAGTGTGCAACGTGTTATTCTTTAAAGCATTGAGCATTCCACTCTTCCACATGGCATACCTATCATTACACATTTTCTAGATATGCAGAGATAAAATTCTGTAATGGAGGTTCTTCTACTTAGTTACTTGTAGGTTACTAGAAAAGAACAATGTACTAAGGAAAATACACAAATTGTGTTCTTCTTTGCAGGATTAAGGTGAATGCTGCCTTTCTTTGCAACTACGAAGTGATGCAAATCCTTCAGCAACTCAAGGATACAACACAGAAAAAACACAAACGAGAAGGATCCTTAGCCACTGTCACCTATGAAGTGAGTTCTTTATATCCTTCAGCCCCCGAGAGGCCAGATCTGGCTGCATAACAATAAAAACTATTCATCATCAGGTCCTTTTTAGTCTCCACTACAGGAGCACGACCCTCTCTGTACTACTAGGGCCATACTTGGCCAGAGCAGCCAGAGGACTTGGCCTACACTCAAACAAATCAAAAATCAAAAAAACTCTATTGTGTCTGCATTTCCGCGATTGACGGGTTAAGCAATTTAAAAAGAATACCTAACATAGTTTTGCAAACTAGCTTTTGCCTGTAGCTCCGCCTGTGTTAATGTATGTAGATCCCTCAGGAACAGTAGATTATTCCAGGATGAAAGGTACACTTAGTTCTTCCCAGGCCTTAAATTTTATATGGATGTAATATCAAATTTCATTGCTACTAGTTTAGAAGAAGAGCTGCATTGGTTGAGGTAGGGCAATTGAAATGCCATTATACACAGAAAGAAATGTCACAAACTGGTATGTTTGGAAATGTATAGATACCTATTGCTACATTTTTTTTTATCTCAAGCTATGAACAATCTATTTAATTATAAGCCTTTGTCCACTTTGGTAACTAAACTTACCTAACCAGTTACATAGAAGATTTTTCTTTTGCTGTTTGGTAACTAGTTGTGAAAGAATATTTTTTCACATTAATAATATATCTAAGTTTTTGGTATTTATTAGGTAAGGCATTGTGATTTCAAGGTAGTGCAGGGGCAAGGGCAAGTGAGGCATTGCCTCACAATGCCTCCCCTAACTACGGCCCTGATAATAAATAAATAAACATATACAGACAAATCACACAGATTGAGCTAGCCCCAAAGTAAGTTCGAGACCTATGTCATGGGATACTAACTCAACGATACTATATTTTATAACAAATACATATATAGATAAACATCCAAGACCCAGGTGAATTTGAAAAAGATCATTTTCCATCTTGACTCAAATCTTGTGGAGCAGGCTGGCTTGTTGACCACTGCGCCATGGAGCTAGCCTGATGAAATACTAACAGACAGAGTTAGTTTCGCATTTATAATATTAGTTCAATTATGCCATAGAAATCAGCACAAGAGGAGCTTGTTGTACAACTAGTTGCTTAGCTCTAGTTGGTTGGGTTAACAACCTACATCACTATCCCTACATAGTAAGTATAGCTGTTGCCCGCGGCTCCGCCCGCGTTAGTGTCGATCCTTCGGGAACAGTAGAATTTCTCAGAATTAAACACACCATACCCTATGTCCTTCCCCGGGCTTCAGAATACCTCCATACCAAATTTCATCCAAATCAGTTCTATAGTTGAAGCTTAAAAAAACGATAGACAGAGTTATTTTCGCATTTATAATATTAGTATGGAAGTACGGATATTATTTATACTTTTAAGTCCAGAAATATGAAAATTTCCATAAAAACTTTACCCTCCCATTTTGCCATTTAAGGGGGGAGTTTTGTCCATTTCACAGGTCAATTGTAATCAAGAACTTATATACCTATTTTTATACTTCTAAGTGTAGAAATGAGAAAATTTCCGTACAAACTTTACCCCCCTATTTCATTCGTTCAGGGGAGACTTTTGTCTAGTTCACTACACAGATGTTTTTTTAATTTTAATCGAGAATTTATATACCTACTTTCAGACTTCTAAGTCCAGAAATGAGAAAATTTCCACACGAAGTTTATACCACCCACTCTAACCCATTTTATTACCCCTTAATTTTGCAAATTTCATCTAAACTCATCTTTTTAATTTTAATCGATAACTTATATACCTACTTTCATACTTATAAGTCCAGAAATGAACAAATTCCATATAAATTTTACCCCTTCAGAAGTTAAATTTCTAAAAATCCTTTCTTAGCGCTTACTCACATCCAGGGACCGGAAAACCGTGTTCGGGGCTAATCTGATTAATAGAGAAACCCTATGATATGATTACCCAATGGATATGCTTATCACAACAATAGGGTTACTCCAACGATTTGATAACCCTATTGAACGGTTATCCTTATTAACTGGTTAACCGTATCTATTAGGTAACCCTTTCATGTGTAAAACCCTATCATAAGGTTTACCCTATCATTGGATTAACCCTATCAAATGGTTAACAATATCGTTGATTAACTTTATTAATAAGTTAACTCAATCAACTTGAAACCCTAACGATTGTGTATTTAATCATAAGGTTAACCTTATTGATTATTGCCTGTCTCTTTCGCGCATTTCAGCGCGTTTTTAACCAAAGCCTTTATTTATGTTCGGAATAAACCAGCGCTGAACAGAGGCTATGTATAAACATATAGACAGTTCAAATAATTGAACTGTCTCGACAATTAAAAACTGTACGGTTTTACTGTGAAACTATAAACATGCCATTAATATTAAAGTAAACTTTCGCGTTGGCACTTTTCACATTTAGGTAATGCAAGTTAATTTTATTTACATATTACATATTTATCCTTCATTTAAAACTTCAAAATCCATTGTTAGTGAAAGACGGCAGGACGCATAGTGCTGCACTTAGTTCTTTTTAGGGTTCCGTATCCAAAGGGTAAAAACGGGACCCTGTTAATTTCGCTCCGCTGTCCGTCTGTCTGTCTATCTGTCCGTCTGTCACCAGGCTGTATCTCATGAACCGTGATAGTTAGGCAGTTGAAATTTTCACAGATGATGTATTTCTGTTGCCGCTTGGTTTTGCTCGATATTGATAACGGCAACAGGAAGTCGCTTGAAATATTCACAGAATATTCAGTTATATATTCACTTCAAAAAAAAAGATTTTTTTGCCGTATTTATAGATAACGGTACGGAACACTACGTGCGCAAGTCCGACTCGCACTTGACCGGTTTTTTCCAAATATCGATAATCAACATGAATACAGATGAGGATACAAGTAATAAAGTTATTGGTATTTATTTTTCTTTTTTTCTGTCGGCAAAATCTAAAAGCTACTAGTATTTTGGCATGAGCAGAAATTAAAAATTCAATTGTAAATACGCGCGAATAATATTTCGCGGACCGCGATGCAGTATACGCGTGGTTGGTGCGGGGCGAGGAAGGAGCGAGGCGCCAGCGGGAGGCCGGCAGCGGCGCGGCGGACGTGTCGTAACGAATAGGTACCGATTGCGCCGTGTATGAAAAAGAAATACATATAAATATGGAATATCCTAATTGTAGTATATGTAACTGTGCGTTAAATTTTGATGTGGTGTCTGTAAGCCTGTAAGCACAGAATACCTATGTTAGTTGCAGCTAGTAAACGGCGTAGGGGGAAAAAAAGGTTTGTGTCAGTTTCTGATGAAAATTTACAAGTAGGTATATAGGAAGTGTAGAGTATATGCCCAAGTGATTAAATGGTTGCAGATAAACAGTTTTTACGGCATTTGATCATCACAGAATAGAAAGATTTGCTGTTGTTCCTTATAAAACAAAGCAAAATATTGATAACTAGTTGTTGCCCGCGACTTCGTTCGCGGCAATTTCAGTTATTATTGACCGAGCGAGCGAAGCGTCTCAGTTTCGACAGGCCGAAAATTCTTTTGTCCGTCTGTCTGTCTGTCTGTCTGTTCTCGCCTACAGGTCGCATTTCTCAACCGATTCTCATGAAATTCTGTGAGCAGGTTTGGTAATATGAGCAGATCTTTTTGTCGAGCCAGATTTTCGAAATTTTTAAAAATGGCGGAAATATGGTGGTTCTAAACTGAAAAAACTCATAGTACAGCTATTTGAAAAGAAAATCAAAAATGCTATTAGACTTTTTTGTTATTCTTATTACGACGAAATTTTTTTGTCTGAACAACTTTTTTATACGATAAAGTTGAACGTGTTTATAGTCGGCAATTTGCCCAAAAGTTGTCTGAAATCGATTTTCTGTATATTCTTTTGAATTAGTGCATTCAGTATGATGTCGTAAATGCAAATCTATGGTATGACAAGTATGAAAATGGTGCGTAGTAACTATGACGACGTAACTGAAGGAAATCATCCTTTAGTCAATTAGCATAACAGTAACAGATATATTTTAGAGCACTGGAGGGCAAATGTGGATGTTGGTTGTAAGGGTTCGCGAGGTCTACTGTTCTCACAAAACCACTAGTGATTAATTAGTTTTTTCTTAGTATAGATGAATAATTTTCCCCCGGTTCCAAAACATTTCTTTATTGATGCTTCGCTTAAAGCCTTCCTCAAAAAATAGACTATCCAACACAAAAATGATTTTCCAATTTGAACTAGTAGTTCCTGAGATTAGCGCGTTCAAACAAACAAACTCTTCAGCTTTATAATATTAGTATAGATTAGCTGTCAATCCATCAAGTAAATCCCTTCCATTAAAATGATTTTTTTTTATTTTGGTGATTTGCAATGTTGAACTTACGATACGCTTTAAACGTTTTAATTTTAAATCTATAAAATATGACTACATATTATTTTAATAAATTACAAGAAAAGAAACATATTTTTATGTTTATTTACACTCTGAGTTTAGGGTTGGAACGCGCACGCGCGGCACATATTTTCATCATTACATTTAAAAACTTCACTTTTATTATAAAAATGCTGAAAAAGTGGAAACGGTTTGTGACCACTTTCATCAGACTACGACCGTTAGTGTGCTGGTTTGCGACCACTCATATAATATTTTAAAATATGCCAATAAAAAAAAAATATCTGGTTGTCTGTAAAGTCGATTCACGGACGATAATTTTACGTGATAATGGTGGAAGAGAGATAAATGCGTCACAAGCCGAACGTTTAGGCCGATTGTGCCTCCCTAACACTTATTCCGCGTATTCGTCTTTCAAAAACTATAATTGATTCAAAAATGTTTTAAATTGTATTTTTAATAAAGTATAATTATATAAATAGTACCTACTAAATGTTGATTAAATAATATGGTAATCATTTGAAGTATTTTTACTCACATTTATTTATGAGCATAATGATATTAAATTCCTCGCGAACCTTGCGGCGAAGTACAGATGGTATTTGGACTTTAACAAGGTGCTAAACTAGCAGCATAAAAAGGTTCTGCCACCAGACCTGGGATTAGTTCCAACAATAACGCCATAGGAAGTCAATATCCATTTCACCCAGGCTAAGGGAGCCGATTGACGTATTATATTTTTATTCTAAATAATGCCAGAAATAAATAATAATAAAGTCACTTTCCACGACTTTCCCGAAAATTTGCGGGGGTGTGAGACAAAGGAAAGGGTGCGTGGTTTTAGGGGTACTATTTGTGAACGGGCGATTCGATAAAGACGTACAAGTTTCCATATAAAAATCTGTCATTTAGAAAAGTCGTTGGTTTGAAAATAGCACACCTATAGATAAGGTAACTACAATATATTTTTGACGTATATAAATTAATAAAGCTGGCCAAGTATGAGTAGCACACATTTAGAGTTACCTACGTTAGTGTTTGACTAGCGGCCCTTCCCGGCTTTGCACGGGTAGATATATGTTTGGCATTTTTTCTATATGTTAATTAGAAATAATGTAGGATTTTATTGTTGAAATATACAAACAAACAAACAAAAAGTGTAAACTACAAAACCTCGCTTCTTGTATGAAACCTCTTCTATGCAATTATGAGGTGCAAACTCTTACTTGTAAGGACACGATTGTTCTTGATTTTCTGTGGTTTGAACTCTCTTTAATAAATTAATTGCTACTTTGCAGAATCGAGAAATAACACAAAAAAACAAGTTTCTTGTATGCGACAAAAAGTTTACAAAATCTGTGAAATATTTTGAATTATTATCTAATTCGATTCAATAGATATAGTCATGTGGACGGACGGATGGACGTTGAAGGCTTATATTACCTTTCCGTTTAAATGGCAAAATGTGACATCTATTCGGAGAGTGTGCGTTACGCTGGCGTAACGCACACTCTCCGAAAAGATGTCACGTTTAAATATTCAGTACTTTTTACTGACAAAAAGTACTGAATATTTAAACGTGATATTACTAGATTATCAGTGCGTAACGTCATGTAAATGTGTGTGAAATTTTGAGATTTGTGCGTCCATTAATTATTGAGATTTTATTTAAAATCTGATTCTGCCAGGATGTCATTTCAAACGTTACGCCAGCAAAAATTTTCGGATCCGAGTGAAAGCTGATAAAATAATTTGTATTTAGAATATATTTATTGTCAATAAAATTTGTGCGTCTCCAGACCTGGCGATATTCAAATTTTTGCTGGGGTAAAGTTTGGCTGATTGCTGGACCTCATAATCGGCACGGCGTAGGAATTTGATTTCTTTACACACACACTGTTATGAATTTGTACGTCATGTTTGTAAAAAAAAAATTCTAAAAATGTTACCATTCAGAGATTGAAATGAAAATATGAAATCAGGTATTTTGACTCCTGTATTTTAAATATAGGACCTAGAGAATTATTATTGACATTAGTTTGTACTTTATAATAGTCTACAATGCCTAGGTAAGTATATAATATGATATCTTAAGTTTTAACACCTGAAGTGGCAAGACATCATCACTCGCGAAGTAAATAAGTTATGAGAAAAACTGCCATGATTCGGACGCCAGGAATTTTGACAGCCGATTTGATCCGTTTTTCTATTAGTTCGGAAGTTGATAGTTATCAAACTATTTGTAAGGGTAAGTAAAATATTAGTTCGCAAAAAAATCTGCTCAATACACGCAGTAGTTTAAGAAATATCATTAAATATCCAACCGTAGGTGAAATACCATGATATTTACACCTACTAAATATTTTATCAGCTTTCATTCGGATCCGAAAAAAGTTTTAGCTGGCGTTACGTTTGAAATGTCATCCTGGCAGAATCAGATTTTAATTAAAATCTTAATAATTAATAGACGCACAAATCTCAAACTTTCAGACACATTCTTCTTCTTCTTTTCGTGTCTATGGTACCTATATTTTTGCAGCCCAATAATGGGCCACTTCTATTCCTTCCTTAGATGCTGTAAGGAGATCGTCCAGAGTGCAGGTGTTCGGGCACCTTGGACAAGAGAGGAGGTGCGCCATAGTTTGGGGAGAGTGTCCACACTCGTACAGTACATGACACACTTTTACATGACGTTACGCACTGATAATCTAGTAATATATAGGGTTCGTAGTAAACGAGGAACCCTTATAGTTTAGCCATGTCTGTCCGCCTGTTTGTCCGCGGTTTTACTCAGAGACTATAAGTACTAAAGATCTGTAATTTGGTATGGATATGTATATTAATCATGCCGAAAAAGTGGTAATATAAATCTTTCTAAAAAATTTTTTTTTGTGTAGCTCCCAAACTCAATTTAGTTCTCATAGTAATTTTTTTTCACAACTAACTTCTACGTATGGGGTGTTGTAGCATAGGTCTTTTAAAAATATTGTGAGCTTCTGAACATCATTTTTCGATTTACTTATCCGTTTCGGAAATATTTGGTTTTATAGTACAAATTTTTGTTACAGTTCAGTGTCTCTATCTACTAAATGGTAGTATATGAACCCGAGAAAAAATTCACGGCAGTAGTACATATAACGAAGTTTAAAGGAATACTATCAAAGCTAAGTAGATTTTATAAATTAAAGATTGACCAACTTATAAATAAACTGGCAATTTTTTTGCACAACGCATTAGCATTGCCATCCAACGTGGCAATGCGGCCAGCCTTTTAGGCACTCTACCGGAAGGCAATGATCTGCGTGACATTTTTTATTTATAGATAACTTTTATTTAGTGTACATATTATACAGTTATACTAGTTCTAGTTGTTAGTAAGTATTATTTTTTAAGTTGATTTAGATATAAAGAAACTCGGTGAATTAAAATTTCATATAAATTGAATTAAAAATTAGACAGTTGTTAGTTACGTACAACAACTACCGAATATAAATTTTTGAATCACGTAAAGTAAGATAAATACAAAATCATAGTAGCTTTAATAATAATAATACCTAAAATAATAGCAATGTGTTTACGTTCGACAGCGCGCGGCGCTTGGCGGAACGATAGGAAGTTGCTTGGTATCTATTACGCTCGGAAACCAAAGTAGGTAATATACCTATGAAATCTTGTTACCAGCGCTTGCTCTACTCATGGTGGTACTCAAATGGATTTTTTTTTCTAATTTCTTTTGTTAAGTAGGACTTTATGAATCTTTCTTCAGCTACCACACTCCGTGGTTACCACAGTCTTATGTGAGCTCGTTTTTAGACGTTAGTAAATAATGGTAAGAGACCCTTCGTGCGGGAGTCAGACTCGCACTTGGCCGGTTTTTTTAAATCTATGCTTATAATTATATTAACAATTAATAATAATTAAAAGAAAAAACCGGCCAAGTACGAGTCGGACTCGCGCCCGAAGAGTTCCGTACCGTTATCTACAAAAACGGCAAAAAATAATGTCTGTTGTATGAGAGCCCCCCTTTAAAATAAATTTTATTTTTATTTGATTAATTATTTTTAAAGTGAATATATAACTAAATATTCTGTAAATAGTTCAAGCGTTTACCTGTTGCCGTTATCAATATCGGAAAATCACGTTTGGTGTATGGCAGCCCGCTAAAATATTTATTTAATTCTATTTTTTTGTATTTGTTGTTACAGCGGCAACACATACATCATCTGTGAAAATTTCAATTGTCTAACTATCACAGTTCATGAGATACAGAATGGTGACAGATGGACAAATAGACAGACGGCCGGCGGTGCGAAATTAATAGGGTCCCGTTTTTACCCTTTGGGTACGGAACCCTAAAAAGTAACGCACTGTACTAAACAAAGTTTGCATATCATAAAAATAATTTTTAACAAAAAAAAAACCGACTTCAACCTGGTGACTAAAAAGTAAAATATAAATTTACTAAGCACAAAGTAATTCGTATTTTGTAATTTAGTTAATCAGAAATGATTCAATAAGTATTTTATACAATTTTGAAGTCGGTGCCAGTATTATCAACCTTTCTCATCACAACTCAAGCTAATAGGCATATTGAACCATAAACAAACGGTAACTGCTGTAAATCGTTGAGGGATTCCCTCGACTGTCTATCGTCTCCATTATCAGACCTGTAATTGTACTTATAACACATATGGGTGCAAAGTTCTCATCAACAAAAATTAATGAAGTCCAAACACAAGGTAGCTATTGTAAAATGTTGAGGAGTTCCTTTGACTGTCCGTCGTCATCATCATCAAACCTCTAATGATAGTCGCAACCCATCTATGTGTAAAGATCTCATCAATACAAATTAATCAAACCCAAACACCAGGTGATTGCTGTCAATCGTTGAGGAGTTCCCTCGAATGCCTTTTCGCTCCATCATCAGATCGACCCCAAACCTTCATTAAATATTAGTGCTTTAACATACCTAAGGAAAAAAGTAACAAACGTACTAGCCGCCAGTACAATTTTCGAAGGTTCTCCTCGATTTCTCTAGGATTCCATCATCAGGTCGTGGTTTCCTTATCATCGTACCACATTTGGAATATGTCCTCTCTAACAAAAAAAGATTTATCAAAATCGGTTCATAAACGACGAAGTTATCCGCGAACAAACATAAAAAAAAATATATATACGGTCGAATTGAGAAACCTCCTCCTTTTTTGAAGTCAGTTAAAAACAACACAATGAATAAAGTGTTTTGTTTAGACACTCGTCTCTGCCGTCTTAGTAATTATTATTACGTGAACTTAACCGAAAAGATTTGCCGAATCCAAAAAAACCGTCTGTATTTTGTGCATAATATATATCGCAAAAGGTTTATTTTTGTCTGACTTCCTGCAGCGTAGATTCCCAAACGAAGTCCCGCCGGCCTTTATATGACCAAAACAGCTCGCGCCGTGTGCGGTGTCGTCCATAAGGTTTGCAATAATAGGTCTAATGTAGTTTCAAATAGAGATTATAATGGCTCGACGGTGTTCCAAAACCCAATCATACGGTTTTTGGAATAGGGTATGCGCTTACATTCAATAACACTATTCTTATGGTTAACCTTTCATCAAGTTAACTCAATGATATGATAACCTTATTGATATGGTTATTCATTTGATAGGGTTACACCTTCCATGCATTAACTCTATACTTTTGGTTAGCCTTTCATCAAGTTAACTTGATGATATGCTTACCGTATTGATACGGTAACTGTTTTGATAGGGTTACAATAATGATATGCTAACCGTATCGATAGGGTTTTTAAAAACAATTCTATGAAAAACCCTATCAAAAACCGCGGTTAAGGTAAGCGGTTCCGGTCCCTGCTCACATCATTAAAAGAACCCCTGTACCAAAATTCAAGTTTCTAGGCGCAGCAGTTTCGGTTGCGTTGATATACTCGTATAAGTCAGGTTTGCCGTTTGCCCGCGGCTACGCCGCCGCCGATAGTGTCCATCCCTCATGAACAGTAGAATTTCCCGGAATAAAAGGTACCCTATGTCCTTGTCCTATGTACCCGGGTCTCAAACTACCTCCATACCAAATTTCATTTTTATTTTTCAATGTATTATTTTGCTATATATTTGCAGGCAAACTCATGCCTTGAGATCATTCAAATGACGATAACTGTTTTTTAATGAACCGATTTTGATGATACAAACTTTAAATGTTATGCTGGGTTAAAACAAAGCAATTGGTAAAAGTTTGAAGTAAATCGGTTCAGTATTTCCGGAGATAATCGTGATCATACATACAGACAGACAGACAGACAAAAAATTCGAAAAAAATTTTTTTGCTTTCTATTATTCTTTATAAGTGTCCCTCTATCCATTTCACTCAAAAATTCTAAATGTACAGCCAAAAAATTTTTACTGTTTTATTATATGTATAAGTGTCCCTCTATCCATTTCACTCAAAAATTCTAAATGTACAGACAAAAATTTTTTACTGTTTTATTATATGTATAGATAAAACAAAGTCGCTTCCTGCTGTATGTCCCTATGTATGCTTAGATCTTTAAAACGATTTTGATGTGGTTTTATTAATGGATATTGTGTTTCAAGAGGAAGGTTTATATGTACTGTTACGTGGTTAGGGTTCAGGATTTGGAGTAAAACACCAAACTCTTCAGAGGGAATTTATTCACTACGGAATCCCAACACTGACTGGTCTTCCAACACGTCGAATATCCAAAACGCAAAGCACTCGTAGTCCTGGTCCGTTGCTGTGGTCGTAGAAATTATCACTTATCAGTCGCACACAAATCACTCGTATTAGTATCGCTCACTAAGAACACTCGCGGAAAACTGATTAACGATCGCCACGTCCGCTCCCTTATATACTGACTTATGGGTATCTAGAAAGTTCCATATACTTCCGGTCCCGACGGCCGATAACTAAAACATTCCAGAATATTCGAGTATGTGTATGAGCGGGATAGAATACATATGTGTGAGCAGGATGGAAGATGTATGAGCGCGACAGACGATGTTCGGAAAAGTTCTAGACTATTCTGTTCTGGGAGCTTCGCGACACTGCCCCCTTCTTAGAGACGCTCGTCCCGAGCGTCACTGTTGCTGCCATGATAACGTGCTAAGCGGTCCACATGCACCACTTTGAATGCTCCTCTTGGTTGTCGTTGAATGCGATATGTCACATCGTTCATGCGGGTGATCACCTTATATGGCCCTTCCCATCTCGTCTGCAGCTTTGGAGATTTTCCTTTGCGGCGTATTGGGTTGTGAAGCCACACTAAAGCTCCTTCTTCATAGCCACTCATATTTGCTCTTCGGTCGTATCTAGTTTTCATGTTCTCGCTTGCTTGCAGCCCGTTTTCCCGAACTAGGTCATATACATCTCGCATTCTTTCCCGAAGATCCGAGACATAATCTGTCACAGTGTGAGAAACTTCTGGTGGTCTTCCCGTTAGCAAATCTACCGGTAACCGAAGTTCTCTGCCAAAATTTATAAAAGCTGGGGTCACTCTTGTGCTTTCGTGTTCTGAAGTCCGGTAAGCGAGGAGAAATAGCGGTATGTACTTGTCCCAGTCTCTTTGATGGTTATCAACCAATTTCGCCAAATGCCTCTCCAGCGTCTGGTTAAAGCGTTCCACCATGCCATCTGACTGAGGATGATATGGCGTGGTCCTTGTTTTGTGCATTCCTAAAATCTTACAGATTTCTTGAAATAGTTGTGATTCGAAGTTCCGTCCTTGATCGGAGTGGATTTCCAAGGGCACACCGAACCGGCATATCACTTCCTCAACTAATTTGGAGGCTACTGTTGCAGCTTCCTGGTTAGGTATGGCAAATACTTCAGGCCACTTGGTGAAGTAATCCATTACCACCATGAAGTATTTATTTCCCGACTCAGTTATAGGAAATGGTCCTGCCACATCAACTGCAATGCGTTCCCAGGGTGCACCAACGTTGTAGAGCTTGAGGTTACCGCGATTTCTTGTCGATGGCCCTTTCACAGCAGCGCATATGGTACATTTGCGACACCAATCCTCCACGTCTTCTCGACAGTTGAGCCAGTAGAACCTTTCTCGTATCTTTGTTAATGTTCTCTTGACGCCAAGATGTCCGCCGGACACCCCATCGTGGACTTCACGAAGAACGTCTTTTACTTTAGCTCTTGGAACAACTACTTGTAGGTGAAACTCTTTGCCATTTGGTTTTTCCCATTTACGGTAAAGTATTCCGTCCTCCAAGACAAAACTGTCCCATTGAGCCCAGTAAGCTTTGGTGATTGGGCTTGTAGGTGCAACTTCTACCCATTTAGGTTTTTCTGCTCCGCGTTCCTTCCATGCAATAATAAGCCTTATGTCTTCATCATCCTCCTGAGCTTCTCTGAAGATCGCGTCATCCCATGGTCCCGGCGGACACGCCCTTGTTAATTTCACAGCGATTTCTTTAGACTCCTGTTTGACACAGTGTTTACAATCTTCTGAGCAAGGCCTTCTTGAAAGCGCGTCAGCATTTCCATGTGACTTTCCACTGCGATGTTCAGTAACAAAGTCGAACTCTTGGAGTTGTTCAATCCAACGAGCAACTTGACCTTCCGGGTTTTTAAACTGAAGCAACCACTTCAAAGCAGCATGATCAGTTCTCAGTTTAAACTTTCTGCCGATGAGATACTTGTTGAAATGTTGCAGCGTTTTTACCACAGCTAAGAGTTCTTTCCGTGTAACGCAGTAGTTCCTCTCAGGCCTTGACAAAGATTTACTGAAGTAAGCTATTACAACTTCTGCGTCACCTTGTTTCTGAGATAACACTCCACCAATAGCTGTGTTACTTGCATCTGTGTCCACGATGAATTGACCATCAGTCTGTGGATATCCCAAAATTGGAGTTTTACATAAACTTTCCTTCAATTTTTGGAAGGAATTCTCGCAAGTCTCGTCCCAGAAGAAAGGTCGTTTGTCTTCTGTCAAACGGTGTAAAGGTTTAGCAACCTCTGAGAATCCTTTGACAAATCTCCTGTAGTATGAGCACAGTCCCATGAAGGCTCGCACCTCTGTCTTGTCCTTCGGGGTAGGCCACTTTTGCACTGCTTCAACTTTATCAGGATCGGTTTGTACACCCTCACTGCTAATTACGTGACCGAGGTAGTTTACTTTGTTCCTGAATAGATGACATTTCTTTGAGTTCAGTTTTAAGTTTGCTCCCCGTATCTTCCTTAGGACTTTCTCTAGATTCCGCAAATGATCATCAAAGTCTCTGCCCATGATGATGACATCATCCAAATATACTAAGCAGGCATCTCCTACTAATCCAGCTAGTACACACTCCATAAGTCGCTCAAAAGTAGCCGGCGCGTTGCATAATCCGAAGGGCATAACATTGAACTGCCATAAACCTTTGCCAGTTGAGAATGCGGTCTTTTCTTTATCCTCTGGGTGTATTTCTACCTGCCAGTAGCCAGATTTTAGGTCCAAAGTAGAGAACCATCGCATTCCACTTAGAGTATCCAAGGTGTCATCAATTCGGGGCAACGGATAACTGTCCTTCTTAGTGATCTCGTTTAGTCGTCGATAATCTACACAAAACCGTGTACTGCCATCTTTCTTCTTAACTAGAACCACAGGAGAACACCAAGGACTTGCAGATGGTTCTATAACTTTATTTCTCTTCATGCCCTCCAACATTTCTTCAACTTCTTTCTCCTTGGCAATCGGTATTCGTCTTGCTCGCTGACGAATAGGTCTTTCGCTTCCAGTGTCAATCCTGTGCTGAACTAATGAAGTTCTTCCAAGATCTTCTTCTTTCGAAGAGAAGATATCAGCAAAACGCAACAGTGACTTCTTTGCGTCCGAGTATTGCTTAAAAGTCAGATTATCTTTGCTGTCTTTCAGAAGATCAATAATTGTAGAGTTATTCGCGATGTTAGGTGACACTGAGCTCAGCTTTGATTGACACTTTCTCATCCACACAACTTCTTCGCATTTTCCCACAGTATCTCCTTCATTGAGGCTGACCTCATGGAAGTCTAGGTTAACCACTCTTACCACTGCAGTATCGCTTCCACGCACTAAGGTTCTTGCTGTTAGGAGTCCTCTCGCAGTTGGTTTGTGTAATGTGTCCTCAATCAAAACACATCTCTTTGCCTCTGTTTTCTTAGCCGTCGTGGGCAGTCTCACCATTATTTGAGCCTGTGTTCGTCCAGGAATAACAATTTTGTTAAGGCAGGTTACTTTTCCAGTGGAAGCTCCAAGAATGAAGATTTCTTCATTACCAACTTGAAAACACCATTCGTGATATCAATTCCACAATTATATTTCTTCATAAAATCTAAGCCCAGTATGCAGTCATCAATGATTTCAGCTACGATGACATTGTGAGTATAGGGTGTCTCTCCCACGTACATCGTAACTGCCATTTCTCCTAGGACAGGTATTGGCTGGCCAGAAGCAGAAAGAAGCCGACAGTTGATGTTCTTGCGTCCCCTTGCCGCTTTCACTAGATGTGGCTTAACTATAGTCCTAGATGCACCTGTGTCTACTGTTATCCTGCAGTTTTTCCAATCCACTGAACCACATATTGCCAGACAATTTTCATTGCTTGCCTGTGAGATGATTATTGCTGGGGCTTCTTCTGAGCCAGCCAGTACCCGCCCCTTAGTCCTGGCTGTTACTCGTTTCCCTGCTTCTTTAAAGGAGAGATCATAAACTGATTGCTTAGGTCTTCCTTAATCTCTTTCTTGATCTCTTCTTTAAGCTGTTCCCTGAGCTCTTCCTTTAACTGTTTCTTTTTGCGGCAATTGAGTTGTAAATGGCCTCTTTCACCACAATTCCAGCACATAGGCCCAGTTCCATTATCCTTCTTTGAAGGGGCCTTAACCGCCTTGACTACCTCGCTTATCTCGTTAATTTCTCTCAATTTATGAACTTGCACATCTTGTCTTACCGCTTCCACTTCAAGGGCGTGTGCAAGGGCATCTTTAAGCGAGGTGTGATGTTGGAGCTTTACTGTAGCCCTTACCTCTGAATTCTTAATTCCATCCACGAAGGCTTGCAGTAGATTTTTCTCCACCATCCGGGGGTCTTCTGAGGGAAACGCTTTCCTTACGAGCCTCTCGATCTCTAATGCCCACTGTTGTAACCCCTCGCCTGATCGCTGGACTCGGTCGCGAAGCTGGGCTCGGAATACGTGCTCTAAGTGGCGTTCTCCGTACCTTGCTTCAAGAGCCTCCAACAAGTCCTTGAAGTCACTACCTGAGTTAGGTAGTGCTTCTAATACTGTCAAAGCGGAGCCCTTCAGTGCAACGGTGAGGGCTGTCAGGCTCTGTTCATTAGTCCATCCATTTGCTGCGGCAACAGTTTGAAACTGCTGTTTATACGCGGCCCAGGAAGTAGTTCCGTCGTAAGATGGCACTTTCGCCTTGGGTCCAGGTGCATAAGCAACAGCGTTGCTCGACGTCACTTTCACGCCTACTGTCTCCAGTCGCAGCACTTTCTTCTCTAGTCCGGAGAAGTTTGTTTCCAGACCTGTCACGCGATTATCCACCAAATCCACATCCTTACGGATCTGGTCCACCACGTTGCTGACTTTGCTGACAGCTGCTAATACCATTCGTTGGTCCTCACTCATATGATGCAGCTTTTCCTGCATACGCTTTTGTTCATCCCTCGAGCACTTTTGTTCATCCCGCATATTTTGTATTTCTCCATTAAGTTCCACATTGATGCGTTGCAGTTTACTCTGGTTCTCATTTATGCACTGCAACATTTGCATCAAGCTACCAAAATCAAAAGATGCTTGAGTGGGAACCTGGAAAGAGGGGCTAGGAAACGTGGCTTGATGATGGGCGGCTGGCATCTGTTGGGCGGCGGCAATCTCTTGGGAGGCCGTAACTTCCTGGGTGGCTGTGACGGCTTCGGTGGTTGCGACATTTTGGGCGGCTGCCCTGTCTTGGGCGGCTGCCATGTCTTGGGCGGCTGCCATGTCTTGGGCGGCTGCCATGTCCTGGGCGGCTGCCATGTCTTGGGCGGCTGCGACCTCTGGGGCTACGGGCGGCAGTTGCTCGGCTGCGATGTTTTGGGCGGCTGGCGCATGTCGAGCGGATGCAACTTGGGCGGCGGCTGCGGTAGCCTCCATTGCACGTTGAGCCCGGGTCCGGACGCCTTCCTTATCTTCTTCGTCCCTCGGCAACACTGGCATTTCCAAATCCCACACTTCTGACACCAAATGTTACGTGGTTAGGGTTCAGGATTTGGAGTAAAACACCAAACTCTTCAGAGGGAATTTATTCACTACGGAATCCCAACACTGACTGGTCTTCCAACACGTCGAATATCCAAAACGCAAAGCACTCGTAGTCCTGGTCCGTTGCTGTGGTCGTAGAAATTATCACTTATCAGTCGCACACAAATCACTCGTATTAGTATCGCTCACTAAGAACACTCGCGGAAAACTGATTAACGATCGCCACGTCCGCTCCCTTATATACTGACTTATGGGTATCTAGAAAGTTCCATATACTTCCGGTCCCGACGGCCGATAACTAAAACATTCCAGAATATTCGAGTATGTGTATGAGCGGGATAGAATACATATGTGTGAGCAGGATGGAAGATGTATGAGCGCGACAGACGATGTTCGGAAAAGTTCTAGACTATTCTGTTCTGGGAGCTTCGCGACAGTACATTGCACCTGTACAAAGCGGGGGTCTGGGTCACTAGTTAGCAATAAAATATTGATTTCCAGACCACATTGCTACTGACTAATTATACTACTTAAACATTTCAAATCTTTGTAGACTGTGCACTACCTCCAAGACACTGAATGTAAAAACCAAAGTGTGCAAGCGATTACTAAGGTCTTGGAGGCCATGAAGAAGTTCAAATTGACCAAAACAGAGAAATTGATGATAGTGAATACTCCGCCAAGAACGGAATTAGAGATTCAACTGGTAAGTAAAAAAAAGGATACTATAAATATGTATCTGCTTTTTAAATATATATATATAGAACACTATATAGAACAATGACGCTAAGTGGAGTGAAGCCTGTAATGGAAACATAACTCTTTTTGCGGATGTCATGTGTCATGGGATGGATGTAATGTCTATGGCAACTAAAAGAAAAAGCATGTACCAATTAGACGGGACCTAAAAAACTTTCCCAAATATTTTTATGGAATGTACTCGGCTGGGTTGCCAGGTCTCCTGATTAAGCTAGACACAGTTTGGCTTTTTGGTTGGACGTCCATTCAAATTTTTATTAATTCTTACCAAAGACTAAGAAGACACAGACTGTAGAAACAACATAAACTGGGCTGCATTTACAACATAAAACAAGTTTGTTTATAAATTTTAATTTTTTGTGAGTAATTTTTATTATAAACAAATTTGGAATGCACTTTACAGTGCGGATTTCTCACAAAAAATTAAAATTTGTAAAAAAGCTTGTGACAAATCAAACGAGCCCAAACACGATTGGTGTACCTTGTTTAGTTTAAGTGTTCCTATGGCCACCTTCTGACTTCATCATCAGACCAGCGCGATGATTCCATACTATTGTATTGTCATCCGATTTATACATGTATGCTAAATTACAACCAGTGAAGTGGATCAAATTAATCTTGCAAGATCTATATATATAAAACATTAGGACAGGTGAAACTAAATAAAATCTTGTAAAATAGGTGAAATAAGCAAAATTAAGACAGTTTTAATAGTTCATTAACATCTCCAGATGCTGACTGACTTTAAGTAGACTGGGACAAGAGGAATTTATCTTGTAATGTGCGTCTATCCTTATGTGATTCTCTCTCTCTCTCACTGTCATCTAACCCCCATTTTGAACATGAAAATTCAATTAATTTTTACTTGCCTACATAGTCTGAGTTTTTTGGTATAATGATCGTCTCCTTCGCGTAGCGCCCCCGTTTTTTGCAGGCGAAACAGCAATAACCCGGAAATGTGTCCATCGTCAAGGTAGCGCGGCTGTACAGTCAACACTCACTATTATTTCGTGCATAATGACCAAATCTTTTTAGCCCCGTTCACTAATAGCTATAACTATATGTTGCTATACATATATTATAGCCATATGCTATATATAAGTTCCATAAACCTTCCAGATTGTACAAGAAAGCGAGGAGCGCCTGACAGAAGAGGAAGTTCAGGAGATCATCAACATAGTGAATGAGCACCTACCAGCCAGTGATGCAGCATAGACAGTGTGGTTTTAGTGAAGTGATTAGTTTAAGAGTTAAAATAAACCTAAGAATATTTTGTCGTATATTTATTTACATTATTATATTGCCCTTTTTTAAGTTACATTTTTGTCCAATAAAATATGGATATATTCTCTATTTTAGGTAATCTAATAGATCCAATAATCTACAGTATCTACACTAATATTACAAAAAGGAAAGATTTGATTGTTTGTTTGGTTGTTTACGTGTTTGGCTCCGAAACTACTGGACCGATTTGAATAATTCTTTCGCCTATAGAATCCTATATTATCCCTAATGAACATAGGCTATAGGTTAAATACCTATATCTACCTGTGCGAAGCCGGGGCGGGCCGCTAGTAGCTACGAAATCTTTAATAAGCATTGACTTTTCAATGGTTTAGTTTATCGAATTGATGACAATACTTAAACGTTTTGCAAACATTAATGCATTTCTTTATTTGAAAATATTTTTCATTCCACAAATACTGGTGTCTTCAATCATTCATTAGAATACCCACATATAAATGTTTTAGACACCAGTATAATTGGCAAAAAATATTAAAAATAAATCTGGCTGCAAAAAATATACCTACTCAACTAGCTTATGTCACAACAATTAAGATAATATAAATGTACCAAAGAGGGACACACGAAAACTTAACACTTCTTCTGAAACAATCGGCTAAAAATAGGCGCGCACGTGGTCTCCCCGCTTACTCGGTCTCTGCCACAGGTCTTTGCCCTTTCGCAACGTAGGTATCTTCATACAGTTGTGTTTGTTTCCTTCGACAGTGCATATCGTTTTCTTTTTAATCTTGATTTGATAATATCGTAGTGTTTTGATATCGTGGTGTTTCCTCTCTGTATTCTAAGTTGGTTAGTAAGAGCCGGCAGGTGTGACGGTAACGGAGCAAAGAGCAAGGTCGCCGAATTGGAGGTTACAAATAATATTATGTATGAGATAACAAGCGAAGTCGCAGATATTTATTCATAACTACGAATTGTGGGTGGAGTGTTTGAAGCCATTGAATAACATGTTTTTTTTATGTAATTAAATACTGTGGTTTTGTAACTGATTATAAAGGAAAGTTCCGTACGTATTAATTATGCGTTGAGTGTGTGTTGCTTTACTATACAAAATAACAGACTAAAAAGTAGGTTTTCGATACGAACAGCCATAACCATTTATATGTATATATGTTACGGTTAGAGTGATTAATTAAAAATTATTAATAATTGTCTATCATTATTAATAATTACCGAAAGTACAGGTAAAAGTGAGAAATTAATCACATTTGTCGGTGATTATTAATAATGTAACCTTAGTACCGATAAATGTAATAACTATCGATAAAAATAAATGTACACTGGCGATTTTTTTCTCGATCGTGCAACAGAGGTGCGGACAGGGGTGGCGAGGCGGCGTGCGGGATGTGCGAGAGGCCACGCGAAGATTTAAAAATATAAAAAAATATATATACGGACAAATCACACAGATTGAGCTAGCCCCAAAGTAAGTTCGAGACTTGTGTTATGGGATACTAACTCAACGATACTATATTTTATAACAAATACATATATAGATACACATCCAAGACCCAGGCCAATCTGAAAAAGATCATTTTCCATCTTGACCTGGCCGGGGATCGAACCCGGTCACTCCGTGTCGCAGGCTGGCGTGTTGACCGCTGCGCCACGGAGCTAGTCAAAGTAGAATATTTGTCTTCTTGGATACTAAAACTGATGTAATTTTCCAAAACTACACCGAAAAAAACCTAGAAGTTGACACTCAAGTCGATTTATAATGAAAAGTCACGTCCGACATCTTAGATTATATAACTGACGTGTTTTTCAAGATATGCACCTCTACACCCCAAGAACCTAGAAAACGACACTCATGTTGGTTTATCATGAAAAGTCGCGCCCGCCATCTTGGATTACATAACTAAGGTAAAAACCCAAAAAACGACCCCTTTGCAGGTTGCAGGTTTTTCATGAAAAGTCGCGTCCGCCATCTTGGATTCCAAAAATTACATCATTTTCAAGATATCTACCCTAAAATAGACACTTACATATTTTCATGCCTGTTCCCATGGTGGTAATCTCGAGGCCTTTTTAATCAAAGTTTTAAAAAGGCCTCATCACAGGAGGCCTTCTTGATGGTGATGACGATTCTATAATTTTGCCATTTTATAATAATAGCAGGTGTCCAATCCAGGCAAACCTAGCACAAGTCCAGCTACATTTCAATCCCATAAATTTGTCTTTCATAATGCAATAGTTTCTGCTCCAGCCTAGACCTGTTCAAGGACATATCATACATTGGTATTTCCAGAAACAAGTTCTGGCTGGAGACCAACTTTACATCAACTTCTCCAAAGGGCCTCTTCATGTTGGATATATATCTCCACGCGAACCTCCAAAGGACCGGGGTAACACCCGTGAAACCAAAGTAGATACAAATAATAATACTAATAACGTTTTATTTTAGAAATACATTTCTATAACATAGGTTAGTACCAAAAATAAGCTTATAAACTAGGGTTAGTAAAGTGAGCCAAATAAAAATATTAAAAACTAAAGTTATTTTACATTGACACGAGCAAGTCTCGAGTCAACGTGGACTCTGTTCCAGTAGCTCAAGATAGGGCAGCAATAGCGACTCCCTTTCGCTGCCGAGTGGCTGTTCTCTCACTCTTTTAACTTTGTTTATTAAGAGTACAGATTAAGAGGTGATTATTGTTGTCAGTTTCTTTAAAACAAGTACCTACCCTTGTTTGTGTGATCTGAGACAAGCACTGTTATATGTGTCATATCTTACGAATAAGTAGTATCGTCGTCATATCATATTCTTAATAAATACCTGCTGGACTAATAACTTTGGGTTTTTTTATAACTTTTACCAATGTGTGTAGTGAATTATTAATAATAACTACCAAAAGTAATTAATTTCAGTTTTTTATTCACATTTACCAAAACACGAGGTTATTATTAATAATGTTATAAAATTATTAATAATTTTCGATTAATCAAATTTACCGTAACATATACACCGGTTCATAAGTCAATGTGATAAGGAAGGTCTAAAATTGAACAACTGTATTTTTTACAAGTATTTTATTTTGCATTCGTAATGCTATTTGGATATACTCTTAATAAATTAAGAAATAAAATGGGACATGGTGGAGAATATCGGCGCTGAGATTGAATTGTGCGGTAGCTCAGATGGCAGAGCATAGGTCGTACATAGACCTAGGTCGCCAGTTCAAGTCCCGCCCGCATGAATTTTTTTCACCATATTTTATTTAAGTGAATACAACTGTATATAGGTATATCAATACTTGTAAAGTTGTGACTGAAGCGATCGGTTTTTAAATGGGACCAACTTGAAAGCATACCCTTTCAGACATTTTTAAAATCGGTTCATAAATGAAGGCGTTCTGAGGTAAGAAACATAAAAAAAATCACTATCGAATTGATAACCTCCTCCTTTTTTAAAGTCGGTTAAAAGCTTCTTTCCCAAGTAAAAAAGAGGGTTATTTATGCCAACTAGTACCTACCTACCTAGGCATTCAGTCCTCAGAAAAGCGGTGCCTGTACACACACACAAAATATGTACCTACATCTATTGCCACTATAATAAATTATGGAAATTAAAACAGATAAGGGGACCATACAAAAAAAATATTTTGAGCGTTTTTTGTACATAATTATTGTATCGCACGAAGATTCTCTAAAACTCGCAACGTCAGTTTACAGTACGAGCATTGTCTATAATTAATATTTCTATAAAATATATAGGGACATCACATAACACACAAATTGAGCTAGCCCTACAGTAAGTTGTGAACTTGTGTCGTAGGATATACTAACTCAACGATACTATATTTTATAATAGATACTTAAATAAGTTGATAAACATCCAAGCAGGTCAATCTGAAAAATATCGTTTTCCATCTTGACCTGGCCGGGGATCGAAATCGGGAACTCTCGTGTCGCAGGCTGGTGTGTTAACTACTGCGCCACGGTGCTCGCCACAATTGTATTTTATTTTAGACTTGCACCCGTAGCACTGCGCCCGCGATATCGTGCGACGCCGTTTATATCGTGCGATAAACTATCAACATTTCGTTCGTTCTATGTATCCACCATATTACGAGGAAATAAAATCAGTATTCACAAAAAATATATTTTTAAGATGAAAACAATATTTCGGCTTTTATTAAAACAATATTTTTCAGTTTCACTTTGTTTTATCAAGTTTAGGCTAACGCCATCTAGTGACGGGTGGAAAAGTCTGTAACTATTGCACTGCAGCGCCCTCTCCGTCACCTAAAGTGGCAGGTAGTGGAACGAACTACCACAACCTGCCAGCAGATGCTTGCTATAGAATTTGGTGCTTATAACAGGTCAATATTTTTGTATGAGCGTGTAGACTGCCAGTCTACTCGCTAGTTTTATATTGTCTTTGTCCTAACTAAAGGACGCTCGAATGCAAACTAGAGAGCTCTGTCTTTGATTTCAGGAGTATTCGCCATGTCTCGGCTAGTATTGTACATGGCGCCAGCTAGCCCTCCCAGCAGGTCCGTCATGATGCTGGCAGACATGCTCGGCCTGCAGCTCGAATGCAAACAGGTCAACTTGCTGAAGCTGGTACACAAAACGCCAGAGTTTAGAAAGGTGAGGTAGCAAACATTATATTTCGTTAAACTATGGCAATACATCTCAAAAATACTTTGTTAGCCCGAAAAGTTTTTAAAATATGAAAATGATAAAATCACACTTTGGGTGAAACGGTTCGTACAAAAGCCGCATGGCACGTGATGTCAAACGCCATGACGTTGTAAAGGACGCGTGAAATTTTTTTCGACTGCTTTATTAAAATTAAATACTGGCTGTAAACTCGGCTCCGCTCACGTTAGTGTCGATCCCGCGGGAACAGTACTATTTTCCTAAATGAATGGTCATCTATGTGTTAATCCAGGTAATAACCTATTTGTGTGCAATATTTCGTCAAAATCCGTTCATCCGTTTTGGCATAAATGAGTATCAAATATAAATACATCCTCACATTCATACATACTCACAATCGCGCTTATAATATTAGTAAGGAAGTAAGGATTGCGTCTGTGGCAATGGCCTCATAACAACAGTTGCGATATCTTTTTTTTTTTTATCTAACCTATATTGTCCCACTGCTGGGCAAAGGTCTCCCCCATTTCCTTCCACTTGTTTCTGTCCAATGCAATTTCAGACCATCCACATTGAAAAACGTCAAGGTCGTCGCGCCATCGCTTTCTAGGGGAAGGCCTTCTAAGGGGAAGGCCTCCCTTCGACGTCGACCATCCTCAGGTATCCATTTCGTCATCTTGTTAGCCCACTTTTCAGGAGTCATATATATATATATATATATATATATATATATATATATATATATATATATATATATATGGTTATATATCTTATATGGTTTAAATTATTAGTTTTCTGTCAGAGACATTTTATGCTTATCGCGGGCAAACTTCTATTCGTGTCGTGTGTAAAGTTTAGTTAGTAGAGATGGGCAATCCACCCACCCGGGTTTAAACCCAGTTGGGTAAAAACCGGGTGTTTTGGGTGTTTTGGGTTTAAACCCAATAAGCACCCAATTTTTTGGGTTTTTACGATTTTTTACTTTAATTATGCTACTTCTTGACCTGACTAAGCTGGTGCAGTGGACTACAGTTCCAACCCTTCAGGTCCAATTGGTCAACTTCCCTCCCATACTTACGTTTTAGTTTTATGCCCTCATCAAATAATATTTTTTTGCGATAGAGCGAGGCGACATGACCAGAGGATAAAATAAACGGGTATTTTGGATTGTTAGTAGCTCAATAATTTAAATATTGTCGCGAAGCTCCCAGAATGGAATAGTCTAGAACTTATCCGAACACCGTCTGTCGCGCTCATAAATCTTATATCTTGCTCACACATAGGTATGTATTCTAGGTTAGCGGGAATACACACTATCGAATATTACTTATTGTTTTGACCGTGTTGAAGGTTTCATTTATGATACATGCTTTTTTTCACCGACTTCAAAAATGGAAAACGATGTTCGACAGTTTGAATGTTGTCTAGGTATTTTGAGGTGTAGATCTCGAAAATGACGTCAGTTTTAGAATCCAAGATGGCGGACCCGAATTGTTATAAAAATCGACATGGGTTTCGTTTTCTAGTTTTTTTAGGTGTAGATCTCAAAAATGATGTCAGTTTAGGAATCCAAGATGGCGTACGTGACTTGTCATAAAAAATCGACATGGATGACGTTTCTATGTTTCTTGGGAAGAAGATCTTGAAAATAATGTCAGTTTTGTAATGTAAGATGGCAGGGCTTTGCATGGTAATTCATCATGGGTGTTGATCCCTTAGTTTTTTGGGGTGTAAATAACGTAATTTTCGAGGAAGAATAGGAAACAACACCCATGATGATTTATCATAAACTGTCGTCATCTTTGATTCCAAAACTGATTTTATAATCTAGATCTACACTACTAAAAACCTAAAAAATTACACGCGTCGATTTTTCATGACAAGCATGGGGTGTAGATCTCGAAAATGATGTCAGTTTTCGAATCCAAGATGGCGGACGTGACTTGTCATGAAAAATTTACATGGATGTTATTTCTAAGGCTTTTTGGGGTGTAGATCTTGAAAATGATGTCAGTTTTGGAATCTAAGATGGCGAATCTTAGATTCCAAAACTGACATCATTTTCGACATCTACACCCTAAAGAACGTAGAAAACGAATCCGATGTCGATTCTTCATGAGAAAATGCCTCCGCACTCTTAGATACCAAAATCGACGTCATTCTCAAGATCTACACCCCAAATAGCCTTAGAAATAACATCCATGTAAATTTTTCATGACAAGTCACGTCCGCCATCTTGGATTCGAAAACTGACATCATTTTCGAGATCTACACCCCAAAAACGTAAAAAAGAACACGCATGTCGATTTTTCATCAAAACTCGCGTCCGCCATCTTGAATTCCAAAACTGACTTCATTTTCGAGATTTTCACCCTAAAAACCTAGGAAACGACTCACTCCAGTGTCGATTTTTCATGACAAGTCGCGTATGCTATCTAAGATTCCAACATTGACATCATTTTCAAGATCTACGGTGTTTTTTGTGATCTCTCCAAAGCATTTGATTGTGTAGACCACGATACCCTGCTGTCCAAATTGAAACACTATGGGATTAAAGGTAAATCTATTGCATTAATCACACCTTATTTGAGTAGCCGAATTCAAAAAGTTAGCGTTGATAGGGTTCAATCCTCGGGATCATCTGTTAAGATGGGCGTACCCCAGGGCTCTATACTAGGCCCCTTGTTGTTTCTTATATATATTAATGATCTGCCATACTATGTTCACACATGTAAAGCTGTACTATTTGCCGATGATACTTCTCTTATTTTCCCTGTTGATAGGACAACAGACAATTTTGACGAGGTCAATAGTACATTAGCTCAAGTATTAGAGTGGTTTACAGCAAACAATTTGCTGTTGAACGCTAAAAAGACGAAGTGTATTAAATTTTGTTTACCGAATGCTACAAAAGTACCAACACGCATAGTGGTCGAAAACGAAACGATAGATTTGGTAGATAAAACAGTATTTCTTGGGATGACAGTTGACTCGGGACTTCAATGGGGTGCCCATATCACATCCTTAGTGGGTAAACTTAGTTCGGCTGCTTACGCTGTTAGAAGAATAAGACAGTTGACTGACGTTGATACTGCGCGTTTGGTATACTTCAGCTACTTTCATAGGGTCATGTCGTATGGGATATTACTATGGGGTAACGCAGCAGAAGTTAATACCATATTCGTCCTTCAAAAACGCGCTATCAGATCTATATATAAACTAGGTGCTAGAGAATCTCTTAGAGAATTGTTTAAAAATATAAATATTTTGACATTCCCCGCGCAATACATATTTGCAAATATTATGTTTGTACGTAATAATCTTCATCTTTACGCGAAAAATAGTGATATCCACAACAGGAATACGAGAAATAAAAATAAATTAGCGACACCAACTTTGCGATTACAGAAAACAATGAATTCATTTTTGGGACTTAGTATACGCTTCTATAATAGAATTCCTGAAGAAATATTGGCTCTGTCATTAGGTAAGTTTAAGACTGCTGTTAAAAATCAATTGCTTAAAAATGCCTATTATTGTATTAATGACTATTTATCAGATAAAACTCCATGGAAGTAATATATTCATTAAATTGTACATCGGTGATTACTTAATGTAAAATAATTCAATTTGTTATAAATATGTGAAAGTGTAGCCCTTCAGGCACGTAGGGACCAATACTGGACTGAGTTTCTTTCGGCGTATTCTTCTCAGCAGTGGTCGTTTCGAAACGCTAGTAGCTTATCGATTTTGCAAATATTAAAAATAATAATATGACGTTCAGAAAGAGATACATGATATCCAAATTTGAATAAAATTCTATTTTATTTCATTTCATTTCATTTCATTTCTACACCCCAAAAAGCCTTAGAAATAACATCCATGTAAATTTTTCATGACAAGTCACGTCCGCCATCTTGGATTCGAAAACTGACATCATTTTCGAGATCTACACCCCAAAAAACGTAAAAAAGAACACGCATGTCGATTTTTCATCAAAACTCGCGTCCGCCATCTTGAATTCCAAAACTGACGTCATTTTCGTAATTTTCACCCTAAAAACCTAGGAAACGACACCAGTGTCGATTTTTCATGACAAGTCGCGTATGCTATCTAAGATTCCAACATTGACTTCATTTTCAAGATCTACACCCCAAAAAGCCTTAGAAATAACATCCATGTAAATTTTTCATGACAAGTCACGTCCGCCATCTTGGATTCGAAAACTGACATCATTTTCGAGATCTACACCCCAAAAAACGTAAAAAAGAACACGCATGTCGATTTTTCATCAAAACTCGCGTCCGCCATCTTGAATTCCAAAACTGACGTCATTTTCGAGATTTTCACCCTAAAAACCTAGGAAACGACACCAGTGTCGATTTTTCATGACAAGTCGCGTATGCTATCTAAGATTCCAAAATTGACGTCATTTTCGAGATCTACACCCCATAAAACCTGGAAAACGACATTCATGTCGATTTTTTATGACAAGTTTTTTCTGTAACTACCAATGTCGTCTCTCGGGTGGAGCGATAACAAAGGGTATATTTTTTTAGGTTAAATGGTATAAGAATTATAACGATAGATAATTGCCTCAAGACATTCTGAAGTCATTGTGGAATAAGATGCTCCTGTACACTGTATTTTAATACAAACATAATCTCTAAAAATAACAATACACTCCTTTTTTGAAGTCATGTAAAAAGAAAACTATCAAAAACTCAAATTTTAATACCTACATAAGAAAATAAAATAATATCATTTTACACCTTAGAATTATTTATTCTTCTAATTACATCCACCGACTCACTACTACCGCACAGTCATTGCCGCACTCGTTCTAACATAAGGTCTGACACAGCATGCCGTCTCTTTCTACTTTGGCGCAAAGCTTTTAAAATATTTACGGCAAGCAAAAGACCAACATGTTGGTCAACTGCAACATGAAAACACAGAACTAATTATTTTCATCTCGGTTTTTATAATAGTAAACATTTTAAAGTTTCCTAAAATTTTATTAAGTACGTACCTAATATTTCTTTAAATTATTTTAACGTACAGCAACGTAGAATTGATCATTACTATTTAATAAAAATATATTTTTCATATATTACTAACGTTTTTGACAAATAAAGTAAACACCCAATTTTTTGGGTGTTTATGGGTGTTTAAGGGTGTTTATTGGGTTTTTACCAAAGCACCGGGTTTAAACCCGGTGCTTTGCCCATCTCTATTAGTTAGACATATCTTTTTTTATTTTTTCTTGCAGTTAAATCCTCTAGAGAAAGTACCAGTACTACAAGATGGAGACTTCGTTCTGCCTGAGAGGTAGGTACATTGTCTTGAACGAATTATCTAAGGAGTAAATAGGATATTTTTTGTAAATACTTATTTTATTTTACATGGTATATTTAGTATGGTAGATACATAGTTATGTGTGAATAAACCTTTGGCGCCATCTATGTGATGAGTCAGAAACAAATCGTACGCAATAGGCGTTGGGACCACATGCCCTAGGTAATTTTCATCATCATCATCATCGTCTTTTTAGTCTCCACTGCAGAAGCATGACCCTCTCTGCACTACCGGTGCCATACTTGGCCAGGGCAGATAGAGGATTTGGCCTACACTCTCCTCTCCTCGCTAGCCAGACGGGTTGGAGTGCGTAAAATGGAGAAGGCAAAACACTTAATTATTACTGCCAAAAATAGTCAATGCGTTTCTTTCTACACAATGACAATGTTATGATCCACAGGTCTTAAATATCGGTCAGATGGATACGAAGATGCAAACGCGTAACTAATTCAAAGGTATAGGATTCTTAGAGCTCCATGCGCAGTGCTTAACACGCCAGCCTGCTACAAGAGGGTGCCCGGGTTCGATCGTCGGTCAGGTCAAAATGGAAAATGATATTTATCAGATTGGCCGCTGGGTCTTGGCTGTTTATCTATATACTAGCTGTTGCCCGCGACTTCGTCCGCGGCAATTTCTGTTATTATGATAAATCAGTATAGATGAATAATTTTCCCCCGTTTTCAAAACATTTTTTATTGATGCTTCGCTCTTATTGGTCGGCGCGTTAGATGTTTTATAGCCTAATTCAGAAAGACGATTTTTTTTTTTTTAAATCTATGGCCTAAAGCCTTCCTCAATAAATGGAATATCCAATACAACAAGAATTTTCCAATTTGAACCAGTAGTTCCTGAGATTAGCGCGTTCAAACAAACAAACTCTTCAGCTTTATAATATTAGTATAGATGTATCTGTCATAAAATATAGTTTCGTTGAGCTAGTATCCCATAACACAAGTCTCGAACTTACTTTGGGCCTAGCTCTATCTGTGTGATTTGCCTTTTTATTTATATTTTATTTATTTAGAACACTTAATTGTCACATTTTATTTAATGCAAAAATTGGTTGTCTTTATTTGGTTTACAGATGATAATTTTACGTGATAACAAACTGGTGGTCGTCAATATGGCTAAATGAGGCTTTATCCAACAGGTGAAAGCGCAGTGTCAATGTGGCCACGGGAGTTCTTGGCGGGAATTTGGCGGACTGCACGGCTTTTGTTTTGGATTGTTTTGCAAATTGTTTCTAGTGGACTTAATAATGTGAAATTGGTGTAATTTAGTGCTGTAAATATTTATTAACACAGTAAGGAATAACAAAAATAAACTGTCATGGTGCGGCTGTAGTGAGATTTACTTAGCGGGCTGGTGGTTGTTCGCCTCATTACGTCGTATTTCATCAAGCCAATGAATACGTGGGAATTGCCGCCAGGGGCTCCTTAGAATTAACGAAACGAACTACACCATCATTTCGTTGATTAACAAGACTAAGAAAAGCGCGGGAAAACTCCTTTATTCTTGATACTGGCTAAATACGTCACGCTTGAAAGCCATAAAAAATTGGTTAAGTCGGTTTACGGACGATAATTTTACGTGATAACGATGAGAGATAGATGCGTGATAGATACTACTACTGCTCCAGCAGCAGGAGCTCCAGCAGCTGCTGGTGGTTCGGAACGTGACATTTTTCGTGCCTGCTGCCGGTGCTCATCGATTTAACGCTATCACGACAAAATGTGGTTACGTTAAACTGTGCCTGTTTGATTCGCAGCCATGCCATCCTGAAGTACCTGGTATCGCAGTATGGCGGGCAGCAGGCGGAGTCGCTGTATCCGGGGGACGCCCGAGCGCGCGCTGTGGTGGACCAGCGGCTGTTCTTCAACGCAGCTGTCTTCTTTTACAAGATGGGCGCCGTTGCTGTTAGTACTTTTAACCTTTAGAGATCCATGGAACTGTGTTACGGGTCAACACGGGTCTTGAGAGGAGTAGTAGCAAAGACAATTTATTAATAATACTAACGTATAGTATAGACTGCCGCATACAAAAATAATCGTCTAATAAGGCCAGCAGCTTGCCTTATTAGACCATTATTTGGATATGATACATGGATACTGTATCTATGTACTACAAAAGCCATTGGGTAGTAGACACGGGGTTTGGTCTACTGCTCAGTAGGACTGATGTGCATGTCACAAAAAAAGCAGGAGCATGACCCTCTCCGTATTACCGGAGCCATACATAGCCAGAGCAGACAGAGGATTTGGCCTACACTCTCCTCGCTAGCCAGACGGGTTGGAGAGATCTCATTGATGTTTAAGAGCTTTGTTTAGCTCGTATTTCCTAAGTCGCCTCTTACGACATCCATGGGAAGACTTGGAGTGGTCCACACGGCTATATATTTTCTTATAATGGTGGAATCAAAGTTGTGATTTATTATGTACTAGCTTTCGCCCGCGGCTCCGCCCGCGTCAATGTTGATCCTTCGGGAATAGTACTTTTTTCAGGATAAAAGGTAGCCTATTCCTTCTCCGTACTCCAGAGAACATGTATGCAAAATTTCATAATGATCGGTTCAGTAGTTACGGCGTGAAAGCGTAACAAACAAACAAACTCACCTTCGCATTTATAATATTAGTAAGGATAAGACACCTCTGACCCTCAACATATATGGCCAGGGGTGTCACCCTCAACTGCCTGTCCGGTGGTTGCAGGGATGGTACGCGCACGCGCGCCCAGCATCCCGAGCTGCTACTTGCTTTTCCTCCATTCATCCGAGCGAGTATCCCAATACCTTACTTCCGTTCCCAAATCCAACAAATTCCAATCCTTCCCCAGCTAAAATATGCGTCCGATGGGCAGCACCGTTGAAAGACAAAAAGCCAAAGAAATTGTGGTCGCAAACTATTATTATTATTATTTTTAATTATTTAATTCATCTTCAATTGTATTGTAATTTTTTTTTTATTATTATTATTTTTTTCCCCGTTTGTTCCGCCCTCCGGGCTGGTCTAGTGTACTTAAAATTAGTAATTGTTTTGTACCTGGTTAAATTATTTTCGATATGTGACTTCCACGAGACAAGCTTAGCTTAGTGTGTAAGTCACAGCTAATGGATCTGTAAATGTTTGTATTTGGTAAATAAATGATTATTATTATTAAAAAAAAAAAAACCCGCTTGCCAAGCGCAGAAAGTAAATATCCCGGGAACAGTCTTGTTTCCAGCAGTGGACTTGTGCTACAGCTGAAATTATGATTAAGTATATATTCATCATCATTTCGAGTAAGTGTCACGGTCAATCGACCATGCACACCCTGGTGTCAGAGTTCCTCGGAACCGCCTCTCGGTCTCTTAACGTGGTTCCTTTAACGACTACCAGATGGCAGCCGGGACCAGCGGCTTAACTTGCCTTCCGAAGCACGGAATCATCTTTATTATCAGACAATCAGGTGATTTATTTATTGATTTTTAGTTACCGACGCTTCAAGGAAAATTAAAAGGTCCGACTGAAAAGCATATAAACGACATCGACGCGGCGTATGCGATCCTAGAGCAATATCTGCAAAGTTCCCTGTACGTGGCGGCTGACCGGCTGACGATAGCTGACCTCAGCGTGGGGACCACCGCTAGCGCCTCGCAGATCCTGCACAAGATAGATGCTAAGAGGTACCGCATTCTATTAAAATAGACGGGCGACGACCAGTCGGTAAACAAAGTTGCTTGCCACTGGGCTTTGTCGTCAACATTCATACAAGTATACGAGTCGTTTTTTACGGTTCCGTACCCAAAGGGTAAAAAACGGGACCATGTTAATTTCGCTCCGCTGCCCGTCTGTTTGTCCGTCTGTCACCAGGCTGTATCTCATGAACCGTGCGTGATAGTTAGACAGTTGACATTTTCACAGATGATGTATTTCTGTTGCCGCTATAGCAACAAATACAAAAAAATAGAATAACATAAATATTTAAAGGGGCTCCCATACAACAGACATGTTTTTTGGCCGTTTTATATAACGGTACTTGGCCGGTTTTCACTTGAGTTTTTGTTCACTAGCAGTATTTCTGTAAGAAGTACCCGGAACCGAAGAGCATGCATAAGAAGATTGTTTTTATTTATTTTTTATGACGTAGAACGGCAAACGAGCAAACGGGTCACCTGATGGTATCTAAGCGATCATCGCCGCTCACAACTGCCACACCAGGGGTGTGAAAAGAGCGTTGTTGCGTCTTTTAAGGAAACAGACTCGTTTTGATGTGTGTAAATCAGTGTAGAAAATTAAACTAGATAGATCAGAATCATAACTAATGGTGATCCTTAGTCTCAGCCTACACCGCCATGGGAAATAGGCATGATATGTGTATGTTGATGAATGAATGTATCTTGGCCACATTGTTTTGTCAAGTATTGATTGGATTTGGCCATGATGAGGATCCGCATATAAACTGAAATTGTATTTCAAGCAGTCCTAGTATAGTAGGTATATCTTTGGTGCAACAAAGGAAATTTAGATTTATTTATTTTGTGTTTGATAAGCGTGAATGGCCCAAAAATACATGGGAAGACGATCGAATTAGTTGGAATGATAAAAGGGAGACCTTTGCTCTGCAGTGAGACAGTATAGGCTGGAAATAAAAAATGTTGTGTCTGTATTCTGATAAAGGTTTATATTCCAGGTACCCACGCAGCGCTGAATGGCTCGCCAGGCTGGAGAAAGAGCCAGTGTTCCAGGAAATAAATGCTCCGGGAGTAGAATACCTCGCCAAACTCTTAACCAAGTTCTGGGAGAGGAACAAAGCTGCCTGAATGTTGGGTTAGACTGTAAGTTTCAAATGCTGTTGTATATATTTTTGTAATATATTGACTGTTTTTAAATTGCTTTTTATTTACCACTCATACGGCATGATTTGATAGATCCGTGGATAGACTGTATTTATTAGTGTCAAAAACACATATGGTATATTGTGTTCATACCTATATCAAATTTCACTCACACACAGAAAGCGTAACAAATAAACAAACTTACTTTCGCATTTGTAATATTAGTATGGATAAGCTTTTTTGACCAAACGGCTCATGTACCAGCACATACACCTTGAGCTATCCAGTACTTATACAGCGTGATTTTGAACCCCCTAGCTATATTGAAATCAGGGATTCAGAATCCCTAATGGAATACAGAATTGTAAGAGAAAAAGGTAAAAACGAAAAAATAAATTTAACCTTTCATAGAAATTTGTCCAGCTGATTGGCGATTTTGTATGGTAAACCTAATTTTCTTTTTCGTTTTTTACCTTTTTTTCTTGCAATTCTGTGTTCCATTAGGGATTCTGATTCCCAGATTTCAATATAGCTAGGGGGTTCAAAATCACGTTGTATATTGACAACGTTTACAAGTACCACTCTTAAGAACCGAATCATCATTCCGTCCGAATTCAAGACCGAATTTAATACAATACCACATACGTTACAACAGTAATTGTGTAAATAGTGATGATGATTTTTGTAATATTCGCTAATGCGAGCGTTATTTGCGGACGTATATCGTAACGCTTATAATCTAGTTAGGTACGTATCTAAATATTTATCTTATCGCTAAAAGCGTATTGTTTGCGGCTGTATGTCGAAGATTCGCTCCACGGCTAGCCGCTTGATAAATAATATGTAAGTGCTGTCGATATTTTATTACTACTTCGAATCGCTGTTTTTTTTGTGGTAAACTGTCTTATTGAAAATTCTAATATCTTTTAAGAGAACTGTAAGAAATTGGCTGGTCTTAAAGTCATTCAGTGAGTAAAATACGCCTAATCGCCTTGATTTTTGATACTCAAATATGCCCATTTAAAAATAGTGTATTTTATTTTATGTAAGAAATTGTACATTTATGTTTTATTTTTCAAGAAATTTTAAGATATCTTTATCAGGACAAATAATAAGATTTTTAAGGAAAAACTTTTAATTTTGTTGATATATCTAAGTATACCAGCATTACTCTGTAGTACCAGCTCTAAGTAACTCAAATACTTTATGCATTTTGTCATAAAATAATCCTAAAATAAGATAGGTATTGATTATTCATATTTATTCATAATGTATGTAATGTAAACTATTCTCTGACCTCCAATCCTAGTATAATAAATACATAACGTATCTATTTACATACGTTTATTTCAACGCTATGATACCTACCAGAGACTAGTTCTTCAATGTTGGTGAGACGAGAAATACGGTGATAAAGTGCTTGTAAGGATCCTTTATACAGTAAACACATGATTAGGTTTTTATCTTTTACACGACTGCCAAAAAAAGTGTTATGTTATCAAACTTCATGTACGTAAGTGTGTGAGTTTCTTTATCCCACAATAACTTGTAAATAGATTTTTGAGATGAGAGGGAGGTATTGTAAGACAGTGCTACAAGGATGTAAATGAACGCCAATCGGCATCTTGTACATGTAATGTAATGTTACTGAGTTTTATATGTGTTTTATTTTGTTAATAAAGCGCGAAAAACATGTCTAACAGTTATAAAGAAAGATAGTGCCGGCAAAGGAGATTTTATTTGTGAAAGAAAAAATACACCTTCCGACGCCGCCCCTCAAGTACCTACTTGCGTAACCTTGTTCGAGTCGCACTTGGCAATAATTTATTTCTAACCTTATCTATGCTTCTAACTTATTTAATTGAGTCTATGTAAACCGCTCAAAATGTGCTTCTTAATGCGAAATCAGCGGGGCCCGTTGGGGTACCAACTATGCAAAATATGACACCAAACGGGACCCGTTGAGTTTCCAATCGAGGGGTAAATCCTTGTAGGACTGTACTTGCCCTATCCCGAATAAATAAATATTTTTTGAAATGGCAGTCGTCTTTATTTTTTAATTTAAAAAGGCAGTGGGCGTGAGCATTATTAGCCCTCTCCGGGTGCGGTCCCCCCTTTGATGGGTGACAAGTGGCATAAAAATATCTCGAGCCCCTTCGTGCTTCGGAAGACACGTGAAGCCGTTGGTCCAGGCTGTCATCATTGATGGCAATCGTTAAGCTATGTCAGATGAAGACAGCTTGAAAAATGTGACACCAGTGTGGGTCACTTGCACACACGTTAAAAAAAAAAACAAACGATTTAAAAAGGCTTGTCAACGTCTTTAATCAGTTATATCATTGAAACTAACGTGAGATACAAACATTATGTAATAAAAACGGGTCACTCACGTGCTATTTCGTCGGGATTGCCGACTATAGTTTCGGACTCGTCAGGAGCCCATTTTCAAGGCGAGTGCGATATAGTCGGCAATCCCGACGGAATAGCACGTGAGTGACCCGTTTTTATTACATAATGTCTTGAATCAGCTGCAGAATGTCGCCGCTGGTACTGTACAAACACGACGCCAGCCCGCCCGCCACCGCGGTGAGGATACTTGGCAAGCTGCTGGGACTGGAATTCGACCTACGACAGATCGACTTGCTCAAACTCGAACACAAGTCAGAGGCTATTAAAAAGGCAAGTTTGAATCAAACATAGATTGTATTCATTTGACTCATTAGGCTAATTTAAGAGTGACGCGTTTGAACAACGCTGTCTAGACGCGCACGCTTGCGATTACACTAGATAGTAGTCTCCTTTCTTAGTGACGCAGGTGCTAAGCGCAGGTGAAACGCGCCGCGTGGAAACGCGCGCCCCGGCTAGTGTTGCCGAAGCGCACGCTCAATAATCAATTTGCAATGGCTTACGACGTGGCTGTTGCACTATTTTCCATAGAAAATAAACACCAAATCCTGTTATTATATGTATCCCATAGATTTAAAAAAAATTGCGTCTCATGTATCCCAATGAAGACGATTGTACGCAACTGTACATTGCAATGAAACGCGCGATACTAATACTCGTGCGATTGACCGGCGTGCGCTGTTGAAACACGCTGGTCTACGGCGCGTCTCGCCGGCGTTACTTGAAATCTGCCCATGGATCTAAGAATTAGGTCCATGAATCAGCCTTAGTTTATAAAAAATAATTTAGTTTATTAAGAAACTGGCTTTCGTCCGACGGCTCGCGTTGATTAGATACTTGGGGAATAAATAGTACTTTCTGAAGTAAAAAAGGCCCTTCAGAGCCCTGACGACATGTATCTATGCAAAATTTGATAGGCATTTTAACTAGGTATATACCATAGGTATATACTTACTTAAATTGTTTTTAAATAGCATTACAATGCTCGGTATCACACTTAGGGCGTAAACGGATGTGGTTCGAATTCTACATGTGGCAGTTCTTTTTCATCATTTATTTTCAATTTTATAAAAGGTATACCCTTAATATTTTTTTCATGTTTTCAGTTAAATCCCATGGGTACGATCCCAATCCTGGTTGATGGCGATTTTGTTGTTTCTGAAAGGTAAGACTTATTTCGCTAAGTTGAATTTATAATACTTAACTACTTGTCGTGGGCGTGGGCTAATCTTTCAATCTGGGCAAATCGCAATACGCCTGTCGCGAAGGATTATCTATTTATGATTGTATATATGTATATAATGCGTATCTATATCTGTAAGTGTAGTATTTACGATATTAAACATATGAAGTAATCATATCTGTATCTCACTTCCTTTTATGCTTCGCTTTACCAAAAAGTATGTTATGAGCGTTGGATATAATCCTCCGAGACAATCCTATAATACGATAAGGATTTAAACATACCTGGATCCCACGCTCTTATGTTATTACTGGAATATGATCAGTCTTGGTCGATTGTATGAGATGAGAAGACTCAGCTGGTGCGACCTTGCCAGCCAGTCTTATTAACACTTCTCCACCTGTATTAGATAGATTCCAATGAGTATAACAAGTTCCCCACGAACGCACGCTACTCGTCAGTCTTGAAGTCTGTCACACATCAGTACATTATGATTATTAAGATATTAAACAAACAATTGGTCTGCTACATGAGTTTCCGTTACTGGCGAGTGGAAGCCCACAGCTTACACTCGCCACACACGACGAGGACACCTCCGGTCCCTTACGTACGTACGAAGACTTTCAACTCGTAGACTCAATCGTGCGACCACCACAGGTCCAGCACTCAGGCCCTTTCCGGATGGCTGGACTCAATCCGTACTCAAGACCAAACACAGAACCACTCATGTACCTACAGCAGACTACACGAGAACGTCTCCCAAGGCCTTCGACTTCTATGCTCTGCAGCGCATCCACCGCCGAAGACAGTGTCAACGATTCTCCTATAATTACCAAGACATTTAACCAGCATATCACAAATTAACAAAGGGGGAATAATCTAACCGTGTTTCATGAGAATCAAGTTATACTCAACTTAAGGATTAGTAGCAGCAGATTCCTTGATAACATATTCCATATTTAATGTTACTATGTATTGGATTAATCTTGATATAATGTGACTTAAATTCCCGCCATCAAAGTTTCACTGCATCTTAGAACGCTATAGGCAACCATAGATAAACCTGCGTCATAGACAAGCCTGTGCCATAGACAACCTCCTCTAAACTTGAAAGTGCCTATACACGACTATTCTGATTCGACCCACATAAGAACTCGCGGTTGCCGCGACACTCCCCGACGGCGAAACACCGGAGAGAAACAAGACTGTACTCAGGTCTTGGGTCTATCCTTTGATCTAAACTACTATTCTAATTTGGCTCACCTAAGAACTCGCGGTTGCCGCGACAACGCCGGCAATATTCTGTTATTTGATTCTTTTTGAGTCCATATCGTTTATTGACTTGTTCAATAAGTTTCTTCCTACGTAACATATATTCTTATCAGAGTCGTTATATAACTCGGAAACTGTTGAAAAATGCCGAACTAAATCCGCAACCGATAAAGTATTATGCAAGAATCCGTCCGAAATGTAATCTCCATAATTTATTTAGCGTTTATTACATTAGTATTACACCTAACGTTTCAAAACTTTACAGTTTTCACGTTAGCAGCTCAGAACAAGGACTAAAGCCTTGTTCTGAGGTTAGCAGGTAGACTAAGTTAACATCTGTCTATGCATATATTTGACTATGCATAAATCATAGAGATAAGATAATCTATGGCATTAATATTGCTTAATGCTCAGAACAAGGACTAAAGCCTTGTTCTGAGGCTTAATCTAAAGTTTAGTCTGTGGAAATCATTGCGCCATTTTTTTTTCAATCTATGGCGGAAATGGAAGTCAAATTTTTGAATTATTTGGTGCCTAAGAATCTAAGAATATAATAAGCGCGATCAAATCGTCTTACCTATTTGATTTAAGTCATTTAAATGTGTAAAAATGGAGAAAACATTTGTATAAACATTATAAAACGTTTTATAAAATATGGGCTTAATAAATTTAATCCTAAGTTAAATATTTGCATCTTAGTCCATTGATATGTTAATTTTTTTTGGACTTAGCGTGCGTTTGTCAGGGGACACAATTTTATTATAAGGAATATTTTATATATTTTTTTTATTCTGTAGTTAAGCTTTCCAAGATGGTGGCCGTGGGACAAGAGTTGCAATGCAACCCTACAAACTTGGATTTAATTTTACACTAACCCCCCTTCATATCTAAAAAATATAATTGGCTTTGACAAACGCAACCCCTAATGTAACTTTTAATGGACTACATATATGTATATCTACTGTTTTCAACGGCTATATAGGTTTGCTCTAATAATGTATTATGAACACCCGTCGTACCGTCGTACAGCAAATAATTGTAATAAATAAATCGAATAGTACAATTTTTTATTTATATTTGTTTATTTATTTATTATTAATAATTTATTAGAAAACATTACATAACATGCCATTGCATGGTACGTTACGAATAAGTAAGATAGTACGTAACTACATGGTCTACTGAAGACACTTAAAACCTGAAAAGTGGGATTGTATAGTCTTCTTTTTAAATATATCTATTTTACAGCCATGCGATTATGAAATACTTGCTGGAGAAATATGGCGGTGAACATCGTGAGAAGTTGTACCCGAGCGACATCCGCGTGCGATCGCTCATAGACACCTGCATGTTCTTCGACACCGGAGTCTTCTTCATCAGACTGAAAGTGGTCGCGGTACGTGCAACAAACTTTAGAATACAGAAAAAGTGCCTTGAAAAGGCCTAAAAAGTGCCGTAAAATTGATCTTTTCAGAACTTTTTAAGAAAGTTGAACTTTTTTAATCATATTTTGGAAAAGTAAAGTGGTAGAGCGGGAGAAGTTGTATGCGGAATGTCATCCGCATAGAAACTGCATTTGACGGCAGAAGGTCGATATAAACGATAATTTCGCCCTATGTGTTAAACATATCTAAAATATGCTTTTTTGGAAAACTAGCAACAAAAGCTTTGGACCGCGACTTGTATGTAGCCATTTTGCTCGGAAAACTCTGTGAAAAATCCGCCAGGAACGCTGCTAGTGGATTCCCCACTCAGCAGTCCAAACGCTTCAATATTCTTAGGGAAAAAATTATTAACATTTTATTTTGATTCTGGATTACACTGGATGCAGGTCGCTTCCATCCAACCGTTCGTATTGCACTTGAGGGAAGTCTATGTCCAGCAGTAGACTTGATATATTGATGATAAATACAGATCGATATTTTTTCATGATGTTTTCGCGATTGTTACACATTCGTGAGGCTATTGAATTTTAAAAAAATATCGTAATTTCAACAGAGAGGATACTTGGCAGTAACCACCAGCTTGGGATTCTGTCATCAATTTCATAAAATCTCAAGCTCGTCACGAGACTGCAAGACCTTCAAACACCATGAGCCAATACTGCGTATTATCCGGTTAGGTGTAAAAATAATGTTATAATATAAACGCGATAAAACTTTTATTTATTTTTTTCAGCTACCAACCCTTTTGGAAGGTCTGCCCGGACCCTCAGCCCGTCAGTTAGAGGACATCGACGGTGCCTACGCGATAGTGGAAGACTACCTCACTCGCAACCGCTTCGTGGCGGCAGACCACATCACCCTGGCAGACCTGTCGCTGGCGTGTACTGCGGCGCCCATGCAGGCTATTAGAAAAATCGACCCTGCTAGGCTAGTATTTCTTTCTACACTCCGATACAAACTTAATCATCATCATTTCGTGTAGGTTACACGGTCAATCAACCATGCACAACTTGGTGTCTGAGTTCTTCAGAACCGCCTCTCGGCTTTTGACGTGGTTCCTTTAACGACTACCAGATGACAGCCGGGACCAACGGCTTAACTTATACTTACTCAGCAGATTAAACTCTGTACTAGCTAGTATGTATACCTATACCCTGTTATGTAACTACATTGTGAAGAGAAAATAAACATTTATTATTTATTTTAAAAGTCAAAAGAAAAAATACGTGTTCAATATTACGAGTATTTGATTATTTAACTGACGGACTAATTTTAATGTTATTAGTATGACCCAGGAAGGAACCTGGCCTATTGTGTTTTTATACCATCCAGGAACCCATTGAAGTATACAGACAAAATTTCATCCAAATTGAACCAGCTGTTCTCGAGTTATGCGCGCACATATATTACAGAGATTAATTTTTATTTATATATAAGAAAAAGATAATTTTCTTTATAGATTTCCCCGCGTCATCGAATGGCTCGCGCGTCTCGACAAGGAATCATGGGTCCATGACCATTTGTCAACTTGTGTCGCGACGTTCACGGGGGCTATGGAGGCGTTCTGGAAGAAAAATAGCAGCAGTAAATGACATTTTAACAGTTAAGCGACAATAAAATGAAGTTATTCAGATTTTGTCTGTTTTATTTTACTGGCACAATAAATTTCGTAACATAAACAGGGGTACCTGTTAACCAACCTGTATTAAAAAAGTTAGCTTAAGAAAATAAAATTCGTAATCAACAATTGGTCTGGAAATTCGGTACGGACGATAATTTTACGTGATAGATAAGGGTTGAAGAAAGATAGATGCATCACAAGCCGAACGCTTAAGCCGATCGTGCCTATCTATCGCTTGCACACGGAACGTGACACCTATTCTTGTGTGCAGCCGGCGTTCATCAATTTATAAGACGTTATCACGTTAAAAAAGTAGTAAAAGTCCTTTTGAAACAAAGTATCACGATGACATATACAACCCGTCTGAAATATTTGCAGACCTGATAACTATGACCACGAGGAAACACCCAAGATTTAACTAAGTATTTGTAGAAAGCTTTTCTATTGTTTAAACTTGGTTTAAATTTATTCTAGTCCTTGAGGGAGGCCTATGTGAGTCTATCAGACTTTTTGCTGTTGATATTATCTGTATTGGATAGCCAATAACTTGTCAGTAATGGCGTAGCGAGGGCAAAGACAGTTGCACTTTCTTCTGAGGTTGCACTAGCTTCGTCGTCACTCGCACGTTTGACGGTGCAGATGGTGTTGTACGGAAACCTACCACTAAAAGTCCCACTATTAGTCGTAGCAGCTATCTGCCTTTGTTCTCATTAATTCTATTGTGAGATTGTTTTTCTCAGTTGTACGACCATCTTTCCATAACGAAAAACAACTTGGCCTGAGTGTGATCAACACATTTCCTTGTGTCCCCAACTTAGGGCTAAACCCCCAATATAACAAAATGATAGATGAACAAATGACAAAATCTTAGTCGTTCGACGATCTATCTAAGGAAGCCGTTATCTGAGATCGCATATGTGAGTCTTGCCTATATATTATATACCTTTATATTCTGATTTTGGTCAGAAATTCCCCGGCCTTTTGCTTTAAAATTGCTTTTTTACCAAGATACCTAGAAAAGCAATATTGGTAGAGAGTTTGTACCGAGAAACCCACAAGTTACGCTGGTACCATCAACTTGTGCTTTGTCTGTATAAAATTTCAAAGATTCGCGGTTTCTTAATAAGCTTCCTATATTCTGCCATCTACCGATTCTTAGAATAACTAACAATGGCTGCGAAGCTGAAACAGTGATTGTTCAAGCAAGGTATCGATAGATGGCGTCGTAGGTATCATTGTGAAAAAATGGCCGATAATAAACATGTTTTATGTACTTGTCACTGATTAATTATGATGCTAATCACATGTATTTCTTATAATTATTATAAATTACACTAATGAAGAGGTAAAATCTAAGAACATTACGAATTACAACAATAGCTTAGTTAATAGTTAAGCGCCATCTACCGCTACGGAACAGCATCACTAAGCTACGAGTCGTTCGTCCTTGCCATGCAACTTTCAAACTTAGAACGTCAGAATTTGAATGGTGCGTTCTACAAGTTGCCACAAACGGCAGAAACGTGTACGGCGAAGTGCGGTCGACTCGTCGATACGCAGCTGTCCCGCCGCGCTTGTCAATTTTTAGTTTTTTCGAAACGCGTGTGTAAATAAACAACTTATTACTTTTCATTGCGAATTATGATGAAGTGATACAAAAGTTTGTTTAATAATCGTGTCAATATACAGTGGAGCGTTTGAATGAAACCGTAACCGCTTCTCGCAATGACAAGGGAGAGCACTCGGTTACCTTTTGAGAAACCCGAGGCATTAAAAATGTTTCATTTGGTCTAACTGATGCCTGTTTTTACATAAATAAGTGTATACGTTGATTGTAAGGACTATTGTGAATCGTTTAGTGACACTTGGAAGTTTACTATCGCGGTTTCGACTCGGTCGTTAGTCGTCTACACGTTAAAAATGAGTGTTTTGAGTGGTTTGAGTAAGGCTGACTTCAAGACAGCGAGTGATGGCCTGCTGGAGTTGCCCGAGGAGAAACTCCGCAGCATCATGCGCTCGGAGCCGATCACAGACGTCTACCACGTCGAACAAACACCCTTTGCAAGGTCAGTCGCGTTCCTATCGTTAGTTGAAATCAGTGAGTGAATCATCGTTAATTTATCAAATTGATACACGTGTATTATATTCCACGAAGCGCAAGCAGCCAAGCAAGCACTTTTTTCAAGTTCATTACTTGACATTGACAGGTAAACAAATTCCATGGCAACAAAAAATTTTAGCTTGCAAAAACATCCCTGCCTGTGCAGCCTACATTATAAAGCCAAAAGCCTACTTTAAGAGTTGATTCAAAATCCAAATTGGTTCATAAGTATTGCATTTTATTCAGTTTCAGTTATGTTATGGTCCAGTAGGTTAAAAATAAATAAATATATATCGACAACTCACACATTGAGCTAGTTCCACACTAAGTTGTGAACTTATGTTGTGGGATTTAACTTAACTCTTTCGCTGACACTGAATCAGACACAAAAGAAATAACAATAGAATTACGTCTACAGGCGGGCAGTGTCAGCGAAAGTGTTAAAGATATTTTTGCCAGTCTGAAAATGATCATTTTCAATCTTGACTCGTTTGAACCCAGGACCCTGCAATTTAAGGTACTTGCAGTACCATTGAGCCATAGAGGTCATCAAAACTATAAACATAGACATATCATCATATGCTAGTTATTATCTCAAGAATATACCTATGTAGTGGATGTACATCTATGATGAAGGTTACTTACACATGCTCATTAAAAATGTGTATTCACAAGATATGTTTTAGTGCACAGTTTATTGTCTATGCACTATCTCTGTATGCGTCACAATAGATGAATGTGTAACATTAGATGTGCAATATATTTATAAAGTCAGCTATCTGATGGAAACCTTACTATTTTGTGGCCATACTTAATTGTGTTATTATCCTTATATACATAGTTATTGATAAACCTTATCGAAACACTTATTAGATAAGTATGACTGATGAACACTAAAGAGTATGATAAAGCTGATAAATATTTTTGCTCATTCTGGCTTATTTTATTTTCGAATAACTGTATTGTGTTTTTTTTTGGAAATAAAAAAATATTGAATTGATTGATTGATTATCATCCTATAAAAATTTATAACTTTTGATTTTAAACAACAATGTAGTCATCCACTAGTAATAAACTAGGTAATATGCAATCAATTGAAATTTGGTTACAAAATAATAATAAAAAATGGTACCCAGATAAAACACTACTCATTGATTTAATTTTTAATAGTTTCTAATAATTTAATAATGTAATTAAATAAAAGTTTATGTTGTTTAACCTCTTGTAAGCCAGAATATCAGATACAATAGTTAAACTTTTTGCATACATCTTTGCATTGGCATATGAGCAGTTAAAAAATCAAGTTAAGTATGTGAAATATCATTGTCAAGAAGTAAACACCTCATCTGCTTATAGCCTGGACTGGACTCCAGATTTTCTGATTACAAGATACTAGAAAAAAAGCAACTGTAGTAACTGCTCAAGCATCTTAAAAACACCTTAAACACGTCTGAAAACTTTTTTAATTTTATTATAATTATCTATCAGGTTTACCCACCTAATTACCTACTCACTAATCACACCAAGAACCTGTCTTGTTCAGTAGGTGTACCTGTGATTAGGCAACTAGTTGTACTGTTGGTACTTAATTAATGACATGAACTTTAAAGTGAAATTAAATCTTTATTTATGCTTATAGTTTATAGAACATTTGTTATTTACCTGTAAGGTAAACAACTTTAAGGCTCCTATTAAACCATCCTGAATATCGGATCCAATGGGAGGGATGTCGCTATACATAAGATACAAAATATCTACAATTGAACCACACATATTGCGTCCCTCTCATTGGATGATTCAGGATGGTATCACAGCCAACTTAAAGCCCAATCACACTTTAATGTATTCAGTACCTAATTGATTAGAGGGATGCTGCACTACATTAGACACAAATGGACATATCTTGCATACTGTCTAATGTAGGTACGGCATCCTCGTCAATTACTGAATTTAAAGTGTGTTGCGTTTCTAAGCTTCCGATGTGTTATTAACCATAATGTATAGATTGTGTTGGAGTACTGGATGCCAACTGGCTAATTAGCTCTTTGTCTTGACCCTGGTCACACCACACAATTATTACAGTATACATACATCAATAAAACTATAGAGCCATTCAATATACTTATGGAGACATTTGTAAATAGTGTGTTTAAACATGTTGTGTACTCACCTAAGCATGCTCTTTTGTGGCTGGCCAATAAGGTTTTGGTGCCAATTTATTAGAAGAACTAACTAAATCTCTGGAAAAAAAATGAAGATGGCTATGCAATGCAAATGCCATCACACCATTGTTTCATGTACTACCTACTTGTTAATCTCACAAAAAATTACAACCACACATCTTCATCTAATTTATTTTTTATCAGCTATCATTTACTAATAGTAAAAAAAACAATAAGTGGTTATAAACGAAAATGTGGTGATAGCGCGCGAATTGGTTTTTTTTAACGCTTTAACAATGGAGGCAAAATCATCTAACCAAACAGCCAATTAAGATGTGTGTTAAAATCAATAAATTTTGATTTTTTACGGTTTCGTATCCAAGGTTAAAAACGGTGCCCTATTACGCATACCCATACCAAGCACCCGCGATCCTTCCGTCCGTCTGTCTGTCACACACATCACAAGGCTCTATCTTTTGATCGTTCTTATTGAACCGTAATAGATAGAATGTGTAATCTGTTGCCGCTATAGCAAAAAAAAAATAGATAATAAATTACGTTCAAAGAACGTGTTTTGAGCGTTTTTTGTAGTGAAATATTGTATGGCGGTACGATTTCAATTCGTACTTGGCCGGTTTCATTTAATACCACATAACTGCCTATGATACGGCATCATCAAGCTAGGTTTACCAGGTCGATCATTATGCCCAAGGGACCAAAAAGGGGCTGGCCAGATAAATGTAGAAATTCACAGGATATTGTTTATCAATTGGGTATGATGTGAATATTGTCGTAAACAAACACGTTCTGTCTCTATGAAGATTTGCAGAACAGACGTACCTACGACCTTGCGATGTTCGGTTAGTCATCGCAAACACTAAACAATGCGGCTGTATTTGTCTCGTTTGTAATTAGTAATACGTAACAGACAACCATATAAAATTCTTAAAATATGTAACTGTTATGAGAAATTAATAAACATATCATTTTCTTAAATTGCATATTATTATCTATGTTTTCATATAATACGTCTACAATGCGCATTATATTCGCAAATATTTGATTGCGCAGTTAAATTTTTGAAACCCACCACCTGATCAAATTTATTTACGTCAGAAATGCAGTTCGAAAACGTTGGTCCATAGATGTTCCATTGACACGACATGTTTTATTATCCCGTAAAGGACCTTTTTTTTCGTATTATATATAGCGATACCTATAAACGAGACCTTTGCCCAGCAGTGGGAACTGCTGGAGCTGCTAGGCAAAGAGCTGCCCATATCCTTTAATTCCTTGTTATTCTGTTTCACTTCTGATCATTTCCTTTTGAAATATCTGAGTCGTCACATAAGAGCAACGCTTACGAGGCCTGTCCAGTTTCGTCCATCCATACTACAGGACTAGTATCGAAGCAAATAACATACTTCTCTTTATTAGACGCGGTTGAATGTTTACTGTGATGGGAAGCTGCATATGAGAATGTAAAATGCTCGGTTCACCATCATGCTAAACGTTTAGCTCCTTAAAACCTAAGCTCTGTCAACCCCGCAAGGGAACAAGACGTGAAAGGTCTATGTATCTACGTTCGGCTCGGCTATGTGTCATACATTTTATTTGTTTACGTGACGTTTCCTCTGTGACGTACAAGGTCGTACTGCCACTATCGGCCAGCGCTGCAATGGCTGGCTAATTGCACTTTTTGTTTGAGCGTTGCTATTATCCCGCTCCCCTTCGAGGCCGATCGGAACTGGTTTGAAGCGGGTTCCGCTGGTTTGTTAAATCCATTTCCCCTTGCCGGCTGCGTTTCGTGACAGTTTTTAATTTTTGAACTTTGTTAAATGTGGCTGTCTGTCAAGTCGTTGAGATAAATCAATGTTTGCCGACCTGGAAGTGACTTTTAAATGATACATACATCATAGTATCACGTCTTTTTCCCTTGCAGGGTAGACAGAGCGTGTAGATGGAAATCGGAATCAAATAGTGATGGGTTGCTAGCCGCATCGCCTATTGACATTATTCCTTAAATTTTACCCATTCCTTTGATCGGCTTTTACGATCTGCGCAGGAAGAGAAGCAGCTGGTACATTCTACGTTTTTTATCTTTTCTCCTAGACCAGCATGGAAGATTTTAAATTATTGATAACGTTAATTAATTCTAATAATGTCGATACATGCAATTTAGTGAAATTTTGATTTGCTGATTTGCCTCACTTCACAGATCTAATTAGTGACGTTTTCATTAGCGAATATTTTCTCTAATTAAGTGAGACGTTTCTGAAAATTGTTTAACGCGTTAATTTCTTCCAAATTTAGGGTTCCGTGAATCTACGACAGTAGTGAGTTAAAACGACTTTGTTACAAATGCTAGGTACGATCATGACATTATTGTAGACAATTTAAAGCGAAAGCAATGCAGTCGAAGGCCGAAGTGATGATGGAGCAGATTCGACGCGGCGGCTAAGGTCAATGTGAAATGGCCAAATTGTGTGCCTTGATATTTTAAGGATATTTTTCCATCTTCATGTTTGTACAGAATCTCAGAAAAAAATTACTAAGACACTTCAGATAGCACATGCACTGGCCGGTTAACATGTACATGAATAAAAAAGGCGATAATTGTATTTTTTTTAAAAGGGGTTGCCAACTTATTTTAATCCTTACTAATATTATAAATGCGAAAGTGAGTTTGTTTGTTTGTTACGCTTTCACGCCGTAACTACTGAACGGATCATCATGAAATTTTGCATACAAGTTCTCTGGAGTACGGAGAAGGACATAGGCTACCTTTTATCCCGGGAAAAAGTACTATTCCCGAAGGATCGACATTCACGCGGGCGGAGCCGCGGGCGAAAGCTAGTAAGAAATAAAGTGTATTTAGGTCTGTGAAGAATATTAAACAGTATTTTAGAAAAATGAACAGTTTTGTTTATTGTTTTAAATATAGAAGCTCCATTATTGTGATTTGTTTGTGGCTGCGCTGCACTGGGCGCCTATGGCCTCTGACTAAATAAAAAAAAATTAAGCACTGATTCTGAAAACAGTATATATACTATTTTAAACTGTACAGTTGACAACCCTATTACCTAAACACATGCCTACCTAATACTAATAACTTCTTCATATTTCAACAACATTAGTATCTATAATATACCTTCTAATACTCTTCTTCATAGTTCGTTTTGCCTATTAGTTACCTATGTTAGCTTTTTCTTTGTCACAGAAGTCAGCGGGTTAGCAGTGAGTTTAGAATGTAAATGAAATAGCTTTGCCTGACTACGAAATGTATGTTAATGGCGTTATCTATTGCTTAAGTGGAGATTCAACTGTATGCGAATATTTTAATGAACGCGCATAAAGATTTTTATGTTTTAGTCTTTTTATTTTGCGAACATAGACGCTTTCATATAAAAAGTCACGATAAAAAGCTATCAAACCGGATTCACAGGTCTTTCGGCAATTTCTTCGCTTGCAAACGGTCATAAAAGCAACGTTAGATAATTTCTACGATTAGCCGGGTGATTTATTTCGTGTGTACACAACTAGTGTCGATAGCCTCGGGTCACTCGGTTACGGAGTTTAAGTGAAATTCAACGTTTCAAAGGCGGGCTGGCGTTTAAGTAAATGAAAGGAATCGTTTAGCGAGTGCTGGCAGCTATTGGCAATTTCTCCGCGCGACGTCGCCCGGGGCGCCTCGTTTCCCGGGAGCCCGGCGCGGAGATAGCAGTTTTTGCTCGTCCGGCGACGCCGCTGAGATGTAATCGTGGACTTTCTACAGCTGAGCGGTGGCTCGTCGAAGCGGTTTCACTTTCATGCGGCGGCGGAATGCGGCCGGACCTCCGACCCGCGCCCGCCGTGTCACCGCCGCCACCCCGCACCCCGCAACCCTTGTCGACTGCGCGATGCCCGCTGCACATGCAGTCAACACGTTTTGCATATTAACGTTTTGGAAACATTCGCACGCGGCTTATTGAATAATTTTCTCGTCGCAGTAATAACGGTCACGCCGGCGGCGGGCTGTGCAACAAGTCTGTCAACTAGGTGGAGACAACGTTATGAAAATACAATCGGTCGTTTAGATGCGATTGTGCGGCTGCGGCCCGAATACCATTGGATGCGGCGCGGCGCCGGCTGGCGAGCTATCCGCACTAATATCTTATTCGTGTCATTAGTGCAAAATGCCAGCCGCTTGGCACCGCGACGCCGGCCTCAGCGTGCCTCGCGGCCGATGCACCGGCGCGACCCGCACCAGCTAAATTCGGGACCGTTGCATCACGCATCACTTTCGGTTTCGTTTGTCACGGCGCTATTTTAGATCAAGTGTCGATTATTAGAACTCTGTTTTTAGCCGAGCCGACCGTTGGTCGCCCGAGCCATGTTAGTCTTCATGACTAACTCGTTTCGCGCACAGGAAACTTAATTGATCAGCAGCAATCTCAACCTCGCATTTCTTATTCAAATAGGACGCCGCCGGCTAAAAGGGGACACAATAAGGCTAGATACGAGTTTCAAAGTCGATTCCAAGTATGCAGCGGCTGTAGAAGCGTGCTGCAGTTATCTCGAGTTTGCGGAACGAAACCCGATCTGTATGCAGTGGCACGCGAGCGAGGCCACTGTGTCCGCCGCGTCGCTCGTCGCCACAGCGCAACCCTCACTATGTACTCTTCACTTATAAATCCGCTACATCTAGCGTTCCCACGTGCGCTGCGTTTTTTCTGAGCTCCGTACATACTGCGTATCCGGTCACGCCGGTTATCCAGGATAAAAATAAGGCTCACAAGTCGAGGGGCGTCGGCGCCTGGAGAGTCGTCACGCTCCGCGGACGTCCCGTAATGGCAGCGTATGGCCGGCAGGCGGGCGGTCATGCCCTTCATTCGCAAGGCCGCATGGGCAAATTCACCTGCGGCCGGGAATCGCGGGCGGCCGCCGAGTGTCGCCCATGCTGGTTGCGCAACGCCGAGACACCTCGCCACACGTGGGCGCCTCGAGAACAATCGCGCCTCTCATTCAAATAAGTACTGGAATGCGGGCCGTTGATATCGTTACAAAACCGAGCGTAACGGTGGGCCAATGTCAACACGGCTCCTGTGTTAACGCTGGCCGGATTGTCTCTATGTAAATACGCGTATGAAGCCTCGGTCAGGTACCTGGTATCCGCGCTAGTCGTGCGGTGTGGGCGACTCAATTTTCCGACGCTCGGGTTGGGCACTCGCATAATGTGGCCACGGAGCATGTTTGTGTAGCGAAAGTCTGGCCGACCTTCGGTGTCTAGATATGGGCGGTAATAAGTACCTCGGATCTCGAGACACCTAATTAAGATTCGAATTAGAAACCGTTCGAGTCAAATATGGCTGACACGTTGGGTTAACGTTTTAAAAACCCAGTTGGAAGTATATACAATCTACAATCTTTAAAAGTAAGTTACAAACATGGTTCCACCAGGAAAGACTCAAGCTTCATCCAAACTATATTGTGCGTATAGTACCTACAAAAGGTAATCGTAATGTGTTAGTGACAGACAGAATCAATTAAATTGCATATTCCAGGACCTCTGACAGGATTGACAACGCATTAATTCTAGCATTGCAATCGCTGGATGCATCTCATGCCGGCGATATTCCCGAGATACCACCATCAGCCCGGCCCTTCCCGTGTTGACAGTATTTTTAGTAGTAACCATCCTAACTATGCACGTGAGATTGCATCTTTTATCAGTGCGTGTCAGTGGTTAAATATAACCTGCCACAGGATGGAATGTCTCCAACGTTTTTTGTCCTGTTTTATGTCTGTACGACTAATTAAATAGAAGTTTTTTAGGTTGTTACGCTAAGCAGAGACATGACAGTACAGATTCTCTTAGTATTTCTTTCATCTATGTCGCTGGCTTGTCGATTGACTTGGATGGATGACCTCAAGTGGCATAAAAATATCTGGCGTTTCCACGTACTTTGGAAGGTACGTAAAGCCGTTGATGCCGGCTGTCATTATTAGGTAGCAGTCGTTGTGTCAGTGCATTTAGGTAAATTAACTAAATCTGGCGTAAATATTGGCAACACACAAAAAACAAACAGATGAAAAGAGTTTTTTAAGTAGTTTTCAAGTCATTAAGTTAAGCTGATGTCCATAACACAGATATTTTAGTATTATTCATCTCTGTTCACCGTCCTTGATGACGTCAAGAATCACCTGAACAATACGATGACTTATTGCGTCATTAAAGCAAGTATTGGTTAAAAAACCGTCTTATTATAAAACGAGAACTAACTTGATTACCTGGTTTGAACCATTATGTGACCAAATAAATTAACATTTATTATTTTGACGTTTGGTAACTGTCATTGTCAATTTGTTTTGGGTGGATAATGGTTTAAACTAGGTTCTAAAGTTAGTCCTCGTTGTATAATCATCAGGTCTTTTTGTCTCCACTGCAGGAGCGTGACCCCCTCTGTAATACCGGAGCCATACTTGGCCAGAGCAGACAGAGGATTTGGCCTGCACTCTCCTCGCTGGCCAGACGGGTTGGAGAGGTCTCATTGATGTTTATGGCTTTGTTTAGCTTATATTTCCTAAGCCTCTTACGACTTCTATGCCGAATGGTTTCCGGCAGAGTAGAATGGGACCACTCCTAATCTTCCCTCGTTGTATAATAAGATGGAATATGAACATAAGATAAGAAAAGATAGCCATAACGACTCTAAAAGAAGAAGAAGCAACTGGTTTCGCTTTGCATCCCGAATCAGGATTAGTGCTGTGGTTCTCTGAATCATGTCATGTGAATGAGTGTGATATAATGCACTGGAGCTCCACCGTGGCACGGCCCTTGGGCATTTCCGCGCCCCACACATTTCGGACACGTCCTTAAGACAAGATTGCAACGTTTGCATATTAACAGCATCTTTCGAAACGCACGTCAAATTGTCCACTTTCGTTCACACCCGTCGGTTCTTGTTAAAATTATCTTATTTAAAAACATGTTTGTTGTATTCATACGAAACGAAAATACATTCAGGCCGGGTATTTTCTTGAATTTTCTGTATGTTTATCGGGGATTTGTATAAGCGTGATTCTTTTATCGTATAAGTGTTTATCGCGGTCTTTATCTTGAATTGCAAATTTTATATGGTCTGATACGTGCCGCGAGGCCTCGCGAGCGAGCTAATATTGACGCGTCTCGATTCCACTGTTTGCTCTGCTGATGGATGCGGTTCTGTTCACTCTGTTTACGCTCCCTTCCTTAACCTTGACGCGGGTTCACTGACTCGTTCATCACTACGCATCGCTCCCGGCTTTAATTGTGCGCTTCCGGACTATTTCCATACACAGCCCGGACCTAAGACGGTGAGTCTGTCACGTGCGTCCCTTCCTTATACATCGAATGCATCACGTAATAAACTAGATTTGTAGCTTTACAGAACTTGATGGACGGCAGCATTGAAATGAAAATAGGCATCCAAGTGCAAGGTGACGTGGGGACTTATTAGCTTTTATCGCTGGATGCCTAATTTCGAAGTGATACAAGTGTCACCGGTGATGGATCTTATGAGCGGGGTGTGGGTATGGCCGTAAACGGTGGAGTTATCCCGGCATTCCTGCGGGATTTATCGCGCGGCGGCCGGCGCAGCGTAAATATAATTAGAGAGGCTATTTATCAGCGCGGCGGAAGGGCGCCGCTATCGCCGCCGTAAATCTACCGGCGTCGCTGACGGCTCAATCCGGCGAAGAAGCGGAATGTCATACAGGCCCTTTAAATTTACTTTAAGACGTCTAGGTCCTTTTCATACTATCTCGCAACAACGAACAATTCATAGCAGAGATTTTATACATTTTGCCTGAGATCTTCTATTAAACAGCGTCTTAATTTTTTTTTTATTTCAGCTTAAACTTTAACGTTATTATAAATTTAAATACAATAAAAATTACAAATAAAAAAGACAACGCCTCGCTACGAGGCAGGGTACGCGAAGGCTGGCAGCATTACCCCTCTGCACCGCGGTAGAAATTCTTCGTGCAAAATAACTGCCCGCCCTCAGATCGCCTGTAACATAGCAGAGAACCAAGGTCAAAAAAAAAATTAAAAAGACATACTACTAAGATAAATCTAAATTCTGCGCTCAATTTTATTTGGTGTCCTGTGATTTTGGTCCTATCGTAGACACGTTCTAGTTGTATCACGGTTGACATTTTTTTTAATACTCGTTCGATTGATTTCTTTTTTTATTTGTTAGCGGGTGTAACACAATGGCTTCCTTACAAAATATTATACCGAAAAAAATCGACGATTCAATGGATACATTCTCTACAAGAATCTGGATTTGTCAAAACAGGCCGGTGAATGTCACGTGGATCTACATCTCATACGTCACAATAAGGAAGGATTACCGACCTATGCTGTATTTGCATTCGGAGTAGACTAGATGTGCCATCTTTGAGATTAGATGAATGTATGGTATTAGAGTTCTATCTATACATTTCTCTAAGAGAAGGTGGACGGGTCAATATAGGCCGGTGAATGTCCCGCGGATGTTCATCTTATGCGTCACAATCAGGCAGGCAGGATTACCAACCTATGCCGTATTTGTATTCGGAGCAGACTGGACGAACAATCTTCGAGATTAAATGAATTTACCTATTTATACATATCTCTAAGAGAAGGTGGATGGGTCAATATAGGGCGGTGAATGTCCCGAGGATCTACATCTCATACGTCACAATCAGGCAGGATTACCAGCCTATTTGCGTGCGGAGCAGACTAGACGAGCCCTCTTCGGGATTAGACGAATTTATGATACTGGATTCCTTTCTGAATTTAGAAATTATACTGTAAGCACTGACTTATAGTGCCAATGCACAGAACGGAATTTCCGATCTTCGGGGAATCCTAGGCGAGCCACAGCATCCTTACTTCTAATATTATAAATGCGAAAGTGAGTTTGTTTGTTTGTTTGTTACGCTTTCACGCCGTAACTACTGAACCGATCATCATAAAATTTTGCATACAAGTTCTCTGGAGTGCGGAGAAGGACATAGGCTACCTTTTATCCCGGGAAAAAGTACTATTCCCGATGGATCGACAGAGACGCGGGCGGAGCCGCGGGCGAAAGCTAGTAATTAAATACGTTCTCGCATACATATAGACATATGTTTAACTTCATTTATGTTGCATGTATTTGGCTATATAGGTTTCAATGTTGTAAAGCTTACCCTTTTACTGAAAGATATACTTTGATATCGGTTAACCAATTTGCCTAATTATAATTATTTTTCATACATGTTTATACAACTATGTTTAAACATCTTAAATGCCCACGATAAAATTATCCTTACTAATCCTTATCCTTACTAATATTATAAAGGCGAAAGTTTAAGTAAAAATTGTATGTATGGATGTTTTTTACTTTTTACACCAAAATTTCATAATTTTGGCGTGGCTCGCTATTATTCTATAAAACAGCTCAAAGGCAAATGGTAGTATGTCATATTAATTATAAGGCATTTGATTACAAGAAACCAGTGAAGGAAAATATGGCAAGAAATAGAAATTTATCACACTATTCTTCGTGGAACCAATAATCATGATTACGATTAGTAATATGTCGTCGGGCATAATAACAGAGATACGACTATAACAGCACTGTAGAAATATTATGGACATTAGTATCCCGTCGAGCGTGGGCCGTGACGTCACGCTTTATGGTAATTCTGACGCTGCATCGATGGGGGCTGACCGACCACCTCTAACAGTCCCCGTGGGCAATATTTAACATATACTATAGTATAACGTCTTTTTCCCTTGAGGGGTAGACAGAGCCTAGGTCTATAAGACCTTATGACCACATTTAACATGTTGGGCGTGTAGATGAAAACGGAATTAAATAGCGGGTAGCTAGCTGCATCGCCTATTGATATGATTCCGCAGTTTTTAACCCAATCCCTCGATCGGCTTTTACGATCTGCGCGGTAAGTGACGCAGCTGGCACATTCTACGTTTTGAATAGAATTAATGAATGAATTAGTGAATAAATGCGTTTGTTTGCTTAGTTATATGCAACGAGCTCTATGGCCTAGTGGTCATCATGCCAGGGTGCCACATCCGAGTTCCCGGGTTCGATCCCCGGTCAGGCCAAGATGGAAAATATTTTTTTTTAGTTTGGCGTGGGTCTTGGATGTTGAGCTTCAGTTATACCTACTAAACAAAATGTACAGTGATAAATGATACTTAGATAACAATAATATCCGTGGTTTCCTTTAAATTAAATTCCGTCATAATCATCAAATAAAAAAAACTACCCTACAACTTCTCAACATTCAATGAATATGTCAGTTCCACGATCCCAAAACTGCGATAACCAATACAATGTGATTTTGAACCCCCTAGCTATATTGGAATCTGGGAATCAGAATCCCTAATGGAACACACAATTGCAAGAAAAAAAGGTAAAAAACGAAAAAGAGAATTAGGTTTCCCATACAAAGTCGCCGATCAGCTAGACGAATTTCTATGAAAGGTTTAATATCTTTTTCGTTTTTTACCTTTTTTTTCTTACAGTTCTGTATTCCATTAGGGATTCTGATTCCCAGATTTAAATATAGCTAGGGGGTTCAAAATCACGCTGTATAACAAGGCAAGGCGAAATAGCGTTATTAAACAGGGAAATGTAAATTCGACAATTTTTTTTGGGTTCATAAATTTTGGATATTCAATAACAGTTACATGTGGTTTCATGATTCGTGCCAATTGTCTCACGAACCTTTTTAAAAACCTAAAAATCACATCTACCCAAGGTAGCGTTTATTTAAGGTTAAACATTTCACAAGTATTATGAAATACGTATAATATTCTGTCATCGATGCCTATTTTGTGAGCATTTCAAAGTGCACGCTTATGTTAATTCTGATGCAACATCTCGCTGGTCACCCAGCCAGCTATCGTCATGGACCATGCATTATTAATGTGCTTGAGTTTATACATTAGGTTCAAGCATTATTTTCTTCTTGTGGATATTCTTGTCTTCTCCGCTTACCATCATACTTATATAGCTTCAACGTATGGCCAGGAGAACACGCGTCTTATCATTGGTTATTTCCATAAAAAGGTTTTAACAAACAATTTGTAAACGAAAACGCTAGTTGCAAAGATGATGTCCATAGATTCATATATATTGATCAAATAATCATAAATGCCAAAATCATGAAATAAATATATTTATTTATTAAAACTTTATTGTACCAACTTAAAATTGTTACAATTGGCGGGCAAAAAAATTACTTAATGCTATGAGCATTTTCTCCCAGTCAAACATAAGGATAAAACAGAGAAAGTTGTGTGGCGCAAAAAGTAAACAGATTTTTTTTTTTTTTTTACAAAATTTGAATTAGGCATTTGTCTCCCATCTCACCTGATGGTAAGTGACGATGAAGACGAGGATGTTACATGCCTATCCAAGAGATACCCATATATATATATATATATATATATATCCAACAGATGACATAAGTATAATAATAATATATATTATTATTTAATTATATAATATATATCAAGACAAGAATGAAGTTGCAGACGGAAGAAATGTTTACAGTATCCCAGCAACGATTTGTAATAATGAAGCAATAGACTAAACGCATATTACACATTCATATTATAACGTAAACGTTACGTCTACGGCTAGCCACAAGTATTACGTCTCGTTTCAGCTTTAATTGACGAGTATAATCTGGGTAATCTTAATAACGTGATGTTTATCAAATGGAACGAATTTTAAGTTGGCAGCACATGTGTGGTGTGGTTTGGCGACACGGTCTCAAAATATGGGCAAGTACAGAAATAGATTCTTGACGATTAAAAGATGATTACCGCTTACCGACCTTTGCACACATATAAAGCACATCTCCTGGGCACGGGGGCCTTCCATGAAAAGCCTGTCTCTTACTGAACATGGATGATACTTCTTGGTACAACAGATTTCTTTTACACGTATGTCCGTGAGAATTCCTGGGCCGTAATCGTAGGAATACATCATCCATGTTAAGTTAAGGACAGGCTTTTCATGGGAGCTTCGCTAACAGTGGTGCTGTGCTTTATATGTGCCTGTACTATATGATCTGTCAATATTGTCTAAAGATGACAAATTTGTTGCGTAGAGTATGATAAAAGTTAACCACATAACATAGCTATCATTCTATACTATCCATATTTCTATTGCCAGCTCCGATTACGCGGCCCGATGCGCGCGCCTCTGCCCTTGGACTAGCTGCTTACTGCAAGACGGTCACTAACCGATTTTTGTTCGATTACATGTTTATCGAAACCCTTTTCAGTAGAGTAAAAAACTGCATATTTCATTTTGCTTCGATCCCCACTTACAATTATTCTTCTTAACCCATCTAGGGTGCTTTTTAAGACAAAATCTTATTTTCAAACAACTATTTGGAGCGTCTTGGCACTTCCCCTACCTTCTACTACTTTTCTTATAGCGTAACAGTTCCTGGTTCACCTGATTTTTACTCTAAATCTCAATACCCTATTTGCTGAGCTCCTACAATATTCTTGTAGATTTAAAAATCTTCACATTATCTTGTTCTATTGTCACAGCTCACGGCTGTACTGTCTAAAGTCCCTATTTATTTTGCAAACTGCTTTTTGTAGCTATCATTACGGGCCAAAGTAGTTCAAACAATTATCAAAACAAAATATTTTACAGAAGTAAAATTGTTTATCGCAATGTGTTGATAATATCTATCTTCTGTTCCGTTCAAGTCTCCAAGGTTATGCGAGACAAAGGCCATTCTTATTTTTTCACTTCATATGTTATTGGTGTTTCGGTCTTTTATTTTATCCAAATGTCATTTAACAAAGGATGCAAATAAAATTTGATTGCACGGAAATGAACTTTTGACTGCACGACTGAAACTGCAAAACGAACATTCAACCAAGACGCCTGCGCAGGGTTGTGTTATGTTAATGCATATGCATTTATAAGATCATTGTTTCTTTTTATTCTATTCGGGTATTATTTTGTGCAAAACACTTAACCATCCAAATGTGCTTTATCTGTATTCAATGTTTTTTATTATAATTTATAAACGATGAAACAAGAACTGAATGGGTTCTATTCTATCAATCATGATATGCGTGAAGATTTACCTTATTCGTATTTAATTTTAGATTTATCCAGGCACTTTATTCTAGGGTAAAATTCTAATAAATAAATTTGAAAAGAGAAGTTTATTTTCTTTTTCTTTCAACCCTAGCACGAACGGAGGTCCGTCAATAGCATTTAAAACGCCCGCGTGTGCTGTGCAGGCGCATAAAAATATTTTCTCCGTACAATATGCGAATGCGCCATGAATATTTAATGGGCTGGCGCGACCTTTATTTTGGCCTTTTTGGCCTTTCCCTGCGGCCATTGTTGTCTTTATCTAATGTCTGCTTGTTGTTACAGGTACTTACTGATAGAAAGCGCAATACATGTGGACTTATGTAAGCTTTTGTTACTCAATATATTCACAAACAGTGACCCGGCCTGGCCTAGGCACGGTTTGTTGAATTAAGCTCCTAGTTTATTCACACAGCCACCAGCTTGCTTAACGCCTGGCTCCCTTTGGCTCTGTCTTACCGATAAGACCTCACCTAACTTTTTACCCGACTAACCGACCCAGAAGTAGGGTCATGTTTCTAGACTGATATGAATCAAGTAATCACAGAATCCACACATTTAGTAAGAGATGAAACTTCCTTCTTTTTGAATGATGAAAAGATATCATCCCTTCAAGCGAGTAGGCGATCAATATTGTTTTTTTTCGGCATTTTTCTCTGCAGTGGTCGGTGGGTTCGAAAAGCTAATAGTCTGTTCTGTAACTTTTGAACAATAATATGCCTACAAAGGCCTGAATAATCGTTTTGATTTTTTTTCATGCTCAAACCGGTGCTGGCGTCAGAAGCAGGAAGCAGTGTTGCATGGACTGTTATTGAATCGATAGGTGAAGCTTTGACCTGCGCTCGTTTTTAGAATACGAAAACATAATAAGCTGACGTAACCGATGAGAGACCTCACCTAACCGAAATCGTTTATCCTCATGACTCACCGACCATCGCCTCCTGAGGCAAAATATGCAAATTTGACATTTATTGAACCTTTTTCTATATGACTAACACAATTATTCCACCAAGAGAATAAAGGAAAAGGTAAATTTAAGTCGGCCAGGAAGTGACGGGATATCGACGGTGTAAAATTGTAGGAGGAGCAGCAGGGTCCTAGATGGTTGGAAACATAAATAATAAACTCGATGGAATTAATACGCCTAAATTAAATAGTTACATACATTTGTAACTCTTCATAATGATGTAGGTACACTAGTGTGAATTACTAACTTACACATGCAGACATTGAACTCTTCAATGGAATGCTAAACAATTTTTTTGCTTGTCTCAGAAGGTGAACCACCAAGTGCTACAGCTTGCTCTTTGTCATCTGAGCGTGTTCCTGGTTTCACCCTCCGTCAAATTTCTTTGCAGCCCGGGGTCCGCTTCCTGACTTTTTCTTCTCCACTGATCTTGTTGAAAAACGTGCGACGATTTTTGACGGTTGTGAAACCATTGGCACGCATATCATCCTTAACAACACCAAATTCCAAATTCATTTATTTTGTATACACCAAGCCTGCATTTCTTACTTAGGCTTTACCCTTCTGCCGGAGTTTGGCGGAGGCGGCACTGCCAAACATCTGTAATTCGCTGGTTGTCGTAAGACGTGACCGTACACTTGTAGGCAGCTCTTGCAGTTTTTCTGCTATATCACGGACACTGCCGCGAAAGAGTTTCTCAGGCGGTTTTTCATCTATCTCTATAATTTTCATCCATCGCATCATCTTCATCTATGTGGCACAGAGCTCCCTCTTGTGTCGCTGAAGCACTGTCCACGCTTCACTTCAATATAAAAAGACATTCAAAAACCTGGATTGTTTGATTGTATAACGATAAGATCTCAAACGTACTACAACAGACCAAAGATCACCGCAAGTGATCTTCGAGGCCTGTCTCTAGTTAGTCATTATACGCATTGTGGTTCTATCTATTACACTACTTGTATAATAACTAACTAGAGAAGACAAAGTTTATAATAAAGATATACGCAAAACCATCTTCGTTCAGTTTGTATTCGTATAGTCATATCGCACACCATTCAAGCGGCGATAAAGGATCCGGAGGACGCGTCGCCGCATATGGAGCGGTGTATTTCTCGATCGAGCGATTCTTTGAAACGCGATAGTATTTCGCTGTAGTGGGTTCAATGCTCGTGCTGTAAAACTCTTGGGAGAGACGCGGACGTGTCTAAATTCCCATTAGTCTTCTTACAAATAAATAAGTATAGAGGGGAAGATCGTCTGGTATGGTAATATTGAGACATGTTTGTAATTTAAATTTTTGCAAATTAATATTATACAGAATTCGCTCTCCTTTTCCTCTTCAAAAAATGTTTGTGTAGGCAGAGGCTTCTTCTCTTAGTACATGTCTCCTATTGCGATCTTCTGTAACTCTTCCCTCTAAGTAAGTCTCATTTTTGTGGCACCATGCATGAGTCGTGTTCATGATTCAAGGTAACATGTTACTTTGACTACATCATCGACTGACGACGCGAGAGATTTCCACGCGTTATTTCTCTACTTTCAGTGTCGTGCGCCATTAGTGTGTCCGTCGGCTGCCCGTCGTCACTGCTCAGGTTTTTGCCGTCTCCACGGCAGCTCTTTGATTAACGAGCGTAACCAGATATCGCGTGTTTTCGTCCCTCCCGCTCGGCCCACATAAATAAATTAATTCAGATTCTATAGGGCTGCCTCTGCCAACCCTCCGGTGCAGCCACTAACCGGAAAAATATGGTGAAAAAATCAGATGGCAGAGCATAGGTCGTACATAGACCTAGGTAGCCGGTTTAAGTCCCGACCGCATAAAATTTTCTCACCATATTGTATTTCCTAATTTATTAAGAGAACTTGTTATGAATTAGGATAAGTTCACTAAAACTGTATATAGTATGAGTAGTATGAGTCAAGCGCGACAGTTGTATCGTGGTTGTATGAGATGACACGTCCGCCCTGTTGCACTTTCGTGTCATTAATACACAAGTCGATCAACTTATCCAGCAAACCAATAACGAATATCAGTTTAATCAATGTGATATTTCGTATATTTCTTACATTGTATGTGACAGTAATTGCACTGGGGGGCAACCAGATTTAGATTAAGCATTCTCTACTATTAAAATTATTTTTGTTTTGATAAAATGTTATTGTATTTTTCTGGTTCGCGTTGGACTTTTTCTAAAAGTTGTAGCCCTACTCACATATAGTCTCATACACCCACAGACGACCAATATGGACACTTGTAACGACCGCCAATTAATAAGAGAAGCCATTTGAGACGCAAATCGTCCTAATCGTAGTTATGATAGCAAAAAAACACTGCGATTCGTCAGCAGTTTATCACGATCGACGGATATAGGCATAGGATTATGTATTACCTGCTTCTTAATTGCCCCCAATTTAATATATTAACCATGCTTGTATTCCATACAACTAATTAGAAGTCTCCAACTTTAAATTTTGTTAAATGTCCGTTATTAAACAAATTTGACAAAACTTGTAATTTGATTGTTCTATGAAGAATTCGACAGTTTATATCGATTAAATTTCAAGGAAAACTGAAGAGGCTTATAAAGTCTAACTGAACACTAGTTATTATAACAAGGTAATTCCATGGAATTGAATTTAATGATGTCACCGGAAATTGTATCCAATACCGGCGCACGGTTCGCCGCTCTGTAATCGAGGTGAATAAGTTACTGAGTTCAATATTTGTTCACCTGTTGCGAAACGAGCCAACAAGCCAACGAGCCCGGATAAATCGATGTCCAGCTGTCCAGATCGCGTCCGGACAGACGCCGTCGGAACGGAATCCGACCAATGTGCGAGATCAAACAACCCATGAACACTCTGATGCCGGCGCGCCAACCAAATGTGCGACTTCACACAATAATCTTCTATCCCTGTCTTCTTTATGTCGAAGATCGATTATCGGTCTCGCTCGTGCGTCAGTTTGCTCGATTTTGGGCGAGTGTGCCGATGACAAAGCGTCACTTTCTACGGGCGCACGCGCAGCGGCAAATGAAGTGTGTCGCGCCGCGCATGCAGACAGACGCGATATTCTACTCTAATGTGCGCCGGAAACCATCCATTTAGATAGTGCGCCGGATTGCCGCGAAGCTTCTGTAGGATGCAACTATTATATAGAGGAAACCGTGATTTATGTCCTTCATTGTTTTGTGTTCATGATCTCTTACTCTGCATCCTCATTTAGCCGTTAATTAAATGGCTTTTTTAGTAACCTCTGGTCTAATAATCTATTGAAGGATACATTCATTTTTGCTTGCATTTATGTTGTACTTGAATAATAATATCTACAAAACAAATTAACATTCTCCCCTTCATTTAACTTTTTCTTATTCGCATCCCTTCCCCTTCAAGTCGGGTATTGTTGACCTAATTTTAGCTGAAAATCACGTTGCTTCGAATACAACTACCAAGTGAGCAGATGACGCGAAATTCGAGTACCGCAACATCTGCTCGTCTCTCCCGGGTAAAATCCACTTATCCGCACCCAACCCTCAGAATAGACAACCATTTGTCTCTATTAGAGGCGCATCCGATGGAAATGTTTATCATATGGTTCGTTTATTTTACTACCAATAACGCTCCGTTTTGTTTTGGAAACTGTTTTCATTTCGAGTTGTTTAGACATCGTAACAATTCTCACGGCACTTAAAATCGATTCGCGACTTGGTACAGCTTTTCCGTGGCGAATCGAACATTATCTTGCATCGACGTGGCCAGATCCAGCGCCGATGGCATCGCAGCCCGTGGGTTTCGTATCTGTTAAATTGATATACGCGTCGTCTTGCATGTTATCGACTACTTTCTCGCAGCGCTGCGCTGCCCAAGTATTGTTTAAGAAAAGCGGGTCACAAGAAAGCGATAGAGGGGCGAGAGCGGCTGGTCACTTGCTGATATCTCCCGGTGAAGAGGTCACGGCCATTATACGAAAATAAACCGAAGACACGTCCCGCGATCGCGAACTTCAAACACTCCGTTTATCGCTACCGTAACTGTAGCAGCGGTTTTTGTTCGGATCCGTGAACAGTCGATAATGGTACTGATTTCTCTTTTTGCTCATTTTTATGAGCTGCGTTTACCGCGTCCACGTTTTAATTTGGTGTAGGAATTTGAGTGTTAAGAAAAAGTTTGTTGCGTGAACGGCTACTGGTAAACATTCATTTGAGTTTGTGTTTTGCGGCGACCTGTCGGCGTGCGCTCGCGCAGCTCCGTGGCGAATTAGGAATGCGTTTGCACAGCATGCGCGGTGCAACGAGACAGTACTGTCGTTTATATGCAACGCAGACAATGCTCCCGCGGCTGTGGGAACTCTTTGTTTCACGTCTTCTCTCAAGGTCACGCGTGCTGCCGCTGCTGCTGTTCGGAATAACGGTTCCACTCCACGACCAATTTAAGTGACGGTGTTGGGTGTTGCGGCGGAGAAAATGATAGTTTAGCTATCGTATGATTTCGCGCTTGATGTATTTCTTCTGCGTGATGGATGTAATATGATTTACGATTTTAAGATTGCGATAGAAAAAATGCATTTGCTTTATTTCAAATGTTCAGCAAATTACTACTTATTGCAAGGGATTCTTACACATCATAGAGAGTTGTATTAATCTATGACATGGATTTAGAAACCATATGAATATCTAGTCTAAGCAAGGTACATACGTTTCAGTTCAGGGAAGAGACTTACCTTAAGGCGATACCACTGTAAATAAGGTCGTTCTGAACCTTATTTATCTCTCAAAATACTTAAATTAGAAGTTTCAAATCTAAGTAATATGATTTTTGACTATTTCATCTCCAAAAATTGAAGATGAAAACACGTTTTGACAAATTTTTTTCGATAAAATATTTTTTGAAAAATGGTCTTCGTTCGCAGAGTTTTTGTTATTGTAGCTCAAATGCGACGAATGAAATAATGATTTTTAGACTAAAAGATAGGTTATTAGTAATAGGCTAGTTTCCTGGGTCGTAATAACAACATAACAATTAGTCCGTCAGTTAGATAATCAAAAAATATAGGACACGTATTTTTTCTTTTGTCAAATAAACACTAAATAATAAAGATAAAGTTCAGGAGTGGGGGCTCGTGACGTCAAAGTTTGCTAAAAATTGTAGCAAACTATGACGTCACACGGAATTTCAAAGGGCTATATCTTTATCATTTTTTGTTTAATCGACAAAAGAAAAAATACGTCTCCAATATTTTTTGAATATCTAACTGACGGACTAATTATATTTTTTTAGGAAACTAGCCTATTCATCAAAATGTAAATATGAAAATACAATTAACCGGTCTGATTTTAAATAAAATAGAAATAACGAATTTGGCGCTTACGTTTTTTTCTTTGAGCGACTCGAGACTATCTCCTATCTCATCATTCACGGGCTAAACCGCCAAGCGCTATCCCTTGCGCGCCCTTGATCAGTCCTTTGCCGAGCGATGGTACCAAACATTTGAGGCCTCGTCTTAATGCAGTGTACGATAATTTATAGAATTAATAAGGATAGTTGACTATGCAAATTGTCAAGCCGGAACGAATCGCTAGTGAATAAGTAAAAGCTGACACGAGCCCGGCAAATCGGAGCGGCTCGCGCCCATATTTCACCGCCACATCGTCCAGTAATTGGTCTCTAGCATTTTGTCCACGCAGACTCCATAATTTACCTCTTCCTCTCCTGAACTGACTTAAACCCTTATTGGCCCGGAGATTTAGAAGACCCGCGTGGAATAAATTCAGATCTTACATGAGTGTAATGCATGTTAAGATTGTTAGTAATAGTAGGTCTAATCCGGAGTGCTTCGAACGGGATGAATTTATGAAGCATCGCCTTTGGCAAATGTTGAAATGAAATATAGAAAACATTTCGAAGCGTTGCTTTGTCATAATCTTTTTGGAATATCAGCTACTCGTAACAGCATGCACCATGCAACATGCGCAATATATTCTGCTTCTTATGAGTCCTCAAACGACATGCGATACGAGGGATATGTCATATTTCTAATGTTTTAGGTTAGATCAAAGTTCCGCTAATGATCCTGGGTTTGGCTTTCTGCATCTTGATGTATATCTTTTATAACTTGTCACTCTATTTCATTATTAATAATTTGTCTACAAGTTGTGCCTTTAGTAAGATCTATATATCTATGTAATTCGTTTGCTATGATTACATTATTACTTCCAATATTTGTACCAGTGTCTCGCCAATCTGGTTAAAATATATTGCAACACTGTTTTGCGACATACAAAATTTTGTATCGATAAAAAATCTATTAGCATCTTTATTCGGGGCTTAATCTTAATCCTATGACACAACACTACGGCTATCGACGTTAGAAGCCGGCAGGTGTAACCAAAACCCGTCAGATTAGTTACCTGCCTTAACTAATTAGATTAACAGTAACCGGAACGCGCCCTTACTGACGTAACGACTCATTGTTTTTGCTCGTGACTTTTGCCTGCATTAACTATTTCTTTTGCTTCCCCGTATACTGTAGCGTAAGACAGTGTTAGTGGCCAACACTGTTATTTGATTCCTAGCTGCGTTAATAAGAGGCTGTGTGATAATAGCTTAACAACTGTAATTAAATGATGGCGATGAATAGTTAGGAGCTTGAGATATTTAAACAAAAATTGTCACCTTACAATATGTGTACCACAGGTTACTCATTTCCTTTGTTGAAGAAATTATTATTAAAAAAGAGACCCTCCTAGAATTTCACGTTAATACACATAAAGTTAGCATGAGTAATAAAGTCATCGAAGTATGATAAAAACTGGCACAGATTTTCAAAGCATAGATTCCATTCATCCACCAATCGCGAGCCAGCCATTGTATCTACCACCCAGTTCTCACGAAATGTCATAAACTTATGCCGTGGCACGTGATCTCATTCTAACGAAATCCCAAGAATGTCAACTTGAGTAAACAAATCGTACTACGTGCCTTTTCTGATCCATGACGACAGCAGACCATAAAGTTTCACCTTTTGACATTACCAAACAAACGACGCAGATCGTAACCATAGACCATAGAGTAACCGTTGTCTGTTAGGAACTACGAGTTTTTAACCCTTTAATATTTTAAGAGTCTAAACCACAGGTCACAGTTGAAGTGAAGCGATAGTGATCCAAGAGAGCTAACCTTAACCAAAATGACTGCATTAAAATTTCCCCGACGTGCCGGCCTATTTACTAACTCAGTGTACAACGTTTTGTTAGTCACTTCAAAATACATTGCAGCTATCGTATGATTGACTATTTTTGTTGAAGATATATAAAACGTAATGTATATTGAAGTGACTATCAAAACATTGTACACTAAGTTAGCAGATAAGCCGGCTGGTCTGTATAACTGAGGAAGACTCCCCGATCTGCCTCATCGTCGTTTACATCGCCTATCCGTCAATAAAGGTAAATATCTTTATCACGACTATACTCAATAATTAGGTATGAGTGTAGTTGTCCGTATTTGGACATGAAATAATCTTTCATATAAAAAAAATTTTCAACCAAACTGCTTAACCGATTTCGATTAAATTTAATTAAAAACATAGCTTTTTATTTATTTTTTTAAATCTGATCATAAATAACCGGATTAATGAGGTAACAAAAATTTAAAAAAAACGATTTGATTATTTCATTTTTCTGAAGTCAGTTAAAGAAAAACAGACAATCGTTTTTATTATACTTATTTATAATTAAGGCCCATTTAATTAATATGCAAAAACGAATTAGAATAAGTGTTTGAATAGCAGCGCGTGGGAGCTGCGCCTACGCAGCCCACTTCTATAAATCACACGACTGCAACGTCCGCGATCTTTTCAACAACTACACACTACATTTAACAAAATATGGAGAGATCGAATGAATTTAATTTGATTATTTCTATTTCAAGTGCTACTTTTTTCATAATTAAAACCGAACTGTAGACGTGGTCCATTTGTAGTTATTATATTGCCAGTACTTAATTGGGTTACCCGTGTTCTGTGTTACTTCTTATTCCTTTAATTTTGACGTTTTGACTACATGTGAGCCCGCCATATGCCAGGCGGCGTGGCGATACAAACGCGGATGGTCTAAACGCGTTGGCTACTTTAGATATTTTCGTTTTTTAGGAATATTCAAGGGTTATTCGAAAAAGAAAAACATATGACGGCTGCCTTATCTGTAATGCAACAATAATCAAAAGTTTCAAGGTTAATTTTAATGTATTTGGTGAATAATGCTATATACCGAGTAAATTAGACGTGATTTGGAGGCAACTTTGCAATTTTTTTCTATCGAGAAAATTTAACGCAGTCATGTTTTTGAGTCATATAGTTACCAGAGTTAGTCCTGAACTTTGCAGCATTTTTATTTCAACTTGAGTATTTAATAATTATTGATATAACAGTCAATCATGCAAAGCAGTGTGAGGTAGTACGGGCCCTTGAGACTTTTCCTTCTTTATAGTAACGTTGTTAGCAGGTACATATTGTTGTAAAATGTGGTTATTGTAGGAACTAGCTTCAAAGATTATATAACTTACTAGCTGTGCCCGCGACTCCGTTTGCCAAGTCTTATCATAACTGGAGAAAAAAATGAAGTAGCCTATCCTGTGACCTGCACGTCTTCATGTTTATCTATCAAGTTTCATAAAATTTAGTTAATTCGTTTAACCGGTCAACTAACGAACGCCCCAATCGGGAAACAATACAATAGATAATCAATTGTGTCTGCGTTTCTCGCGATTGATGAGTTAAGAGTTATGGAGGAACATATATATTACAGAAAAAGTTCTATAAATCCGCAATTTAGTTTCAGTATCATATATAGAGCATATATAATCTATATATTGGTCCGTATATATTTATTTATTCATTATTAAACACGATATCTCTGTAAACAACGTAACTTACTTCATGACCAACCCTTACAGTTACAGATTTATTATTAGTATAGATGTTGTCTAACGTGGTATTCAGAGAGTTCAAAATACTTGAAGGCGATTCTGCATTTGCATGACGTGAATTACACCTCTGTACTGTTGGTAATTTATAACACTATATGTTACAGAACTCGAAAATTTACGACAAACGGTGCCTTGGCATTTTCCCATGTAAAGGTTATTATGCATAAAGAAAATCGAGACAATTAAGGAGTACGTCGCAATAAAGCCGTACCCTTCAATTGTACAATTGTAAGGGATATAATATGTGATCGGAAGGATTAATTAATGTCAGCACAACAAAAGCGCAATTGACGATATGTAAGTAAACTCGTTAATATTTACGGTCGTAATGTATAAGAACGTGGTATTTATTTGTAGATCCGGTTGCAAAATTTATTGTTGGTTTTTAGTGTTCCGTGTATCAAAAGCTAAAAAGGAACCCTATATGGGATCGATCACACGTTTGCAAGCCGTGTGGTTTCCGGCAAGAGAATAGGACCACTCTAAGTCTTCCCGTGGATGTCGTAAGAGGTTACTTAGGAAATAGAAGCTAAACAAAACTCATAAACATCAATGAGACCTCTCTAACCCGTCAAGCCAGCGAGGAGAGTGTAGGCCAAATCCTCTGTCTGCTCTGGCCAAGTATGGCTGCAGTAGTACAGAGAGGGTCATGCTCCTGCAGTGGAGATTAAAAAGACCTGATGATGATGATGACACGTTTGTCCGTCTGTCTATCTCAAGTCAAGATACAAAAATTTTTTATAAAAAAGTAGAAGCACTGCACATATCTTTTTATGTCTCTATTAGAAGCGGGTTGTGCTGTATAAAAATATTTAACACTGATTTTTAAATTTCAATAAGCATTACACAAACAATTACGAAATAAGAAGTAGGTGAAAGAAGAATAGATTCGCGATGTTCCGTGTCGAAGTACAAGGTTATCATATAACTCCCATGAAGCAGCTCGTTTCTGCCATAAAATATTGCATCAAGCTCACGTGTTCGCAGCACAGGCAACCAGCTTGAACATTCAAGTAATTGTTCCCCCATTTTGTAAGGCGCATGGGAACAAAGCCAAGTGGCGTGATTCGCGCAGGCATGCAATACCGTACTCTTGTATATATCCAACTTAGAATACAAATATTTGCACTGGTACTAAGGAGGCGTTTTAGTATCGTTTATGGAAGATTTCTGATCACTCTAATCTGGCCGTTTTTCCCGGTTGCATCCGGGATTAACCCCGGGCCCCAATGCATTACGCATTGGGGCACGGTCCGTTAAAATTACAGCAGGCATATGTTTTGACGGCAGGCCGCCTGCCTGACGCCAATCCTCCTTGTAAGTACTTGACAAATACCAATGAAAACTAGAAAAGTAGTCTTTGTAGTCTTCCTCAGCCTTTTGATCTTCATCAGTAATAAAGTTTTGTCGTCTGTATTTCTCCGTCAGTCCCTCTTTTTCTTGCCTTTAAATCCTTACTAATATTATACATGCGAAAGTGAGTTTGTTTGTTTGTTACGCTTTCACGCCGTAACTACTACTACGCCGAACCGATCATCATGAAATTTTGCATACAAGTTCTCTGGAGTACGGAGAAGGACATAGGCTACCTTTTATCCCGGGAAAAAGTACCAATCCCGAGAGATCGACATTGACGCGGGCGGAGCCGCGGGCGAAAGCTAGTGTAAAATAAAGAGTTATGCTAGTATTCCATTTAAGATCATATCGCATTGACTTACCGACCGACCGGAGCTGCTACTTTCCTTTTCCCAGCTTAAAATGCTTCCGATGGGCAGCAGCGTCGGAAGTACAAGAACCCAAAGAAACAGAACTCGCCAACCCGCCTGCCAAGCGTGGTGAGTATAGCATTATCCTCCCATGAAACCTCGGAAAGGCCATATTCATGACTTCTTACTGCTGAAATGATGATGATGATGACATTGACTTAGAGCCGATGTGTTTACATAATGATGCCCGTGACTGTACTCTTGCTAAGAAACTTTATTATAACTTTACAAAAGAAACACCAGTTTAATAAGTGTTCGTAACAGCGTCCCCTTATAAGATATAATCTGTTATAGATTTGCATAACTAATGCTTGTAATCCGACTGTTATGCGACTCGCCCAAACCGAATCAAGCCTAGATGTCATTGACACCTAACAAAATATATTGTTGCTGTTACATCTTGTAGTGTTTATATTTGAAACATTTGTAATCCAATCGGAACATTCTTATCAAATGAACTCGAAAGTGTTGATGCACACCAGCTATACGCACTATAGTGTCACCTTCCGTGTGCAAGCAAGAGCGCGATGGAGAGGCACGATCAGCTGACGCATCTATCCCTCTTTCACAGTTGTCACGTAACATTATTGTTCGTCAACCGACTTTATGGAAAATCGATTTTTTATCAAATAAACTCGGAAGTGCCGTGTGGTATCCGGCAGAGTAGAATAGGACTACTCCAAGTCTTCCCGTGGATGTCGTAGAAGGCGACTTAGGAAATACTATCTAAACAAAGCTTATAAACATCTAAGAGACCTCTCCAACCCGTTTGGCCAGCGTGGAGAGTGTAGGCCAAATCCTCTGGCTGCTCTGGTCAAGTATGACCCTAGTAGTACAGAGAGGGTCGTGGTCCTGTAGTGGAGACAAAAAAGGACCTGATGATGATGAAACTCGGAAGTGATGTTTTACTCGGAAATTTTGATGTATTTCTTAAGGTGATACCACTGTAAATAAGGCCGTTCAGAACCTTATTTATCTCGCAAAATACTTAAATTAGGAGTTTCAAATCTAAGTAATATGATTTTTGACTATTTCATCTCCAAAAATTGAAGATGAAAACACGTTTTGATTAAATTTTCTCGATAGAAATATTTTTGAAAAATGGTCTTCGTTCGCAGAGTTTTTGTTATTGTAGCTCAAATGCAACGAATGAAATAATGATTTTTAGACTAAAAGATAGGTTATTAGTAATTCATCAAAATTTAAATATGAAAATACAATTACCCGGTCTGATTTTATATAAAATAGAAATAAAGAATTTGGCGCTTACGTTTTTTTCTCTGAGCGACTCGAGACTATCTCCTATCTCATCATTCACGGGCTAAACCGCCAAGCGCTATCCCTTGCGCGCACTTGATCAGTCCTTTGCCGAGCGAAGGTACCAAACATTTGAGGCCTCGCCTTAATCAAACGCGACATTTGCTGGGGAACCATGCATGAATCATCTTTGTCGGAAAAAAATTCAATATTTAGTAAAAAAAAAAAAAAAAAAGAATGATGTCGTGTAAATTTAGAAGAAAGCGTTCTTTACACATGGAAGAGTTGTTATTGTTAAACGTTTCAACACGTTCTAATAAATTTGAAAAAGCAGCTAGGTCAGCAACTTCATTGTTTTATTTGTATTCTTTATTTTATTAAATTTACTAGCTGCCCCGGCGAACTTCGTTTCGCCATAAGTTAAAAACTATCCTATCTCTCAAGTTGGATCGAACTGCACATGGTGTGCGAATTTTATTATAATCGGTTAAGTGGTTTAGGAGTCCATTGAGGACAAACATTGTGACACGAGATTTATATATATAAAGATATTTTTCTTTATGATATGTAGGTACCCTTTGACCTTGATACTGAAAATAGCTCGCTCAAAAATTAGTTAATTAAACCAAATACTAAGTTTTTCTCTAATTTAATGATTACCTATTTATTTCTCTGTAACATGTTAAACGTCTTAAGAACCTGGGCTCTGTCTATCTGAGCGTTTTCTTCGCTATTATGACAACACGGCCGGCCGTTATTTTTAAAGTATTAAACTTTAATAATAACGGCCGGCCGTCTGCCTGATGCTGTATCTTGGGTAGAGAAAGAGTTTCCCTATTTTACTGTTCTGCAGAAGCCACATAAGGATAAAGATTTCAATACGAAACAGAAAAAATAAATAGTGTCTGTTTAAACGCTTCCGTATACAAGTGATCTCAAACACGTGTCTAGTACAAATTTGTATTAAGTGAGAACCGATTCGAACCCGATGTGGGTGGTAAGCATAACCTCAGAAGCACTTTTTGTGTACCGAATATATTTGGTGATGCAGACCTCCTGCGTCGCGAACTTATTGATATCATTAATAGGACGAGTTGGATTAGCAATAAGAAACGGGATGTGGTCTCTGATGTAATTAACTCTGGGATTGATTTGATGCTCAGTGTTGTGTAATTTGGTTGGTGATTTGAGTTTGAGTTTTACAGCACCGTATTTCATTGGTGTAACTAGTGATGTGCCATTTCTGGGAATATTGAAAACTTTGGGAATATTCCCGTGTATGTTTCCGGAATCTTTCCCGAAGTTGGGAATTTTGGAGAATATTGCTGTAACAAAGTTAAAGATTTTATCCTACATGCAGAGTGCAGAGCAAATTTCGTTGCATTTTTCGTTGCATATTTGTAAACGGTTCTGTTGACGATGAAACGGTTTTCCAGAACGAACAAGAATAATTGGGCTGTTCATTATTTGTGTGTGTTAAAAATTGGTCTAAAACTTTACTCTTCGCTTTCATTGTTGCACGCACGTAAATAAATAAATATATGCATAGCAGTATAAAGGATTAAATCATATTATTAAAAAGAATGGAAACTTTGGGAAAGTTTACGGAAATATTGGGTAATATACCCCGTAAATTTACAATGTGTAAATTTCCGTATATTTCCAATATTCCCACCGTTACATACCTAGTGATGTGCACTAGGTGTAACCATGTAACGGTGATCACATTTTAATGTCTTGTGATCTTAGTTAAATTATTTTTATGCCGGTTTTTTCGTTCTTATCCATACTTCTCTATTCATGTCCATACGAATCCATATTAATATTATAAATACGAAAATAACTCTGTCTTGTCTGTCTTCTTTTCACGCTTCAGCCATTGAACCAATTTGGATGAAAGTTGGTATGGAGGTAGTTTGAGACCCGGGTAAGGGTGAGATCCCGATCCGAGTCATCCCGGGTGAGACATAGGGTACCTTTACTTTCCGGAAAGTCTACTGTTCCCGAGGGATAAACAATAACGCGGGCGGAAAGCCGCAAGCATAAGCTAGTGCACCATATGTCGTTATCATTACGTTTTGTACCAAGTTCATCACCTATATTTGGAGTTGTTTATAGCCTCAGGCTGGGTATCGATCACAACGCTAATAACAGATTAAACATCGATATGTCAGCATTAGCTTCTTAGGATTTCGGTAATCCATCCGGAAGGTCCCCGCTGACACCATGAACGATGTGTGCCTAATTTTATACTCTGCCATGTTTGAATACGTCTCGTTGTTGCTTGCACTCAATTTGATTGATTGTTTTTTGTCCATGAGCTATATCCGGCACTTCTATGATTTACGCTCCTTGATACTTCCAGTCGTTACTTTTTTATTTTAGTCAATAAAAGTGCAGATCAATCGACGCGTACCTTTTCCTGCCGAGTCGGCTATAAACAACACTTTATTTCTCTCCCGCGATAAGATCATGAAATGTGATATTGCATCTTTAATTTCACGAATTAAGTTTATAACAATCAATTCAGTTACAAGTGGAACGACGGAAGCGAGCTGACTAATTAATTTCAGTTGATATTTCTCTCGTAAAACAGCTAAGTTATTGGCTGTTAACGCGGAATTAATGGTTCAGCTCGGGTGACCTCCGCGCGGCCGACTTGCTTCTTTGTGGCTTAATTTTATCTGAATAGGGCCACTTTGTTGTAAAGCGTTTACGCGGTCAACTAAATCGTTTTTCACCTTTTAAAGCGCAGCATTTATAACATTTTGACTTCCGCACCTTTGTTCTCTATCATTAAGCTATTAAAATTAATAATTCTAGCATTAAAGTTATTTAGCTTGATATTGCTTCATCTATTGCGGCTTTAAATCGCTGCTCTTTGTAACGTTCATTAATTACATTGGCATTCACATTTTGTATCACAATAGGATTGGCAGTAATTGATAATTCATGGTATCTATCGTGTTAGGAAGCAGCTCTTGCATACAGGTCGTAAATAGCGTAATATCCTGCATGTCATTTATCACAATATTGTCTGGCGGCAACGTTTTATCTCATCCGTGGCCGGCAGGTGGGTGTCCACCGTTTTAATATTAATTGATCCTGCATTATTTCTGCCGTATCCGTGCAGAATTGCTCCGTCTATATCTACGTCACTGTCAGACGCGATTTCCTTCTATTATGATTGGATTAGATGAAACGTGAAACTGACACTACTTATTTACTCTCCGCTATTATAAATAGCCGGAGGATGTTTATTGCTGCACACTCCACTCACTACTATTTAATAAATGTATAATGATTGGATGAAAAGCCACTGTGTTCGATTGTACCAGTTTCTAATTTCATTCTGCTTGTCCTAGTATTTGTTAACATTTGACTGCCCAGCAATCGGGTAGATCTGATATAGCGGAGTTATCGAATCGATCAATAAAACATGACTCACGTGTACCGCGACTTTAATTTGACGATCATTGCCAATGTTTATTTGAACAGTTATTCGGCACACATTTCCTACCGGTCGTGTCTGCCGCTTTGACGGCGCAAACTAGCCAATGTACCGATCTCGACCTCCCGACCTTTATTTGCAGTGTTGGGGAAAGACCAGTTTTTGAAGAACCCGCATTCCTTCGCTTTGGTTCGCTGCTTGTATTTTCCCATAGCTCACGTCTTCTGGACGTCGTGGAAGGACGCCCGTTAGTCCGGAGGTCATCGGCAGGTGCTGATTTGCACTTGACGAGGTTGCTTTTCCTATTTTGGTTTTCAATTGTTAAGAAATAAATGTCTACGGGTTCTTATTAAGTTCCCATGGTTGGATGAACTCGCTGAATCAACATCAAAATGCTTTTACGGTATTGTGTCTATCGTTGCGATCGACTTGTGATAATTCGACTTAAGATTTCTCTCTATTTTAAATACAACAGATGTTTGTTTTGTTGTTAGATGAACTATGTTATATCTCCATAATATCTTCCTTTTTATTAACCAATCAACTGATTTAATTTCAAATGCAGCTGATGTTTAACCTTTAAATACTTTGGATTTGTTTAGGAAATCTCCCATAGCCTCGTTTGATTGTGGATCATTACAGTCTGTTTGCGTTACCTAATTAATGTTATTGTAGGCATGTAATAAATCCGCTTAAGCACAATTATCCTCAGGCGGTGTCGCTATCGGGTATATTAATTACAAAACACGGCCCACCTCATCGCGGAAGAATTTATACACAACCCATTGTTTACGCCGGTACACTGTATAAAACATTTAACGCGCTTTACGAGAGTAAATTGATTATTAATAACACATCCATTAATAATGAAATAGCCAAAAAGGATCGAGCTGGACGATCGCCGCCTCCTTCCAATAATTTATGTTATTACTGCCCCATCTTCTCGTAATGCATCCGACATTTTAAACATTCACTCATTATAATAATATTTTGTCGATCTCTCTTCGAGAACAAAGTTGACGCATTCGAGAGACGAGGAAACAATGAACGATATTTTGCGACAATAGCAAAAATGTATTCAGATTTTATTTATTGGATTGTTATAGTTCTCTTATGGCGTTTTGTCAATAAGCTTCACATGTTTCGCGTTTTTTTTATTCATGAAGCGTATGATATAAAGCGGAATTTATGGTCGGTTGTGTATGTTCGTCACGTCTGATGGCTGCGGCTCCATCATGATAAGCGCGTCGTGTTAACTGCTTGTGATTTTCCATTGCGGGAAGTTGTGGAAATGCTAAGTGATGTGTCACCTCACCTGCCTACGGCGGGTCAGTGAACCATCTGCATTTTTTACCATCACGAATAATATTGTTCTGTTGTTTATTTGTATAACATTATCTTAAACTAGATTTATTTATTTTTAAATTTAAGTTGTTAACAAAATTTATTTCAGTACTTGTATTTTCTTTAAATACACAACGAAACAACTACTTAAGTAAATCGTTGAATCTTTTATCAATTGTAGTACTACGCATGAGTTTATGTCAATATTTGCTCACAATCCAAATACTTGTTTGTTGGTTAGGTCTTTAAATTTCTAGAGTACTAATGGCAACGTTTCAAGAAAAACACGTTCTGTAACGCGCCGTATAATATCGTACACACACGGCGAAATTTGCCAATGTAGTCCGTTGGTCCCTAGTAAATTTAGTCGTGGTCGTGACTTTGCACTGATGCTGCACATGAATGGTCTTCAATGTAAAGCTTCGTTTATTATTTACTCAACTTTCATTAATTTCATTTTCAAGAATCCAAATTTTAATATTCTCTCGCGACCCACAAGCAGTTTGCGGCCGTTTAACAAGTCCAGTGAAGTTAGTCGTGACATTGCATTGATGCTGGTCTTGAATGGTCTTCATTATAGGCCCTCATTTGTTTCGTACGCACGTACTGACACACATCGGGCAGCATCATGAATCTTGAACAGTTACTGCTCTTTATGCCTGAGGGCTTAGGGTTGCCAGATAATAGGATGTCCGTGAACTTCTAGTGTAAAGTATCGAATATTATATATTTTATCAATATTATTTTGCCAGATCGATTATTGCTGATGATCTCTGTTCTTTAAACAAAACAATAATAAATTCGATTGTTAAATCTCAAATCAGATACTTGACTCTTCTTACCGGTTACATAAACGTTAGATTAGACCTTAAATTTTTATTGCCTTCCCTGCTGTCTTGGGAGAAAAAAATATCGTAAAATGTGCCAGCTGCTTCTCTTCCTGCGCAGATCGTAAAAACCGATCGAAGGTTGGCCTAAAATCAGCAATGCACAATCATGTCAATAGGCGATGCGGCTACCAACCCATCACTATTTTGATTCCTTTTTCCATCTACACGCCATGCTAAATGTGGTCATAAGGTCTTATAGACCTAGGCTATGTGTACCCCGCAAGGGAAATAGACGTGATACTAAGTATGTATGTATTTACATTTTTAGGATTTTTTGCCATCAGAATTCATCAGATAGATCAGCAATCAAAGCAAAACAATAGGAATAGGATTTCCTTCGAATTTGAAATCTTTTTACTTCGTTTGGTAACCCTACATGAAGTCCGTCATCCAGTGATCTTCAGGTACCTAATCCCAGTGTCTCAATGTCAATGCCGACTGTTCATAGTAAGACGATTAAACCTCAGCTGACAGTTCCCACAGTTGCATGAAATGTAATGACGGACCGTTATGCGGTCGAGTGAAGCCGCATGGGATAATATTGCTGCGGAATAACAGACGGAATGGAAGTGTAGTTTGTTGTAACCATTAATGTTGGTGGTTTTTATCCAGACTGTGTCGTGTATTGACCTGATGGACAAAGAACATGATTGCTATGAGATGGAGACAAAGGTAATAGTGATGTTAATAGTCAAATTTCCTTTGGCCGTAAGAGCAATATCTCTCAAGGGGATTAACTAGTGCCACCCATATTTATATTCTTTTACACCTAAAACACAAAATAAAAAATCTAAATCTTGAATTCTGTAATAAATTACTTGTACTATTTTCCATTATTTTTCATCTGATAAATTAAGAGAATGTTTATACCGAAAGTGGCCATTTTTGGCGGTATAAACAATTATCTTTATTTGTAATACGATAATACCAAAATTACTACAAATCTACAACCGAAGTAGGTTTTGGATTGTTTTAATTTGATCTGATTTAGGAGTAAAAGAATAAAATAATGGATGGCGGTAGTTTTGCTTATCTAAGCCCTAAATTAGGTTCACACGAATAGTTTCAGGGTATTGTCCACTCAAAATGAAGCAACTAAGCATATAAATTGATTGTATTCACTTGATATTTCAAGTCCAAAATAGGATATTTGTTATCATGAAGAGAAATTTTCTACATGATGAGTTAAATTTTATAGTTACTTAAATGATTGAGTACGTCGTGCACAGACAATAATATCTCCGCAGCCTTCAGTACTGGTATTCAGGCCTCCCTGTCACTTTTATAAAACTTGTCATAAACCGCTTGAGTCGATAGATTAGAAGTATTCACATCCGCCAGTTGCATGTTAGCGAGTTGCTAACTGTTTTCATCGACACCAGTCATTGTCTCTCAGATCCGTTTGTGAATTGAAAACCATCTCGTGCTTCAAATCGAGGTTTACGCAGATAACCGTTTCTCGTTTATGGAGACACGGAGGCTGCTGGCTGGGCGTAATACGGAACTCGGCGCGTATTTTACGTCTATGCAAATCCGCACTGCGTGGCGAAGTCCCCGGAAAGCGCGACGTCGTTAACAGCTGCTGATTTTGAAGTGGTAACGCACGTTGTAATTGATTTTCAACCCGACCTAAATAACATTGTCGTCTTAATGATTGGCGTCTCCAACTTCCTTAGCTGCTGTTTTGTTCGCTCAGTTGATTTGTCATGGTCAGTTTGATGTCTTAGCCTGCAACTGTCTTGCGTTTTCGTTACGGACAGGATGAAGAAGTGAACCCCTTATTTGATCCGTGCAGCGTTGGGCTTTCAAGAAAATGAGACTGTCTAATGTTCTAGACCTCAAAATGAGGGCGTCTCATAAAGTACTACTATGTAAGTACTAGTACACTACGGAATGTCCAAGTGAGAGGCGCCCAAACAATCCGGCTCCCAAAAGACTTTTAACATACTCCTAAAAGCCTGTAAAAATTAGTCAGCAGCCTCACGTATATCTGGGTCTTCTAAGACAATTCGGATTGGCCTAAGAAGATGGTGAAGACACGCTTATATACGCTATCGAATAAGAAGCTCACGTCACGTAGTAATTAGATCGGCAACCGTTAATTCGTGTTGTGCGATGGTCCACCGATTTATTGACGACGCAATCAGGTCTTGCGGTATATCGCTCTGACTGGTCTCTTGGGCTCAGAAAATTTAAAAAGGCTAGATTTTTTTTTGTATAGTTGAGGAGATATTATTTAATAAATACTTTACTTCGTGTAGTGCGATGGTCCCATGATTTTTGAGGGCGCAATCGGGTCTTCCGGTATATCGCTCTGACTAGTCTCTTGGGTTCAACAATTTTAAGATGGCGAGATTATTTTTCGTAGAGTTGAGGGTAATAAATAAATTAATAATCTTATTCGTGTAGTGCGATGGTCCAACGATTTTTTGGGACGCAATCGGGCCTTGCTGTATTGTATAACGCTCTGCCTTGTCTTTTGGGCTCAAATATGTTAAGATATCTAGATTTTCGTTGAGTTAATGAGGAATCAATTAATACCCTAGATACGCTCAAATGATGATTTGAGCGTTTTCTTCGTACAACATTTTGCGAAACTATAGAAGTAGGTAGTATAGCCTTTTGTATTCTTCAGAATTGAGACTTTTATAGTAGTAAGTATCTAAACTGAGACTTTATATAAAGGAAAATAATAATCTTGAAATTATCTTAGAAAACAATACTCGTGATTGGAATACTTAGTAGTAAATACGCAGCCGGGTCTTTGGACTGCGCGCACCGAGCACTCCTATACGATTTCCCATCAAAGTTTTTGTCTTTGTGTCGACGTTAAAAATGCGCTTAATGCGTCTCGTTAACCTTTAGCAAAAACGCACGTATGTACTTACAATTGCGGAAGCCCAGGTTCTAGGGTTGCCAACCGTCATGTATTTCACGAGCGTCCCGTATTTTTAACATGAATTTAAAATGTACCGCCGGGATAGGCTATGTCCCTTATTTAACGAAACTCTACGCTACGTTATTCTCGCTTGAATCGTCACATTCACGCCACAGTTACAGGTCTTAACTGTCTTAGTAAATTAAATATCCTATCACATAATTCCAATTACAGATAAAATACAGCGTGTAAATTTACCACCAACTTGGATACTCAAAAAACATCGACATGTTCTTACAAGTATTTAGCCAGCCCTACAAATCGTATGAAATTTGAGTCACGGAAAAAAATTACGGTGTTTATGTTAAGTGTAATAAGTTTATAATAAAATATTACGAATTTGGTAAAAAAAAACTCGCATTTTTGAAGTTCATGATCTCTGTCCCTGTGATAGAAAAAAAAAGTTGGCAACCCTACCATGTTCCTATCTCCACTTATCTCCGCCATCTGTAATTTCTTTGTCGTCTCAGTACGAGATAAAATGACAAATGAGAATATTTAGTGGATTAATGAACCCCATTTGGAGTAAGTGTTCCTTGTTGATAAAACTCCGATTAAGTTGGCAATATTCAATGCAACGATGTTGGAAATTGATTTTTATGATAAGCAATCAATCTTACTATAATGCCGTGTAATTTAATTTATTTTTTACCATATATTGAGCAAAATCCTTGGAGGCTTGATGTACAAAACTTTGTTCGGCCTGATGTAATATTATAAAGTTTTTTGATAATGTAAGACTAAAATGTGATTTTTTTACAATTATCCTACTTCCATCTGTGGTTTCCTCCATTGAACTCCCTTTTAATATCATTTTGATTTTGTTATTAAATACCTATCTTAATATGAAGATTTTGATAAGTTTATTAGTGGTCTATACATAATTCATCTTCGTCCCTTACAATCCCTATGTAGTAAACAGACCCAAGGATGCAAAGCCAAAGGGTTAGGATGTCTATTTTTTATAATTTTGTTAAAGCGGTTTTTAAATCCTTTGAACTCGTATTGATTGTTATTCTTACATATATGCTTTACATTTATCATGTTACAATTGTTTTGTAGATAGCGATTTCTTCGAAGTCGATAAATAGACATGTTTTCGAGCCTAAATTTCCATTTACAATCACACATTCATTCATGTGCATTCGTCCCAATTATCCAATAAGTTCATGAGTCTCCACTCAACGCGAGTTGACGACCTAGCCTGGCATATAAATCGAAAGGCGCACATATCCTGGCGATCTAGACCAGGGTTGCTGCTAATATCTAGTATAAGTGTAGGAGGTTCGTTCGGACACTCTTTCACGGATATGGAACCAGACACAATAGACATAACCATAGAAATGTACGTTTACAGATGGGATGTCCGAGTGTTAATATATTAGTATCAGGAGTCAAGATTGCGTTAATGAGGCACCCTCGAAAGTCGTTCATATCCTGGCGATCTACACCAGGGTTTTGCAAACGTCCAATATGTGTGTAGGAGGTCCGAGTCTAAAAAGGCTTGTTTGTCTTACTTTGTATGGAAAGAAACGAATATACATGACATAGGTGTCATTGTATTTGTCCTTAACAACTTAGTACTTACATTCATTTTTCATTTGATAAATATTTGCTTCTGGTGCGTCTATTGTTATTAAGAAAATCTTAATCCGATGCTGGCTAATAAAGATTATTCATATAACAAATAATAAATATATACGGACAAATCACACAGATTGAGCTAGCCCCAAAGTAAGTTCGAGACTTGTGTTATGGGATACTAACTCAACGATACTATATTTTATAGCAAATACATATATAGATACGCATCTAAGACCCAGGCCAATCTGAAAAGGATCATTTTCCATCTTGACCTGGCCGGGGATCGAACCCGGGCACTCTCGTGTCGCAGGCTGGCGTGTTGACCGCAGCGCCACGGAATAATAGCTGATCGAAAAATGTCTAACAGTAACAACCCTGGTCTAGAATAGTCCTAGACGACTGATTCGTTCCCCAGATTGTTGACATCGATGAGATCATAACCTAAATACTGGACTAGGAGATACGAGTATTTGATATCGTCCTTTTGACCTATATACTTAAAGGAATAGCGCTTTGACCAAGCCTGTATTAAAGACCAACTGCCTACTGGTATTGAGCTTAATTGCTTATCAAAATATAGTTCTTCCTTTCTTTTACGTAATTCTTAATAGCGAGGTGTCCCCACTGCATCCATAGTTCATCCATTTATTTCGAAAAATAGTTTTTGTGATAGTTAATTTCGGTTATCCCATGATCATTTATAACAAGAAGAAGAATAAGAAACAACGAAGAGTTATAAGAGTTTCCATCTAAAAATCAAATTCTCGTGTCGGTGTCATTTCGTTAAAAGAAATACATGCTTACTTTATAATAAATAATCCAATTCTTGGTATAAAAAAAAAACTAATGAACATAAAATCTTGCAGCAGGATCCTGGACCGATGATAAGACTGACGTTGAGCTGGTTAAGCGCACACGCACGATTTGCGCGGCGCCGGCGCGGCTCCAGCCAGATTCATGTTGAGGTTTGAGCAGCTGGGGGCGGAATCACGACTCCGCTGTCAGAAAATGGCAACTGACCTTCTGTTAAATGTCTTCATGTGTGATAAAAGAGCGAATGGATATTGAAAGGCAGCAGGATCCTAGGCCGATGAAAAGACTGACTGACGTTAAGCTAAGCGCAAACGCACATTTTTTGCGGCGCCGGCGCAAGGTCCAGTCAGCAACACTCATATTGAGGTTTTAACAATCTGGGGGCGGAATCACGACTCTGCTGAGAGCATTTAAGAAAACCCTTAACTTTTTTATATGCTTTCCACCAGATCTCAGCTCTGATTTGGAGTGTCCGATTAAACCGTTGTCATTGAATGATATTGTATTATTGACAAGCCGGAATAACTGACACATTGTTGCCGAATTAGAGTTACCGGACCCAACGCCTCAGTGTTGCGTCCACTTATTTCAGAAAACCCTCATTCCATAAACCTTCTTTACACAGTTCGTTACTCATTAGAAATATTGTACGACCTTTTTGGGATCGGTCATTTAGCTGCGAAATAATTGTTGTTAAAAAAAATAGGATTTTTTTTCAACAACGAGTCTTAAAAGATTTCAAGAACATTAGAAAGGGAAACTACTGCAACTAAAATTATGTATCTATGTTGCTCCCTGGACAGAAGGATAGTTTTGTGTTCTGAAGTGTTTGCTCGAGACATTTGCCAATTACGTGATTGAAGATGATAATGAAACATTATTATTATATTGAAAATTTTATGTCCAATTCAAGGCGATATTACTCAATCACCAATCGACACAAACATTAATTTAACATTGACATCATTCTTGATAATTAAAACGTCACCTCTAGTAGACATGCTTTTAGAAACCAGCCCTTGGCAGTCGTGAGGAGATATCTAAAGGTGGACGTGAACCGGTGGTGTTAGTGCCGTCAAGGTCACCGGGGTCACGCTGACACGTTACGCCAGGTCACGCATACGTCAACTCCCGACCACGAAATCCACTCAATCATATTCATAATCGCACCTTTGAGCAATCGAATCAGATGAAAGCGACAAGGTCATGATTAAGTCAATCGTCAATGAACGCTTTAATTGAGATTTAAAAGCCATTTATCTATAATTAAGAAACAATATTACTTACACCTAAGCTATAATTAAAGTCACTGCTCCATTTAATTCGATACCTAGTGACGAAATGTTGCGGTTACAATTGGAGATAAATGGAATCGATAAGGGACAACGATCAAGTTATTACTCGGTGAGCACTCGGAAAGTAATTTAACATTAGTGTTAGCTCACACCTTCTCTATTCACTATTCAATTTCCATTGCGTCAGTCATGAAATCTATAATGTTAGCCATAATTCTGTCACAAACATCATAAAGGCTCTGTTTGTATGCAACAGCGAAACTGCCTGTTTTCTGTGCCGCTGAATCAATCATCCACATTTCATCCATCGCAACGGCTGTCAACAAACTATGATAAATATTCGGATGCGACGCCACGATCGACGTCACGTCAAAATCGTTACGAAATCGAGCATATCGAGAGCTCGATTATTGAACCCAACCCTGAACTTAGAATTGGCTACACAATGAGTGCTATTTAATCTATGGTTATTAATTGAGTAGCGTGACAGGATCTGAGGTATTGTCGCCAAGTCCATGACCGGTGTTAACCTACATGATGATTGTGCAAGAATCGATATTGTATCGAATCGGAATCGAATCGGCCCGTCTGCGTTGCGAAAGAGGCCCTACGATGATGATGATGAATTATAATTAGTGGCCATTGTGCAGTGCGCGGCTTGCGCTCAAGGAGAAGTAATAGATTGTTGTGGTGTTGGCGACAATGATAGGAAGATTGCACAAGATATTAAGCGTGGAAGTCTTATAGAAATATAATAAGTAGATGAAACATCAAGGCTTTCCAAATTCATTGAAAACTTTACGTTTTCAATTAATCTGAGTACCATCAGGTGAGATGAGAGACAAATGCATTAGGCATTTAGTAAAAAAAAATACCAAATATATACAAATCAAAAAAATTACAAAAAACAATAACTGAACATACATTTTAGCATCATAAAATCGTCCATGACTTATTTCTAGTGACAAAGTTCGACCGAGTTGACTAGAGACCTTTTTGTGATCGATTTGTTTACATTATTTCTCTTTCATCAGTTAAGTTCAGACATACTCCTCAACTGTGTCTGGCTTACTGCAACTGGTATTTTGCTATTGTTTATTAACGAGCCTTTTTTTCTCACGTAATAGATCACCACACAAAGTGAAGCGTTGGCCGTCTTCTGTCCAACTGTTTTATCGCTAAGTTCTGTGCAATACTCCTCAATTTTTGCTTATTAAATTATCGCAAACTGTATTTTGCTACTAGTCATTATTGAGTCCCGTCAGCATCAAATTTTTAAAAGCTGTCTTTTGTCATCAACTAGCCCTTATTTCTCTAGATATAGAGCACCACCCAAGGTGAAGCGCCCGACCCAGTTGGCCGTCTGTCCATCTGTTTCATCAACAGTTAATTTGTTTTATTAGCCGAGATTGGCTCGCGGGTCAGCTCTTGTTGAGAATTCGAACCGCAATTGCTATTGAGCTATTTGACGATATTAATTTGCTTTCGACATGCATGGTGGGATGTTGAAGTTCTTCCTTCAGCGTTCGTAGTTTCGAGCCTTTCAGTTTGGATAGTCTGATATCAGTGTGGGCCTCTAGCAGATTCGAGAAGAGAGAAGTTGCCAAAAAGCATCGGCAATGACGACCTATGTGGCCTGCGGCTCAGTGGTACCGCATAGGTATTTGAATCACAGGTTCTCAGGTTCAATCCCCCTGCTTTGATACAGAATGTAATGTTAAGAAGAAAGAAGGAAGCAATACTGCTAGTTAGAAGAATACGAAAATTTAGTGTACATATATATTATTAGAAAAATAATGTTACTGTTGTTTAATTGTTTTAGTAATAATAATTTTATTTTCTGTTCCAGGTAATTACTACGCTTTCTAAAGACTACCGATAAGCTGCGTATGTGGGTAAGTTAATTGAGGACGCGATTACCAAGTAACGCTATTGCTGATTAGAGAAACGTGAAAAATAAATTACTACGGTATGGTTCTTTTTACATAATATCAAAATCAATAAAAGAGCGGCCATTACTTTGCGGATAATCGTATAATTATACAATTTGCGGATTTAAAAAAGGGTTATTAATTTTTTTTTAAATTTCATCCATCTGAAAATTAATGTTACATGATCCAAATTTACATATTTTACTTGCCATGCTTTGCGTTTTGTAGTGTAATAAAACCAAACTTCAACCCAGTAACGACTCATTGCTAAACGTGGTATTGCGATCTTTGTCTATCAAATTCTATTTAGTATCCTAGTCTTTCAAATCGATGAAAATGATACCTACAACCTCTAGAACCTACCCTTTAACCCAAATACTTAATCGAGATGCCGATCAATTAATCAATTGATTTATTCGATCGGCCCTGAAATGAATTAATGTAGCACGCATGCCCATCATTTATCTTAATGAAAATCACTAATTCGGGCTGCGCGGGCGCAACCCTTGGTATTAAATGTCGACTTGAGGGCATTCAGTCCGGAATTTTGAAACTCGGTAACTCCGAAGGTTTACTCTTAATTTGATTTTCGATCCGAGAATTTATACTTCTAACATTGCATCTTCAATTTTTCTAATATCCCAGGAATATTGTCGTAAGGAACTAGTTCCCAGTCCATAAAGTGAAAAAAAAGGGTAAGGTCGTGAAACCCTCCGTCAATTGAGAACGAAGTTATTGTACACTTTTTCTTTAATTTTGTGCAATTGTGGTGCGCGCTGTCTAGAGGACTGTTTCTGGATGTTTTTTTGGGAATCACTCTACCTGGCCATACAAAAATTTACTTCGTTCTAAATTCTGCTGACATTTTTACGTCGGTCATAATAAAGTCCTCTGTAGAGGACTACAACATATGAAGGTATTTCAATCCGATGTTATTACGGAATTTAATCCAATGGATACCGAAAATAAAGTTCGGAATTCCGAAACAGAGACTCCGATATTGCACACTCTATTCTACCCGAGAGCTGCTGGCCAATTTGTTGTCGTGTCGTAGCATATTAAACAGTTAATTAGTCCGCGATTTAGCAACGGTATTAATAATATTATTTATTATTTGCATTCGTGAGAGACCTACATTCTACAGCGTGCTTCACGATTGTGTTCCATATAAATTTATTGAAGACTAGCTTTCGCCCGTGGCTCCGCCCGTCGGGATCCCTCGGGATTGGTACTTTTTCCCGGGATAAAAAGTAGCCTATGTCCTTCTCCGTACTCCAGAGAACTTGTATGCAAAATTTCATGATGATCGTTTCCGTAGTTACGGCGTGAAAGCGTAACAAACAAACAAATGAAACACTTTCGCATTTATAATATTAGTAAGGATAAGGATACGAGGGAACTATAGCGTTTATCGCACTGCATTTAGCAATTATGTACGTCTTGTAAGTTCTTCAAACAAATAATAAGTCACTAGCTTTTTTCTCGCGACTCCTTCCGCGTATATTACAGACTATGTTACGGCTGGTAATATAGCTTATAGATATATATAAGTAATTATAAAATTAGCTGTCGTTTTTGAGTTTATCCATTACTAACCAAACATACAGACATTTCATCAAATTAGGTCTTAAGGATTGATGTAGATAAATAGATTATATCATATGAATGAATGATGATTTGGGTTACGATTAGGCAGAAGACCAAGTCAGGTTGTGGGTGTTATTATGCTTTTTAGTTCTTGACTTTTATGTATATAGGGAAAAAGACGTGATAGTTTGTATGTATGTATAGTTTCTGATATAATTATATCGCACGCAGATCGCTGAAGATTGCAGCAGGCGCTTCGATATCGCACGAGAAATAGAGATACGTTTTTGCTAATGCCTATTGAGCTGACATTATGTAGGTTTTAGAAGTGATGTAAAAACTTGAGATCATTGATTGATTAAGGTTTTAGAGCAAGCATTGTTTTAAAGAGGAATTTTTTTTTGTTCTATTGTTATTGTTGTACTTAAAAGTCAATGTACTGCAGTTTATTATTCTAAAAACCTGAGTTGTTCATCTTATATTTGAATACATTGTCGTGTCTTTAAAAAATTGTTAACTACTACGTTATGTAGTATTGATTGCTGGTAAATGTTTACTTGTATTACATCGCAAATGCCGGAAAACAAGCGGAAAGCCTTCGACCTAACTTCGCGCCAACCTTCGATACAATATTAGAGCCGTATCAATATGACCTCACAGCGGCGACAATGTTATGTCATACGCGCAACACGTGACGCAAGCTTGCCAAAATAATTGTAAGCGTTGATTTTGTTTTGCCTAACATTTTTTTAGCTACTCGCAGTATATTATAGCCAGATTTTTTTACTTTAACGCAATACTAACATGAAATACAAATCGACGTCTGAGTAGATGACGTCTTAGTAGAAGCTTTACCACTTCTATGCTTCGTTCGGCGAGTGAGAGAGCCGGAGGCCTATCCTTCCCCCGCCCTCCCCATTTCCTTCCCCCAACTCCTTGAAAGGCCGACATCGCACCCGTCACACCCTGGTGTTGCAGTTGGGCAGCGGTGATCACTTACATCAGGTGACCCGCTTGCTCGTTTGCAATCAATACATCATTAATTTATTGGTTTTAAGAACTGTTGATAAAATATCTTTAATATATGTATATATAAGTGTAGTTATTTTTTCGTGTCGCATATTTATTAAGGGTTTAAGGTAAGGTGCAGTACTCATAACGTTAAGGCATGCTATTCTTTGAACGTTTTTAAAAATCTTCGTTGCATAGCGATTCTGAGTTCTTTACAATACACTCTTCATCCTTTCGAAATAAAACTTGCAATATTAATTGCATAAATATTAATAAAAAATATATGACGAAGGTAAACATAAACCACATGAAAACAAACCTATCTTTAGGAAATTTAATAAAAAACCCAAATGATGTGGTCCAATTGGTGGAAACAGAACAATCTTATCGATCCAATTAACGATTTTTTGTGGTGCCACTAAAACAGATAAGATAGGTGATAATATTCGAGGCTACTTAACGGTAGTTGTAAATTGGCTAGTTAAACGGTGTCATTTCGTTGATAACACTGTAAAAGCATTCAATAGGAGTTATAATCTTAACTGAAAAAAAAATGGTTCTCTGTAAAGTCGGTTTTCGGACGATCATTTTACGTGATTACGGTGAAAGAGAGATAGACGCATCACAAACCGAATACTGCCATTAGATGCTTCACAAGCCGAACGCTTAGGCTGATCGTGCCTCTCTATTTCTTCTTCCGCGCTCTCGTTGGCACGCGAAACGTGACACATTTTCATGCGTGCAGCCGGCGTTCTCATCGATTTATAAGACTTACGACAAAAATGTGCTCAAATTCCGCTTTATGTGGTCACAGGATACCCAAGTCAACGGGTGTTGGTCTATTATAGTATTCCTGTTCATAATAATGATAATGACGACTGATGGTTGTTTTCCTGTTAATTAAATTATATTTATGCAAGTGTCTCATTCTACATCTACGGTTGTTAAATATTAAATACTCTAAGAGAATAATTAAACTTTAAAAGCCATATTGAAATAAAGATTTTTTAGTTTCAAATGCGCTTTATTTTAGGGGCGGATACTTGATTAATTTTTCGATTAGACTCCCCATTTTGAGCAGATATAGCTACTATCAGGGAAATGTACACAGCAATATTACTTACATCAGATATATTGCACTTCTCAAAAAATAAATGTATGTATACGGACAAATCACACAGACTGAGCTAGCCCCGAGGTAAGTTCGAGACTTGTGTTATGGGATACTAACTCAACGATACTATATTTTATAACACATACATAAATAGATAAACATCGAAGACCCAGGCCAATCTGAAAAAGATAATTTTCCGTCTTGACCTGGCCGGGGATCGACGCCCGGGCACTCCGTGTCGCAGGCTGGCGTGTTAGCGCCACGGAGCTTTCAAAAATCGACACCGAATCTTTCTAATAACTTCTACTTATTCCATTACGCCTCTGACAGTCGAAGAAATTGCCGTTCGGCGGAGTATTACGATCAGCCGGCCTATTTGCTAACTCAGTGACCAACGTTTTGATAGTCACTTCGAAATACATTGCGGGTTTCCTATAATTAACTATTTTTATTAAAGAGATATAAAACCTAATGTACTTTGAAATGACTATCAAAACGCTGGTCACTGAGTTAGCAAATAGGCCGGCAGATAGTTTTACTAACGTCGTAATTCAAACGCACTTAGGATATTGCTAGTCAGTATTTCAAATATAGGCAGGTTGGGCTCATAACAGATTCATTGCCTTCGCACACATAGATAAAACGGTTCGAAATATGCCTCTAAATGTCAGTGTTATTTATTAAGTTACTTTGCCTTCCATCCCTTTTGTCCGGTTGTATTGTTTGGTGTAGATACTCTTTTTACATTTTTCAGTTTTCTGTAATTTGGACTCCAAACCAATTGTTTTATTTCAGTGTCGACACTAAATATAATCTGCCTCGATTTTTTCTAGCGTCCATCATCTTCTTTAGTTAATATAACTCTAGACTTGGTATTTACTCGACGAGCATTTTTATTTACTTACAACTTTACGAAAATATGTATGTGAAATTGTGAATAGCTTCAGAATGTCATCATCATCATCAGGTCTTTTTAGTCTCCACTGCAGGAGTATGACCCTCTCTGTACTACTGGAGCCATACTTAGCCAGAGCCGACAGAGGATTTGGCCTACACTCTCCTTGCTGGCCAGACGGGTTGGACAGGTCTCATTGATGTTTATGAACTTTGCTTAGCTTGCATTTCTTTTAACGGTTACTTGTATTTCCTAAGTCGCCTCTTACGACACCTATGGCAAGACTTGGAGTGGTCCTATTCTGCTCTGCCGGAAACCACACGGCTACGACGGCTTGAGAATGTATTTTGCCAAATTCCTTGCCTTTGCTCTGTAATCCATTTTGGAAGGCATTCGTCCGTTCCCTAGTGCGTACGAGGCTTTATGTGCTAAATGTTCAGGCGATAAGTGGGTGGCTGGTGGCATGCGCCGGCGCCGACTTAGCTGCCTACTTGGAGATTTACGAGAACGGCAGCGGGCACCTGACGGTAGGTGGCACTGCTAACTTTCAAATATGCTCATTCCTGCAAGCCATAAAGCAAAGATTTCCCTTTGAGAGCAATGCCTTGATTTATATTTTGCGATAGTTATTTTGCGTTTTTTTAGCTGTTGTGCATTATTCAAACCTGCAAGGAAGTTAGGAGATTGGTTGAAGTCACTAATAATCCTAGGAAATCAATTAATACATTTGAAGCATAGTTTGCTCGTCTACTCATTAAATTATCTAGTAATTACCAATTGGTTTCTCATTACTTGTCTGCTGATCGTAATTCAAAAGTCTAATATTATAGTTGAGAAACATTTGCACTTGAGATTTAAGATGATGTTGCGTATTTATTTGTCGGTAATTAGCTATTAGCTCTGGTTATTACATTAAACATTTTTAACATGACATTAACGCGACGGGTCAAATGTGTTCTTGCGAAATATTATCTTTGGCACGCCGATTGGCAGTTTGAAAGTCATGATCTTGAACCTAGAAATTGGACGAACGACCAAGATGGCGGATCGAAATCAGCTGTCAATCGCAGCTTTCGCACGAACCGGAAATTTGTAAACATGCGAAGAAAGGTGAATGTCAGGTTTGTTTTGGATGTACGGTGTGATGTGACCGTCAAATTGGTGGCGTAACAACCGACCGATTAGCTAGTTGGACTCGCTTCGTTGCTTTTCCCGTCAGGTGGCTATCGTGAGAAAATTCTAAGAACGTAGCGTCTTTACTTATGTCTGTAATTAGAGTTTAGGCTTATATCCGTAGTCTCAACTCAGCTTCAAAGCAGAGAAAAGTTAAAGAATTCAAGGAATATTTTTTAAAACCATTAGGAAAGATGAAAGATTATTGTTAATGAAAAACGAAATCACATTTTTTTTTCTAAAACCAAAACTTTTGAAATTAGGTAATCAGATCAAAATATATAAGTTTAAATACAATTTACATAACACGATGATTTAGATTGCTTTCATTTGAATAATCAAAGGTTACACATAATCTAGATGTCGACAAAAATCAGCAGTGAAATATGTAGCGAGTTATCGGTTTGCAGTTTTTTTTTATGAAAATTGAAAGCATTGGTCCTAACATTGATCCTTGCGGTACGCCACTTGTAATTTCCGCGGGTTTTATAGGTTATATGTCATTTTGTTTTTAAGTTTAGTTAGATGCATCATAAGACGGATTCACGAGATTAATTCCATAAAGGGTAAGAAAGGAGAAGAAAATACAAACGGAACTACATTTGCACTATTTCTAGTAAATCGCTAACCTTTGCTCTAGGATTGATTACAATGTTCTGTTCTCACGGTATGTTATTAACGACAACTGTAGTTATATAACGTTTTGTTTATGAACATGAGTGTCGGTAAACGACGGAGCTTAGGGTTGCCGAAAGTAAAACTTCCTTACTTAACCCTGACATTATCAATCAAAATAAATACTTATATCAAAACCGATATGCAAATTAATAGAATCACTGCTTATTTTTAATCATAACAGTGAAAAATCGTTTATCACTGCGAATAATTCATCATTACAGGAACAAATAGTCCAATGCTGGACAAGGGACTTATTCCATGGGTGGATATTACCATACTTACCAGGCTTGGCAGGCAGGTTGGCGAGCGCAGTTTTTTAGCTTTTACGCTTCCGACGCTGCTGCCCATCGCAAGCATTTTTAAGCTAGGAATTTGCTTGATTTGGGAAAGGAATGAAAGGTATTGGGATACTACTCACACGGATGAATGAGTGGGAAGCAAGTAGCAACACGGGAGGCCAGGCGCGCGTACCCGATGCCATAACTGTAACCACCGGAGAGGCAGTTGAAAATGACACCCCTGACCTTCACGAATAATTACGGAAAATCGGATTAGTAATAAGTCTAAAATCTTGATATTCTCATTACCTGTTTGAAATTTTGAAATGCTTTAAATCTTGACATATACTGCGTGTAAATGTTCGACATATTCTTACTCAGCCCGTCAATTCGAACAACTTGCCTCACAGAAGATCCCTGCACTGGTCCCACAGGAAAAGTTGTTAATGTTTTATTTTCCTTTCTTTAGCCGAGTTGTTTAAGTCATGTAAATGTAGGCTCGGCATATCGTTAAAAGGGTTTTCAACGATATGCCGAGCCTACATTTACACACTGTCGTACGTATTGTAGATCTAAACTTAATGCTGAGGAGCGGTAACCCTATCTAGCTCGGCTTGCATCGGAAGTGCGGATTAGAAAATTGCGCCAGCGCATCGTACGCGCACACCACCGCACGACCACTTTCACTGACATTGAAACAGTGGATCTAGTGGGCAGAGACGAACGATTACCATCATAATGATTATAGTGTTTAGCTCTATGTAAATTATGTTTGGCAATAACAGAAATAACAAATAACACTGAATTTTGTATGCAAATCGATTTGAAAAAATCGATAAACATTTATGTGGCATTATAACGATTTTTTTGATATCACGGATAGAAAGCTGTCCCAGATCTTGTTGATACAAAAATGCAAAGTGTTAAAACAACTACTATAAATACTCGTAAAGCAACAGCTGTCTTTTTCTGCCAGAGAGGGTTCCCATTCGTCGTCCTTTACTTCTCACAATCGTGAGCTGTGCTGCTTCTGGTTCTCGTTGTAATAATATAAAATAAAAAAATACACTCAGATAGATCGATAAGTTTGGTTCTTTGATAAAGCATTAAGGCATGTTTGCACTGCTATATCATTAGTTCGTTTCTTTTCTATCAGTCCTTTCCCACTAGTTTGTTTTGGATGACTCTATTCGAATGTGTAATACTATAAAACACCGGTTACTTCATTTACCTGACATCCACAACGATAGCCTTTGTGGTCAAAACTTTTCACCTTTTAGCAATCGAGTATAAGTATACTGCAGACAATAAAATTGTTAGCTGCTCCAGTACTTGTTTGGTACGTGAAATGTTCATGGTTGCGCAAGCGCACCATGGGAAAGACCGAGTGACCCGTGTTTGCGTACGAGAAAAGGCCGGCCCTTTCAAACGTAATTCGTGGAAAGTGGACGCATAGAGTTCGGTGACTGGCAAAAACAACGGGCCCTTTGTCTGCCGCCATGGGTTTATGCTGTACCTTTTTTTATAAACATTGCGCAATGTTGAAAGTGTATTATGGAGGTCCACTTGTCTTGTCTCCAATATTGAATTTTTTTCACTTTATTTAGAAGACTTGAAAATTTCGTTAGTGACATAATAGTCTTTATGAGTATTTTTCGGTATTTTCCCATAGTATTTGTACGCATTGTTCTGAAATACTTCTAAAGTGGGTACTTGTATCCTCTCTTCCATTTCATTCTCGAATTTGAAAAGCAATCGTCTTTTTTCTCGTCCATGATGCTCACCAAATTGGGGCTTGGATCCTTTTAACAACAACTGTCTCAAAAATATTTAAGTACTTTTTAATTTATCAGGATCCATATATAAAACATAACCACGATCATATTACACATTTTCAATACAGTTCGCACCTGCAATTATTCAGACAATCTGTTGGCGCCGTGTTGTGTTGGTGTTCCGCAAAATGAGGCGTCTGTCACTTGGGTCTCCCTGACACGTTTCGCGCCATTAGCATGCAATCACCGCTCACCGCGTTTGTCTATAGCTGCTTGTCTATGCCTCAGGCTGGGGATACACAGGACGCTAACTCGTGTCAAACTTCTGGGCAAAGGCTTTTGTTGTTTCGTATTAGCTGGAAATGGCTGCTCAAAATCTAATTAAGGTGTCTCTAACTGAATAACTTTTTTCACCTACGTATTCTGATTTTGATTCACAATTACGTATACAAAAGAGTTTTTTGTTTCGTAAAAAGTAGGCTCGTTTATATGACTGATGTAATCGAAGCTTTTATTTAACCTATCTAAAGAATAAGTTGCACTCATTATTTTTGTTTTTCTTCGTTCTTCTTTGCAGCTATTTAAAATTTAACTCTTGATAAAATAGTCAATGGAGCTGTTAACTAAACCGGTTCTCCTATCTTCACTTTTAATTAAAAAAAACTCATCAGTATTAAAAAAAATATCTTCCATTTTTAAATTATAATTGTGTAATAAACTAATGGATATCGATTAAGATGTTGAATACGGCCTTGCCAAAATCATCATACAAATATTTAACACAATTTTTTTTACACAATGTAATAATAAATTAGTTTCTTTGTCCGTCTGTGCGTTCATACCCTTGCGAGTTATTCGAGATATGATCGATAGATACGTTCAATTTACGATAATTCTGCACTCGACAAATAAGCGAATGCACTTTACTCGAAGGTTACTTACATAATTTTAAAATTACATCAAGTCCGCCTCTGACAAGTTCAACAGTCCGGCAATGCCAAGTTTTGCATTATACCAATCGCAACACAGTAAGTAAACACTTCATGGCATTCATGTCTTGATCGTAATTATGCATTGTCAATCATTTCATTACAAATAAATATTGACAAATTCAATATTAAAATGTTGAGCTTTTCCCAAAAAGGCATACGTGTATTATGATTGTACAGCCAGGTATTATTTTAAACACGTGGGCAGAGTCCTCGTTCTTTTTTGTTCTTGAAGAAGGGATTCCTTAGGCGAAGTTCAATATTCAAATCAAAACGATAATAAGTAGCTGTTTATAATTTTGATTACCTATGCATTTCGATAACCACCACAGAGTGGGTTACCTGCAGATTGGCGAAGAAAGTGAGTTCCCCCAAAAACAAGATGGGCTGATGATTTGATGGCATATGAGATACTGGCGATCTACCGCACCTAATAGAGATCAATGTCGTATAAGAGGGTAGGCCTTTGCCCAGCAGCGGGACAGCATTGATTAATAAAAAAAACTATGATATAATGATCTGTATTGTCTTTCTAAAATTAATTATTCTTAATTAGGTATCGTTAAGAGCAAAACAGATTAAAAACAAAAAAAATATTTCACTAATCGATCCATCGTTTCGATTTTGCAACTCATCAAGAAAATCACACAGCAGATGCACACAGTCCAGCGATGACCCTAATAGCGATGGTCTAAAAAGATAACCCGATGTTAATTTGACGTTTCTTGATGACTTAATCAGCCAATCTGCATGCCGCAAATCTCGTAACTGTTCGTTATTGCGACAGACACATTGTTAAGTTAATGACGAATGTGTGTTAAAGTGGTTATGAACTTTCTCGTTTTGGGAAACATGAGATGAGACTTTGGAGTACACTTTGAAAATTAACATTAACTATTATTTGATAAGTAAACGTTACTACCTGTGCTGTTGAAAACGGTTTCTTTCGGCGTTTCTTCTCTGCAGAGGTCGGTTCCGAAACGCTAGTAGACTGTAGCTTTCGAACATACATGAATAATATAGTAATTACTAAATTAGATCCTTTAATATGGTATTTGGCGTAAAAAGTGATTGAGGAGTATTTTCTAAACAAACGCTTTGACTTGTGACTTTGCGTAGAGGCAGAAGTGGAAAAATCTAATATTCTTTTAGAAAAAATGCCCTATATTTATTTGCCAGTTTGTGATCTCTTGATTCGTCGTTTATCTTTATAGGACTACTAAAAGCTATAATCTAGTTCAATACCACTTCTGAACATGATTGCGGATAAAGTTTATTAGAAAGCTAAACAGTCATCAGAGGACATGAATGGAAATTTCAACGAACATTGCACAAGATTGCAAAGCGAATGTTGTTAGGCGCTAACATGGCTCAACAATTGAGCTATTAAAAATACTAGTGCCGTCCTAGTATTGCCCAGGGCTGATGTGAACATTACTATGGAAATCCGAGCTGGACGCTATTTCCACCGCTCGCTTCTCGGAACAAGTTTGTTGCGTCAATGATTCGATTAATTCTGGTGTGATTGCGCCTGCATTCGCAATATTGTAAGTTCTAACACTAAAACCACTAGGGTTGCTAAATGGCAATCGGAACAATCTAAACAAATGCCTGATTTTTCTACGCTTGAGACATCGCGAAGTATCTTCTACTTCGCGATATCTCATGAAACTCATGATGAAATACATTGAATGACACATCGTGCTTTACCGCTGTGGTTCTGAATTCTATACCTTACTTAATTCTAAGTTTATAATGAGCAAATACAGCTTTCCCTAAATACCTAAGTGTTTTCGTCAATATCGAGCCCTCCAAAAAACTGTAGAATGAGTCAAGTTTAAAAGTCTATAATATACAATGACCGCCTTAATGACGCTCTGACGAATCCCTATATCCCGTAATTTCAGTGCAAAACCTACTGCTTGGTAACCCTACACGTTACAGCTGTTGGGAATGCTTTAGTGCCTGAGGAAGTAATAGACCGATGACAATTTTGATAGGTTTATGTAAATCGCCTTTTGAGACAAGATCGTTATGGCTCATAATCTAGGAATAACGGGAGTCTGCCTGTTTATTATGATAATGCTGATGTCTTCATACCGAATTGCAAAAAGAGGAAATTTTATGTACTTGCACAACTGCATGTGAGTAATTTGTTGCGTTTACTTCGTTTTTGGTCCTAGGTTAAACCTTTTCTATGGTTCTTTCATTTATTATATCCATTATTATTTATCTATTAACCCATTATATATTTAGTGCTTCTGGCTCCAAATTAATATCTGTCCGATGATTTATATTATTGGTAAGTAAATAATTTTACAACCTTACTGGGAAAATAGGATATCTGCCTACGCTGACTTTTCTCAGAACTTTGTCGTCGGCGTCTAACGTTGTTTCGGCGACCGACGCTCAATTGCCTCGTAACAGTCCGTCAGATTTATTCGCCTACATGAGTTAGGATTAGGACTATTCACAGAAACAGGCTCTTAAATTGCCTAAACAACACAATTTGACACCTCCGCCTAACTCTGGTTTAAGTTTATGTCGACGTTAAAGACCCAAGTCCCCGTGAGAAAGTCGTCTCATAACAATAATTATGACGCTTCTATCCAACAATGAAATAGACTTGTCAAAGCAACAAACAACGGTGGTTTTACGAAAGTTTGCCGCACTTTCAGAAATATCTCTCTCGACGACTGACTCACCTGCGCAAATCGATGCCATCAAATTCTTAATTCATTTAGAAATCGCTGAAATGTTTAAATGCCGAATGAATTTAGTTGTTAGTGGATTTTATCTTGGCAATTAAGGGAAAATGGTGGTGTTCCCTGAACAAGGATCAGTCACAAGTCCTGAATTCGATCCCAATATACGTGTGTGTATTTAGGCGACCAATGTTAAAAAGAGTTTCTTTTGGCGTTTCTTCTCTGCAGTAGTCAGTAGCTTTTGAACAATGATTAATAATTTGAATATAATTTAATAAGTGTCATTTAAAATGTGAATTGACGTAAAAATTGACCTGTAAAGGCCTATTTTCTGAATAAATCTTTGAATATTTGTGAAATGGTCATCATTTTCTCAAGAATTATGGTAACATTCATGTAAGTATTCTTTCGGTGGCGGAATTCATTTACTTTCAGTAAAGTTTTAAGCCCTTTGAAGTCTGTTGTTTTTTCGTAGAAAAGCTTGTTATTCCGGCAGCCGGCCGCCGGTCGCGGCGCCGCTAACGACCCGCAACGCGATATTCGGAGCACTTAGCTTCCAGCCAGCTCCAAGAATTACTTATTATTAGTACCTGGAACAACGCCTTGTCTAATCCACGTCGCGCCGAACCCTACACCATGTCGCGTACGAGTTATAGGTAACAACGAACGCATTCCTTAGTTTATGGGATGTGCTAAATTAGCGCGTTGACGGGAACGGCAAATAAACGCAAAGCATCGTGTTTTACGGCTGCACGACTAATCTCTGTTTGGAGAACTATGTGCTGATTGCACGACAGATTTGTTCAGTCTATTTGCAATTGAACCGTTGGGAATTTTCGTTAGGTGATTGACCCTTCATGTTTTACACTTCGCCCCTTTTGTTAAATTTTCGAGAGCATCATCGAACGCAACGCAACCACCCAACACGCGTCATATCACTTGACTTACAAAAGTGCACTTTAATGATTGAAGTGTTACCAGCAGCGTTCATTATGAAACAACGCAAAGGTCTTATCCAAAATATGCACTTAAAAGGTAAAATACCGCTTATCTCCCCACTTTCGTATAATATGCAAATGCACTGAATCAGAATATATTCTGAGGATTAAATTCGTGACAATGCTCGTTTGAAGTAACGCCGACGTCCTCAGTCGCGGAACACGAGCCAGCGAACAAACGTCACGTACAACGCGGAAAATTTGCATGGTCGATGGTCTATGGTCGTGGGCTCGTAACAATGGCGCCGGTACAGCCTCGCGATGCCCGCAGCTTCCACTGATAACGCTCGCGCGATAAAGGATGTTGACGACCTGCTGCTAGTTTCTGCTAGCCTGGTAATTGGATTCTCCTTCCATGTTTGATACTTTATTATAATACGCTTTACTTCCATTCATAAAAAAATTATACTTTTTGTTTAAGTAATAATCGATAAACAAGATTAAGATTAATATGAAGAAGACCTTGGTAAATAGTACAGCTGATATAGGCAACTGTAGTACGACGTAAAAGGTGACAAAAAAGGTCGAGCCGAATCATACCAACGTTGACTTTTCGACCTTGTAGTCCATGGAAGCTGAGACATTTAAGACACTAGATCTTTACAACTTCAATATCCTCTTTCTTCTTTCCGAGTTAAAAGGTAGAAAAAGCCCTTCAAGTGTACGAAGCAAAAGCTGCATAATTCTGCTGATCTCCTTTCCGTAACCAGTTCAAGACTGCGACGGAAGGCTCCATTAATATGCAGTACTCGATATTACTCAAAAGTATAACAAGCTATTCTCACATTCCCGAGACATGTTTTATTTATGAACGTCGCCTGACCACTGGCGTGACGGCTCCATCCATTCTATTTCCAACGTCTCCAACTACGCGGGGATTGACAAGTCGTCATAAAATATTCAAAGGGCTCGATAGCCCAGTGTGTTCAGCGCAACATTGCATTTGGGAATGGGATTACTCGGGCAGTTTTTTCAGTAGTGGAACTTCTCCTGCGGTTGTTATGATTGTGATTGGGAAGTGTGCAAGTTGAAGAAAGGCGCTAAGGCGGTGGTCCCATAATTGCATTAAATAATTGTCACTTAAAAGACAAAATGCCAAATTTATCAAAGTACACAAAATAAAGGGTCAAAATCAACCTGCCATGATGTGACAAGCAAGGATCTTCGTTAAACTTTCATAAGTTTTAGACCTTTAATTTTATTTTATTTTGAATGATGTTCTAAGTAAACTGCTTCCTGGAAAGTAAAACCCAGACCCTTTCCAGTTTAACATAGTCGTGCCCAGTGGGACGTATATGGGTTGACTTAACATAAAATATTCAAGGAGCGCACCCTGTGCAGTGGGCACTGCGCAGCCGATGTGGCGTGCGCCGGCGCCGGCTCCTCTAATAATAGGCGCATTCCATTCTCGGCCCTGGAAGGGCTCACCTCGGTTACACCTGCCGCACTTTCCTTTTTCATTCGCCAAGCTTTACCCTCAACATAATCGAGATTATGGCATTTTTACAACCCTCTAAATAAAGGCAAATAACTTTATTTGCTCTTACATAAGCCACTTGTTGCACACCGTGGGAAGCGCGGACAATATTGAACTACACGATAATACTTATTGGATGTCGCGTCGAGCCTGGAGCGCGATATCGTAAATTATTAAAAGTGTAATTTGTGTCCATCGCGGGCAGAATTTGCCAAGTAATGTGTCATAATTGCATAATATTCCCGCAGCCGCCGAGGCTGCTCGTAGCGATTCTGGTCCATTTTACAACATTGTTGCTGTTGATTCCTTATTTGATTATGTTTGTTGAGGGCAATGCAGTGAGCGTAATCATAGTTTCCAACGGATACGACGAGGGCAACGTTTCTGGAGCCATTAGGGCGCTCAGGAGGCGTGCAAGTGCGCCAGCGCGGAACCGGCGCACGCAAGCGTAGGGCGCATGCGTTACATTTACCTCTCGTGAGAACACAGCCGATATAAATATTTATTTCGATACACGATAGCGATTTGCCGCGACTTTCACACGCGCGAGAGGTGGTAAATGGTAAAAGTTGTTCCGCCGTACTCAAGACCGGGAGCGGAGCTTACAATTTGATTTTTGTTGCACCGCGGTTGGGACATTCAAAGCCGGGTATTGAACTATTGTATTTAGATTGGGGATTGTGTGGCTGTTGCTGGAAACCGCAGTCGCGTGTCACATTGTCGCGGTAATTGCGAACTGGAAATCGAGCGAAATGAACAACATAACGACTATTTGATTCAAGCTTCTAATTGCTGCCCATTGTTGGCTTTAGAACTTGCATTTCCTTATTTACATTGGGATTCGATTTACGACTTATATCATCTTTGATGTGAAGACTTAAGAACTTAAGATCAGTTTGTTTATTCTAAGAGTTACGCGGCGTGCAATAGAAGTTATAATTATATTTATTATTATTATGGACCACCATAAGAGTCTCTCTCTGAACTATATTAACCAGTGAAATTTGTGTCATAAATAAATAATAAATAAATAAAATAAGTTATTATGGCGGCATACCAGCACGCCATAGTAGATCCTTGCGCATTTGTCTGGGAACCCATTCTAAGCACGCAATAGTTTTAAAAGAATACAATTTGCTATGGAACAGGTCGTTAACAAAGTTCCTTAATGTTTACAGAGTAATTCATTGTGGTGCGTGACACACACACAGCTATATTTAATGGCAACCATATTTTTACTGATAAAAATAAAAACTAGCAGGAACGGAACCATTCTTCCCAACCAGTCTCAAATAGAACCGTCCACCAGTCTGATATCGTCTTTTATCTTACTAGTAATTACCAGCATTGAATATTCAAGACGTGCTGCCGGAAGGGCCGCTTCTGCGCCGTCAGGATCTGATCGGGATGGCGCTATTGACGCCATATTGACTCTGATATCTTTATTTATCTGATAACATTTTATATTGGAGGTGTTCTGAATTCGTTAACTAGTTATTTATCTTCCTTCTCCTCCCCTTTTGTTTGGATAACTGATCCTTAGGGCCCCACATAAAATTGGAAGTACTAGCCAATGTGCTGGTCTAAGAAATACTTAGATTAACGTGGCATATTTATCGATATGCTTCTGATCTTTCTTTACACAATTCCTTTCAAGAAATATCTGCGTATTAATCGAGTACGAACATCAGAAAATCACTTGGATTGCAATGACAGTGTTCATACTAGTATTGTACCTTCTATAACTAAAGCGCAGTGTATTATTGTAAGAGCTGACGTATTGTGCAATATGAAAAGCAATAAAAGAATTACGAACCAGAAGCTTAGACAATGGTCCACCAACATCCATTTAAAACCAAATTCCACATTGGGTGCAACCGTCTAATAATGAGGTTTGGTGGTTCAAGTTCTTCTCTATATACCGAGCCCTCAAAAGCCTTACTTCATTTCCGGAGTGCCTGTTGAGGCGGCTAAACGGCCCGCTTCAAACATTGTGATGAAAGTGGCTACAATGTACGTCCTCGTAAAAGACACAGCTAATTACCTCATTGTGGTGAATATTAACGGTTTCCCTGTAGAAGCTTATGTTAACGGGCCGAGGTTTTCTGGAAACCCGTCTGTTCGGCTTACTCGTGACTAATCGGAAACTATTTGCATTGCTTTTCAAGCGATAGCGAGTTATAGACCGACAGGACAATACGATTGCTGTGTTATTTCAATAAAATATTATGTGTTTGCATAAATCTGAAAATAATATAAAATATGATCACGTAACACGAAAGAAGTGATTTCAAATTTCGTGCTAGAAAAGGGGATTTACGGTATGAAATTTAATAGTTCAGGTGTTGGTTCAATAGTTTTATTGCGTCCTTATTAATCATTACATAGTATAAAACAAAGTCGCTCTCCGCTGTCGATCCGTCCTATTCGTCGTATGCCTAGATCTTTAAAACTACGCATCGGATTTTGATGCGGTTTTTTTAAATAGATAGAGTGATTAAATAGGAAGGTTTATACATATGTACATTGCACCTGTGCGAGGGGTCCGGGTCGCTAGTAATTATTGACCGAGCGAGCGAAGCGAGCGAAGCGTCTCAGTTTCCACTGGCCCAAAATTCTTTTGTCCGTCTGTCTGTCTGTCTGTCTGTCTGTCTGTCTGTTCTCGCCTACAGGTCGCATTTCTCAACCGATTCTCATGAAATTTTGTAGCAGGTTCGGTAATTATATAGAATTTTTTTGTCGTGCCAGTATTTCGAAATTTTAAAAAATGGCGGTTATTTGGGGGTCCGAAACTTAAAAAAACTCATAGCACAGCTATTTGAAAAAAAAAACTAAAATGTCATTAGACTTTTTTGTTATTCTCATTAAGACACAACTTTTTTGTCTGAACAACTTTTTTATACGATAAACTTGAACGTGTTTATAGTCGGCAATTTGCCCAAAAGTTGTCTGAAATCGATTTTCTGTATATTTATGAAAGAAGTTAAACTACGTTAAGTGGGAGAGGGAGTGAAATTGAACAACTTTCCCTAAGGAACAAAAATCAAAATATGAAAAATATTTTTTGGCTTAAAGCATGATACTGCGTATTACTTTTATAATTGAAAACTTAGAACCCTATAATAAAAATTAAAAAAAAATAAAAAAGATTCACATGCTATCCTGTGACTTGAACTCGGGGCCATGGCCACTTCTTAACTTAAAGTTCGCATGTTTGTCTGCCATAATAGTTGAAAATTAGCGTCCTATTAAAATTTTGACCAATTGGTAACATAACAACTATGAAACCGGGTACTTAAACTTTGCCTCCCATTCACCCATGCCAAGTTCGCTATTCCGATATTTCCGATCTTAAAGAGGATCACTCCAACTTAGTTCAAGGGCCGTGTTTCCATACAAGAGTAGTCCCCTGATTCCTCACCGGATAGTACCAATAAAGTAATGATTTTTTATTAAAAAAGTCCGTATGTTAAAATTTTTTCATAATTGAATTATTTAAAGAGATATGAACCTTAAAAACATGAAAAATTAGTACGAATTTTCGTTGTGTTCAAACATCAAGAAAACAAATTTGGGCAATTATATAAGAAAAAGAAACGCAGAAAAACAGCCATAGCTTATATTAAATTGTAATGTAAAAAGAAATTAAATCGGTTGAGTTTTGGAGAAGAAATCAGAGGACTACGAAGCGTTAATTTTGTGTACTTTTTATAGGTATTTACCGGCCGAGCTGCAGTTATCTCTATCACACTCTGCGGGGTTTGTTTGGGCACGCGGCGCGACAGCAATAGATATTATGAATATATATTTTTCAATTCTCTCGAGCTTAGTATTTCCTCTGAAAAAAAGGGTCTGGTCGGGTCTTCTGCTAAGGGGAATGTAGGTTTAAATTTCCGTTTCCTCTGGTACCTAATTAAGAGCAGCGGGTATTGGGAAATAGTAACTGAAGGAAATCATCCTTTAGTCAATTAGCATATCAGTAACAGATATATTTTAGAGCACTGGAGGGCAAATGTGGATGTTGGTTGTGAGGGCTCGCGAGGTCTACTGTTCTCGCAGAACTACTAGTATATTCTACTGTATACCTTGATCTTTTTTTTTACCTTCCGTGCAAGCCATTTGTTTTTCTATTAATGACTTCTTTCACATAATGGATTGAATGTATTCTCGATTGACATGACTTAATTTTTAAGGCGATGATAACTATATTTTTAATGGTAATCGATAAGTTACTTTTGATGACCATTCTTTTAAGGATGTAGAATTTGTATTGAGATATAATAGCAAAGGCTAATTCTGGGCTATCTAGGGTTTTCAATGAATTGGAACCTAGAATTCTATATGAAAGTCCATAATTGGCGTCGGGTAAGCGGCCTGTTGTAAAAATATTGTTAAATAATTTTGTAGCATTAAGGCGAGGCCTCAAATGTTTGGTACCTTCGCTCGGCAAAGGACTGATCAAGTGCGCGCAAGGGATAGCGCTTGGCGGTTTAGCCCGTGAATGATGAGATAGATAGGAGATAGTCTCGAGTCGCTCAAAGAAAAAAACGTAAGCGCCAAAATTGTTATTTCTATTTTATATAAAATCAGACCGGTTAATTGTATTTTCATATTTACATTTTGATGAATTACTAATAACCTATCTTTTAGTCTAAAAATCATTATTTCATTCGTCGCATTTGAGCTACAATAACAAAAACTCCGCGAACGAAGACCATTTTTCAAAAAATATTTCTATCGAGAAAATTTTATCAAAACGTGTTTTCATCTTCAATTTTTGGAGATGAAATAGTAAAAAATCATATTACTTAGATTTGAAACTCCAAATTTAAGTATTTTGCGAGATAAATAAGGTTCAGAACGACCTTATTTACAGTGGTATCACCTTAATAATATAAACTAACATTCTAGCAGCGTCCAGCCGACCTATTTGCTAACTCAGTGTACAATGTTTTGATAGTCACTTTAAAATACATTGCGGGTTTCGTATGAGTGACTATTTTTATTATTTAAGATATTTAAAAACGTAATGTATTTTGAAGTGACTATGAAAATGTTGTACACTGAGTTAGCAAATAGGCCGACTGGACACCGTAGAACCACCGCTAAAGTTGTATAACTTCTCGGATGAAGAGGAGGGGAATGTGACCATAATTGGTTACTCTTGTTACGGTGCATGGCATGGTTTTCCTCGTTTGTTTTTTTGTTTCAGCATTGAAATAGTTGAGAATTATAGAACTACATATGTTGCTTTGAATTACATATATACGTGCATAATGTTTCCTGGTATAATGTTAAGTTTACCTTCTGATTACTCGCTCCTAAGGCTTGGTTTTACTTGATATATTTTCATAGTGGTTATTATGCGGGTGCCGCGCGAACGAAAATCTTCGCTACTGCGCAAGCCATTAGGCTACGCAGAACCATTAGGCGATTGTGAACAAAGATGAAAAGTCTTAATATTTTCATATTTATATTTTTATTTAGAAAATAAGAAAGAAGACGACCTCTGAGATGTTAATATAAATATTGCCATGTGAGAATTATTGTTTTAGACGTAATAATTACAAAGTTTTCGTTTTTAAATATCATAACATATATATATAATTTTTTTAAATTTTTATATATCTATTTCAAATTCTAACAAGGTGCGATCTTGTTCAATGATCGACCTAGATTATACAAATACTTTAATGTATTTAATTAATTCAGCGCATAGTACTAGTGAATTGAAAACACGTAAATTTTCACAATTTCGTGCAGTACCGTCTTAAGTAAGGACTTGTTTTTCCATATATATATTAAAAATTTTAGGCAAACTCAAAAAATTAAATTTCGTTAAGGCTCTGGCCTTATCGCACACCGGTAAATAAATGCCAATAAGGGACATTAAAATACTCATGACATAAAATAAAAAGTAAGAGAAGTATAAACCATAATATTCTCTTGACTCGACGTTTGATAGTGTTGCTTTGAAACTTGCGAAATCAATCACGGCCGATTGGATCCCACCAGATCTAGGCCAGTAGAGGGAAGTCAGTTGCGATGCGGAGATCATGTGGAATGAGAGGCAAGTCATTAGTGGACAGTTGTTCCTTATATTAACCGTACCGGTACGTAGTTGGTACCTTTTCCTCATTAATTTACGCTGACGATCATTATCTAAATGCGCCAATCGTTCACACTGCCTTTATCTGAGCACCTGCCGTATGCTAATGCTTACGTAAATCACAGGCGGCTATCTGGTGTCTGCTACAGTCACGATCGCTCCTTTTCGGCCAGAAGCCCAATTAGAGCCTCGCATTAGGCCCTTCTAGGATTATCTTGATCAGATCTCAATCCTACGTCGTGTTTATATCCAAGACTTCTGAATCATCGCTGCGCCTATTTAACTAAATACTGGGTCTAAAAGAAGCACGACACATTTAACAGCTTCTAAAGCTAGGTAATTAATTTTCTGAAAATTAATTCAAAATAGAAGTGATGCTAAACGAAAAACTTAATCTTAATTTCGTGGAACTACTTTCATGTCGTGTTCTTGATATTGTTTTAAAAATAGTTGTAAATCTGTTGAAGTACATATGGATATACTATCCCTTGAGTCACAATTCTTCCTCTTTATCCTTCTCCCACTATTATGTGGGATCGGCACAGCACTTCAATCTCTTCCATTTTGTTCTGTCGCTTGTCAAGTTTTCTGTTATGCGCTTCATATCCATATCCTGTTTAACGCACTCAATCCAGCGTTTCTTTGGTCTTCCCCTACTTCGACCTACCTCACTTTGCATACCTTGAGTCACAATTGTTTCTTCTAATAGGAATGTTACTGCTAGTTGTACTATCTTAGTACCACCTGACCAGTTAAACTAATTACGACTATCTCGAGATCTTTAATATATCTTTATTTATTATCTTGATCCATCTTTTTACATCCTCGGCTATTGAATCATAGCTGTGACTATTCAGTATTGACATAAAATGCGTGATTTAAGCCGCATTTTTTTTCTAATCTTAGTCAACAATGTTTGTTGAATCTACTTTTCTCATCGTATGTTAGAAACAAGCAAGTTACAAAATAACAAATCCATATAAATCAATTCATATTCACAACATCAATTATAATTCCGAAAATAAGTGTCTGTCTGTCTTCTTTTCACGCTTCAACCTTTCTGAACCAATTTGGATGAAATTTGGTATGTAGATGTAGGTAGTTTGAGGCCCGGCTAAGGACATAGGGTACCTTTCATTCAGGGAAATTTTACTGTTCCCTATGGGATCGACACTAACACGGGCGGAGCAGCGGGCAAAAGCTACTTCAACATAAATCTGATTGGCATTCAGTTATTTTGAAAGGAATCCAACCAAAGACATCACACCATCCAATCAACGTATCTTTTACTTGATATGAATTTTTAAAGATTCCTCGTGGCGTTTGCGAATTAATCTCGACTGTCACCGGTGAAGGTCGGCCGTTTAAGGCAATGGTTAATTAAAGTTAGCTCCCGACTTCAGCACGCGTACCGCGATGCGTCGGCGACGATTTCCTCGTTAAACGCTTTGATTTACGCACCTCGGGCATCCTTGGCAGGTAAGGTTCACCCTGCGACCTTCCGCAAAAGGCTTCTCGAGATGAATCACGAATATTTGCGCTGTGCGTTGTTTTTGCCTCGCTAGATCTAACCATATACGACGGCCGCGGGCGTGCTGCGGGCGCTTTGTTTTGGCGATCAGTCAACGACCGGCTCGCGGTTTCCTGACACATTCCTGCGGGGTTCGTCACCGGGAGATTCATGCAAACGATATGCAGGCTCGCCGTTAGGAGCGCGCCTTCACCTCTCGTGAACCGAATCCAAGTGACGATTTTTTGCCGAGATACCCGCAGCAAGTACGAACGTCTCGGAATCCTACACGTCCGTCGTTAATGTTTCCCCATCGCGAACACGTTTGGTCTTATTGATGCCTTTGTATTTATAAATTGAGATGTTTTCGCAAAAGTGTTGCACAATTTCTGTTTTATGAATAAAACTGCCATGACCGAGTGTAAATACTAATTGGCTGGCCATCCTAAGCAAATTGATCGCAATGGTCAGATTGCCCCTCACAGCTCACTCATTTCATTTTGCATCAGTGAACACACGAGGAGCCGACGGCCGTTTTTTGTGTTTACAAATTAAGGTAATTACAGTAATACCCCTGTCACAACCTTTTAAGTTCAACGCACGCATTATGGGCTTCTGACTGCCGTTTTGGGGTTTGTAAGATTTTGATTCTTATTGCGTTGAGATTAAGGTATTAGTCGAATTTTGGAATGCGTGAAATATTGTATAGTAACCTGCCCTTGAACACTCTTTTCCGGGTATTTTAATGCCGTTTAAATTAAAAAATGTGCGCTTAAGGCGATATAATTGCTGCGAGAGGAGCTGCAAATCACGGTTACAAGTCCACACGCACCATACATTGTCGCTTGTCCATGTTCTCCACAACATTTAGCTGTGACATACGTAAAGTATTCATTTTATTTTACATCTTGTATTTCGTCGGAAACGACGACGGAAAATTTGTTCGGTAAATTATGAGCATTCCTGTGCTCTTTCACCGTTCTTGTCCCTGAAGCAAGTAAACAAAAAGCATTAAAGAATATTTATAACTTCCCAAACTGTGCACACACTATTGCCTCGAGATTATCTCGTGCGGCTCATATCGGGCTGGGGGACGTATTTACAGCTGGCTATTGTAAAGTTGTTTGGAGTTCCCACCGAGGCTTGTAGCGTTCAAACATAACGCCGATGATGGCGCGAGCGCTTGTAATCTGGCATCTTATGGCCGTCGCTATCTCGCCGACGGTGCGATCGTATCGGCTACAACCACGTTTCCCGTGTACTGGGGTAATAATCTTTTATGCGCTGCTGGGATGAAGTTATTAAGCCATCGATTTGCTCGGCTGGCGCTGTACGATGTCCTTGTCACGTTATAGTCATTATGAAATTTACTGCCTTGTTTATTTTGGCTATTAAATAAACAGGAATCCGATGGTCACCAATATTGGCAAAAAGTTATTGACTGTCGGGAGTTGCGTAATTTTATCTACAATGCCCGTCGAATCGAGTCGATTTGCTTACACGCATGAGGGTCGCATCACAAGTTCAGATAACAATGTCGCGCGTTGACGCCTGAGCCTGACCCCGTCGCTGGCGCCCGTCCGCGTGCCCGCGTCGCGACCAGTGATGCGATTACGATAATGCCTGCTTCGCAAATTGGCAGTGACCCACTTGGGAGCCGGTGGGCGGCCAAAGGCCTCAGTAGCTGTCAGTCTTCTCCGCACAAATTATCGGCTATTCATTTTTATTAGCTTTTTATTGGGCTATCTTTACAACGGTTTTGACAGGTTTTTCATCTTCGGTATGTATGGCAGTATCAGAACTATGCGCGATCATTGGTTGTTTATTACCTGACCCAACATAATCATTGCTATATGTAGATAAGTTCAGAGAATGACAAGAAAACATTAAGGGATTGAAAATAAAAACACGGAAATATGTTATGTCTAGTAAAAATATAGTTAGAAGTAAACAAGTAGTGTTCATTCAAACATTCAAAACATGACTCTCATTTTTAAACAGTTTAGAAGAGTTGGATTCTTGAGACGAACCTAACTATACTTTAAATGTCGAAATCCATCCAGCTGCTTAGAAGATACTATAATACGTATAGAAATTTACAAACATCACGATACGCACGTAACACGTTACCCTTCTTGGCAGTCGGGTAATTATGAGAGAATCAAACAAAATTGCTTTCAGATAAACGGATAACGATAATAAAATAGACAAGTCAAGGTAGCATAGCAAGCAGACTCCCGTCACCGCGCCCTATCGCAATACGAGTATTAATATAGGAACGCATTTCACACCACTTGCCAATTAGAACGCCTCAGATCACGACGTGTTAAATAACCATGTGACAAAATATGCTCCACATCGATTACGAGTTCGATTTGGAAATCCCGTTAGATTTTTTTTGATTACTTTGTTTCGACGCGTAACGCTGGGTTGCGCAATCAGTGTGATCGAATAGGGGGTCATTGTTTGTAACGGAACGGCTGGTGCACGGCTGAGGTGTGAGATGAATTCCATTACGCAGGTGCCACCAGAGGAGGTCGTTTACACCAATGTGCCAAGCTACAACGCGCCGAAAAATTCGCTTACAGAATCCAAAACCGTGAAAAGTAGTAAACCCTCAACCAGTCTATGCACCTTGATCTTTAAGTCACTACTAAATGTACGCGTCCTACATGTCAATCTGTAAACCTACATGTAGAATATCCGCGATACCAGAAGTGGTCTTTGAAAGTGTTTGCCTTGACACAATACACTATACTTCAGAGGTTTGCTGCTGCGCAATTGGTGTTTATGCGTCCTTTATAAATAAATGTGGGTTTTATGTCCACAATGACTGTTATTTCTGAGCCGAAATGGTAACGTGCAAACACTTAAATACCCATAATGTTGGGGACATAAAAGCTGTTCCATGTTTGTTTGACCGCACGATGATTAATGAAGGATATGATATGAGCTGCGCATTTGTTAGGCAGTTAATATTCCGCTCGTGCGTCCTCGGCCGCCATTTCGCCAGGCTCTTCCTAGAAAGCGAAGTGGCCCACTCGACGCCAGGGAGCCTCCATCACCGGATATGTTTACGACGTCATACTAACTGTTGATTTTCACTTTTATTATGCACATGTGCAACGCAATGGAAAATTAAATAAGACGCATGAGTAATTAATTGTATATTAAACAAGGCCCGACGATAATAATGATGCTAGTCGAGAAACTCATGCAACAATTTATTTAGTACTTGTCCCAGTTGAGGTGTGGCGATAATGAACACAATAAATTAGGGAAGAACACGGAGTTAATTATCTTATCAGCGGCTAGACAATGCGCCCGCTGAGATGCGGCGCGGCTTATCGCGACCACCCGTCGCTGAACAACATTATCATGGGAACTCCTCCGGACCCCCTAAAGAAACCTCGGCGTTCTCGAAACGAGCGGTTCTATCAACTCTATGCTAAGTATACAAGACCAAGTGATCGAACTCATAAAAATTCCGCTTGCCGGGTGCGACCATATCTTGTTATGTGGTGACTGGAAGAATCTTGTCTTCTCATAATCAGATGAAGGGCTCACCACCGCTTCCATGAAGTCGTTAACGACTCGGCGACACCTCGTCTAATGACTGCGTGCACATTTAACTATGCAAATGATTGCGTCTCGATCGCTGCTCTCCTCTCGAGTGGAACCTGCGCCCGGACTTACACAATTCATTATTTCTCTTGAAAATATTACCCTTGCATAATACACCTGATAAATGATTGCTATCAATTTATTGTTGCCCGTAGTCAGCCTTGGTGAAATTGTTAAACGGCCATTTCGCCATTCCTGTGGCACATGATTCTTTCAGGCGTTATTTATGACAGCCTCGGTATTATCTCGTCGTGCCGTGCCTAATAATGTCTCGTTATGGGAAACTCTCGTTTGCAGCCAATAAAATAATTGAATGTCGGTGGACCAGCTCTTATCTGGAGCGTAATAAATTGGCGCTGCCGATCGCGCCGGCCGAAGCTGCACCGCTGCCTGCGCCTGATTAATGAGTTAACATTTTTTAATTAACGATAATTTCTCTGCTCTGTGACGTCCTAAAAGTTAAGCGCGAGCTTCAACCACTCCGCTGGGCGACCACAAACTCTCTCGTAACTTGTTCTCCTAAATTATAGACGAGCCCGCCTGAAGAGTTAATTGCAATGTTTACCATCGACATTTAGCTGTTGCTCTCGAGATTATGGCGCGGGGCGGTCGTGTCGTGATCGGATGTTTTCCAGCGTTATGCAACTCTTTGTTGCATTCGGTTCACATGCTGCACGTAGCCGGGAGACAACCTACGAACCGCGATCAGTATCGGTTTCGATAATAGCTCTTGTCTTCAGTACTTCATTTTTGTCATTGGTCTCACGAATCGTTTACGACATCCCCGTCACGATTTCTGATGTAATTCTCCTTAGTTTCCATGCTCCGATGACACATTGTGTTATTACAGTGTTTTGCTGTTGGCGTAGTTTCTTGTGGTTATTTGTCGTTAGTCTATATTTGCACGTTTGTCGATTTAACCGCAGTTTGACTTGACATAAATGCTCATTGCTACGTTAGTAACATCATTAGCGTGTATGACCCTGGCGTTGGATCAAGCGTGGCTGGTTCCTGTCAGTTTCTCATGACAGTTCGTCAGCTTGGTTAAGGGTCGACATGCCGGAGAACTCGCCGTCGTTGACCTGCGCGATCCCGCGCGAAATCTTGTGACAAGGGCCTCACATTGTTGAACACAAGAGAAATACCACCTTGCCTCTCTTGAAGGGAAATTGACGTCTCAAGTATGAACGTTGACTTCGAGTGCCGGCTTCGTTTAAATATTCTAATGATAATTCAAAGACGTTCTTACTTGAAGGAATAACGCGCCGCATTCCTCAGACTTGTTTGTCTAGAAGTCTAGAGGGCAAAGATTGCTATTACAGTGTAAAATGCTAATGCTACATTGCGTTCTCCTAAACTACGGGGTCTAATGCGTATGACACGGTGGATATCTTCATCGGTGTGTTTACTTGTGAATAAGTACAATCTACAACACTGTACCATTTCAATTATACGTATACTCGTGTTATCTTATCAAAGGAACGTGACACGCATTTAGAAGCGAGCCGCGGTATTGCGCCATAGATGTAAGACTCTATTGGATAGATTCTATGCGAGATTAAAAAGCCACCTTGAACCGATTCCGCGGTTTCGCGTCCGACGCTTGCACAACGCGTTTGTTCTCAGCGATCGCTACCAATTCGTTTCGTTCGTAATTCAATTATGGAAACACATGTAAATGTCATAGTCGTAATGAAACTATTGCATCTCTCCGCAGGCTCGGTCGTAGATAGGTTGCGCAAGCGGCTCCCGTAGCTCGGCGGCTCTTAGCGTTCGTTTTATTAGGCAATTGTTACTTTATTTACTTGGTTATTGTTTTATTATTGAATTACGTTGATCGTTAAATAACTGGCATTTGGCTTGGAAGATTGAGCAAGATAATTCGCCTATTAGGATTATTCCTCTCAGAGTATTAATGAAATTGCTTTTTGTTACAGGTACGTTGTGGAGATTTTGCTAACAGGGGAGTGCTAAAAGAACCCAAACGGTAATGTAATCAAAAGACCTGGAGTGTTATTTTTGAAATTATGCCGATCGTAAATGAGTGATTTTTCCATACAAAAATCGCTCAAAGACGAGTGTCACACTTTCAAAAATAGTACCCCTGAAGTGTGAGGTTTCGGTGCTTTTAGTTCGGATGAGATGACATTCTCATTCGAAAATGTTGCTCAAACTGCAATTTAGTGATTGAAGGGAGTAAAAAACTTGCCAAATGGATACTTTCTTTGTTCTTTATGTGATTTATTATAATGAATTATTATGTTATGGAAAATTCTGGGAGGCGTGCGTGCGTCAGCCGCTGTCAGTATGTGCTGGGTATGAGTGTCAGTAAAACATGGAGTCTCGTTAGGCATTCACGGAGGGCCGCGGTCGTGCCCGCATCAATATGCGCCCGCGCGCCTCCAGCCACTATAAAGAAACTACGGAATATACCTTTATAATATGCGTTTAACAACACATGAGGGGTCATTCAAATATTACGTAAGCAGCCAATGGGGGGTGGGGGGTCGGGGCTAGGCTTATTTTTGCTGACATGGTGGGCGGGGGGATTTGCACAGTGATGACGTCAGCAACATTTAGCAAAGTAAACAAATATATTTTGTGAAAATGATGCCAATGTTTACGTAAGCTTGGGGGAGGGGAGAAGAGGTTTTCTTACTTTTGCTGACAAGGGGGAGGAGGGGGTTAAAACAGCTGATATATTGTTTACGTAATACTTGAACGGCCCCTGAGTATCTACGGAAGAGGATCCCATAATAGGATTTAATTGGAGTTGAAACACCAATTGACATACAAATCTACTGAACGCACTGCTAAAAAAGGAGAAATTTTAGAATGCGCGTGTTTGCATGATTTGAGAAGAGCGGTTTGTCCAGGCACCATGGCTACCAGATTTATAAGGCAAGAATTAGTAATCCGTCCCTCTATCCCATTGTCACTCTGCTTTGGAAAGAGTCAACTAAAGAGTACCGAAAGACAATCTAGGGCTAGGACCGCGCTGTTGACCACTCAATTCGTACACCTTTTAAACAAGTTTTATTATAAAAATAAATAAATAATATATACTGACAAATCACACATATGAGCTATCACCAAAGTTCGAGACTTGTGTTATGGGATACTAACTCAACAGTAATATATTTTAAAACAAATTCATATATAGATAAACATCCAAGACCTAGGCCAATTTGAAAAAGACCATTTTCTATCTTGACCTAACTGGGGATTGAACCCGGGAACTCCGGAGTTGCAGCCTAGCGTGATGACCACTAGGCCGCAGAGGTCGTCAAATTTTGTCATCACAAGGTTACTGTTCTGTTTTCTTATTAATTAACGGCCCAGGGACACGATTTGACGCATGAATCACTAGCGCGGTGTTCACGTGACGTCACGATTTTGGTGTCGCACGCGCACCAACCACGAAATTAAATTATGCATTTCCGCTTGTATAATTGTTTGATCTTAATAGTGCTTGTCTAGGAACAGGATTTTGAGGTGGCAATACTATACAGGATCTTATATCTTTGGACGCCAATCTAAATAAATACTTACACACCTCTACATGTGGTCGTTGTATAGTCAGTGCTAAAATATTATATCTATTGATAAAACTTTATTATATTTATTAATAAGGTAAGATCTGTTTTATTATAGACAGTAATAAAAAATTGTTTTATACCTATCTCTGATTCTCCTTGCAGGTGCAAAAAGAATAAAAAAGTATCATATTGTTAAGCAAAAGGAGAATATTAAATTGGCTCTTAAAGGCGTAGATAATTGTACCATAACTTCTAGTATACAATAGTGCTTAAAACGTCAAAAATGTTAATGCACCGGATTTCTGAAGTAGCGACTGAATTTATTTGGTTGTCGTGACTTCCCTTTGGACACTATATCCATACCAACCAAGTTAAAAACCAAGTAAATTCATTCACTGAATAAATAAATATTTAGGGACAAATTACACAGATTGTCCCATTGTAAGTTGTGAGCTTGTAGGATACTAACTCGACGATACTATATTTTAATAATAAATACATAATATGGAATGGATAAGCATCCATGACCCAGGCCAATGTGAAAAAGATAGTTTTCCATCATGGACTGACCGGGGAATGAACTCGAGACTGAGATTCAAAGCCACTTGTGGTTACCCTTGAGGTCGTCAATAATCGTCAGAAACCCGAAGTAAAAGCCTCGTCCGCTTCATCAAGCAAATCTTACAAACTTAATTTGCAATCTGACTACTGACAGAAATACTGGACTGAGTTTCTTTCGGCGTATTCTTCTCAGCAGTGGTCGTTTCGAAACGCTAGTAGCTTATCGATTTTGCAAATATTAAAAATAATAATATGACGTTCAGAAAGAGATACATGATATCCAAATTTGAATAAAATTCTATTTCATTTCATTTCATTTCATTTCATTTCATTTCATTTCAATCAAACAAAGATCCCTGTTTTCTTTGTGTGCTAGATTTGCATCATAACAAGCATCTTGTTTATGCCAATAAGGCAGGATAATAACGCGCCACGTGCGTGGTAAATGCCTGCTCACGTGTGCGGTTGGGTCTCGTGGTCCGGACGGTGCTTTCCTGTAATATACTTACCAGAAATAGAAAACGGTGATGTGAATGAATGAAGAATATACACTTATTTGGGTATACAGAATCACTAGCTCTTCATCTTTTTTTTTATGCTGGTCTGGGAAAAAAGAAAAAACGTAGAATGTACCATTATCTTCTGCTTCAGCTGCTTCTCTTCCCGCGCAGGCCGTAGAAACCAGCCGAGGGCACAAATCTAAGGAATCATGTAAACAGGTGGAGCGGGCTAGCAACCGATCTCTATTTTGATTCCGTATTCCATCTTTAAGGCCTTAGGCTGTATCTACCCCGTAAGGAATACAGACGTGATACTACTTTCTCTTGAATCACTCTATCTATAGCTAAAAACTGCATTAATATTCCGTTAAGTATTTTAAAAGATATACGCAAACAAACAGCAGAAACAAGTTTATTTTATATCTTTAGAGATTATGTTTAGTATTACTAATCAATCACTATTTCTATTCAACCTCCATCTCTAGTGAGTATTTGGCAGTCGATGTACTAGAAGGGATGCTGTAAGGTAAGGCAGATAAAAAAGTCAACCACTAACATATATGATAAATAGGCCCTAGAACTAGGTTCCGTGGAATTTGTAATAGTAAGAAAATTCTTAGATGTTACGCTTATGGGTATTTAACCTGCGGCCAAATACGACCCGTGAAAGTATTTCTCATGGCCCGCGAGCAGAGAGATTACTATGAAAAAAGTTGACCCTCCGTTCTTAAAGCCAATCTTTGTGAAATCATATTACAATATTGCGATCCTCTTCACTAAATTCAACTTTAATTTCGCCTTTGACACAAAAACCTTTGAAGACCTCTCTACGGTATCCGCTTTCCAGGTAGAGCATGAGCTTGTTAGAAATCTGGTGACATTAAGTATGATTCGAGAGGAAATTCACAAGGTATGTTGAAGTTGCAAGACTTGCTCCACGATTTTCAACGAGTTGCCGCCGCATTATCCTGTCTTGGTACATTTGTATGTTTAATCGTCGGAAAGAAAAGAAAGTGGAAGAGATTATTATTTCCAACGTGAATTTGTTTTTATCCCATGACATGTACTATTCATTATTTCTGTAATGCATTTATAAATCTAACCACAATTGTTAATTATCGATAAATACAGCCTGCAGAACATAATGAAGTCGAATGTATGGCAACATTCATCATACACGGCATTCAATAGTCCACCGCCAGAGTGGGACAAAGCTATCGGGCCAGCCGCAACAGCTTTACGGCCAATCGGTCAAATGTCGACGGAAACCATTTAGTTCCTGCCATCTTTTACGACGGCCGCCCGCCATTGTGCGAGCGCTCATTGCGACTCCGCCATCGCCTTATACAAGCCCTGAACAATGGCTGCGGAGTGCGGCTCTGGAAACTAGCTCACTTTTATTGTACCGGTCCTGCCTGCATAATGCTAGATGCGTTTATTCCGAGCTGTAATGCAATATTGTCTAGAATTGTTAGTGTCAGAGCGCGTGCCTGGAACAGATAGCGAGCCTGCCTCGATGACTCGCCCGATATGCAGGCATCGGACCGGCCCCCATTGCTATCATTATGCGAGTCTACCTACCCCGCTCTTATCTGGCGCGAGCATCGCATACGCTGAAAAACGGCGCACGAGGAACCGGCGCGAAATTGAGTCGGAGTAGCGGTCCCACCGCAGGGCAGGCAGGGCGCAAGTAGGCCGCGGTGATTACGGCGTTTCCTCAAAGTTATTAAGCGTCGACAAAGCCGATCGCTCCCGCCGCCGGCCTGTTTGTCAGAGCGTTTTCCAGCAATATTCATGTTACACATCCGCGGTTGTCGCTCACAGTTGAAACGGACACTCGTAACTTGATACTGCCTTCCGAACAACTCTCTCCTTTTACCGCACATATAGAAATGCAAAGCGGAACGTTTCCTGCTGTACGTATCCCTGCAGCGTGCAACAGCATAGGTTTCGTTTCCATTGTGTTTGGTGGCGTGTGTGCCGTGATTCGGTCGCATTGTAGTTCAGAGGGCAGTCGCCGTTCCGGCGCCGAGTTCTCACAATGGAAGCGAGAGTCGGCTCCCGTAAGTTCAGCTTCCGCAGATCGGTATCGCGCCTGTAGACTCCGATAGGTCCGACACGACTTCCGATATACGCGGTGAAATCTCACTCGCTGGAGATATTGCCCGAGATAAATTGTCCGTATTGTTAGCTCGAGAATTATGATAGGGAGACAAAGCTATTCAAACGCTGTAGGCATTTATTTATGTTTGTGACTCTGTTTAATACCTGTAGCAATAAATTTGATTACCGGGTTAACGACAGTCCTACGCAAATAGTTTATGAGGCGTCCTTGCCAAAGACGTCCAGTCTTGGGCCCTGTCTTTAAGTATTTTTGCGTAGCTACGTGCTGCTTCGCCATTTAAGGACAGTCACGCGTCTCGCAATAAACTGTGTAACGAAGCACGTCCAGGCCGTGGGTGTACCACCAGCTCGATATGCCGATTTTCGTTGAAACAGCGGATGTCACGTCGGAGGTCGTGATAATGATCGCCAAATCGGCAGTTAAGAGGTCTCTCGTTTGTTATTACTAATTCCATGAGCAATATTCCTTAAACGTAGAGTATATTTCCGGCAAGCATCTATGTAATTTATTCCTCGAAAGGACTGGCATGAACTGACGTGCAGCGTTTTGACACGATCTATTGTTGAGTTACAGCGACTGAGAATGAAGTGGGTTAAACAATATTCCGCGATATTGAAGTCGGGAGCGCCGCGAGCGTGGTTGCATTACTGGAGATGTCGGCCACCCTGACGGCCCTCACTGGCAAGCCCTGAAATTGTATGTCCATTAATCGAGAGCTCCTTTAAAGAGTACCACTGACTGACGTTAGCCATCTAAGTAAGCCAACCTCGTTTATTAAAACAGTCGTTACATTGTAACTGCGCTTTTTCACGTTGACAAGACATTCATTGTCCCGAGAAAGACAGTACCAGTTGACAATCATCGGGCTTAATTAATAGACATGCAAGAAACTAAACAGCTGTAAAACACTGATGGGTTTATAAACAACTGCAGTAAACATGTTGTTTATGGTTTCCCTTGAAAGTCAAGTTCAAAATGAACGTCTGTTTCATGTCAAATCGATGGGTCGTAAACATAGGCTATCAATTTGAAATTCAGCAAGGCCCGTCAGCTTCTGGCAATGGCTGCTAAGCACACTAAATCTTTTCACCTCGAACAATGGGGCTTGCTAACCGGTGATTATTTTCTAGTGTCGGACATTTGCATGAGTTTGTCTGTTCGCCGCGACCCCCTAACCGGGGGCATTGTTTCCTTCGATTTGAATGGCTAATATTAACCGAGCCTTCAGCGGGTTTCGTAAGTGGAACGGACGCACAGCACTGCTCTTTAGAAACCTGTGAATTATGCGGATTTTAGACGTCCAACAGTAGCGTATTGTTGGAGAGTTTCCTAAATCGTTGCGGCCGTGATTTATGTTTCTACTTAGTATTGTATCCTGTGCTTTGTTCATATCGCCATTTTCCATAGTTATTCTATGGTTAATGAGTATATATATCAAAAGACGACTCTAATGTATGATTGTCACAATGCACAATTTGCGATGCTTGATTCATCATGCAACATGTGATTCCATGAATATTGCAAGCCATTCAGCTAATCGCATTGAGTTCTACGAACTCCATGTCACGGCCAGAGCTGGACCCTCGCAGGGCTCTGTCACTGACCCCCGCGCGGCGCCCATTAATTATTCTATTACTCCAATGCCTCGTGATGGCAGCGCGCGCGCACTTCTTTGATCCCACCCTGCTCTCCAATTCAATGCATCACTTTACTCCTCACCCGAGCAGCGTCCTTTTTTCCGACGCTTTACAAGTGTTTTTATCTCAATGCCTCCGCCCGCCTCGGAGCTACTTCTATTTTTACGATGCACTTGCAAATTCCAGTAAGCTATTATGTTACGAATGCATTTCGCTATAGTAATAATATTTTTATGCGGGTCTACTTTTTGATCTTTTTCACATCGCCCATCATTTCTCATATCTTCATCACGTCAGTCAAGTTGTATTGCAGTTTTATGCGATGTTTACAATCTTTTGAATTCCCACTGACTTTTTGTTGAGCTTTATTAAGGTCGATGAATAGTCTGCTGGCCTTTGCGTCGGTGAAATTAAGTGAGTCGCTACGGTTGATCGACGGGTGTAACAGTAGTCCGAAACTGTCAATAAGTAATTCACCACCGGAGAATTGATATTAATAATGGGCACGAATCGTTGGGATACGTGACCTCAGCTAATTCAGCATTAGGTGAAAGGCGACGCTCGGGCGCTGCGCACGCGCACGCTGCACGCTGCTCCAATTCCGCTAAGTGGCCGCCCGCTGATGAATGGGAATTAATTTTAACCCGAGATAAACACCTTATTGCGCATATTTCATGCATATCGCCTTAACATTTTATTATAAACGGTAATGGGCCGTTTGCTAAGTAGTCTCTTTTGATTACATTTTGTTTGTACAAATGAGGCCAATAATGTTCGAGCCCAGCAGGTGCTCGTTTTCATTTTGTGCCATTTTGCAGATGCGGACTGTCTCGGGCTGTTTTTGCAACGAGATATTAGTCAAACGTGTTTGTGGTGCCTAAGTAAACAGTTTGGAGCTTGTCTATCGTTGTGTTTTCGTATCAGTCGTTGATTTATTCATCTTTTTGTTAAAGAAACGAGCTGTTAATTGCTTTCAAATAAATTTTATTGAAGTAAAATTTATTTGAAAGAACGAATTTATATTAATTGGGACTGAGAATGTGAACGTCAATTTCAATCAAGAATCAATCAAATTAGCTGGAGCAGCGTTTAATAGTGGTTTAGTGTAGCTTGTCGCTGATCTGCGCGATTTATCGCAAGCCTTCCATTCAGCAGCCTATCTCTGGTTCGGTATCAGCTATTCGATTCACTAATAACGTACCTGCAGGTTGGTATGGCATTACTGGGCGGTACAGTTCAATGAGCGCTCATGTATCAGTTACACGTAAGATTGGTTGCCGTGCTACTAAATCGTTATAAAATATGGAGACAGTTTTGTAGAATTTATTACGTATCTTATCGTTTTGAAGGTTTAAGATCAGTTAGAGACAACTTCTGATAAGTATCACTTTCTTAGATTTAGTCCTATGATATTTATCTTAGGCCCCATAACATAACCCTGCACAAGTCTATACTTCATTATCGTATCCTCTGCTATTAACATGTTCAATTGATTGACGCAATAAATCAAGTAAGACGTCTTCATGTGGAACAAATATATTTCTTTCCCATATGGCAACGAGTGCTTATTACTGAGGCTATTCATTTCGCGCATGCGCGTTGGAATCAGCTTCTAATTATCCGTAATGAGGCATATCCTCTCATTGGCGCCAGTGAGTGCGATGCGTCAGGGCACTGCAACGCCTGAAACATGTTTGTGTTGACGTATCGTCTGTATTTGATTTCCGAATATTTTTTCTGTCAGTTCATAACCTTTTTGTAAAAAATATTTACACTTATTTCTAAACACATTTTTTCTTTTTTGATATAAGAATAATATTAACGAAAGCATACTTACAACTTATGTACTCATGACTAACAAATAAACGATTATAATTACGATCATAATTTAAAAATATGAAACTCACAAATAAATTGATGGATATTGACATGACAAAGCCGACAATTTTTTTTCCTTGTGCCACAACCACAAACAAGTAAATATTTTAAGGCGACTTACCCTGTTCGCATCACAATGCTGGTTATACAGACAGCTGCAAAATTTATTTTAGGTGGATATTGTTATGAGAAAATGATCTTTTGTGTCCGAATTCCGTTTAGTCACTCACAAGGTTACTCTTCGTTCAAAACACACGTCCCTTTCAACCTTAAGTAGATTCGAAATTATTTTAATAATATTGCAAGATTTAGTTCCATTGGAACTATATACCTCCAAAGGTGATATTACCAAACCAAATTACATTTAAGGTCATAAGGCTTATCGATATACAAACCTAAAATGTCACCGAAGTACAACAACCAGTGAAGGTGCGCGCCAAATGAGCACAATGGAATATTTAGCCGCCATTAGAATACAATACCAAGGTCGCCGATCCAATTTGCTATTAGATTATAACACTGCAAAGATCTTAGATCACGCAAATGCAATATAACATTTAAGACTATAAGTACTTTCACAAACCGAGTTTTATACCCCATTAGTTTGATTGACGGCTGAATGTCTGAGATGCCATTGCCTGACTACCGACCAGTGGACTATCCCTTGTCTATGTCTTGTAATTAGGCGGTCCAATGTCAAGTCGCGTCGTGTGGGCTTCAATAGAAGGACATGCGTCTTTAGTTTTCGTTTTAGTCTATGCAAATGCGACGTGATTAATATTTGAATAGTGCTAGCGTGGTTGTATTAGCGGAAATAAAGGTCGTTAGGTCATTTTTGATGTTTCTAAAATTGTTTTCTTGTTTTAATGAACTCTCTGTACTTGTAACAAAAATTGTGAAAATTTGTTGTAAAGCAATTATTGACAAACATCATTAGCTATTAACTCTGTAGCTTTATTATCAGATTTAAACTCCCAATACTCGTACGTATTTGTATCAAATCTGTTTTGTCATACCAAATTGCAGAAACCTCGGCCATTTGTTTGCTTCTAGACGTTACTGTTTTTGCACAACGTGTCGTAAAATGCAAATAGGACCTCACGTATCGCCCCACTGACATCAATCTCAGTTGCCGATGTCACCATGTCAAGATCATACTCATCCGAATCTTCTGCTAGCGTTTGGCCCTCTTTCTAACAGTTGTGAAACCTTCAGGTCACTTGAAGACTCAAAATATATTCAGATAAAAATATATACCAAGTTACCTGAGGAAATTAACATTAAAGTAAATTGATCATTTCCTGTTGTTCTTCATCGAAAATATATTTCCGTAGCACACATCTAATATCATGAGTATCGTAGTCAAAAATATAAAGGTGTCAAATAAAAATACATGGGATGATTCGGTGATCGTCTCTCTTATTATTTAGCATACTAATATTTGTATATTTCTCGGGTTTTTTAGCAAACGGTGACTCATATCGAAATCAGGTGAACGTACTCGTCTTGAAACTTGTTTTGTCCGAGTGTTGTCAATTGGAAATTAATATATTGACTATTAAATAATGAGTCGCTGATTTGAATGAAACCACTATTAAATATTATGATTTCGATGCGTTGGTAGTTCAAAATTTGACTAATACTGTTGGGAAGATTTTATTTCAGACAACAAACACGACAAACATTACTGATCGGGTGAAGCAATACAAAGTTATAAAGATAAGAGGATTTAAAGCGCACTTAAATAACAGTTATTCCCAATTTGTCCAATAAATCTGATTTTATAGTTGTCCCAAGCAATAACTAGATTCATCTTGCAGATAGCAGCCGCCTTCCAGATAGGATCATGACTTATAACCATTGCGGTCGCAGGATCGACTCCCATTGCCTATAGGACATTACGTTACATTGTATTGTTGAATTCTGCAAACGTAATATGCTGGAATGTATTTTTTTATTTTTATTATAATGTTACCGAAGTTCGAATGCGACTAATTTTGTCTTATAAAGTTACGTTAATTTTGACAATTTTGCTTTTCAGACCAGTGACATATCAGTCTTTCTTTTTATGCGAGTCCCCAAAAATAGTATGTTACGTTTTCAGGGTTCATTCATCATATTTCAATCACAACTATAGGTATCGTCAACTTCTTACATCATTCCTAGTACAATGGTTAATCGGCCTTCTTTTCAGGAGGCAGTATTTCTTTTATTTTGGAAAAGCTTGTTTAAAGCAAATTAAAACTACCATGTTACCAATTAAAATACTTCTAATACATAAATCACAAATACTTCTAATAAATCGACATGCTCCGCTTTTAAAATATGTGTTCACCTTTGGACATGTAACCAAAAACATTACCCTCGATAGCTCCGTGTGACCTAGCTCAACATTCAAATTCTCGAATAACTGTCTCATCGCGCCAAAACTAATTGAACTTTGACATTAACTGTAATCTACAGTTAAATTGTTCACTTAACTGTGATTGTGACTAAAAACTCTTTAAAATAAATATAATAATTTAAGTGTAAGTTTTAGTCTTTGTCTTATATTTAAGTATTTTTTTGCGTGTTTGTTTTCTTTTTGGTTTTGAATTCTCTAAAGCCTAACATCAAACTTTTGTTTCTTTATCCTACTTTTGTGTCTGCTGGGCAAAGGCTCTTTTCTTCCGTTGTTTTCTAATATCTATCCAGTGCAACCTAATTAACAAAAAACAATCAAACTTTTTCTTCTTAGAGATTTCACTAAATATTAATTTATATGTCGAAGTCTAATAACGTTGTTATGATATGTCCTATGCTTTTCTCTATTTACTCCGCTTTGTGCTATGTTTATCCAATTTATAAAAGAAGAGGCTATCTCCTGGTTTTATCACTAGTTTTATGCAATAAAATCTGTCAAGTTTGCTATGTTACCCTATTATTTATCAGCAGTTATTTTTTATTATTTCTCTACTTATTCCTACCTAAACAAAATTAAAACAAGCTGAAAGGTGGCTAATGCACTCATCAATAGGTTTTTTTTTTACTATGATTCTAAGATTCATACAATAACAAACCGCTGGCTTAGTCTTATAAAATATTTGTGTATCTTTATTATTTTCTCACCTGTCCATAAAATTAACACGTTCTCTTATTTTCAACACTAATACTTAAAATAATTGTTACTATTTATGAATTCAAACGGTTTCTGTCCGATGACGTTGGTCACTCCTGGTGACTCGGTGAGTCACGAGGTCGTACAACCGCGCCTGTTTTGTGGTCCGGCCGTTTTAGCGAGCCCAAATGACCGTTGTATTTGAGTTTGAATTTGACAGATTCTTATCTTAAACCCGTTTCTTATTTTGCATTGATAATTTGGGTGATTATTTTACACCTGGCAGTAAGGGAGAGCATATTTGGTCGGTATTTCTTTAAATGTATTCACTTTTTTGTAACATAAATAACTTGGGTTGGCGTCAGGCCGCAAACATTCTCTGAATCACATCACAGCACGAATGCTGTCATAAAAACGGACCCCTAAGCAATACGGACAAACAATGAGGAGGAGGAGTCTGACATTAAATCCAAAAAGTAATGACGACGTTATGTCATATCTTATTTGAGCAGATATTGGTGGGCAAATTTTACTTAGCCTGCCACTAAATTACTACAAACTTCTATGTCGTCGACATTAAATAATACAGTCCGCTGCCTTAACACCTCTTCATAAGAAAGCGTTTTTGTCAGAAAATTATAAAAGCTGCAGTTTGAAAACTCTTCTTTGCACGCCTCCTGTAATGCGCCAGGAACCATGCCGTCATGCTAGGTGGATGCGCCTGACAGCTGTGAACACCGTGACCTTACAGTAACACTGTTGATACAGTTGCACTGCTCTCATTGTCTCCTAGTATCCATAACAACATTCCACAGCCTCGAACAATAGTGTTGACAATCCACATAACTATTGTTACTCATAGGTCAAACATAACCGGCTTGGTGCATCACAACTATAATTGCTTTCTAGGAACTCGAAGCATTAAGTAACGGAAGCTAAAAAGATGTAACACATTGTCATAATGGGTTTGCGATACCGTTCAGCCTTTGTGGTGAAAAATCACAGTTTAGCGCTCGAGGTGATAAGTGTTGCGAACTTTTTCCCCCTGACTCACAATGTACACTCATTTGCATACTCTTTGGTGTGCGACGTGGACTAAGGATGTGTTATTTTTAAACTGTCTGGCATTCACTAGACACAAAGGCGACGCTCATCTCGCCCGCCTATTCTTTAAGTATTTACAGAGCGGGAAGTATGTCCGCACTGGATACGGAGTCGACATAAATACAAAGCGATCGTACGCTTTTCCGAACTATACGCACGCTACGGCCGACAATGGCTTTTGTTGCATATTTGTCGTGCGGCGTTCCCACGGCGGTCAGGTTGCCGATCGAGAGTCGATCGAGGCTTTGTGCGCGAACCATTGTGGACACTCGCCTCGTTCCCGGATGTCCTTCGAATAATTGATATTATAAGGACTATGTGACTTATGCGCAGCCTCAATCGCCCACCAGCGATTTGCGAAAACGCGATAAGAGAAGCAATTTGGGGCGACCCAAATTTAAGCATGCGATGCGCTCGCCGATACTACTATTGCGAAGCGAGATAAATCTGTGTACATTGCCGTAATTGTAACACAATATCATATTAATTTGAGGCACGCCAACGTCGTGAGAGCGAGTGGGAAGCGAGGATACTCGGCCGATCCGACTGTTTCGTCATCCGATCGTCTGCGATATGGTCTTTCACAATTACAACATTATACAGAACGGCGTTGCTATTAAAACAGAGTACTTTATCGTGTGCCACCTCCCGCGGAGCTGGTTTCCTTTTATTACTTGTAGTCCGTGTTAAACAGACGCCGTGTTTTCCGTGATCTGTAAATTGTGCGCTACAAGAGTTTCGCACAGTGTTGCGAAATGTCGTGTCGCAGTGTGATGTCGCAAGCACATTGTCTCCGCGCATCTAGAGCGACGACGACTCGCGACAGCGCTAACGCCTACCCTTCGTTGCGCAAACGACTAGCCAAATACGCGAATATGGATATCGGAATCCTACTTTATTACGAGTATCTCACCGCTTCATTAGCTACTCGTAGACTGCCATCAGGAATGTGGATTCTGGTTCAATCACGAGCGTTTACCTAAGAAGCTGTGAGTCATATACCTGTCTTAGAGATAAAAAGGTAATGTCCGTAGCGGTACTCGGCTGCCCTGTATACGCTACCAGCGTTAAGTTTCGCAAGCAGCGCATCTTATCGTTGATAACGATTGTGCAAGTGAACAAGTGCGGGGATTAGCCGCGACTAATTGAAATGTCTTCGCAGTGGGCGACTTGCGCGGACAGCTTAATTACCACTGTAAACAGCTCGTTGTGCAACGAGACACTGACCGAGGCCTACGCGCGATGTACTAACAAATATTGCGATACGCACCATCAGTTGCATGCTACGGCCGAAACCAAAATAATGACTAATTTAGGAAACTTGTGTCTTTCAAGTAAGGTAGACATCAGTAATCAATTGTTTGATTGCATAAATACAAGAAATACGCTTGTCGTGTCAATTTATTACCGAACGAAGGTCCGGTGTCGATTTAGGCAGATAAATAGAGTTTCGGCGAAAGCTTTGGTTTCGGCATAAAATTGAGCAAAACTTCGACCTCGCCGAAATTAGATTCAAAGACACTTGCGGCACCAGTGAGCTACTGAGGCCCAATTTTCGGATATGGACGATAATTTACGCAAATTGCATTATTGCAGAGCTTTCGGCGCCCCTTCATGCGTGGCATTCTGGCCACCATAACCCAACAACAACCCACTCAAAAACAGCTACTGACTTCTATTTGCTTCGATGTTTGCCGCCTCATTGTCTGCCTGTCATATTACGTAGCTTGACTTTGACATTTATAATTGTGTGTAGTGTAAGTTTATTGAATGTTATTGTTTCTTGTCTATAGATCGGTGGTCCTTGACTTGCCTGTTAATCGGCTACAATCAACCCGACCGCCCGCGCATGCTGTCGTAAAACAGTAGTCCAAGATCCAATCGCATGGTCTCTACTTTCATTTGATGGCCTTTAATATGTACTAGTGATCGCCCAGTGGTCGAAATTCGACCATAATTAAAAATACTATTAGCATTCTGCACTCCTTCGCTATAAAAACTAAGTTTGCGAAATTTCGTTCTCTTGTGTCCGCGCAATTTTATTAAAAAGGGGGATTTGGTTCTCGTATATAAATTTCAGCAGTGTTCATTTTGTACCGTAAATTACTATATAAATAAAATAACTTCCATTTGTTTACCAACTATTTGTTCTATAAAATTAACGGGGAATGTCTTCTGCTTGAGTATATTTGTACACTCGTTTACTAGGCGGCCGGAAATACGAATCCGTAAACGTAAAGCTTAAATCAGCAAGCAAGCGGTAAATATGTATGACCTAAATACATATACGTATTTCGCTGTCAGCGTCTACCACCTTGAAAAAATAGGTAATAGGTAAACTATGTATGTAACATATTTCATCCAAATCAGTTCAGCAACTTTTACCTGATTGAGTAACAAACATATCCAAATACTTATCAAACTTTCACATTTATTAGTAACACTCTGACAAATGATCGTGGAAATCTTACTGCAAAATCTTGCACTACATATCGCGCGTGGGAGAGCCGCATAAACGCAATCTCTACATTTAATATAAATTAATTTTCCCACATCGCGGTGCTAATTACACGGCAACACTATCAGCGTAGTAAACTGTAATGGCGGCCGCCCGTCATCATTTTCCAGACCATTATTAAGTCTGAATGAGAAACTTAACACAGCAGATTATTTAGGAATGTACCCATACTCATCATCATCATCATTTCGAGTAGGTGACACGGTCAATTGACCATTGATGATGTCAGAGTTCTTCGGGACCGCCTCTCGGCCTTGACATACCCATACTACGTGACCTGTTCAGAGGAGGGTGGAGGGTCTTCAAAATACCACGCTTTGCCACAGGGGGAAGTAGCCGTGTTCTAAGCCAGAAACTGAAACAACACTGCGCATACAAGAAGTACTAAACTTCGCGGTTGACTTATTAATCGGTCACTGGTTTACTAGTAAGTGCACCCAATGACCCGTGGTAATGCCAGCAACCTCGCGAGGTCGAACATGAACAGCGCAAACTGTGAACCGCGGACCCTGAGGTGTTATTTCCGGGAAATGACACCTCGGAACTTTTTATATTACTCGTAAAACTGACCAATAAGGATGACCGGACCGCTGGGCGTGCAAGTCAGACGTGTCGCAAATTTATTTTAATTTTAACTAATAGCTTCGATTCTAATTTGATCTCTTTTGTTCGTAAATTACGACATCATTTACAATAAACATCGTCGTGCCAGTTATTACTAATTACTCCTGAGTGACAAGTGCAACGACAACATCAAGGCGCCCCTCACCACCTCGGGTAAAAGAGTAAGGCTCTTTATTTTCTGCACTGCTTACGCACAGTTACGCACGATAGGCCCTCGTGTTCATCCTACAACACGGATATAAAATGAGTGTGCAACGTTCTTCGCCTGGAAGTGGCACCAGTGCAAGACTCGGTGGCTCCCAACCAAATCTCTCAGAAACAAACCCTATTCAGGATACTACTTCGAGTCATATTACTCTTCGTGTTAAGCGAAAAGATTTTGATGATGACGCCTGGATAAAAACTGAGCTCTCGGACGTTAAGAAACAAATGTCGGAAATAATGACACTACTGAAAGCCAGTAGTGTTTCACAAGCAGAAAATATTTACAAGATCCGTGAAGACGTTACCACTATAAAGACCCAGGTAAATAACATAAGTGAAACTATTGATAATATAATCTCAGACCAAAATAATACAAAATTACGATTAAACAATTTAGAAACATTAACAGAAAATATAGAGAGGAAAATAGAAATCCTAGAATCTGACATAAGCGAATTCACTGCTGGTACATCATCGTCGCTAGCTACTATTCCAGTACCTACAACGAATTATGAAGAAATAATTAATGAGGTCAATGAGCGAAATAAGCGATCTAAAAATATTGTTATTGTTGGTATCCCTGAGCCTACCACTGCAGGGACTGCGATGGAACGTCACACCTACAATAAAACAGAAGTTTCTAAAATAACAAAGGCTATAGACAAGGACTGCCCTGAACCCTTAAACATAATACGTCTTGGAAAATACAAACCAGGGCACACACGCCCTATAAAAATCTGCTTCACCTCTGAAGAAATAGTAAAAAATATTTTAAAAAATAAAAATAGAGCGCAGTTTGATAATGTAAAAATATTCTCCGATCGAACACCACTACAAAAAAATCAAATGCAGAGTTTAAAAGAAGAATTAGAAAGACGCAGTGCTACAGGAGAAACAAATTTAACCATAAAGTTTATCAAGGGAAACCCAAGAATCATTCATACAACTGAAGATAAACAACAAGAAAAGACATCACTGACAAAAAACTGATAGATTCGGCGGGTATGGTAACTCACAAGCTCGTCAAAAATTACACTGCGATAAAACGCACCAAAAACTCATTAAAAGGTTTTTATATAAACTCACGTAGCCTCGTGAAACAAGGCAAGTTCGATGAATTAAAGTGTATAATTTATGAAATTCAACCACATATTATTGTGGTGACCGAAACTTGGATAAAAAATGAAATTGATGTTCAAAAACTCCAAATTCCAAGCTACACCCACTATAATAACTTTAGAAGTGGTAGAAGGGGAGGGGGTGTTTCAATATACGTACACAACAACCTACAACATAGTTTAATCGAAGAACATTGTCTAGCAAACGACGTACACTACCTCTGGATTCACCTTGAAAAACAATCGTTGGATGTTGGTGCAGTATACAATCCCAATGGAAACAACGCGGATAACTTCCTTGAGATATTCTCGCAGCAGCTAGAGCGAAGAAAGAGGGCAATTATCTTTGGTGACTTCAATTTTGACCTGTTAACGCCAGATAGAGAAACTCGTAAATATAAGAACGCCCTACGAGAATGCGATTACAGAGTCTTGAATAAAATTAGTCGAAATTATTGTACTCGTGTGACACAGGACACCAATACAATCATCGATCACGTCTGCACCAATTTAAAAACTAACACCTTCAATTTTTATTTACTTGAATCTTCGATGTCGGACCACAGACAGATTTATCTGGAGATTGAGAATCACTATCCAAAACCAATACAAAAAATTACATACGCAGCTGTCAACTACGAAAAGTTATACGAAACTGTTGAAAAAACTGTGAACTGCAGCGATAATGTAAACACATCATATGATATACTGGAACAAAAAATCCTGACCTGCATATCTGAATGTAAAATTACAAAAACAAAATTATTAAATGCACCGAGAAAAGACTGGATAAATAGAGATATAATAAAAGACATAGAGCAGAGAAATGAAAAATGGCGAAATTACAAAAGAAATACACAAAACAAAGATTTAGAAAAAGAATTTAAAGATGCAAGAACCAGAGTACTTAAAAAAATACAGGTAACTAAAAAATCGTATTACTTCAAGTACTTCAAAGATCATACGAGCAAACCTAAAAAGATGTGGAAAGCCATCCATGAATTGGCTAATAATAAAACAAAAGATCCTGTCAAGCCCAATAAACTTGTCATCAATTCAAAGACAATTACGAATGAACAAGAAATCTGCGAGAGTTTCAATCATTTCTTTTCTACCATTGGCTCAACACTCGCTAGCCAAATCCAACAAAAAGGTCAATCGTTACATAAGAATATTTTACGATCACCTATTATAACAAAATCGAATGAGCTTACGAACTTTACACAGGCAACCACGGAAGAAATTGGTCAAATAATCGATGATCTCGATCCTAATACCAGCTCGGGTATAGATGGAATCAGTACAAAAACAATTAAATGTCTCAAAAATATTATTATCACCCCACTTACAGACTGTATAAATTATTGTTTGGAACATGGAGTATTCCCCGATTCTCTAAAAACTGCCAAAGTAACGCCAATTCACAAATCCGGTAGTAAAACCGACCCATGCAATTATCGCCCAATCTCGGTCTTGCCTGTAATGTCAAAGATTTTTGAAAGAATAATTTACTCCCGTTTAGAAAAATATTTGAGTTCAATAGATTTTTTGTACAAAAGGCAATATGGTTTCAGACCCAAATCAAATACACTTTCAGCTACAATAGACCTTGTGACCAAAATAAAAAACAAAATTGACGAAAGGCAGTTAGTTCTCGGTATTTTCATCGATTTAAAAAAGGCGTTTGACACCGTTAGCCATAAACTACTTCTAAAAAAAATATCTGACATTGGTATTACTGGAAAGGCACATGATATGTTAAGATCATATTTTGAGAATCGTAGCCAAATAGTCAAGATAGGGCAATTTCAGAGTTCTCCTAGTAAAATAGATTTTGGTATTCCCCAAGGTTCGATTTTGGGACCACTTTTGTTTTTGACATACGTCAATGACATTCAACATGTAGGCCTAAATGCTGATATCTCCCTCTATGCAGATGACACAAGTTTATTTTATTACGGTAACTCCATAAAAAGTATAATAGCAAAAGCCCAAAAAGACTTAAATAAACTAAATGACTGGTTCTTATCGAATTTACTCACAATAAACACCGAAAAAACAAATTACGTCGTATTTGCAGCAAAAAATAAGAAAATTAATGCAACTGTACAACTTAAAATTAATGATGATGAACTGAGACAAAAAACTAATGAAAAATATCTTGGGCTTATTTTGGACCATTCTCTAAACTGGAAACAACACATAGAAAAAATTAAAACTAAACTGACATCACTAACTGGTGCGTTACGTGGCATAACAAACTGCCTACCGCGTAAAATAAAGTACCAAATCTACAACTCACTAATTAAACCACATATTGATTATTTGATTGAAATCTGGGGTACAGCCACAAAATCAAACTTAAAACCATTACAAATATCACAAAATAAACTAATAAAATGTCTTTTCAATTATGACTTTCACACACCTACTTGTAATATATACAAAGACACCAAAATTATGACGATCAACCAAACATACACATACTATACGTGTTTATTAATACATAAAATCCTGAATAATCATATACACACACAAATATCCTTCCGTAGAAAAAGTCAATTCCAAAAGATGAAATTACGCAGTGCTAGCCATTTAATACTGCGCACGCCAAGAACAAACTATGGCAAAATGAACATCCAATATGAAGGCGCAAAAATGTTTAACAAACTACCAATAGACATAAAAGATGCTAAATCAGTAGCTATTTTCAAAAGAAAACTAAAAACATACATATACGACTACTACAATTAATTGGAACAGACGAAGACAGACAGACAAAGTTACCATAATCTGTATTTGAGTTTAAAATCTTTGGATTGAGTAATAAAAACATATAATTATATTATATATATTTGTTTTAAAGGTAATCCGATAGTTTATTTTATTATTATATACATATACTTTATATATATATATACTATATTGAGCCTAACGGTCTTCTAACCTTCAATAAACTAAATAAATAATGTTATAACAGTAAATTGCATACCTATTAAAATACTAACACACACGCACGCAAACGTACACGCACATATACACACATTACATACATATAAATTATATAGATAAATAAATAAATATCACATAATAATATAATAAAGTGATGATAAAAAAAAAAACCTTTTTGTTCACCATATTTTATTTCTTAATTTAATAAGAGTAATCAAAATAGCATTGTGAATGGAAGATAAAACACAAAAAATATAAAATACTTAAGTAAATAAACCTAAAACTTTATAGACACTTTTCTTACAAGCACAGTAACATTTAACTGCACATAATAGCGATAAAAAAAGAAATACAAAAACGTATTCACTTAAATATACAAGCTTTAAATTACTGAACTGTCGCATCTAGAACAAACATTCTTAATCCGTGTTGCCGGGCGAGATCGTAGTGCGCGATCGTTAACAAATTTTTTTGCTACCCACTTGCACTTATATTGTATCGAACATCGAAGCTAATAGTTTACATAGTATATAAAAGCATGCCCATTGTATTTATTGTAAGTCACATTGTTTTTCTCAGTAAGTGAATTAATTTATGTAATTCTTATGAGAAATAAAGTTATTCTAAACCTAAAACTTACGCGTTATGCTGGTTGGTTTCCGGTCTGGAATACGATCTATGAACGTGGCGTTTGAAAGACTAAGCACTATCTTACACCAAATATACAGATACAGATGATGGCGGAAGGAGAAATGAAGGAGGTCGGACATCTGAAATTGACAAATCGTCTTACAGCATGAATATAATAGCATAAACTAACATGAGGTGTTACAGCTAACCCCAGTTTGAAAAAATACGGCTTTGGGGCATAGAACACTCTCGATTGAGAGACTTAAATAAAACCTTCATACTTGCGATAAATGATGAGCCTAAAGAACATTCTAAAATATAAGATCAGAACCACCTGTCTCCCTTTGTTGACAAGAATCTGCCCTCAGAAATAGGATAGACGGTAGGTTGAGTTGGTAGGCCATAGGAAGGTTTGTTTCGCCGCTGATAAATCTAATCTCCCCGGCAGACATCCGTTGTCAACGGCTCCGCACACTGCCGAATGTAAACACGCATCCACTTCCCTTCTTTAAGCTTGGTCGAAGTTCACTTCCCCAAAAATAAATATATAACGCCAAGCAACTAAGGCGCTTGCTAAAAAAGCAACACTCTGGCTAACGTAGCGAATAAGTATAGATCAGTAGTGATATTGTTCCTATTAAGTGTTGGTCAAATCTTCGGTTACTATTCAGTCTTAAGGCACCATCGAGCTCTTCTTATAACGACAGGTTCGAAAGATACTCTTATTTTACCAAGTTAAACCGGTGGTACAAAATAAAAGTTTGTCAAACCACAAAATCAATTTTATCGTGTATTTCTAGTAGCCCGAGGGCCTAATTAGTGTTACCCAGGGCATGAATAGTCCAAAAACCGGCACCATCGATAGTGATCAGCGACAATTAGCGGATCATAATCACATTACGCAGACAATAGCTGCTTTGCTCGGGGATATGCTAATAAATGAACTGTCAAAGCTGACCTTACGTTCACTTGCATTGCTATCTACATTAAACAAAGTGGCATTACCTATCAAATCATACAAATGATAATAGACAAAGATAATAACGTAGTTTTCATTGAGACCCAGCGTGCAGTTACGAAAAACAAATGATCCTTGCTTTTATGTGATTTTTCTTTCCTCAACCTCTTGAAGACACCTTAATAATTGCAGCTCCTTGCGGCTATTTGTTCCGGATGCTTAGCCACCTGGTTTAGTGGCAGTAACGAGGAAACAACATCAAGGTTGTTATCAAATGTGCATTGTAATATTACTTAAATACACCTATATTTGAGTTTATGTTTCCTTGGTTTCCCCATAAGGAAGGTAGAGAGTCGAGATATCAGAGATATAATCTTTATTGTCTCTTTTACTCTTGATCTTCTTTATTCTAGGGTTACTAGAAGATATTAACTAAAGGTTTAAATGTAAATGTAGTGAAACGTGATGAATACCTATATTTTAACAATATGGTTAGAAGAGAATTGGAATTATGGTTCTTAGAAATAGAGACAAAACAGATAAAACTAGAACTTATAATAAGACGGAAATGTCAAATTACAAGGTTATATCGAAAGTGCATTGTAAAAGTTTAAGACAATTGTTCGGTGAGGCCGTTCGCTTTGTCGCCGGCACCCTGGGTGCGTCCGTTTGACAGATACATGTCTATCGGGTCCGACAATGGCTGTCGTTTCACTGACCTTGCCGGCGTTGTCAATGATTGTGAACAATGGCTTGAGTCTTTTGTCCGCGTCGCAGATGCATTGCGTTCAATATCCAGGTTGTAATACCTCAGGTAGTAGACGCAGCTGTCTATGAATGGTGGTTGAAAAACCTCTTTCACGAAGTACGTTGAAAAAACTTGACGACTTGTCTGATTATACATAAATGTTTGCTGTGTCACGCCCTTCCATAATTCTTTGTAGTACAGCTTAGGTTTGTTGGAAACATGTTGTAGGATACCTTTAAATCGAATCTTACCTTCAGACAGGATAAAAATCTGACACTAGTGTTGGTTGACACCGCACTCAGAAGAAAAACAACTTTGACCCCGGCAATCACTTCAGCGGGGACGCGTTGTTTTAAAGACGTAAAGTCTTCTAGTTCTAAAACAAGTTATCCATTTTATATGTCTAGTGTATTGGTTCATTTAGAACAAAGTTTATTACATTTGACTTGTTATATTATTCAGTGTCGCTTTTACTGCCACTTCGTAAATTATCCCTGTTTCCTTTACAAGACGCGTTTCTAAATAAATAGTAGTAACGAGTTATATTTGTTTTGTCTTTTCTTTAAATATTTACCTGTAAGCAACTTCTTTTCCAAACACTGTATTTAAAAAATAAAAGTTTTACATAATTTTTATCACCAGATGTCAGAATTTAATCATCGGAACCGATGAACTCACACTAAAATTGTTGTTGTCAACTACGGTGTACGAGGATTTGGAGTGAACCCAACTGACAACGAAGATTACCCAGTACAGGTAAACCTAGATAAAAGCGAAAAAAGTCCAAATAATGAATAAGGCAGAGAAAAAGAATTAAAGAAATCATGTTTCAGTGCTGCCTATTTCATAATTTCCTTCATTGCAATACATGAAGGTGTTGATTATAAAACCCTACGCCGCATAGACAACATTGTCTGTGGCCTGGACGTGGCATCGGTTCCGTGCGCTGACCGGGTCAGACCCACTGTCCGACATCCACACGACTTTTTTCTTTCCCAACTAACTCGCCAGCTCTCGGAACGACTAATTGTCTCTTTGAGCGGCATTTTTGATGTGTTTTTGCAGCAAGCCACCTGACTCACGTTTCACTTCGATATGGGTGAAGAGAATGCTTGTGGATTGTTCTTTTTTACACGGATTATCTTAGCAGCAGAGCAGAGTGACAAATCATACTTGACAGTTCTTACCAGGCTCAATGGCGCTAATTAGGCTTTTATGAATTGCCTAATGACAGCACAAAAAGAGCATACGCTGTTATTGCATTGAAATACAGACAACTTGTTTTTGTTGATGACTACGTACGCTTTTTGGGACAACACTTGTTGATACTCGTAAAACTATTAATTTGATATTTTTTGCTGCTTATGATAAATTTCCTTTATTGCAAGACTAAAAGATTAGTTATGAAGCGTAGAATGTCATCGCGTCATACAATGTCATTATTAATTTAATTTTATATGTGCCTTTGACTGCGTGGGTCACCTGGGGTCGCATTAGCTCTCAGAAAAAGCGCCATCACGTTCAGATCGTTATATCCACAATCTATTGTTGCAATGCCTTCCCACTGGCAGCGAGTGCGGCATGATTTATGCTGCAGATCAGGGGCGTATCTTGTTCTAGGTGGACCTTATGCTAACATTTGTCTGGGGCCCTTCACTCCGACTGCGGCAAAGTATTGCTGAAATAAAGCATTTTAATTTTACATAAAAATTCTATTCTTGAGATATTTGAACATCGGAATGCAGATAGATAACATTGAGATGTTGCTAATACATATTTGAAGATTTTTCGACTGGTTGCAATGTAGGTAGTGTTATTTGCATTTTGTGTTACGACGCAGAACAAAACATTATTCGTGTAAGCATTCAGACATAGCTTTTATTAGTATGAACTTCTTTGTCAATGTGTATATTTACTTTTTTATTTCTAATTCATTAGTGTGTCTATGGCGTTTGCGGAAGACCAACGTTGTGGTTTACGCCACAAAATATGCTGAGCTGCGATTTTGGTAAACATATAGATGTATTTTTTGTTTGTATTTGTGGCTTAAAACTATATATCTACATATCTTTTATACGAAATTAAAGATCATTCTTTCTTTCAAACACTGTGATATCGAGGAGGCATATGTCCTCTAAGGGATGTTAGAATGCAATGGATGGATAACTGGCCCCTCAATATCGGCTGCCCTATATCGTTATATCATACAGCAGATACAGCGGTAGCTACGCCCCCGCATGTCGTATCGTATTGTGCTGGATGTTTTTCTGCCTGTTGCGGCGTATCGTGATTCCATGCCGGCTGATCGTGCCATGCTTCGCTTTTAATTATAGTAAATCATGGGAAATATTTCTATTGCGGTGTTCGTCTTTGCTATGATAGATTTATTAGACCTTTTATATACTTTTTATTGGCAACTTGGTTGTACTTTATTTAAAACCAAGATTTTCAGAAGTTTATTTTTTATAACATGTATTACAAACTACTAGTATACTAATGCCTTGCGTGCACTGCATTACAGTCCATAATACATTTTAAACATCATTTTGTAACTATTATCCCGAAAACGACGTTAAGGACTCCAGTCAGACCCAGCATAATGGCGAAGCAAGAAGTGGCACTAATACAAGATGGTGTAACGATCCAGTATCTTTAAAAAATAAAGAAAATCAATTACTGTCTGTAACAATTACTGTACTTGTCAGTAGTACAAGGGTGAAATACTTTGTCCAAAAGTAGGCTCAATCTTAAAAAATATCTCGTTTAAAAACAAGTATATGTCACTGTTAAATTTAACTCCGTCATTTGACAATATTTTGCGTGAGATCACAACTCAACAAACGGTAGGTTTGGTTACGCTACATTGTTATTTAACAACGTTAGATTATAAACTAACGGAATTCACAATTTTACGATGACATATTTATTTGCATATATCGCCACGTCCCATCAAGGCCGAATAATGCCAGAGACATTATATATTTTATAGCCACAATATATGTATTGCTTATAGGACAATGCTACTAAAAGAGTCTTTTAATTTAAAAATAGATCCTCATCTCCCAGTCTCCTTTCAATGTTTACATTTGCAAATAACCCCGTGGTCAGGTCCTAAGAATGCCAGACATATTCAACGACAATGTATTGCTTAATAATGCTAATGTGAGCTTACAAGGTTTCCAGGGCGAGCCCTCTTTACATAGTCAACGATAATGCTTAATTAATGTGATGTAATTACCTGAGAATGCTGGTTAAAGCAACTCTTCTGGGTCAATGGATTAACAAGTTTTCGGCGCCGCTCTCACGGAGTTTGGAAATGGTCAGACACCGCACAGCTACAATCGCTATCCATTACGTTTTACATAAGTTTGAGTCCAAATCAGCGTATAATAACAGCAATGGATACTGAAAAGACGGCATTTGTGGCGTGGTAATGTGTGGGGGTAAGAGTATCTGGTTACGTGATTTTATAGAGATCGCTGCTCGAAATCAGCTTGAGGATGTTTTAATTATACCAATTTGGAGGACCTGCCTTTTCTTGTGCTGTCTTTATCAAGTGAAACTGCGGTGGTTTGTTAATCGTGTATTTGAAGAGGCGTAACATAAATTGGAGTCTTTAAATCTTCTCTATTGTTTCTTTGTACTTTACGGGAATTTTACATATAAAAATACATCTATTTCTAAAAACCTTTAAAACTCTCTGCCTTTCTCTTCTGCCTTTACGTTTTCTTTCTTTCTTTCTATATCCGGTTTCAAGTACGTACTCTGTAGGTCTAGGTTTTTTAGAACGTCTGCAATCTGTTCAAGTTTTGTCCGACATCAAATAATAACAAGATTAATAAATTTAATAAAGCTTTAATAATGTCGAGGATTTCAAAAGAAGCATGCAATCATAATAAAGTAAACAAACACGATACATAGTTGCAAAAGTAGGAAAGTGGTCCGTACGCCCACTCGGATCACGTTCGCCAAGACGAGTGAATGCGAAGCTGCGGGTCTTCACGTCCTTGTTGAGGATTCTAGGTCTAGGAGATGCTCGTAACAATGTCTCATTGCCAAAAAAGTTGGTGATTTAATATGTGGATCTTTTGGTTCTGCTTTGCTCTAACTTTGTAATTAGAAACTCTTAAAAATCATCAATTTCCTGCCAACCAATCGGATCACGTTCTTCACGGTGACTGAATGACAGGCCGCGATTCTTCCGTACCTTGCAAAGGTGTTAAGGATCTGGGTTTAGGAAAGCAAGACACCAATAGGGACTACTAGTAAGTAATGTTAAAAAGCAATTGGTTTGATAAGGTCATGTTGTCATAAGGAATGGATCTTATTGTTATGCTTTGCTCTCGTTTTGTAATCAAAATCTCCTTACCTACCCCTGTACATAGATGAGCGAAGACGAGGCTACGGTTTCTCACGTTATTGCCGACGATCTGGGTCTAGGAAACGAACGCAGCTAACAAGTAAAGTACTGGTCATTTGCTATTGATATAGGACCTTTATTACAACATACATTAAAGCTTTATATCCCGCTTTGGTCTGGTTCCAAAATTCGCACTTTCAAAATACGTTTTGAGACTGAGATACTCATAACTATGATATCGATTTGTCTGTTAAAATATGTAGGTGATAAAGATAGCTATGTTCTGGCAAACAACTATCTATTTATTTATTTGTGCTATTTTATCATAAATTCCTTGAATCAGTACTTGTAATGCTATGTTATTAACAGATGTAAATAGTTAATTCATTCGCTTCTTCGTATCTACAACACTATAATCATAAAAGTTAATATAATTTGACAGAATGCCGGCAGTAGAAAGGCCTGAAGAAGATCTCTCGGAATTCACCATCCACAAATTGCCTATAATTACAAGTATTCCGTCATTTATCATTATTAGGTACGTGTAGTCGGTCCGTGTGAGCTCAAACTATGCGAAAGCCATTACGGCTGCAGAGCTAGTATAGCCCGCAAACGCTTTCTAGGATTTCTGCAAAAGGCAAATCAAATTAGTATAGTTCGATTTACCCGCTTCCTAGTCCGCGATTTCACCTATTGCGGCCATTGTGGTTTCGAAACTAAGTTATGTTTATTCCCTTTTTGAGTGCTCGGACCTTTGCTCTTTGGCGCTTTCGTGACGCGCTGCCACTTTATGACCAGCGGTACTCAACCTTCGGTTGACCTAGTTTATCCTGGTGGACCTCTGGCTGGTACAAAATTTCGCGCGGGTCCATTACACGCTTATAAGTCTCCTATAACGTTGCAGCTTGCAATTAATGAACGTGAACTACATGTTAAGTGTCTATTTTCATTCACATTACGAGTATTATATATAACTACTCATATTTAAAAGCAAATTCTTGCAATGTTTGTTTTGCATATTTACTTACACTGTTTAAGAGACGTCAGTCAATTCTTTTTTTTTTTTTTATGTCGCGGTGGCGACGTTAGCAGACATTTAACCTGTAGCAATATGATTAAATAATGGTATGACTACTAATTAAACGTTGAAAGTATATAAAATGATTTAGAATATTCTTACTTCATATCCTCAATACTTCATAACACTCAAACTTTAGTTTTGAAAATTGTGTTTAAACATTTGATTCAAGTTAACATGTTGGAGATTTATATTTTGTCAATCATTTTTTCTTTAATAATTATCACAAATTAATATTTTTTAAATCTATATATAATAAATCTATTGCTAATTCCAAATTTTACACATCCTATACCAATTTGAGGAACCATAACTAGTGATTTAATAAATACGTTGTAGGTAAGTACTCAACCTACCGTTGTTGTAATACTCTTTGACAATAGCAATTGTCGATCCGGCACTATCAACTTTATAGTTTGGCGGCTTCGGTTAGTGTGTCGCTTCGACTTTCGTGTCCCAGCCGAGGGCAGAGGGTAGCCCTTTGAACCGGCCGCGGGCGCCGGCGCGCGGGGGCATCCCATAAAATCTGCAGTTAACCGTGCCACGGCGCACGTTCTGGCGCAAATGCCAATTCTGCGAAGGTGCGGCTCTTTCCCTTGTTACACTGAGATGGCACTGGAAAAGTAGAACTGCGTTTATGATGGCTGTAAAGTCTAGAGTCTACGTACCTCCGCTTTGTCACTTGGACGGTTATAGCATCGTATATACGGAACATCTATGGGATTTATGGGTCCGTCGGTGCATTTGGCGAAATGATTCTCGAATGCACAGATATTTATTTCGTTCCTTATATTTGACGAGATAGTAAAAGCTAAAAGATGGTGATATATTCAAACATATCTTACAATATGTATATGTACTAATAACCTTGTTAAAGATTCTATTTTACTGTCGGTACATATCAACATCATCATCATAAGGTCTTGTTGGTCTCCACTGCAGGAGCATGACCCTCTCTGTACTACTGGAGCCATACTTGGCCAGAGCAGACAGAGGATTTGGCCTACACTCTCCTCGCTAGCCAAACGGGTTGGAGAGGTCTCATTGATGTTTATGAGCTTTGTTTAGCTTGTATTTCCATAGTCGCCTCTTACGACCTCTATGGGAAGACTAGGAGTGGTCCTAATCTACTCTGCCGGAAACCACACGGCTAACTTCGTCGGTCGGTACATATATCTTAACCTTTTCATGGCATCGCAGTCAATATGGCGGCAGTGTATGTGTGTATAGCGAGGCCAGCGCTTTAATCATTTCATACACCTGTTCAGTAAATAAAAACCATACATAATTTATCTGACATACCAACTTGCAACAAAAAATACGTCACAAATCCCAAGCAATCGGTTGCCAATTGATTTTTTGTCGAGCACCATTCCGAGTGTCATCTATCGCCGTCAAACAATCGAACATGATACGAGGACGACGTCTATCGAGAAATATCTCGATAATCGTTTGATGTATCAGATAGACCGCCTTCGAGATATTGATGTTATGTAACTTGCGTTTAGGCAGTTGTTTGGTACCAAAGTGACAAAATTTAATGAAAAAATAATGTGATTGACATCTGTCTACGATTTTAAGCTTTCACGGTCACAATCACTATTATTGTCACGTACCAATTTTATTTTTGAGATGTCTTATTATTAGATTTTGTCTTATATTATATTAAATATCAGATCTTTGCCGCAATTTACGAAATATTACTCAAATCTCATATAGTATCAGTCAATTAATAGTGATGCCCATCTGTCTGGATGACACACAGAAATCCATAAAATTGACTCTCTCTCGGATGAAGAACCTTATATTGTATCCAATGCCATACCATGCCACCATGCCCAACCCAATGCATACTTAATAAGTTTGTATATTATTGTAAAATGAACATTACCCTTGTTTAACCTTGGTTTAATGGGTTAAGATAGCCCTTGTAACCATCAACCCTTCATTCAATACTTTCCGGTTCCGCCAGAACTTCTTACCAAAGTGTGCATAACGCTTCAATGCCTTAAGGGATGTGGTCAACTTAGCTGGCCTTGAAAGTTAACCCCAGCAAGTCTTAAACCTAACCCACCACCTCATGACCAGCCGCCCTATTTGCTAACTCAGTGTACAACGTTTTGATAATAATTTCAAAGTACATTACGTTATATATCTCTTTAATAAAAATAGTCAATCATAGGAAATCCGCAATGTATTTTGAAGTGCCTTTCAAAACGTTGGTCACTGAGTTAGCAAATAGGCCGGCTGGTGTATAACCGCAAGACAGGAAGCAGTCACAGGTTATTTATTAAATAACAATACTTACTTTCTTTCTTCGGCGCTACAACCCTTTGTGGATCTTGGCCTCCAAAACGATTTGTCTCCATTTCGATTTGTCTCTGGCCTGTCTTCTCCATGCTGTGTACTTTCTCAACTTCCTAAGATCTTCTTCGACTCAATCTCTCTCTCTCATCCATGCATGTCGTACTTATATGTTTGTCGTGATAAGGGAACAAATTGTATAGTTACAAACTTTTTCTATATAGAAATGTGAAGCAATAATATAATAACCTCAAGATTCAAGATAGTCTTTTGACAAGTCACATTTATGAGTCATCGTCCCGGCGAACTTCCGATATTATTATTTTGTCGCAAATATTCCTTGTATTTTAATAGTTATTCTGCTTTTCACGGTTATAACAAAAGCTACAAACCAAAGATTATAAAAAAATCGGTTCACCCCTTCTGAAGTAAGTGCTCGGACAACCCGACTTTGTTTTATATATTAAGATTTGTGACGTCATAAGTTAATTAATGAAGGTCTGCAAAATAATAGCGGACTCGATATCATTGTAGAGAGAGACCGACCGAAACAGGACATTCCGCCGAAACAAAAAATTTACCTTCGGTGTGGGTCTCAGTTTCAGGCAAACCCAAAACAGAAACTTATTTAAATGCATGAAAAATAACAATTACCTAGCTACTAATATGATTGTTATTTTTCACGATAAGAAAGAGTAAATTATCTTAATAAAAAAAAAACAAAATCAACACAGTATTGGTTACCCAAATACCGCAGTTTCGGTGAGGATGAAGGTTCGTGATTCGATTATGTTAAAACCAAAATTGTTACCGAAACTTTATTTTTTGCTGAAATCGAACCTGCGGTCGGCCTTTATTGAAAAAGGCGCATTATATTTAGTAGCCAATTAAAACACTTGAACTCTTCAAGTCCAGTAGTGCTCGGGTTTATTTCTCAAAACTATCTTCAATATTATTATATGGTGGCGCCCTCCTGTCGTGATGATGTCTGTATGAGGACTAATACAAACAACACAATACCAGTAATAACTCGAACGCGGGTGGTCTGATATCGGGTGCTAAACGGCCTAGTGTTTGTATTGGATTAAGATTGTTCCTAGAAAGCTTGTATGAAATACAAAATGATACGCAAGAATCTTGAAAGCAAATGGAGTAGTCTTCAATTAATTTATCCATTTATATCTTCATCTTCATTCAGCCGGCCGAGAGTGTAGGTGAATAGGTGATGCGGCTAGCAACTCATTTCGATTTTGATTGAATTTATCACCTCTACGGCTATTAATACACATGGCCTTCGGGGCGGCGTCAGGCTCTGTCTACCCCGCAAGGGGTAAAGACGTGATAATGTGTATGTATGTTTTATACTGTTTTATTTTTCCTCATCATTTGTTAGAGTCATCAATCTCCTACTCATTTAGTTAGATAGTTAGATTATTTTTTACTACGGACTGCGCCATCTACTTATCCGGTACGAATATTCTGGCCACAAAAATCTCTCTTTTTGCCGAATGTCGTGATTTTAAAGAATTCTAACAAAAACTAGATAAGGGGTGGTTACTAGATTGCCCTTCTGATACGCAGCGGTTATTACTGGCGTCATAGGTATGTATTGTTCCACGCATGTCTTGCAGAGCTACTCGATAACTTGGAACATCTATAGTGTACAACGTTTTCATCGTCACTTCAAAATACATTACGGCTTTCGTATGATTAAGTATTTTTATTATTATTATATTTATAAGATATATTTTTATATTTATAAGATATAAAAACCGTAATGAATGTTGAAGTGACCATCAAAACGTTGTACGCCGTAGTAGACAAAAGATAGTGAGTAGCCCTGCTGATCTGATCAAAAACTAAGTGATATGATGAATGGAGAAAATGCGATCTGCAGTTTGTTGCCACTTCTTCTGCACTCGGCTTTGGAAGCGGCATTAAGAGACCTTTGACACTTAGTTGCTGTCTCGCTCGCACAATCAAACATTGTTAAAGATAATAAAAAAAATGTGTCTTATTTTTACAAAAGTGTATCATTATTATCCTAGATAACTATTTCGTGGATTTTTTAGACATGTTTTTATACTGATTAGACATTGACTACATCGTAAATTAGTTGATCAAAACTTTTAAAACTTCGATCAACTAATTTATGATGTAGTCATGTCTACACAATACAAAAACACGTCTAAAATATCTACGATAATAAAGAAACACTTTTGTAAATATGAGACACATTTTTTAATCCTATCCTAACTAATATTATAAATGCGAAAGTGAGTTTGTTTGTTTGTTACGCTTTCACGCCGTATCTACTGAACCGATTGTCATAAAATTTTGCATACAAGTTCTCTGGAGTATGGAGAAGGACATAGGCTACCTTTTATCCCGGGAAAAAGTACTATTCCTTAGGGATCGACATTGATGCGGGCGGAGCCGCGGGCGAAAGCTAGTAATCTATAAAAATGTTTGATTGTGCGTGCGAGACAACCAAACTAGTGTCAAAGGCCTCTTAAACTTAGCTATTAGTAAATTTTTGACGTCAACGATTGAGACGAAGTCGCGAGCAACAGCTAGTATCAAATAAATGTCATGAATTTGATGATGAAAACTAAACGACCAGAAAGTTGTACTATCATCCACCCGACGTGTTGCTATAAATCTAATATGCAGTAATCGATTTAGAAAATATCGAGTGTAATCGAATATGATGTCTTAACATTTTGTTAACTAGTATAATTAAGCTTACTTTCCCAACCGCCAATTAGCGATATTGCAAGGGATTTTCGTTCTTATGTGTTTAGTTATAGGGTCATGCGGTCTAGGTGTTGGGTCGGAAGGGATAGCATTTTCACTGAGCTACCGTGTTCGTGCTAGACAACGTAATATAGTTATTACGGCACCATTTATCAAAGTGCGTTAAACGCCCGGAAACAACTAATAGTCCAGTATTGCCGAGAAACGCGCGTTTAGTGGAATTTTGTCCACTTTAAGTATTTTCAATCAATCAAAAGAGATTACATAAGCTTCGATAGTCTTTCTTTCTATTTCGATGATTTTGTCCAAGTAAAATAAACATACTCCAGTTGCAATGAGGCCACTTCTGAAATGCTTATTACGTTAACTCAACTGAAAACCTTATGTACGTGGGTAACTCGATAAGTTTTGAGATAAGAAAAAAATATACAAGATATTCACAATATTTATTTTACATCTTTTCGAAATACTCTTCTTCATTATCTATGCAAAGTTCCATTCGCCTAAACCAACTATTAAAACACTTTTGCCATTGATTTCGTAGGCGGCCACGGCTGCTTCGGAGCACGAAAGAATTTCCCTTTTATTTTTTCTTTGATTATGGGGTACAAAAAAAAATCGCAGGGAGCCAAATTAGGACTGTGCGGTGGATGGGGCAAGGTTTCAACACTGGATTCTGCAAGAAACGCCTTTGTTCTGAGGGACGTATGTGACGAAGCGTTATCGTGATGCAGCATGATTCCCCGAAGCCCGGTCCTTGGTCTCCTCTCTATTCGTTCTGAAAAGACCCATACTGACGACTGTCTCTTATTTTCTGGATCATATTGGTAAATCCATTTCGTCACCTGTGACGATTTCCGAAACACGTCTTGATGATCCATTTTCAAAACGTAGACGCATTTCGAGGCACCAATCCACACGGGCATGTTTTTCAGTGTCTGAGAGAAAACGCGGAATCCAACGACAACAAAGCTTCCCCACTCCTAGATGCTGGTGTAAAATAAAACTAATACTCCCCGAACTAACGCCAAGAATCTTCTCGATGTCCAAGTATGTTATTCGTGGGTCTTCTCGCACCATCATTTCGGTGGTCCACCCATTTTCTGCAGTTACTGCCGTTTGTGGGCGACCACTTCTAGGGTCATCTTCGAGGCTTATTTTACCCCTTTTAAATTCACTGAACCATCTAAAAACTGTTGCTCGAGATGGAGCAGACTCCACTAACGCTGTTTGTAATCGTTGAAGGCTAAGTTGTTCAGTTAAACCAAATTTATAATCATAAAAGATCATAGCGCGCAGATGTTCGCGGTAAAGCTCCATCGTTGCAAAGAAAAACGCGGTAAGCGTCGTAGTAAAATGACTGGCACATCTTTCTTTTTTTCTTACCAGCCATCTGGCTACATGCATTATATTTCTAAATAAATTCGCTTTTCAAAAATATATAATGCAGATGCGTTCCATTTTTAAATTACGAGCATCTCAAAACTTATCGAGTGACCTACGTATATCATCACATATATTCTGATTATGAAATCATACGCAAACACATTTAATAGAACCTGAAACTGAATATTGATACAAATTAGCGCGAAACCGCAATAATTTTATACACGGTAAAATTTTGATCGTTGTGGCACCTTAAAGGGGTGATTCAGCCCATCGATATGAACAACTATTCCTATGGGACAAATGCTGGCAACTAAAAAAAAAAATATTGTATGTATATCCCAATCCCAATCATGTAGTGAAAAGAGCTACTTTAGGTTGTCACGACCCTCAGACATGAGGATACGACAGAGAAGAAGAAGATCCCAATCCCAATACCTCTTTTAGCGTCTTCCCAATTTGCACCAATATTACGTCTACATGTTCCACTTGTTTTATTGTTATCTTGGCGTATACTTCATTATAATCCCATGAAAAATATTATGTTCACATTATAATTACAAAATCTATACTAATATTATAAAGCTGAAGAGTTTTATTGTTTGCTTGTTTGAACGCGCTAATCTCAGGAACTACTGGTTCAAATTGGAAAATTCTTTTTGTGTTGGATAGTCAATTTATTGAGGAAGGCTGTAGGCTATAAAACATCACGCTGCGACCAATAGGAGTGAAGCATCAATAATTTTGAAAACGGGGAAACATTATTCATCTATACTAATTATACATAATAACAGAAATTGCCGCGGACGGAGTCGCGGGCAACAGCTAGTACAATATATCAATCGTAAGCTGTCTTTAATTTCCTATATTGGGGAATATAGAACCTAGGGGTAGGCTCTACGTATCCCGAAAGAGCTTAAATTCTATAACACACATTTTTCTCCTAGTCGTGACAATTTTCTATAAGATGCCTTTAACAGCATGCCAAAGGTCTAAAGGCAAAGTCGGGACGGAGCGATATCCGGGTGAAATCTCATTAGAAACTAATGTTATTATTAACTTACACTTTGTGATTAACCTTTGACTTTCTTCTTACTCCTCTTATCCCATGGCACTCTGTGATGGCGAAAATTGTTAGTTTACAAGTTTACACTGCCTTATAACGTCGGCGTCGTAAGTATTGCATTTCAGGATTGTCGGGCGGTTTGTATACTCAATATGTAAAGTTATGTTTCATGCTGGTCTGGGAGAAAAGAAAAAACGTAGAATGTACCAGCTGCTTCTCTTCTCGCGCAGATCGTAAAAGCCGATCGAGGGAACGGGCAAAATCTGAGGATTCATGTTAGGCGATGCGGCTAGCAACCCATCACTATTTTGATTCCGTTTTCCAACTAATGCCCACCAACATGCTAAACGTGGCCTTCAGGTCTTAGTACCTAGGCTCTGTCTACCCCGCAAGGGAATAAGACGTGAAACTATATAATATGTAAAGAAAACCCTGTCCCATCCTTGACCCGTCGATATGATCAACTCATTCATTCATTCATTTCGAGTAGGTGTCACGGTCAATCGACCATGCACACCCTGGTGTCAGAGGTCTTCGAAACCGCCTCTCGGCCTCTGACGTGGTTCCTTTAACGACTACCAGATGGCAGCCGGGACCACCGGCTTAACGTGCCTTCCGAAGCACGGAATCATCTTTATTATCGGACAGTCAGGTGATTCAAGCCTGCAATGTCCTAACCAAACTGGAGACAACTAAACAAAGTATGCTTCCGGTGGGAATCGAACCCACGACCTCCGGGTCAACAGGCTGTTATATGCAGGGATTTATATCGATACCATGGAGGAGTATCGATACTTTTACACGAGGAGTATCGATACCTTTTTATTAATATCTAGGTATTGAAATTACTTATATGTAATGATCAACTTTTCCTATGGGAACAAAGCTGTGAACTCAAAAGACAATTGGACATTTTCAAACTATAATTTTCGGCCGCCAGGTCAATTTTGTATAGTCAGTTCAAAAAAAATTTTGGTCCCATAGGAAAAGTTGTTCATATCGACAGGTTAAATCACCCCTTCAAGGATCGCATAGGGTTTTCTTTACATATTGTATATACATATATAGTATGACGTCTCTTTCCCTTGCGGGTTAGACAGAGCCCATGCCTTTAACACCAAAAACCCACCATTAGCCCAAACCTGAATAATTACTGTGCATTTGAATTATACATAAATTAATAACAAATATGAGTTATTAAAACTCATCCTTGCTCCGGTACACGCACAGATCTTCCAATCCATTTACTTCGCATTAAAATGATTTAAGCAACCGTCCATAGTAATTACGCGCAAGTTGTGCCATTGTTTCCATACAAGTTAGTGCGCGTGCGCAGCCCGGCCGCTTCCGGTATACTTGACCCGATTCGCGGTTATTAAGCCTAGTTCACATTGGTCGAGAGATCTAGCTAAGATTAAAGGGCTGTTAGAGTCTGTTAAGCGACTATTATACCATCCTGAATCTAGGATCCGGAATTTAGCATCCGATAAGGACAAGAAATTCAGTCGTCAGAGCTCCTGATTAAACCATCCAGAACGTGTCCTGAACGGAGACTGCGCGTCCTGACAGAGCCATCCGTTGGCCATCCTGAATGCGTGAGAGGGACGCCGCTATACGTGCGACGCGATTGGAGATATTATCGTATCGTTTCTAACGTATAGCGGCGTCCCTCTCATGCGGCGATCCTGAATTCCGGATGGTTTCACTTTACGCTTCCGTTATGCTTCCGATAAGGACGTCGGAAGCCATTCTTGCGCTTGACTAGCTCCGTGGCGCAGCGGTCAACACGCCTGCCTGCGACACGGAGTGACCGGGTTCGATCCCCGGCCAGGTCAAGATAGAAAATGATCTTTTTCAGATTGGCCTGGGTCTTGGATGTTTATCTATATATGTATTTGTTATAAAATATAGTATCGTTGAGTTAGTATCCCATAACACAAGTCTCGAACTTACTTTGGGGCTAGCCCAATCTGTGTGATTTGTCCGTATATATTTATTTATTTATTTATTCTGTCCTGACAACGGATCGGCGATTAAACTGTCCGTTGACTATCCGTTGACTGAATTCCGGATCCTGAATTCTGGATGGTCTAATTGGCGCTTTACACTTCCGGTATTTTGTAGGGAGATCCAGAGGAGAAATCATTGATTTTACACTTAGTAAAAATTACAGATGGTGAATTTTTTTTTTTAATAAATAAATATAAATGTATACGGACAAATCACACAGATTGAGAACTAGACAGACATCCCTTATCTTTCATGCGTGACAAACATTAAATACTTGTTTTTATACTAGACATAAATGAATGTATTGCCAAAATGAGTATTGTACTGAAGTAGGTTGTGATAAAAAGTAACATTTCAATCTTGACTCGTTGTTTTTACGTAAAGTTTCTATTACCTTCTGCATAATCTTTCATATTAAAGAAAACCGACTTCAATCAAACTACTGAACTGAATTTGATGAAATTTAAATTAGACCAATTCAAAAGAATACCGCCTCAAATAAAAAAAAAATACATCTGATCATAAATGACGGAGTTATGATGCGGTAACAAACATTTAAAAAGAATATAACCTCTTAACAGTATTAAAACTGTGTTTTTATTAATGATTTGATCTCGCGTAGATCATTAATAAAAATACAGGACATGTTTTTTTTATGATTTGTACTCACGTTTATTTAGTCGGAATCCCCAACTAGTTTTGGTCTGTTACGAAGACCATCATCAGGGCGAGTGTGAGGGGTGGCGACACGGGCGCGGCGGTTTCACTCACCGGCGACAGGGAAGCGAAACCAGCGGTTTCGCTTGATGTCGCGTGACCAAATTCGTGTTTTTATAACCTCCTCCTTTTTTGAAGTCTGTAAAAAAGACGTTATCAAAAATTTGATATAAGTAGATATCATAACAACTCGATTTTTTACTCTGCCAAATGTGAACACGGATTTACACCAATACACACAGGAGGATTTGTTACATTAGTTATTGATTCTCACGAGAGACAATAAGGTCACATTGCACAATGGTCGATAGTGTTAATGTTAATGATTGATAAATTACTGCTTGTCGTTTAACTGCGATAGTAAATGACGGTTACGAAATACTGACTCGTTAACATTGTCTATTAGGCAGTAATGATCGTGAACATTAGATTTGAGGTGATTCGTCGTTAATAATACGTTGGATGGAAGTTGGATGTTAAACTTACGTTAACTGCCTCCGTGGTCCAGAGGTTAAGGCGTTTGCCTATACACCCGGGGTCGTGGTTTGATTCCCACGGGAAGCATACTTTATTTAGTTGTTTCCAGTTTGGTTAAGACATTGCAGGCTTAAATCACCTGATTTTCTAATGATGCAGATGTTTCCGTGTACCTTTTTTCTAACAACAGGTCAAATAAACACTTCTCAACTTTTTAAACGGAAGGGCTTTAATGTGTTCCGGTAACTTATTATGAATTTTAATACACATGTTACAACTATTTTTCATGTACATTTCAGTTCTCATGTGAGCGTGGACGAGCCTATTTCCTTGCCTTGTATTTCTTAAGTACATTTCAGAGGCTGTTTTTTATATTATTTTGACAAATTTACATATTTCTAAAATAGATGCAAGGCAATGGTATTATTTTCAATTTTAACGTCGCAAGATAAAAAAAATCATAACAGTATTCTTTTTTCAGGTATGTAATTAAGTATACGTATGGTAGAAGGCAAGGGTCTAATTGATAATGGTTGTAGGTACACAGTGATCAAAAAGAAACTGTTAGCAATCATGTTCTCACATCAGCCTCCAGACATATCATGTAATCATGTTCCATGTTCTAAAATGTAACATTAACTTTTTTCTGATTTTCGTAAAATCTCAATTATCGGAAATTTAATCAAAAAATTTTTACAGTTACGATATTTTGCGGAACAGCTATTGAATTTATTTTCTATTTTACATATTTCTTTAATTCAATTACGGTAATGCGAGTGTTAACCGTTAAATTCTTTATTACTTTCATAGCTCTGTTTTTATAGCATTAATATTATGTTATATTTATGATGAGTCATCGAAGTCTCAAGTTAGAAGTTAAAATGCCTTGACCTAATTAGGATTCTTATTAGCATCGGTTAAACGCCTATTTCCTTATCAAATAACAGGCAATTTCCCCGTTTTAATTCCATTTTACGAGTATAACGGTATTGCTGTACCCCTAAACACTTTATAATATACTTGTAATGGTCAGAATCTACAAGCCATTAGTGTATTTGATATGCAGTCGATTTACAACCACGATATTGCCTGTTTGATAGTAAGTGAATATATTCTCAGATACGGAACAATAGATAGTTATAGTCAATTATAATATTTATAAGAAGTTGAATTTATGTTATAACTACCTTTCGCTCGTAGCTTCGCTCGCGTTCAGTACTTTTTACCGGGATGTAAGGTATAGTACTTCCGTCCTATGTCCTTCTCAACACTCAAAAGAACTTAATTTCATTTGATTTGAATTTCATGATGATCGGTTCAGTAGTTACGGTGTGAAAGCGTAACAAACAATCAAACTCACTTTCGCAATTATAATATTAGTTGTGATAAAAAAAAATGGGTAAATCACGTGCTATTTCGCTTGGATTGATATATTCGGCAATCCCCTGAACCTTTTTTTATACATGATGTAACGTAACTAACGTTACTTTCAATGATAATATATATAATAGAAGTTGAATTTGTAATATGTTTAATTGTATTTGTAAACAAGTATGTTACCCAACCGTTACCCAACTGATGTAAAGGGTACCTTCAATTTTCTTTGTCTCTATTAATTTAATTCTCTTATTTTATATAAAAGTTAAAAAATCATTTATATAATCTTGCAAATGCAAAAGTGAGTTTGTTTGTTTGTTACGCTTTCACTTTGTAAGTACTAAACCGATCATCATGCAATTTTGCATACACGTATTTATTTATTTATTTATCTGGAGTACGGAGAAGGACATAGGGTAAAATTTATCCAGGGAAAAACTGTTCCCGAGGGATCGACATTGACGCGGGCGGAGCCGCGGGAGAAAGCTAGTTTTATATGAAAGATAAATTAAGAGCGATTTTATTCTTCTAATATTTAAAACACTATTAACAAATTCTGTTTTGAACATAACCATTTGAAAGCAAATATGAACAAATCATGTATTTGTTCATTATTAGTATGTACATATTCACTAATGCAAAATCCTAAAAGCATAATGTAAAAGCTAGTTACCTCAGACCTATGCAGTATTCACACCGACGTTCAAAGAAATATTACACAATAAAGTTTTCTGCAATATTACATCCAATGACAACACTTTAAATCGCTATTACGACGGTAATCTTCGGCCGTCAAAACCGCTTTATGACATCCATCAAGGTAACGGTGTTGTTGCGGTGCCAGTGCCAGTACTCGACCGTGGACCATTTTATGACCCCCATCAGGAACGGTGCTAACATACGGGAATTGTTACTGCCGAGGTGTAGCTGTGGCCGGTTTATGAAGGGGATATGTATGGTTCCATCTACCGTTGCATATGAGGACTATAAAGTGGCAAGCCTAGGTTTAGCATTAGTATCCATTTAAATAAAATGTTAAATACCGTTACTATAAACTTACACTGGTGCTTACAGAAGTCATAGGCTTAGATGAGCAAAGTTATTTAAGAAAGCTTACGTATTAAATGTCGGTCTTATCTGTCAAGTAAAATGTACACAGAAACAAATGTAGAGGTAAAAATCTAATAATTTAGCCAATTAAAATGTTAACCATCACTCTCTGACAAGTACCTGTGTTATTTATTATCTCAGTTTAAACTTAATTACAAATGCACGCTATTTTGCAAGCCACAATTACATATTACCAACATACTATTACTTACAACCAGTAGCCGACCTCAAAAAACTTTAATTGAACTACTGTCAAAGTAAGAAATATTGTTTGTTGTATGAATGGTTATTTGTTAGCTGTTGGCTGCCGAATTACCTTAACTAAGGTCACGCTCTTGCTGTTCACCCTGATTCTTCCATTAGTGTTATATTTCAATACAAATGTACAATGAGAATATACACAAACAAGGTCCCATGTTAGGCGTAATCAGAATCATGAATATCTTTCAAAATAACGAATATAAAGAGCTAACTGTATCCAGATCGAACGACCACAAGATTAGAAGCCGCAAAGGTTCACATAGTGCAGAAAAATAATAATTCACCTTTAATAGGTATATCGATCAATACTGCTCGCGTGGGTTATTATATTACAGTTACCTACGGTAAGTTCATTCAATGAACCATAAACTCCTTAAATAGAAGTGAAATACATACAATCAGGTATTGAATTAGTTTTTCAGCATAGCCTTATATAGTATAGTAGCGACCACACACACGCCATGATGCATCGCGGACGACAACCACAGACAAGATTTATTGGCCCAACGAGGTTCGTGTACTGCAAGTGCTTACACCGTCTACAAGTGGATTTATTTTGTTTATGGTCGGCCACGGGAACATAGGACGTAACACACTTCGGCTCAGGTGTGCCGTGTTTAGTTTATCGGGTATTGGCAAGCTTTGGATATATAAGCGCAATGAATATTTAATTCTAGACTTTCGAAGTCGATGCAGTACTGTGTAAACTACATAATTGCAGCATTTAAGTCCAATTCCAACACTAATGACAACAATTCGAGACTAAGCGGTATTCGTTTTTTTATTTAGTATTTACACGGTGTTTACTGCACAGCCTGAACTGGAATGAACAAGATCTGTGGGATATATTAGAGATAAGATGACTATTTGACGATTTACAAAAATCTGTTTGCTCTATGTTATTTCTCTTCGTCATTTAATATGACTAATCTCATTAAAAATGTCCCAAAATCTGCATTTTTGTTGTAAAGTAATATCAAGGGAAGGTCAGTAATGGGTGGTGCTACCCTAATTGCACTAATGGCCTTTATATCATCGTCATCATCGGGTCTTTTAAGTCTCCACTACAGGAGCACGACCCACTCTGTACTATCAGAGCATATTTGGCCGGAACAGACAGAGGGCATATGACCTTGGTTAATTCTGGAAGCATATGTCTATAGTGATTCTTGTTTCAATCTTACCGTTTCAACAACCGCGGAAACCCACGTCAACCTGCAGTAGGTTTTACAACGATGAATGCGATAAACGCAGGTGACGTTATCGTTTAATATACAGTACACGTTATGCCCGGGTTCCGCATCTGATAAGGGGCAGGTGATAACGCCCGACCCTGCAGGGTACGAGGGCAAAGTACGGCTGGCCAAACAGCAAAATATTGCCGCGTTGAAACGTATTTCTTAGTCAACGATTTCACATTTAATTGATGACAACTAACTAGCGATGTAGACTCAAGTGATATGAGGGCAGAGTGGGAGGATAGTGAGCGTAGACTCTCCAAAGCAGAAGACCGAAAGATAGATTGTCTTCTGCTCACACACATTGGGCCCAAACTAGAGGCCTAGGTGTGGAAAATTGCCCACGGGACCAGGTGAACCAAGTGGAAACGTTGGTTGGTACTCGGAAGTGAGGAATATGTATTATATGTGGGCCCACAATTTATTACGTTTATATATTGATGATTGATGCGAGGAGACCATTGAACTAACTAAACCACATATTTCGGGGGATATTAATACCAAATTCTTCTCCTCAGCCTGCTTCTCTTCCCGTGCAGATCATAGAAGCCGGCGGAGGAAAGGTGAAAACCCAAGAAATCCCAAATCCTAACCCATTACTATGATTCCGCTTTCCACGTGTCTTATAGGCTTTTGGCTTTAGGCTCTGTCTACCCCGTAACGCATAAAGACGAGATAATGTGTGTTTATGTATATATACATTATAATACATATATGTACTTAAACACTTGTAATTGTTGCCTTATCAGAGTTATCAGTGAATTATGTTCAATAAGCCAAGCGATAAGATATAATTCACTTTGTTTGTATCTTACTTTAGTACAAATGTGAAATTTGTTTATACTCCAACATTATTGTATACATATGTTATTTATTTATTTATTAGGAAAAGGCATACCAACAGTATATATACGATACATTGCGTTGAAACATTAAGTATATAAAGTTGTTTTTATATATATGTCGCAGGCAAATTATATGATTCCGCGTTTTACAAACAGCGTCGTCTGTTCACAAACGCTCGCTCATTTGGAATATGCCGAAGGCAAATTGTGAATTGCCTTGTCAGTATATAATATGCCTTAATATTTGATAGACAATTCAATCGCCGTTTACAAAATGACGCGACAAATTGAAGTATTTAGTTCTTTTTCTTACCTCGCGCGGCGCTGCTAATCAAAACAATCAAAATGGCGTCGATTTTGTGAAACAGAAAAATAATGAAAACAGTGCAGATCCTGCGTGTTCAAGGGACTTTTTACAAAAAAAGGATTGTTTATAGGAAATGTATCATAGTAAGGTAAGAAAATTTTACGATTCTCAAGTAGGAGCAGAAAAAAGCCGTGGACAGAGGTTTTAAGGTTATCCGGCACGTAAAAAACGCTAAGATGTCCATAGAATATGGTGTTCGGAGGATTCCTGCGGAATATTATTAGCACAAACCCACCGTAAAATAGGCCTTGGAAGCGTGTATGGCCCTACTAATGTCCTCATACACCGCTTCCACGTCTTCATCTGAGTATTCCCCGGTCGGCATGTACACCTGTATGACCTTCAGCGAGTATCTTTTAGATACTCTGAGTATAAGGTATATCACCCTGCTAGAAATACTTTTGATGGTTACGACGTTATTTACGAGGTAGGTGTGGATGAGAAACCCGACACCATGCTGTGACTTTTTTATGTCACCTTCCCGGGGATAGTGTAGGTTACCAGCCTTAAGGGTTGTCGTACCCTCTTCCTCTCTTCGGACTTCAGACAACTCACTATGTCCCATCCTAACATACTCATTTTGACGCTGCTGCCCACAGAAGCATTTTATGCATGGGAAGGACAGGAGTTTGGTGGATTTGGAAACGGAATAGAGGTATTCTACTCACTCGGATGAATTGGAGATGAGTGAGCAACAGCTCGGGAAGCAGCGCGTATCTTTAGCCAAATCTACAACCGCCGGACAGGCAATAAGGAATGACTCCCCCTGACCTAAGTTTTTGTTACTTAAATATTTAAATTACTTGAGTGCCTAAACATGTATTTTAAGTTATTCCTACATGAATAGGTACTTGATTGCTGAAATAAAGTGATTTGTCCAATTTGTGTTTTATGATAGTCACCCTACTATAACCATCAATGTTGAAATGTTTACAAATGAACGAGTTGTCAATTTGCCTTCGGCATATTCCAAAAGAGCGAGCGTTTGTAAAATGACGACGCCGTTTGTAAAACGCGGAATCATACAATATGCCTGCGACATATATACCAATTACAGGTGCAAACAGCATTTACAACAAATTTGTATTTCCTAAGTATGCATATATGTATGTTATGGTCCTATTTTTTCATATATAGAAAACGTCTTATAGCACAGATAAAGGGAAAATCGCGAAAAGCATTAATCTATATTTACATCATAAAATAAAAATATTTTTAATATTTTTTAACTTATTATAGATGGTACGGTATGGAATATGATTCGACATTGGCAAGGGAATCAAAACCTACAGGGTACTTCTCTTGAGCTCAGAATCTTGAAATTTGGTACGAACCTACGTCTTCACTGAGAGAAAATTCTCGTTTAGTTAACTAGAATATAGTTAATGTTACTAGATTTTATTGTAATATATATGACAGCTAACTGTTTTGTTGACTTTACTAGAAAAATCTGGTAATAGCTTACCAAAATATCTAGCACAGATAAACATAATGCTGGTACATATGAATAACATTTTGGTATCGTGCACATTGCATGAATTTGTATAAATTACATTAGTTTTATTTTAAACATAACAGAATGAGTATATTGTTCAGTTGAATATAATTTTATTTTGTGTTTACTTACATTTACTTAGCTATCATCATATGCAATGGTTAAGTTTACTAAAAAAATGAAAAAATATTGTGCAGTTTACTATATTTTTTTTATTACAGCAATACTTTATTTTTTACTTTACCTACGTTAAGTAGTGAAGACGTGACAAATTTGTAGTACTCGGGCTCGTATGACGACTTAGATGCCTATTTGCCCACTATAAAAAACCCGCCCGCGAGTAAGTCTCCAACTTCAACAATTTTAAGTCACAAGTACAATCGCCCAGCATTGGGCTAGGATAAGGTACTTCTAAAATTAAGTAAGACTTAAAATTAATGAAGGAGGAAGGTCACCCGCGGGCGGCTTTTATAGGAGGTGAATTGGCAACTAAGCCATCATACGAGCCGAATAAATCTATCACGTCAACACACATATATTAAAAACAAGACCAACGTCCCTTTGGGTCTCCAGAGAGTGAACTGGATTCATGGCACATTGCTGGTTTTAAAGCCTGGCTCCGATGTATGTAGTGCACAAAAAACAAGCTGTTTTTATTTAAATGGTTACAATGTTATTCTGTAAGGTGTACCTATGGGTAGGATGCCTGAAATAAATTCAATGATTATTATGTTATTTATATACTATTTATTCAAACATTCTCCTTGCTAAAAATGGTTGTAATACGAGTATCTTGAGCGTACTGCAGCAGTGTTGAACTGGATGTCCTTTACAATAATGTTGAATATCTTTCTACGACTATTACTTGATAACAGTCCACTTTCAGAATATAACTCTTTTAGTCCCTAGAAATAAAAAAAAAAATGTATTATACAAGGGTGTTATTAAAAAAAGCTTACAATTTATATTATTGTTATAAAGTGCCTATTTAAAAACTTACGGTACTGGTAGGTGAGTCACTTAATGCACACATTGTGGTTGAAGTACTTGCAGGTGATCCAACAATACTATAGTGTGGAGTTACGCTTCCTTTTTGTGTTGATTTGCTGGACGTAGATGAGAACCACATAAAGTTATATATAATTACGAAACGAGTTCAATTTTACTAAGTTGCAGTGTCAATTTTACACCAACCGCACAAAAACCACAAATTAGAAAGAATATGTGCACAAAAATGGCCCGCCTGCGCACACGACACACGATAAATAAAAAATGGCTCGAAAAGTGCGCCACAATCTTTTTGACAAACGTAAACAACGTTCTTTTGATGCACGGTATTTATGTTACACAAAACCATTATATGATAACCTTTATTAATTTAAATAGTAGTTCCAACTTTTAGTACAGTGGTTAACATAATACGCCTCATTTAATAGTTAGAACCATATTGCTGGTTAATACAAAATACATTGATAGGCACAGTGAAAAATAACCTGGTTGATAGTACTATAAGAATCTAGCATATTCTAGCTTAGTTAACCTTACTTGCATTATTTTAGAGATTACAAAAAGATTGTAGTTTTCAATAGACAGCTAGTAAAAACAAACAAACTATACAGGTAGACTTTATAATTATTACAATTTTCTTTTTACAATAATAAAATGTACTTGTAAATAGGTTTAAGTATTGTTTACGAAAAATACGATTACTATAATATTCTGGCATACCCTACAATATGATTATTAGATGTTAAAAGTAAATCTGGTGAAAATAACATAATTCTGTTTCTTTATACTAGAATGATATTTACGATACGTTCTGGTAGTATTGTTAAAATTATTTTTCTCCGTGTTATAGCACAGATAAAGGGAAAATCGTGAAAAGCATTAATCTATATTTACATCATAAAATAAAAATATTTTTAATATTTTTTAACTTATTATAGATGGTACGGTATGGAATGGTACGGAACCCTTCGAGTCCGACTCGCACTTGGCCGGTTTTTATGACATAGGACAGCACGCGGGTCATCTGCACATGGAAAACTGCAACAACAGGGGTGTGACAAGAGCTTTGTCGGCCTTTCTTTTATTTTAAATACACACGCCTTGCAATTCCATGTATTATTCTATTCAGTTTTATAGCCACAGTTTCCAAGTTTCTTGAGCTTAATTTAGCGCTTGATTTATAACATATTTACGGCTGTGAGTAGGTCATTTGTCTTCACAAAGTGCAATAAATTCACACAATCCATCGAATCGAGCTAGAACACTATACTCTTGCGAAACGCGCAGCTGATATTTAGAATATAAATGGTAGGCAGGCCTTTGTTTCCACCCGCTTGTGTCACGACGTGTTGGGCCACGAAAAGAACGATATAAAGTAAAAACTTTACATTGCGTCTCCTTGTCTGATTCGCAACGTAATATATTCTTTTGCAATAAATATACATTAATTTTGAATGCAAAATGTTCTAGGTACACTCATTATGAATAGAATGAATGAATGATTGAATATGCTTTTTTGCACTTACACTTAAAATTAAAAAGTACAGGAAATTAGAAACCCGCCTCGCCCGCCTTTGTATCTTCTATAAACAGTTATAGCAATCTCTTCCTGCCAACCTTTAGGGAGAAAATATTAAAAAAGGCCGGACTGGCGCAGATTTCATAAAATAAACCCATCTTATTAATTCATATAAATTTTATATGACTATAAACACACAAAAACAGTAGATATTACGTCAATGTTCTTAACGGCTTAACGTGTATTAAGTGTATTTCCGATTGACTTTCCTCGAATGCATAAATTCTGTACAAATGATATTTCTATTATGATAATACAATTAACAACTCACAACATAAAATATTCATTGGATCACTAAACACCAAATGATTATGTTGTGGAATAAACATGTGACGTTTACAGCCATATTGCCTGGAATAACAACATAAAATATTCATTACCGTGTGGACGAACTGGCACTCAACCACGATTGTAGTACAATAAAAATGGTAGTTATTGTAAATTATTATCCACACGGCCATATTATTGCCTGCATATGATGTTCGCTCGGAGTTAGATGTATTTAAAATAGTGAGTTTGCATTATATTACTTTATTGTATGAGTGTGCTTGTAATGTGCATTCCACATGTCTTACATGCTCGTAGATCACGTTTATTTTTATTTTTGTTTGAAGGAAACCCGACTGAGGCTTAACGAATTGCGACTTTTATGTCCAAACGCTGGCTTTTTTTAAACTTGCATCGTTTTGGCATATTTTAAACAGACTTAAAAAAGGAGGAGATCATCAATTAGGTTTTTTTTGTATGTTTATTACTGCATAACTCTATCATATATGAACTGATTTAAAAAATTCTTCGTTTGAGAAGGTATTCTTTCAAATTGGTGCAAAATAAATTTCATCAATATCGGTTCAGTAGTTTGATTGAAGTCTGTGTTTTTATATGAAATTCTTCTGTTGTTTTAAAACCGCATTAGAATCATTGTATACACCGTGTAAATAGACCCTCGACATTCCCTTAACGGGGTGACTCAGCCCACCAATATGAACAACTTTTCCTATGGGAACAATGCTGGGAACTCAAAAAAAAATTCGACCTTCCCATACAAACTGGCCGGGCGGCGGAACTCTTTTGTATGGAAATGACGAAATTTTTTTTGAGTTCCCAGCATTGGTCCCATAGGAAAAGTTGTTCATATTGATAGGCTGAGTCACCCCTTTAAGTAAATGTCGAGGGTACATTGACACGCTGTATAGTTAGTTACTCCAAAAGTTCCTAGTATATGTCCTTTAAAATCTAGATGTTTTGACTCTCATAAAAATGTATACGTTTGCTCCTGTTAACTAACTGCGAACATTTGTTTTTTTTTTCGTAAATATCTATTTCCATAGCCCCACACCGTTAAGCTTAGTACTAATGTTATCTTCTTTGTTTCAGGTAAGAGCGGCAATTGATTCAACAGTTCTGCGAACGATACGCGATGGTTCGTTTATCAATATTATATTTGATAAGTAAGTAATACAAACTTCAGTGTAAGTTACATTAGACATTGTGCTCACAATGTTGATGCAATGGAAGTGGAAATATTATCCTCTCGTCCTTTAGCCGTTTGGGTTAGATTAGGTTAAACTGCCTAGAACAATGTTTATTGAAGGTATCATATTACTGTGTTGTGTTACCCTAAATCCGGTTGTTATTTCAGAGAAATTTCAAATTTAGAATGTTCAATTGAAACAGAAAATAAATATTTATACTAAAAATCAATTAACATTGGCGTGAATGATACATATAGGTACTATTTTGAGCGACACAGATTTACATAAATACGACACCATATTAATCACGTCTCCGTACCTTACGGGGAAGACAGAGCCTGAAGCCATAAGACCCGGACACGAACAAAGGCCATGACAAAATTTATGAAATTGTTTTTAATCTATATGGATGTGTTTTCAAGTAAGGTTATATTCCCATAGACATTGAATTTATCCAAACAAAGAATGACTAAGTTTTAGGCGTGGGATTTTACGATTTAATATTGTCATATACCAGTAGAATATTTGTCGATTGTGGCCACTGGCCGACCTGACCCACTTAGCCGGCAGGTGTTCAAACAGCCATTCCGATAATTCTAGTTCCAAACAGTAGACTCGGCTCGAAACCATTAATTCCTTTTGACATTTATCAACGCTACATAATGAGGCACTTGAAGGCGCAGGCGCACTCTCCCATTATATTATTTTCGCGAATGGATAATGGTTTTGCGTAACAAATGCACCTTACCCAGTTTAGAGTACCCTCAGGCCTTCAGGACCCTTTTAATTTACCTTGTCTATTGTGAAGAATCGGTTCACTTTTAGGTCTTGTGAAATTGTTTCTTCATCATCTTCACCATTATGAGCTAGACTTTTGTCAGTGATAGACTATTCATTCAATTAATATCGATCTACGGATGGAAGATCAGTATTCGTTATCATTATTCCTACTGTCAATAATATTAGGACTTACGTCCTATCATCATCATATCAGCCGCAAGTAGTCCACAGCTGGACATGGGGCTCACCCAAGTATTTCCAATACGACCGTCCTATACTTTGTGCCAATTTATCGAACTATTTACGAAACCCTAAAAAATGAGTTTCTAACGTTGGTCCCATAGGAAAAGTTGTTCATTATGCGGGCTGATTTGATGATTTGAGGGACAACGGAGTTGACCCTAACACCTAATATAATATCCAAGCATTCCGAAAGTCGCAGAAGGTTGCAATAAAGCGAAACACTGAAATTATAGATATTCTTCCAACACGCCTAATATAAATTTCCCTAAACCAGCTCCCGCGGCTTGTTCCTACAATTACCTGCCGCAATTGGCCAAAGTCATTAGTCTCTATCTATAGAGACATGTATCTGAATATTGATCAGGTCCTTGGGTATGTGGTTCCCTGGTACTTGTTGGAGCAGCAACATTTTCCTTGCTAATAAGGTAGATCGCGGAAAAGTCTGTACCACAAATTTGGTAGCTACAGATATGGCGCTTCATTCAAAGCAGATTAAAAGGCACTTTAGCAACGCATACCTGCTTGTGTGCATAAAAAAAAATATATGTGGTTTTCCCGCTCTTTCTCCTTTGCTTGCTATGTTTTTAAATCTTGTGGGTTTTAAAAACATTCAACTTGAGCATAATGGGAATGTCGGTGTTTTAACACAGCGTTCCGTCTAATCAACAGAGTCTGTTGCCGCACCTTAGTTTTAATGCTCTGGAGCTCAGGCTCCGAGGATCTCTTTTATCCGAGTGCTTCCACGTTGCATCCCTTCCCGGTTTGGATTCCGCTATCAAGACATCATGTTAGACTGTCCACTTAGATATGATTTTGCACAAGATGTAAGTGTATTTATCAAATAGTCGCCTCGCACGACATTTACGAAAAGGTAGAGTGGGAGTGGTGGTAATGATTATAGGCTGAAAAGAACGACGCGACACAGTGTTTCTATATTGTGTCAATCTGTGTCGTATCTGTAGCTATGTAATTTGTGCCCGTACCTCCCGCTGCCGCAATTATTGGCTTTAAAAGGATTCCTCAGGAGTTATTCCAGGCAATAACAATTTGTAGCAGAAGCTGACACATGTTAATAAGAAAACTGTAATTGCCAATCTGTAGTAAATGAAAATTCCTCACAAAATACTGACTGATAATAAACACAGCAGCAATAAGAATCTATGCTTACATCCTTTCCAAAACAACATGTACTTATAGAAAATTGAAGTGCAGTGAACTTCGGTAAAGTACGTGCTGACCAGCTTCCTCTTGATGTCAAAGTAGAGAAGTTAATAATCAACTCTTCTACTAAAACTCGAGTTGTAAATGTCATTCCGCATAATGATGACGCACCCAGTATCGAAAACGACTTGCTGTCACGCAAATCATAAATTATCAAGCGTCGATGTGTCCGCACGAATACAAATACATATTATGCGCACGATAGGCTTTTATTTTCATTGCGAGGAGAGTGCATAGTGAGGCGCATCTCTGAACGGTATCAGAGTTGCGTGCGCGTGGTTATGTAACGCGGGCGACGTCCTTGCTGCGCGGGCGCAACGCGCGGGGAGCGAAGGCCGCGCGAGGGCAGCGACCCAGCCGTTCGGTAACCAGCAAGCAGTAACAACCCTGCTTTTTATTGCGGCCCAACCCGCCAGCAAACCTGTACCGACGACTTATATGCACCGATAAAGTAGGCGTAAGTACGCCGGGAATTGCAAATTCTATGCGCTTTTTTTGCCGTGCCTCGGCCACGTTCATTCTATGTTAGAAAGGTATTTTACTGCAGAAACTGCTTTTAATGGTTTAATTTGGATTTTTTCATTGCTAAGTTGGATACTACTGTTTTAACCTGAGAAAGGACTCTAGCAAACCATCTACAGCTGTCTCATAAACCTGAGGGTTCTGGGAGATGTTTCACTGTGAAACACTATTTCTCCCGCAAAGCGCTTTACATGATTAGCCTTGCTTCCGATTTATAAACTAATTTTTTCATCGATGACGTAGACTAGCAACTCTAGCATTAACTTTTTCTTTGTGTCTACTACCGAAAACTCCTTGGTTTCACCAAGACCCTCCTCACGTAAGGCCATCACCGAAGGTATACTAGTGGATACACTAATATTTGATGAACCGGGTAATTTTTGTCAGAAATAAGGTCTGAATTTAAGGGTGCGGATTCAATCTGGCCGGTTTTACCTATTCTTCGTGTCTTCTACCAAAAACTCCTTGGTTTCACCACGACCCTCCTTAGGCAAGTCCATCACAGAAGGAAGAATTCTAGTGGATAGACTAATATTTGATGAATGAAAATTGATTGCTGATGAAAATAACCCAGTTATTTTTATTAGCAATCAGTTCTGAATTGAAGTGAGCTGATCCAATCTGGTCGGTTCCCGCCGCGTCCTGGCGCCGCACTAAATAAGCTCCAGATATAACCCGGGGCGGCGCCGGCGATATCGCTGCTTGCTTTTGGTGTGTTTCTCACAATAAACCATTTGCAATGAAGTATCATGTATGACCGAGGCAGGGTTACTCAAGACAAGACTAAAAGGGGACAAGCTTCGGTTATTCGGTTTAGTGATGGAGAGAGACGCTGGTAGTTTTATATTTTGTTTTAATAAATAAGAACGAAAAAGTACGACCTTCTAATTTTGGCCAAACGTCTGCAACGATTCATTTCAAATTCCGCGTGATAAGCGCAAACCTGTGGATTTTTGTTATTTCGAAACGATTGTCGGTTTTGCGGGTTTTGCCTTTATTGAACATTCTGTATGTAAGCGGAGCTTCAGTTTTCCAAACCTGAACTCCTGATCAGGAAACCTAATAAGGGACCCGAACGTGTGCAGATTGTTATGATTTCAGGCAACTTATGTCATTCCTCGTCGCCTGTATAAAGAATGTTATGAATTCTTAAGTTTGGATCTAAGTTCCTCTTCAGGGTGGAAACCACTGAGCGGAGACGAGATGTGGATAAACGAAATTCTATTGGTTGTTCAAAGCATAATTTTTCTCGTCTTTGGTGGTATTTGGGCTTGCCAAGAAGTACTGAACTTACGACGTACAGCTGGTCAAATAACTTGACTAAGGTCGTATGCAGAATTGAAGACACCGCAAGCATGCCTTGTAAGTAACTTTGAAAATGCAACTTTTGACATATTATCCAGGGGTAGGCAGAGTATATGAATCTCTACCTGCTAACTTCCTATCAGTAATTTAAAAATATACCTTTTTTATTCCTTTTAAATATACCTTTTTTTATAATATACCTTTTGATTCCATCTTCCACCTATACGCCCAGTAATAGGAACGCTTAATGTGGCCCTTGGGTCTTATGGTCCTAGGCTGTGTCTACCCCGTCAGAGATTTATACTTACTTTATAATATTTATATGTCTGTATACCTATCGACTAAGAATAGAACATAGATAGGAAGAAAGACTAGACGTTTAAATGACTTCATTAGACATATAATCCAATATTGTCCATATCGAAACAGTGCCACCACAACCGCAAGTTTGTCTGGTTGCGTCATCTAATGCATCCGTGACGTAACTATACATAACCCGTTATGTTTTTGCAAATGCCCCGACCGGCGGAAGACACCTAATTAGAGTTCCGCCGTGATGGTGAGAAAACGCTTAATGGTGCTCCTGATGACACCGGATTTCTAATGCCAGTGTTTTGTGGATCCGGCCGGAAATATGAGTATTTGCAAGATTGAGATGAGCTAACTCTTATAATGATACAATAGTGAGAGTTTTGTTCGATGTGATAAAAATAATAACAATGACGAGACTGAAGCCCATAGGCAACTCCGACAAATTAGGAGACATACAGAATATACATTCGAACTTATCATCATCATTTCGAGTAGGTGACACGGTCAATCGACCATGCACACCCTGGTGTCAGAGTTCTTAGGAACCGCCTCTCGGCCTCTGACGTGGTTCCTTGAACGACTACCAGATGGCAGCCAGGACCAACGGCCTAATGGGCCTTTCGAAACACGGAATCATCTTTATTATCAGACAATCAGGTAATTCAAGCCTGCGATGTTCTAACCAAACTGGAAGCAATTAAACAATGTATGCTTCCCGTAAGAATCGAACCCACGACCCCCGGGTCTACAAGCAAAAGCCTTAACCAATGGACCACGGAGGCAATTATCAATATCTTATTAAGAAGTATATTCAGAAAGACTTTATTAAACTCTTTCTGAATATATATTTTCATGTTAATATTATTGAGTAAACTCAAGATACGAGTATGTAGAAGGCCTGGTTAGATATCTCGATATCTAACTGGAAATGGGTATGTCACTTCTTCTATCAAAGATGTTACGGACCATCTTTGATTTCCCTGCTTAGCCAATCTTTCTTCCGTAAATATGAAATTCAACGTCATTGTTGCTTATGTTCGAAGTATATTCAATTATAGTTGAAGACGCAATTCATTCATTCAGCTCCTCAGTATTATATAATACCTCTAGTATGAATTTTAACTATTTTGATTCCATTGTCAACGACCAACTAAGAAATTATAACTATTGATGCGTAGTTCTTGCATCTTATCACTGTACCTGCGTCATAGCAAGAAGTGTGAGTGCTACATGGATCTAAGAATAATCAGGATAGGACCTTGAGAATGTGGCAGTGAAGCAAATCACAATGTATGCAGACGTGTCGTGACACGAAATTCACGCACACATCGGCACTCAAATGGATGCAGGTTTTCCCCGGTCGAAATGTCAAACTTGTACTTACCACGAAGTTGATGTGCCTTTTGAAACTCGTTGAAAATAAGCATAAAAACATAAAATAATGCCGAGCTGTGTGGTAAAAGAGTGTAAAAATTATAGCAAACTACACAAAAAGTCCGACGGTATCACGTATCATAGGTAAGTACAAACTTTTTGTTGTTTTCGAGACTATGTAAGTATTTCACTCAATCGCATATTTTCTTGGTTTAATTATACTATTTACACACACAACACCATAGTTACTCGTATGTACGAATTGGTTGGTAACCTAAACACACGTTTCAATTACAATTTTAAATTAAACTAATATGATTTTGTAATTTTCTTTGCGCCGCAAAAGTCAATGACCCGGTGACAGCGCAGCGCTAAGTCGGACTGTCGGTGTTGCCAGAATATGATTTCAAGATTCCTGTTCTTTATTTTTAATATAAAATTTTATTTTGTTTATTTGTTTTATATTCGTGATGCTTATGTAAAAAAATTATGGATCGATATTATTAGAAGAAATAGAAAGGATGCATCATGGGTACCATCAAATTATTCATTTGTTTGTTCCGAACATTTTTAAAATAGCAATTTTTATATGACAAAAGGAGCATATCGCCGGTTGATTAAGTTCGCGTGCCCAGAAAAGGTATGTTTCTTATTAATACTTTTACTCGACTTCAAAAAAAGGAGCAGTTCCAGTTGTATTTCATTTTGCATATTTTTACGTCGTAACTCCATCATTTATGAACTAAATTTGGAAAATCGATGTATGTGTTGATGATAAATGTATGAAGTGAGATGATTTTGGAATCCAAGATGGCTGACATTACTTTTCATTTAAAGTCAACTTTATTGGCGTTTTGGAATTTTTTGGGATATCAACAAAAATGAAATCATTTTCAGTTTTCAAGATGGCCATCACCATTATTTATGGAAATTCGACTTGGGTGACGTTTTCGGAGTATTTCGGGGTAAAACTGACGTCAACTTTGTGTTGGGATTCAAGATGACTGTCACTATTTTTTTTGAAAATATGACTTGTGTCGCTTTTGAGTTATTTTTGGGTGCATCACAAACAACACCTATGGGATGCAAAACAGGGGTGATATTTTCGAGGTATTTTGGCGTGTAGATCACACAAGTGGCGTCAATTTCGGGATCATAGTATAAAACAAAGTTGCTTCCCGCTGTGTCCGTCTGTCCCTATGTATGCTTAGATTTTTAAAACTACGCAAAGGACTTTGATGCGGTTTTTTTTATAGATAGAGATATTCAATGTTTATATTTTATCATCATCATCATCAGGTCCTTTTTAGTCTCCACTACAGGAGCACGACCCTCTCTGTACTACTAGGGCCATACTTAGCCAGAGCAGCCAGAGGACTATATTTTATACTTATATGTAAATGTGAAAGTATTTTATTATCATTTGCCGACGTCAGAATAAAAGATTTTAACTTTGAACAATTTCTGAATTTAATATTGTTGATTTATTGATGACACTAATAATCTATAGACGGATGAATCTATAAATCTGCAAAATTATAAAAAAAGTAATTTGTGTTAAATGTTATCTATAATTTCGTTCTTTTATTCCTTTTATCAAGTTCCCCAAAACGTCTAAGGTCGCTCAAAGATGAGATTGATTCACAGTTGCCCTTCTGGATCATTATGTCTAAATTCATAATACTTCTCTGATATAGATGTTACGTTTTGTAAAAAAAATATAAATAATATTAGCGCTACTAGGCATCAGTACCACTCACAATTTATTTACTCTTAATTATTGGGTAATTTTTGATGACAATGGTCACCCTATACTGCACACATGTAACCAAAGTTTGCTTCACTTTGACGTTCCTCACGCCCGGTCCATATTATTCTTAGGTCCATGGAGTGCTAGCGCAGTTTATTGAAACTGTAGACAAAACAGCTCCGAAACTCGATTAGTGTGCTGTTTTACCGATGCCACTTTTCGAGCGCGAATCGTGTATCTTCCATTATATTTGATCGAAGATTCTAGCTAAAGACCTATTGGCTATCCATAATAAACGTGACATTGACCCAGTAGGCGTGTTCCTTGTCACGCTTTGTTTGTTATCATTTTCCTCGAGGTTACATCATCGGTTGTAACATAGTCATTGTTTAACATTTTCTAGGGTTATTAATGCTCAACGATTGTTGTTGATTTGTGCACATGACCTATGATGATATTATCGTAATCGTTCATCTAATTTACTGTATGACATCACGTAATATGCCGTGGAAAATTTGTGGCGAAACATTAATAGAAGAAAGAAATTGCATGATATAGGATTTTGACGACCTTTGTGGCCTGTGGCATCATGCCAGGCTGTTCCACCGAAGGTCCCGAGTTCGATCCCCGGTCAATAAGAAATGATTGACCTAGGTCTTGGATGTTTTTCTGTAAATGTATTTGTTATAATCATAGATATAGTATTGTTGAGTTGGTACCCATAATGCAAGTGAAATTACTTTGGGGTTGGCTCAATCTGTGTGATTTGTTCGTACATATTTATTTTATTGTAGATAGACATCGATATCGTTTTTTCTTCTCTTTCTGTATGGTATATAAATGTTGAAGTATCTAAAACATTTTCAAAATGGCAGACGCAATAAAAATAATTGATGACGTCTTTAATAAAAATCATAAAATAAATACTGAAATATAACTTATTGAACAAAGTGAATTTGTTGGCTTGGTTAGGTGCTTTAGCTTTGGTTGAGGTGAAGCGAGGAATCTTTGATAACTTTAGGCACCAAAAGTTGAAATATGTAACGTAATATACTTATTCAATGAATCGTAAAAAAATACGTAAAAAAGGGAATACCTATGCCGAGTAGTGGGCTAATGTGGCCTGAAAATGATGATGATGATATGGACAACCCGCATGATGGTAAAAAGCAACACAAACCGTCAAAACTTGAAAGCACTTAAATTATCTACTTTTGACATTCAATAAGCAGTCAATCTATTTCGAAAACACTATTTAAACGATTTCTATTCTACAATTTTCTAGCAAAATTGTAAGCGGCCATTCCGAGCAGGAGTCGCTCGATAAATCCTGTTCGACGCGGCCAAGGGCGGCTATTTTTAGCGCGTCCCGACTCCCGAAGGCCGGTTGTCCCGGGCGCTCGAAGGACGCGCGGACGCCAGGGACGTCGGCAGGGCTGCCAACTACACTTTACACCTATAACTACGATCTAAAAATAACTATTCTTACTTCATTACATAGTATAAAACAAAGTCGCTTTCCGCTGTCTGTCCGTCCTTATATATGCTTAGATCTTTAGAACTACGCAACGGATTGTGATGCGGTTTTTAATGTGTTTAATGGATAGAGTGATTCAATAGGAAGGTTTATATGTAATAATAGTTGTAAGTTTGGAAATAAATAAATAAATGTACATTGCCCCCGTGCGAAGCCGGGGTCCGGGTCGCTAGTATATTATAAACGAGAAAGTTTGTGAGTATGTAGGGATGTATGGACCTGTGGATGTTTGGTACTCCATCACACCAAAACAGACGAATGGATTTTGACGAAATTTTGCAGGCAGATAGGTTATTACCTGGATAAACACATAGGCTAACTTTCATGCCGGAAAAAAGGACTGTTACTGTACTGTACCCGGAGGGTTAACATTCACGTGAGCGCCCTAAAGTTAGTAAACATTTCAAACCATTGATCGCCTGAAATAAATTAACAAAGACGGCTGAGAAAAACGTCAGAGTGAAAAACATACAGTTTCGAGTCATTTCCACGACGACCTCTGTTTTTTCAGTGGTGTCAATCGCTTGTGAACCGCAGGGCCCGAATTCGATCCCTGACCTGGTTATGATGAAACACTATCTTTTGAGATTGGCCTGGGTCTTGGATGATCTTTACAAGTATCTTTAATAAAATATAGTATTTTTGAGTTATTATCATACGTCTAAAGCTATAGATGCAAGCAACTATAGCAATATCTCAAAGTCCGGTTTAACAACACAGTTTATCCGTCTTATGATAAAACGAAGAATAACTTTACACCTGATTTAAGCCATTATTGACGAAAATAAGCAAAACACTTATCACACACATAATGACAGTTGAGAAATTACGACGTTTTGTCAGCTGTCATTATCTATTTGAATTGGCCTGCCAATGTACGTTTGAACTAATTATTAACACTTTGATGGACACTAATGACACACAATATATTTTTTACTGTTATCCCATCGCGGATCCAACTTAAAACGTGAAAATAAGACGTACTAAGTCTAAACCGACTTAAAACCTAATGTTTAGCTTTTTTCATTATAAAAAAGATTGGAACTAGAAATAAACGTCGGCAACCCTACGTCTGCAGACTGCGCCTGCGCCGCCCGAATTATAATGCTTTTCCACGAATGCCTCAAAGAGACCGCTCCAGACCAGGTACGGTCTGTGCCCGAAACACGGGACGATTAGTAAACTTTGAATTAGCCATCTTTCGACAGATTGAAAGGAAAGGGGAATATAAATTACACCCTTTTTCCATACGAGCTGAAATGATTAGATCCTTCCTGCGCTCAGCCCTGAGGTTGTGATAACTCGCCTAAGTTAATAATTACAGTAAATTTAAACTAATTACAGATCTGTGATACCAATATAATTGTTACTCACTATTGACGCGTCCTGGCACGGGTATAAAATAAAACCCGTAAGATAGTTAATGCAGCTTTCCATTGGAGTAATATTTTTTAGATTCTGATTAGTTCGAAAGATTATCCCTACATAAAACGACTCGCGGTTTATTTTATTTGAAAGCAGGTTTTCTAGCGATCGTTCTTAGTCATGTTATAGGTATATTCATTTAGAATTGGCTCGATCAGTAATAGCTTGTTTTATGAAGTTCAAGTCAATGTTAATGGCTTGCCTTAGCTGCCCCACTGTGGAGAACCAGCCGGCCTATTTGCTATCTTAGTGTATAACGTTTTGATAGTCACTTCAAAATACATTACGTTTTATATATCTTAAATAAAAATAGTCAACCATACAAAAGTCGCAATGTATTTCTGGCCAAGACTAGTGTAAAGAATTGCCATTTTGACTCGAGAAGAAGAAGAAGTCAAAGTTTAAGGGTGTACCGCGCGAACGAAGAACGTCGAGCAGATTGTACCTACTAGTGATTTGAAAATACGTCAAATTTCCACAGTTTCACGCAGTACCTTCAACAAACTAAATGCATTTGTTTTTTTATCATAGTTGACTTATAATTGCCTGCTACTAAAAATTTGTTGTATTTATCAAAATATTTTGCCACAGTTTGGGTTTGAATACCGCAGTTTATAGTTATTTGTTTGAACTGTAAATGACTATTAACTACGTTAAAATATTATAAATTTATATAAATAGGGTTTACCACATTACCTGACGCAAATGTTTATAATTACGTGTTTTATGTTCTCATACGGGGAAAAATACATTTTGTTGTTCTTTTGTTTTACTGCAATGGTTTTTCTTTAATGAATTTACTGTCTCGTCTCATGTTACTCAAACCATTTTAATATGCTCGCATGACCTATTTGCTAACTCAGTGTACAACGGTTTGATAGTCACTTCAAAATACATTGCGGCTTTTGTATGATTAATTATTTTTATTCAAGATATACAAAACGTAATGTATTTTGAAGTGACCTGTTGGTCACTTCAAAATACATTACGTTTTTTTGGCCGGATAGTATAAATCATTTATCTACCACGTTCTAACATATCTACAACCTTAACATTAAATAAATAAAGTTTGAAAAAAATAAAAATCACGCTTTTTTCAAATTATCGTGTTGTCATCGGTCCTTGATAAAATCTACAAAATTATAAACTATCTATACATATAATAAAACAGTAAAAATATTTTGTCTCTACATTTAGAACTTTTGACTGAAATGGATAGAGAGACACTTAAAAAAAATAATAGAAAGCAAAAAAATTTTTTTTGAATTTCTTGTTTGTCTGTCTGTCTGTCTGTCTGTCTGTCTGTCTGTCTGTATGTATGATCACGATTATCTCCGGAAATACTAAACCGATTTACTTCAAAATTTCACCAATTGCTTTGTTTTAACTCAGCAAAACATTTAAAGGTTGTTTCATCAAAATCGGTTCATTAAAAAAAAGTTATCGTCATTTGAATGAACTTAAGGCATGAGTTTATATCAACGCAACCGAAACTGCTGCGCCTAGAAACTTGAAATTTGGTACAGGGGGTCTTTTAATGATGTGAGTGAGCGCTAAGAAAGGATTTTTAGAAATTTAACTTCTAAAGGAGTAAAATTTATATGGAATTTTCTCATTTCTGGACTTAGAAGTATGAAAGTAGGTATATAAGTTCTCGATTAAAATTAAAATAAGATGTGTGGATGAAATTCGCAAAATTCCCCCCTTAAGGGGTAAAATGGGGGTGGGTGATATATACTTTGTACGGAAATTTTCTCATCTCTGAACTATGAAGTATGAAAATAAATAGGTATGTAAGTTCTCGATTACAATTAAAAAAGATGCATGTGGGTGAAATTAACAAAATTCACCCCTAAAGGGGTAAAATGGGAGGGTAAAGTTTTTATGGAAATTTTCTCATTTCTGGACTTAGAAGTATAAATAATATCCATACTACTAATATAATAATAATAATAATATTAAAGTTAAATAAATAGAATAATAATAATTTTATTCAAGTAATTAAAACTCACAAATTTGTTAGTAAAATACTTAGACGCTATGTTAGTTAAAAAATGAATTTAAAATTTAAATTAAAAGTAAAAATCGATTGTCATGTCACACCCGTGTCACCCCACTAGATATGGCACGACAACGATTTACGTACGAGCTGTCCAATCTGCTCGCAAACATGCTCAAGATGCTGTTAGTGCTCCCCCGCACCCTGCGCACCAGGGATGCGCATCTTTTACGTATTGTTGCGTAAAAGCAGTCTACGCGAGCCTCAGCGAACATTCCTGATGCGCTACAATAGCGAGGCAACCTCAACAACACCCTGAATGCATTGTTGTATTGGACACGGAGGGCGTTACAAGCTTTTTGAGTATAGTTGGCCCACAGGCTGCACGTATAGAACGAAGTACAAAAAGCTCTGAATAGTGTAATTTTAACATCACGTGAACAGCGTGCAAACCTGCGCGCCAACATATTCGCTCTTACCGACAAGGCCCTCCGCTCCCTTTCCATATCATCATTGTCCCTGAGGTCAGGCGTTAACAGATGTCCAAGATATTTAAATATGTACACTCTAAGGAGCTCACATTTGTTGAGGAAAACAGGTGGGATCTTGTCAATCTGTCTATTCCCGGCCCCAAAGACCATGACTTGGCTCTTTTTGACGTTATAAATCAAACCGTGGGAGTTAGCGTACGTTTCGCATATTGAAACCAGCTTCCTCAAACCGCAGACAGACGCACTCAGCAACACCATATCATCAGCGTAGCTGATGTTATTTACGCTGACACCGTCGATGTAACAACCTACCCTGGTGGTGCTGAGCTCGCCTATCAGTTCGTTAACATATAAGTTGAAGAGCGTGGGCGAGCTGAGTCCCCCCTGTCTTACCCCGCACTCCAACCCATATGATCTGGATAGGGCTACATCCCATCTTACATTATTGACTTGGTTTCCATACCAATATTTAAACAAATTTATGAGCTCACCTGGTAAATTACTATCTTTAAGTTTTCCCCATAATATGTCGTAGGAAACCAAGTCAAAAGCCCTGGACAGGTCCAGGAAGCAAGTAAATACTGGCGTTTTGCGTTCCGTATAGTAAGTTATAGCCTGCTTAACGCACAGTATAGCACTTTCTGTCGACAACCCTTGCCTGAAACCAAATTGGTTATCGTGCTGCTTAATTAAATATAATAAATGCGAAAGTAACTCTGTCTGTCGTCTTTTTACGCTTCAACCATTGAACTGATTTGGATGAAATTTGGTATGGAAGTAGTTTGAGGCCCGGGGAAGGACATAGGGTATATGTGATTCTGGGAAATTCTACTGTTCCCGAGGGATCGACACTAACGCGGGCGGAGCCGCGGGCAACAGCTAGTATTTTCTATGGGACCAAAGCTGGGAACGAAAACAAATTTACATTTCCATACAAAAATGTTCGGCCGTTATATGAACGTCAAAATGAGTTGCCAGCATTGTTTCCATAGGAAAAGTTGTTCATATCGACGGGCTGAACCACCCCAAGGATCGGACAGGGTTTTCTTTACATTTTGATCGAAAATTTCGGTTTGGGTAAGAAACCTCCCGAGCACCGCCAAAGATGGGCTTTCTGCTGGTTTAATTTTACACAAAATGTTTTCTATGATGCGTCGCAGACTCGCAGTTGAGTGCAACTATCTCCGGCTATATATTGTTCCATCATCTCGTTGTCTGCAGTCATACATCGCCCATTTAATACTTAATGCACTCGCGTTTTGTCGGTGTACACAAAAATGCATTATTGTTTAATATTTTTCTCTTTAAGGGTACACTTTGTGTATAGAGGCGCCCTCAATTAAATAAATTACTTTAGTTATTTTATTATTTCTCTCGTCTAAGCGTTCTCCCACTTGCTTCCTCAGCTTTTTTCGTTTTTCGTGTGTGTTAGTGGCCAACATTGTTGTTAGATTTTTTAAGCTGCCCAAAGGCATCTGACATAGTTTAACGACTGCCATCAATGATGATAGTCGGGACCAACAGCTTAACATGCCTTCCAAAACACGTAGGAGCTTCAGAAATGTTTATGCCACTTACGGTCACCCAACCCTGAGGGGACTGCGCCCGGGGTTGCTTCGGAGCGTTAGTCGGAGCGCGGGTTCCGGTATTGTGATAGTTTTCGTGCTGTGGTGGAAGTTATTACAGGAGACTGCCTGCCGGACGCTGACCTTACTTGGGTTACACTGCAGAACTACAGGCCCAACTACATACCTGTTAAAATTAAGTACACGTATTTGCCCGTGCCAGAAATCGAACCCGGACCTTGTAGCACTGGCATGTTAACCACTGTGCGGTGCGGAGGCCGCCAAGTCCAAATTAACAAATCAAATCAAATCAAAAACATTTATTTAACATAGGTCATTTGGACACTTATTAATTGTCATATATTTTCAACTGAGAATTGTTGACGTCAGTAATTTACTTATGGCTAAGTTTAATGCCGCTTCCAAAGCGGAGTGCAGAAGAAGCGGCAACAAACTGCACAGCGCATTTTCTCCAATTGACGTCAACTTACAATTTTAGTTTATCTTAAAAAGTAGGCATGTGGACTGAGTAAACATTGTCCTTATTATAGACATTGTAAATTGAATTTTAAAAAAATATGTTTAAGAAAATAATATATGAATATATAAAAAAAAAAAAAAAAAAAAAAAAAAAATGTCAAAATATTGAAATTATATAAATGTCATTTTTAAAAATATTTTGTACCGAATGTACCAAATATATAGTCATATATACAAAACTACGAGGTGTCTGCGCCAAGCTCAATACCAATATTATTGTCATTCAGGAAATCTTTAGTACTATAATAGGCCTTTTTACAAAGTAACTGTTTTACATAACCTTTGAATTTTCTATCAGGCATATCTAGGATTGGTTTTGATAACTTGTTATAAAAACGTATACAGTTCCCCATGAACGAATCACTAACTCTGCTAAGCCGATACCGCGGTAGAAATAGTTTATGATCGTTACGCAAGGGTCTATCTCTTACATGACAATTTTTTTTGAATGACGATAACAATCATGAGGATGTAAGGTACCATCGCATCCTCCCATGAAACGAGCCTTTGTTTAGCAGAGGACTTCTTACGGCTGAAATGACGAAGGTACCCCTTTTTATGTACCCCTGACAAGGTGTATGAAATTTTTTTACATTATAAAGTTGAGTAGTAAAAGCGTAAAAAAAAGTGAAGCTTTGAAAAACATTATGTATATTTAATTAAGTGGTTTAGCACATTACACATTATGCAAATCTAGAGAATATTTTCAAACTTGGTCTTATACTCATAAAGCATTCAATAATCTCTGTCAAATTATATAATAATTTTCTAGCTCCGTGGCGCAGCGGTCATCAACACGCCAGCCTGCGACACGGAGTGACCGGGTTCGATCCCCGGCCAGGTCAAGATGGAAAATGATCTTTTTTTTAGATTGGCCTGGGTCTTGGATGTGCATCTATATATGTATTTGTTATAAAATATAGTATCGTTGAGTTAGTATCCCATAACACAAGTCTCGAACTTACTTTGGGGCTAGCTCAATCTGTGTGATTTGTCCGTATATATTTTTTTTTTTTTTTTTTATTTATATCCGACGGCAAACGAGCAGACAAGCCACCTGATGGAAAGTGGTCACCGTCGCCCATGGACATCTGCAACACCAGAGGAGCTGCTGATGCGTTGCCGACTCTTAAGATACCTGTAAACACGCCTTTTGAAGGACCTCAAGTCATAAAACACAGGGAAAACCTCGGGAGGGAGTCCATTCCACAATCTTGCTGTACGAGGAAAAAAAACCACGTGACGCTCTGACATTTTTGGAGACCCAAGTGTCAAGGATGTGGGGATGGACTTTACTCCTGTGGCGAGCGGTGCGGTGGTAGAAAGGTGACGGTGGCACCAATTTAAAAAGTTCTTCAGAACACTCCCCATAGTATAGACGGTAAAATACACACAGAGAGCCAACGTCTCTCCGTAGACCGTATATATTTATTTATTTATTATTATTATTTATAATTTACCTTTGATTTATTGTAAATAAATTATTAAAATTTGCGGCGCCACTGTATACAACTTGCCACCTTAATGCTGTAGTTTTATCTTTTAATGGAAGTAAGTGGGTATGCGGCTTGAAATAGTTCATAATGTTTACTTTTAAAGATGTATTTGAATGCATTAAATGCGTTACTGGATATCGGTACACGTGGCCCATTAGTGCCCCAAACATGCGCGCAAGCATCGTATGTAATGTACAGGGGGCCACATATTGATCATGACAAACTACTTCCTTAGCTTAAGTAGACTTTAACAACGATCAGATTTTTAATGGACTTAAAAACAATGAGGAGATGATCAATCCGTTGTATTTTTTTAAATGTTTGTTACCTCAGAACTCCGTCATGATGAAACTATAAAAAAAATTTTTTTGTTTGAAAGAGTATGCTTTCAAATTGGATGGTTATTAGATTCAGGTGTTACTTTGCGGAAGTCAAAGCTACATTTACTTTGAGACAATTTACTTTGCGTGCTTCCGCCACCAGTCAGTTCATGCAAACTATTGCTGGCCAGCGCCCACCCACTACTGTTAGCCGCTTCATGCCCGCCAACAATAGTTGATGCATACAACCCTGGTCGATACTTAAAAAAGCGCCATTATAGCGCCATAAAATTTTAATTTCGTTACAAAACTCATGCACATATTTTTGTGTCATGATTAATGTGACCACATTTTATTTAGCTATCATAATCACAGGACATTCAAGAGCATGACCCTCTCTGTACTACCGGAGCTATACTTGGCCAGAGCAGACAGAGGATTTTTATTTACCTATGCCACGATTTAAAAATTTGATTCAACGAACAATAATTTAAATCAAAATGAGAACTTGTATGAAAGTGACATACATTTAATTGTTTGTATAATATGTATTGTAAAGGGATATACAATAAATAAGCCATCGCTCAAGCTTTTTTTAGTACATTGCACTTAGTATTTAAATTACTCATAATATTACACATTATATTTTTTTATTTATTTTTAAAGTACGTAACTGGTCAGCTAGATGTGTCGCCGACTGTATCTACTCACGCCGTACTCCATACCAATTAAGGTATCAACCAAGTTTTACATGCCAAATAAAAGTAACTGGACTTAGGGCAGTCAAAAAGCATTTACTGCATTTTAAACACAAACCTTGAGTAATATATTCAGAATTACTTATCTCGGAAAATATGTGTTCCCGATGTATTCGCCATCGCATGTAAACGGTTTTATTATAAGGAAATTACAATATATAAGCCGACATAATTACTTTAAATTGAATTTCCAGACGTTTCGAATGTCGCCTCGCAGTGTGTAGCGAGATTATAATAATTTATACGCTGTTATTAACAGTACAATGGTTCTCGTTTGTTATTATGGGCAGTCTGTGGACACGTGTCGAGCTGCGAGGGTTCCGTAGGGCGCGAATGCTCACCAGGCGGTCTGCTCATGGAGCTGTGAAATATAAACATGGAGAGTTTGCTGATGATTGTTATGGTTACCCCTCCCGTTTGTGCTTATCGATAGTTATTGGCAATAAATTAATCTGTACTGTAATAATGAGTAAAAGGGCTTTGTCTGTATATTCCCAATGATCTGCCCTTTTTTAAATAAATTGCCGGAATGTTCTCAGAATTAATTAATGTATGTGCGTATACTTGCCTTCATAACATTTAAATGCCTTATAAGATTAAGATGTGTTTCGTTAGAATCCTTGCCTTATTCCGTTTGACATGGGTCAAAAATATTTGGCACGCAGTCATGTCCTCTTTTCTTTGTTTCAGCGATTCTTTGCTTTACAATCTTTGATGGACATTGAGACTAAACCTATCTTTTGTTTAAGAATATTTTTTTTGTATTCGTAATGCGGCAACATCTCACACTAACGTCGAGACCAATTAAACGTTTGTAAGATAGCTAAAATTGTATCCTATTCCTCTTGTTGTATGTGGACTATGATCTTGCAAAGTGACTAAATCGTGAACGTACTCAATATTTTTACAGGTTTCAGAGATAGAACAGCATTTTTTTTCACAAACTATTTTGTAAATTTTAAGTAATTTATTGTATAATCCATACGGACGAAGTCCTAAACCTAAGCTAGTATAATAGGCGAATGCGCCGCATGCGCCGGACCACAGAATATGTACTAGTACTTACGTACAGAAGTGGCACTCTGCAAAGATTTTTAAAGAAATATTAACTCAATGAAGTTGCGATACGGTGTAATCTAGGCACCTTTTATTTTAAATACCTACAGCAAGTCAATTTTATACTATTAGCTCTGAATGAACATACGATTCATAAATTCGTTGAAGTCGGTGAACACATATGATATGACCAAACGCACGTAGTTCCTACCGAATTTGTTCAGATTTCACCTTGGATGGTGTCGCCAACCGTAGGTATGTTTTCAATACCTACACGGGGAGTTAGACAGGCTTAACCTAAGCAAGTATAAACATGAAATGTGGATGGGGGGAATGCGCCGCACGCGCCGGCCGCATAATCCGGCGCCCCAGCGGCGCCCGGGTGCACCCATTGTTCAAACATTGCTAAGCGTTAATGTGCACCCGCGAAAACGTTTGTTTGCATGGGGTCATCCAAATATGCTGCTCTTTCGAGGATAAACACGCACGGTGTTGTAATAAAACGCGGGCTAAAGTTTATAATACTTTCAATTCAGCCGAGACAAGAAAATTTTCGATACTAGGACTATTTTGAAATATTCGATCATATATTCCCGGTTGACATTGTACCAGTTGCATGGCCAAAGTTTGCTCAAAATTGATGGAGTGCGTTGCTTGCGAAATTTAAATGGGGTGCTTAATTTTTTGTTAGATAAATAAATATTTACTGAGTATAGGACAGTGTCTAAGTGGCTATATGGACTGCATGTCAATGTCGGATGTGTCATAATAATTGCCGATTTTTATAATTAACTTAAAAACATTATATCTATCCTAGTCTTCTAGGCTAATTTTGGTTTAGGCCATTAATTTGACCAATTAACTAGCTTCATTAAATAGAAAGTAAAATTAAAATAAAGACAAAAGAATAACTGAATCTTTGCCCTTATCTCCACTTCACATCAGGTGACATCGTGGTCCAGTGGTTAAAGCGTTTGCCTGTAGATCCGGGGGGTCGTGGGTTCGATTCCCACGGGTTGCATGCTTTGTTTAGTTGCTTCCAGTTTCATTAGGACATTGCAGGCTTGAATCACCTGATTGTCTGATAATAAAGATGTTTCCGTGCTTCGGAAGGACTGTTAATAAGCCGGTGGTCCCGGCTGCCATCTGGTAGTCGTTAAAGGAACCACGTCAGAGGCCGAGAGGCGGTTCCGAAGACCAGAGTGTGCATGGTCTATTGACCGTATCACCTACATGAAATGAATAAATGATGAACGATGTCACCACTCATTCATTCATTTATTCATTAGCACATTGCAGAATTAAAGAAAACTACATGCCTTCGCACATATAGGACGAACGCGCAGGGGTCACCCATTGTCTAGCCATAACGGTTATCTAAATACTTCAAGATTCTATAAATTCAAATTTTATGCGTAACGGTCTTTGTCGTTTTTCCATAATGAGCATAACGCCCATAACATTGTAAGCGACGCGGGATTTTATCGCGGCGCCCACACATGTCGCATAAATGATAATTAATAGTATTGAGGGCTGACAATATCGTTTACAGTGCCCTACTGCCGCCTGCATCTCTTGAGGCTTGCACAAGCTTGCGACATCGCGTATAAATCAAGACAAACACAAGCTAGGTTAATGTTTGGCTTGCCGCTTATCGGCTCGGCACTGTAGCACGAGCGGAGAACTGTAAAGATTGACAATATCGTTTACGTGTCCGCCATATTGCCTAGCGATCTGTTAATAAGCCTGCGACACTTTTTTGATGTGATAATGTCTTATAAATCGATGAACTCCGGCTGCACGCGAAATATAGTCACGTTTACGCAAGCGAGGCCGTGTGGTTTCTGGCAGAGTAGAATAGGACCACTCCAAGTCTTCCCATGGATGTCGTAAGGGCGACTTAGGAAATACAAGCTAAACAAAGGTCATAAACATCAATGAGACCTCTCCAACCCGTCTGGCCAGCGAGGAGAGCGTAGGCCAAATCCTCCGTCTGTTTCGGCCAAGTATGGCTCCGGGAGTACAGAGAGGGTCATGCTCCTGCAGTGGAGACTAAAAAGACCTGATGATTATGCTATTGAGAAGCACGATCGGCCTAAGCGTTCGGCTTGTGACGCATCTATCTCTTTTCCACAGTTATCACGTAAAATTATCGTCCGTAAACCGACTTTACAGACAACCAATTTTTTTAATTAAAACTAACGCTAGATATTATTATTCATATGCGACTTCCGGGTTACTCACGTATAAAATTTTCCGGATGATGTTGAAACATGTCGGCCTATAGCTTTCTTCATACGTGAAGAACCCGTAATTCGCATATTAATAATTGCGACACTTTGTATCAATTATGTTTCATTTTGTTCACTCTGAGTCTGTACTTGTAGTCCACGAATGTCGGCTGTTTAAACAAGATAATGGGGCTGTTAAAATAAGTATTATTTTAACTACAAAAACTCACCGCGATTGAATTTGAGTGTCGTTTGATATTTCGGCAACGTTGCAGCTGCCATTTTACGAATGTAAAAAACGCCAATAAAAATAAAAACATATTCAGGTCGATTTTTAATGTGTGGCAAAGGAATGCCTCAGCTTTTGTTAGCATCCGATAGAGGACATAAGAGGTTGAATATTTACACTTACTTTTTTTTTAAAGTTACCAAAATACCATAATTGGATTAAATAATAGAGATGCTCTATCGCTCCCATAACCTTTAATTTTTTTGTCAAGCGATGAACCCCACCACACATGTTCCCTTAGTGATTTTAAGCATTTCTAGTCCGGGGGGCAAGATGAAACGTGCGGCTAGCAACAAAATAAAGAACGTCAATTAATCATCATCATTACTGCCACAAGTCCACTGCTGGACAAGGGCCTCTCCCAAGGATTCCAAGAAGGCCATGGGAGGATATTACCATACTCACCACGCTTGGCAGGAGGGTTGGCGAGCGCAGTTTTTTGTGCTTTCGACACTGCTGCCCATCGCAAGCATTTTTGGAATTTGTTGGATTTGGGAAGGGAATGATGGTATTGGGATACTCTCACTCGGATGAATGGGGGAAAAGCAAGTAGCAGCTCGGAAGGCCGGGCTTGATGCCATACATACAACCACCGGACAGGCAGTTGTGACATCGCTGCCGCTCTTTACTGCCGCGCGCGTGACCTCCGGTGTTCCTTTATATAGGAGCGTAGGCAGGCGTGGGGCTCTTTCGTCTGCCCATCAGGCAATATGAGAGTTTGCTGTCTCTCCAAGCTTTGCGCACACTGGCAACGCCCAAAGCCGAGGTCCGTCCCTCCGAGGGGCCCTTTGGTGATGATGTCTATATAGGCTGAGGGCACTCTGCCCTCGCCTCAAACGCCCGGTGAAGTAGCGAAAGCTAACTTGGAGGTAGATAAATATAAATAAATATATAAATATAAATATATACGGACAAATCACACAGATTGAGCTAGCCCCAAAGTAAGTTCGAGACTTGTGTTATGGGATACTAACTCAACGATACTATATTTTATAACAAATACTTATATAGATACACATCCAAGACCCAGGCCAATCTGAAAAAGATCATTTTCCATCTTGACCTGGCCGGGGATCGAACCCTGTCACTCCGTGTCGCAGGCTGGCGTGGTGACCGCTGCGCCACGGAGCTAGTCTGTAGGTATATAGTCCTTCCAAAAAAAAACAAGCGTGGGGCTCTTTCGTCTGGGCTGCCGGCGAGGATAAAGCTAAGTGGCATTTCTCCTGCCATCCGACCACAAGACTCTCCCCTACCCTGAGATACTTATCTGTGAAGATCGTATTGTTTTAAAATAAATCGTGTTTGTCTATACGTTTGTTTCCATATACAGCCAGAGGTTGAGGTTGACACCCCTGACCATCTTCATGAAAGAACTTCAATTGTTCTTATCTAAAACATACAATTAAACGTAGGTGCTCTGTCATTTCAATTATATCAATAATTGAAGGATTACCGCGCGGGAGGGCAATCAATTAATAAATACATTTGCCATTGTAAATAGGTCTGATTGTAATGCAAAACGGTCGCCAGATAATTCGCGGTGGGCGGCTGCATACGTTAGCTCCTGTCGGAAGTCACGTTAACGAAGGCTTCAATATCGTAAACGATGGCTGGCATTGCCATATATCTCAGTATGTATTATTATTATTATCAATATGATACGCTCGTTGGTCCATCCTCGTGTACGTCCCCAATTTTAACGTCTAGTATCCAATGAGATACCAATGAATATATAGAGAACTAGCTTTCGCCCGCGGCTCCGCCCGCGACAATGTCGATCCCTCGGGAATAGTACTTTTTCCCCGGATAAAGGGTAGCCTATGTCCTTCTCCGTACTCCAGAGAACTTGTATGCAAAATTTCATGATGATCGGTTCAATAGTTACGGCGTGAAAGCGTAACAAACAAACAAACAAACTCACTTTCGCATTTATAATATTGTAGTAAAGTAATAGTAATATAGTAATAGTAAGTAATAGTAAGTAATATAGTAAAGTAATAGTAATATAGTAATAGTAATAGTAAAGATAAGGATAAGGATAAGGATAGTAAGGATAAGAGAATATATAATGAAGAAATAGAGTCCAATGAGTCCAAATGTTTCCAACCTAGTTCCAGTGAGTCTTAGACTTCGTCCGCGTGGGTGTCGGCGATATCGCACGGTCATTCCGGGCCCCCCAGTCGACCCGAGCCCCATGTTCACCATCTCAAAAATAAAATCGGATGACAGAGACATTAATTATCATCAATTGTTTTCCCATCGCTCCCTCAACAAAGACATTTACTTGAAAAAAGGCGGAGTAAAATAGGGGATGAAAGTTTGTATGAAACAAACTTTCATCCCCTACTTTACTCCATCTTATTTCTCTATCTATTTTACCACCTGGCATAATGATTTTTTTATATGACAATAGTGAAACAGTAAACTTACGTTGTGTATCATCTCTTTCACATTTCTAACTTCAGATTTGACTTTCAAACCTAATTTTAACCCCTTGTGAGTGGGGACACCTTGGGAGTGAATTTTCAAAATCACATCATAACATTTGTGAAAAAATTCACGCTTCTGGACTCAAGTGGTTTCAGCCATGCTTAGATCGACCAGACACGGCCAGTCAGTTTCTCCTTGTAGGTACATACCTAATAACTACGTATAGGTAAGAAAGATAGATAGGGGTCTCTCTCTGACCTGCCTGATCCAATGGCACTACACTCAATAATATCGGGCCCATATTGGATACATTAAATTAAAAGGCACACATTAAGGTCGCATAACAGTTTTTGGCATTATCATCATATCGCATAACATTCATTATGAGTAAATTATTTAGCAATAAAGTTTTTAACATAATAAATTTTATCATAATTGATTAATATATCCGCATTCATACTTTTTGCATCAATGTTTTTACAATAATGATTACTTATTATATTTTTTTGGCATTTCAACTTAAGTCATAAGTGAATTACAAGTCATAAAATGTAATGGCATAATGTGAACAAATAGGTATATTACTTACCAATAATGATATATAAGAATCTTTGCAGTTATTTTAAGTAAATTAATGCCCTTTACTTTTAGTTCAGTAGAATTATAAGTAATAACATTACAGTAAATTAAGGTTATGTATGCTTATGATACCATTATGCCAGAAGAACACTTTTCTTTTCATAATTTATGTGTAAAACACTATATGCCAATCGCGTTATGCCAAAATGCATTATAATTCCAAAGTTTATGGATTCGAAGGGGTACCCTGTTCCACATTGGTCATTGCCTTTCCTTCAGTATTGTTTCTATCATATCATTCAAAAGACCAAAAAGACTACAAGCAATTATGCTAGTAGTATAGATGATTCCTTTAAGGAAGGAAGTTAAATATTATTAGTCAATATAGATTTAATTAGCATACAGAAATTTATGTCAAATATTCGTGTATGTCATAATAGCATTTATCAATTATATCATTTATGCAATTTATGTTTAAATTGTTTAAAACTAAGCATCTTTAGGTTCTTCCCTAGGTCGGGGAGACATCAGACCTTACATTTAATAAATAATAAATAAATATATACGGACAAATCACACAGATTGAGCTAGCCCCAAAGTAAGTTCGAGACTTGTGTAATGGGATACTAACTCAACGATACTATATTTTATAATAACAAATACATATATAGATAAACATCCAAGACCCAGGCCAATCTGAAAAAAGATCATTTTCCATCTTGACCTGGCCGGGGATCGAACCCGGTCACTCCGTGTCGCAGGCTGGCGTGTTGACCGCTGCGCCACGGAGCTAGTCAAATATGTTGAGTATTCTTGTATCCCCTTGTATAGATCCTACTAGATCTTTTGTATTGACTTTCAAACGATAACATATGCATTTATTCAATTAGAACACCGCTGACAAGCATACCATATTCGGGATGGTTGTTTTTGCATTTAATAGGTATACTTTAGAATATATTAGCAGGTTATGGTATTAACGGCGATTGGTTAAGACATTCTGCCCGCAAAGGCATTTCTAGTGACATGTGTCCATTGTGGACTTCCGTGTAGCTGTTTTTGTTCCATGGTTTTTATTAACTACATTTCTCTAGTGTTGTTTGAACGTGCTTCGTAAGGCACGAATAAATAAATAAATATATATAAATGGACAAATCACATAGATTGAGCTAGCCCCAAAGTAAGTTCGAGACTTGTGCTATAGGATACTCATCATCATTTCGAGTAGGTGTCACGGTCAATCGACCATGCACACCCTGGTGTCACAGTTCTTCGGAACCGCCTCTCGGCCTCTAACGTGGTTCCTTTAACGACTACCAGATGGCAGCCGGGACCACCGGCTTAACGTGCCTTCCGAAGCACGGAATTATCTTTATTATCAGACAATCAATTGATTCAAGCCTGCAATGTCCTAACCAAACTGGAAACAACTAAACAAAGTATAGGATACTAACTCAGCGATACTATATTTTATAACAAATACATATATAGATAATCCAATGCCAATCTGAAAAAGATAATTTTCCATCATGACCTGGCCCGGGGCCGAACCCTTTGGTCATGCCACTGATCCCAGCTGCTTTAACTAGATACTCGTAGCTTTTGTTTGATAATCTATATCATAGGATCTATATCAGGAAGAGAAGCAGCTGGCACATTCTACGTTTTTTCTTTTCTCCCAGACCGGCCTGGAAGATGTATTTATTTTATTTTTATTTAAAAACTTTATTGAGCCAAAAAAAGCTACAGTAGGTAGACTTAATGCTAAAAGCATTCTCTCCCAGTCTACCTTTGACGATGATGTAGACGATGTTAAATCTATAAGATGGCGGCGCCTTTGTAAGAAAAATTTCAGTCAGCGTTAAGGGGGTTTATGGGCGCGTCTACTCCTGTTCCGGTCTAGGCGACTCCCCATCCCCAAGCCAAGCCTATTACACGATTTCCCAACGGTAAATCTACAATCCGGGATTTCTTACTTAACACTGAATGTGAATTAAGTGTAATTATTGAAAATTTAATTGATCTTACATTAGTTCGTATTCTTTTTGTCGTGTCCGTGACTCTAATATCTAAAAAAATATATTTTCTTCCTTTAGAAATTCCAAACCTCTGAGAGAGAGTTGCGGTCGATAATTTTTCTATAGCGTGAAGTCGACTGGTTATAACCTCTGAACTATACTGAAATCCTGGAATCAGAGTCCCTAATGGAATACAGAATTGCAAGAAATCAATCAATCAATTTATTTCAAAACACAAACAATACAGTCAACAGGTAACAGCAGAAATACATACATAGTATCACGTCTGTTTCCTTTGTGGGGTAGACAGATCCTAGGTCTATATTATGGCCACATTTAGCATGTTTGAGGTCGTGTAGATGAAAAACAGAATCAAAATAGTGATGGGTTGCTAGCCGCATCGCGTACTGACATGATTTCGCAGATATTCGCCCATTCCCTCGATCGGTTTTTACGATCTGCGCGGGAAGCGAAGCAGCTGGCACATTCTACATTTTTCCTTTTTTCCTGGACAGCATGGAAAAAAAAAATGCAAGAGAAAAATTTAAAATAAAAAAAAATTACCTTCGCCCAGCTGATCGGCGACTTTGTATGGGAAGCCTAATGTTTTATTTTTTTTCAGTTTTTTTCTTGCCAATCTGTACTCCATTAGGCATTCTGATACCAGGATTTAAGTATAGTTGAGTTCAGAGGTTCAAAACCACGTTATATACTTTTCATGTATTCTTCAACGCCATCAGCTCAAAATTAATACCTTTCAGACAAGGAAGAGCTTAGTATATGTAACTCGAAACTATCGTTTAATTTTTCAAATGACAACTCCACATCATACATGGTAAACAATTCATAATTGTTTTTAAATCGCCTAGGAGATTAGGAGGCACAATGCACCGCCCACTATCACCGGCTCGCTTACATTTGTCACAGTAATGAGAGGGACGTTTTCACAAAGATCTCGTTCGTTATCTCTCACTCACGTTTCGTCATTTGTCAGATGAATAGTGTGTGAACGCCCTAAATTATTATCGGGGCTTGGTAGGCCTTTTATAAGTGCATTGCAGAAAAGGAAAGTTCTGTATGCTTTGATTTCTAGCTGATTTAGTTGACAAACATACATACATACTACAGACATGATGTCATGATGACATGTTTTTCATATATACTAACATGTCTTTTCCCCTTGCGGGGTAGACATAGCCTAAGTCTATGAGACCTGAAGTCCACGTTTAGCATGTAGGTGGGCGTTAGGTGGAAAACGGAATCAAATAGTGATGGGTTGCTAGCCGCATCGCCTATTAACATGGTTCCTTAGATTCTTCCCATTCCCTGGATCGGCTTTTACGATCGCAGGAAGAGAAGCAACTGGTACATTCTACGTTTTTTTATTTCTCCCAGACCAGTATGGAAGAGTAGTATTTAGTTGACAATAAATATAAGTCTTGTACTTTAGTGTTTAGGCATTTTTTTTACATATAATGTGAAGAGTTGAAAGGTTATTTTACAAGTTAATAATAAATATTTTTTGCATTGTTACAGGTACTGACTGGACCATCGTGTGTAGAAGAACCCGCTAGATTTTTAAAGCCATTCCACTTGATTTGTGGCTTTACAATGAGAATGTGAGGAACACCAGGCATATTCTTCGTTTTATCTGTTCCCTGAGATCAGCATTGAAGGAATGTCCATAATCCATTCAACATAATACATATTACAAAGTAGCAAAAGCAAACCAATGACCAAAATAATGAAAATATAAATAGTGAGACCGTTCAGCTATGACTGAACTTGTGATGCTGAAATCTTTTGTAATCAACATACGAGTAGAAAAAAATCGCTATTGACCTAAATTTGATTAATTTTCTACTGAATATAAAAATATTAACATTGCTCCTTTCTACGGGGCTAAAAAAGAAAAAAATAATAATTAAGTGTTTATCAATAACTAGCTTATGCCCGCGGCTTTGCTCGCGTTAAGAAGTTTTCTTAGCGGATGCCTACGTCATAACATCTACCTGCATGCCAAATTTCAGCCCGATCCGTCCAGTGGTTTGGGCTGTGCGTTGATAGATCACTATGTCAGTCAGTCACCTTTGAGTTATATATATTTAGAGATAACATTATTTGCGGGCATCCATCGATCAGTAATTTAAAGTTTTTCTACAACTGTAACGTTGCAGCATGCCACCTACATGCTGCATGTCGTCCAACCTCATTTCTCTCATCCTGTCCATTTTTCATTTTCATTCCTTCTTTTAATTCAAATTTAATTTTTAATTCAAAATTCATTCCATTCCATTTTTAGATTACTTTCTTTCTCTCTCATCACTCATTTTTCATTCTACTACCATCTTTCAGTCTACTACCACCTCTTGGAGCATAACAGTCTCTGTTATTAATTATTTAAGTCAACATCTACATAGTTGAAGTTGTAAAGTGAAGTTGTAATAAAGTTATTCTCTGTGTGTTCTGTGTGTCGAGTTTTGTGTTCTCCCTAACTTCCATATATGTGGGAACTCGGCTAAAGCGTCGGGACGTTCGAGCCCTCACACAACTGTCTTTTTATTTTTCTGTACTATCGTTAGTTTGTGCAATGTCGTTGATCGGGCGGCGCCAAGCCACTATAGAAACGTAAACAAAGCCAGCTCGAATCAAGGAAACGTTAATTGGCAACTTTTTCTGATCGACAGCTGTGAGGACCGGTCGCGGCGTTGTTGTCGCGACAGCTCGTGATTGGCCAGCTAAATAATTGATACTTTTGCTTTAATTATGTATCTGTAGTTCATTCCACAGGCTAGTATCAGCTTAAGTTTGTATTGTATTGTATATTCGCTTTTGGTGAGTAATAGCAAATCACTACAAAAAAAGGTTTGAAGATTAATCTCAGTTTAGATAATATACTCATATGAAAATGTATTTATATCGTATTCTAATTTAGATTATTACTAGCTTTCGCCCGCGGCTTCGCCCGCGTCAATGTTGATCCCTCAGGAACAGTACTTTTTCCCGGGATAAAATGTACCCTGTGTCCTTCTCCGTACCCCAGATAACATGTACGCAAAATTTCATGATGATCGGTTCAGTAGTTACAACGTGAAAGCGTAACTAACAAACAAACAAACAAATAAACAAACAAACTCACTTTCGCATTTATAATATTAGTAAGTATAAGGATAAGGAAAACAAGCCTAAAACACGGTTGCCAAAAAAAATAATCCGAAAGACGTAACGATATATATACGTCCTTCGATAAAATAAAGCAGGCGGAGCAGTTAGCCACACATTAAATGGTCACTGTGTGTGTTTCTTTTCGGCACAACGAAAGCGACAAGAGCCTAGCTCTCAAATTTCAGAGAGAGAGAGAGAGCGCGAAATCCTGTATTCTTCTAGCTCATGCACAGCACAAGCATCTAGTGAGGTTCAAACGATTTTCAGACATCGTTTCGCAGCTAGAGTTATTTTACTCCTTAATTTCAAATGATATTTTTTTTTATTTATATTTGACGGCAAATGAGCAGACGAGCCACCTGATGGAAAGTGGTCACCGTCGCCCATGGACATCTGCAACACCAGAGGAGGTTCTGATGCGTTGCCGACTCTTGATATAATCACAGTGGCTGGGAGAAAAGAAAAAACGTAGAATGTGCCAGCTGCTTCTCTTCCCGCGCAGATCGTAAAAGCCGATCGAGGGCATGGGCGAAAATCTGAGGAACCGTGTCGTTAGGCGATGTCGCTAGCAACCCATCACTATTATGATTCAGTTTTCCACCTAATGCCCACCAATATGCTAAATGTGGCCATAAGGTCTTATATACCTCGGCTCTGTCTACCCCGCAAGGGAAAAAGACGTGATAATATATGATGTATGTAGTAGAGGGAGAGGAAAGCACAGGCACAGTTATTTTAAACAGATAAAGGAACAAGTGGAAAGGGTTTCGTACCAGAATGTGAAAAGACTGGCAGAGAATAGACCAAGATGGAGGGAGCTCCACCGACAAGAGCGCTGCTCTTAAATTTTGATGATGATGATTAATCACAGTTATTTGCATTATTCCAGTTAATCGGTGGATAAACAAGTCTGAAATAATTGAAAACAAATTGGCGGCTACACATCCCGCGCTTGTTCGTCGGAATGTCGTGTTTAACTTATCGCATTATGTTTAATCAGAATTCTCTGATGTTATAATTTCTGAGTACTGTTTGAGGTTACTGAGAAATTATAAAGTGCTCGTCATATTTACGATTGAACATTTGAATATATAGTATTTGTATTTCTGCATTTTTTAACAGTCCTTATAACAAGTTAGCAACACGTTCCATCGCAAGAGTATAAAAATGTGGCCGACTAGCTGCTACCCGCGGCTCCGCTCGCGTTAATCAATTTTGGGTCAAATATTGCAACTATTTTTAAAAAGTAATTTTTGGTAGGTATGTAAGGTGGAGACTGCGAGGAGAGTCCCTCTGTCTGCTCTGGCCAAGTATGCCTCCGGTAGTACAGAGAGGGTATGCACCTGCAGTGGAGACTAAAACGACGGAGACTAAAAAGACCTGATGATGTTGATGCTTACATCATCATGTTTAATCAGAATCATCATGTTCTAAATCTACTTGCCCGATTTACCTTACCTTAGTAAATTGGGCAAGTAGATTTAGAACAAATTCATTCATCCATTTCGAGTGGGTGACACGGTCAATCGACCATGCATACCTTGGTGTCAGAGTTCTTCGGAACCGCCTCTCGGCCTCTGACGTGGTTCATTTAACGACTACCAGATGGCAGCCGGGACCAACGGCCTAACGTGCCTTCCGAAGCACGGAATCATCTTTTTTATCGGACAATCAGATGAATTAAGCCTGCAATGTCCTAACCAAACTGGAAACAACTAAACAAAGTATGCTTCCCGTGGGAATCGAACCCACGACCCCCGGTCTACAGGCAAACGCCAAATTAGCTGAGACAGACGCACAGACAAGACACCTGAGTGATCATCTAAGGGTTTCGTTTTGTTACTCTGACATAAGAAAACCAAAAATCAAAATATTTACTTATCTTGTTTAAAATATGTCTGTTTTAAAAATGTCAGAGCGTCACGTGGTTTTTTTCCTCGTACAGCAAGATTGTGGAATGGACTCCCTCCCGAGGTTTTCCCTGTGTGCTATGACTTGAGGTCCTTCAAAAGGCGTGTTTACAGGTATCTTAAGAGTCGGCAACGCATCAGCAGCTCCTCTGGTGTTGCAGATGTCCATGGGCGACGGTGACCACTTTCCATCAGGTGGCTCGTCTGCTCGTTTGCCGTCGGATATACATAAAAAAAAAAAAAAAAAAAAATATATCCGAGTTACATACAGAAAAGTGCATACAGCCTAAACTATAAATACAAGTTCCGTTGCAACTTTTATATGCAAATGCTAAAACACCCATCAGACAGTCTGCGAGGGGAGATCCAGACTAAGTACTAACTAACGTTTAAACTCCACATGTCAACTTTCCAGAAATGTACAATCCCTCTCTTTCATTCCCAAAGAGTTCGATAGAGACGCAGAATGCCTGTGTTGTGGGGTGCTGCACTAAGGCGGAGTGCACGCAACACGCACTTCAATCAGGATGCATCGGCTCCCCGTAATGTGCACTTTGTCTGGGGATTTCGCCGTTGACATTTGAGGGATTATGTTTTAACATTCATCATTCGCGGAGATTTTTGCGTGATTACTCCGATTTCTCTTGGGATTTTGGGGTACCCTACGTGAATTCGAAACATGTATAATCGGTTTGTATTTCACCATTGAACGATATCATTTTGTGACGATGCTTTTAAACGAATCATTAACTAGAGTACGACCGAATGTTCGGTTTCGGATTTGGCAAGTTTCGGCGGAGAAATAGTGTTTTAACGACAATATCGGCAGAGAAATTCAGTTTCGTCGACAGTTTCGGTTTCAACGACACCTTACCGACTTTAACAAAACTTACGCGTCCATAAATGACGTGAAATACAGGCTTTATGTTCATTATATGGTGTAATTAAAAATATATGCTTTTCGCAGTTTTTCCTTTATCTGTCCTATAAGACGTTGCTTCTTAGCAAATTTCAAGATTCTTAGTTCACGGGAAGTACCTATAGGTTTTGATTCCCTTGCGAATGTCGAAAATTTGCGGCATGTATCTTTTGATTTCGTTGGCTTAGAAGTTTGATATTTTCACAGCTCCAAGGGATAGTAGACCTGAGTATTTGATGTGAATTTCAGCTTGTTACCTCCACGCGTTCCTGAAAGGGTCTTGTCAGACAGACAGACGGACAGCAAAGTGAACTAATAAGGGTTCCGTTATTTCCTCTTGAGGTACGGAACCCTAAAACGTAAAATCCAGAGTTTAATTATTTAACCTCGTAAAACCCAAGCTTAAGATTTACCTTTATGAAGTGCGACCCAGTGTCCTCAGACGAGGGCAAAAAAGTTGAAAGGCTTCAGACCCAAGCCGATTTTTATTAAAATGAACCCAAAATATATGCAATACTACATTGGGACTTATTGATAGCTTCATTAATACTATGTATGATTATTTTGGGATATTTAAAAATTCAATATATTTTGTTCTTGCATGAGGACATTGGGTATTACTTGCAAACATGTCCTTGATTTATTTGTTCTCATGTGAGTACAATGGTTTATAATTAATAAATTAAAAAAAAACTAGTTTCAAAACTTTTATTTAATAAATGAACATAAACGAAACTGCAAATGAAAAAAATCTAAATCATAAATCTTCTACATCCATTTTGAATTAAGCAACATTTTAACCTTGTCTAGGTAGATACTAATAATTATAATTTAAATGCTGTATTTTAATTTCAATGCTGTAGTGACCATGAAGTACTAAACTTAACATTTAGGTATAATGTGGCTAGGATATTCTGCATTTTGTGTCCCAGTCGAGTTAGCTATGCGTCTTCTGCCCTACTTCTACCATGAGGAATTCCACATTAAGCTGATGCAGTAGTTTCAGCTTCGCGCTCCGATTTTGATGAGCAGCTGTTATCTCGGTCCTAGGTAATCCCGAACTCAGAATATAAGCCGTTATCTTGCCGACCCCTAGGTCAGACCTTGATAATTCAGAAACTGAAGAATGTACCAATCCAGATCTTCAATTTCTGATTCATATAACAAGTCCTCGATTTCATAATTTTTCATATCTGCAACAAAATATAAAAATAAGTAATATATTTTTGTAATATAATTAAAACCCAATGTGATCAAGTAATCACATAAAAAAATAGAGGTAACGCCCGCTGTGACCAGGCGAGTACATATTTTCATAGTACATTTCAATAGTACATAAATATGCATTACAGTTACATTGAAACCAAATAGTATTGTATTTGAAAACTAGTACATGTAAGTCACTTATTTATCAACACTGATTAAAAAATAAATCGTCGATGACTGAAATAAATTAAGATTATAACTCACCTCTTCGACGTGGACGCTGCATGTTTGCCATTTTGGTCAAAAAGGACTAATTTCACATCATTGGTCAGAAATTTCATTTACATCAAATTGACGTTTATGTTTCGACCAACCAGAGGACAACAACTGACAGATCATTTACGCGCAAAAATTCAAGTATCTTGGATTTTTTTATTTTGTCCTCAAGTGATCACAGTGGGTAATAACGTTGATAAAAAATATAAATTCTTGGGTCCGAACGCTTTCTTTTTTTTGGCCTCGTCTGAGTACATTGGGCCTTACGAGGTTAAGACAATGGTGAGAAGTGACGCGGGGCAACGCGCATACCACAGCAAGGTCGTCGTCGTGCAATTATTATTGACGATCGTAATGATTAAGATTTTATCTCGATTGTTCTGCTGATTGTTCTTCTTGACAACATTAATCCTACTCTAGCAAATTTGCAGAGTTTTATGAACAGTATTGCATAGAAACTGGCAATTTGTATACTTATTGTTTGGTCAAAAAATGTAATTATACTTATTGTTTGGTCAAAGAATTTACGAGTATATATATTTTTGATTATCTTTCTTGTTTGTGTCATTCGTTAAATGTTTTATTTCTTCAGCCATTTTCATTCCATCGATGCGATTTGTTGGCAACTTCGATCAAGGATAAAAAACTAGGTATACAGACGCACACAAAAATGAAACTTATATATTTGTAAGTTGATATTATTGTGTTAAACCTACATCAATGTGAAAAGACCACCTTACTTGCATGCCATGAAAAAAAATTCAAATTTAAATGAAAAAATAATGCGTGATTATTCTTATAGGGCGCATTTTTATCGTGAATTGTGTATCTTTTTTATACTTGTTTGAAGGTTGGCAATATGTTTAGTGAAGAAACAAAGATATAATGTAGTGTTTGACATTCATAGCTGGTGGTTACAACAATTTACGACCATCTTCCTGGATCGTATGTTTGTATTAACCGCTAATTTACGTTTAAATATGAATAAACGTATAATACGTTGATTGTGTAATATATGGTATTATCATAATTTATTATACTGTATGCAAATTTGAATCAGTGAATCATCCACCCTTGGCAACATTATCCCACATAAGAAACAAATGGGAATAAGTAGAGACCATCAAAGCGTGGCATATTGCCAAAGTCTTCGGCGCCGTTGAGAGGCTATTGTTTCCCAACCCGCGATAACTCGCGCGATACGCTGCGACATTTTATGAACTATTGCTAATAGATTTCAGTCCATAAGCACAATCGAGATGTCTTAATATCCGCCCATTAGGGTAGGTACACAAAGCGGACACAGCCATACGCGCCGGCGACACTGGCGCGACACACCGGCGATAAATCGGCCGCGTGTTATTGTTGTTGTCGCGCCGCATTGTGTCGCAACGCACGCCCGTCTGTTGCCCTTTGTTGTGTCTGCACAACATGGAAACCCAGTAAATTGCCTCATTCACCGGGATAAATTACTTAGCCAGATCCAGAACGTGATTCGTGCGGCAACACTATAACTACGCAGTCGCTATGGCGGCTCACGCAAATATTTTGTAATGGCGCCATCGGCGTGTTTAAGCAATAATTAACAGCGTTTAAGACGACTGTTTCTTCCCTTAACAGTTTCTCCGGAACTATAAAATTACGGCAGCGGTATGCCGTCCCGTCTGGTCGGTCGGCAAAAACGGCTATGATAGCGGACAGAGGAGCTAAAAATACACGTCCCTCGATGTTAATGAAGATAACCGGACCGGCAGCGTAGCCCTGACGGATTATGGTCAAGATTTTTTGTATTCATCCCATTGCTCCGCGAATTCGAGCGTTCACCTGAGGCGCGTATTTCGCAAGCGACGTATGGCGACCTATTTCGATTAGATCGTTGCAACGACAATTGTGTTACCGATCACGATTCCTTTCGCAAAGGTGAAAAATACGTTGAGAATGCCACGACTTGTCATTTCGCAGTCACGATCCGAGTTAGCTGAGAAATGTCAACGGTCGTATGGAGATAGTTTCCATAAACTTGCGTCATGCATGCGGCGTGAAAATTTGAAACATTGCACATTATGTGCACGGACGAAGAGGCCAATGGAGAACGCACGACGCGTCCTATTTTGAACAAAATCTCTCGGCATGGTTATAATTTTGGCTTCCTAACACCAGTCATGTGGTAGATATTCGGCCACCGTTCTAACTTGAAACATCTTCTTCCCATTTTAGAGCCTGGCTTTTGTCGGAAGAGTGATTTCCAATTTACACGATATTGGCTAATTATTTTATTTCCTTAGAAAGAATAACTAATGATAAAGTGTAATTGATAATAGATCGTAGGCAAAGAACAGGCAAATATTGAAAACTATAGAAAATAAAGGAGGAAAAATGCTGGATAACTTATTTAGACTTGCCTTGCCTTAATGAGCTTTTATTATTATTATTTTTTTAACATTGGTTTCTTCTCAATTATTGCTTTTATTTCACTTAAACATGAAAATTCTTGCTCATGAAAACTTACTAAGCGTAACTTCGTGTAGCAACCTTCGGCTCTGTCTGGCTACTTCGGGATAAAGATGAGAAAATATCTATATAGTTGTCATACGCCAGTATAACGGATGGACTTGAACATCGCCACTTAAACACAGGTAGCAAAACTTTTCATATAAAAGTTGGAATGGTTGCTTTTCAAAACAAATATGAGTAAAATTGTCGCTTAAAACCTCCTCGGACGAAATAACAAGAAACCGCCCGCCGCCGTCGTAAAGGCGGCGTCTTTACGACTTCCTAATGCTATGAACAGCTGGGTGCTCTTCCACAAATTAGGTGCATACAGATCTATACTACTCAATACATACTTACTCTTTATCGCATAAGGTGCCCGCACACACAGCGGACACAGAATAACAAGAAGTCAAAGTTAAAGATTCTATATTGTTCTAATGCATGTTTATAGATGTTACAAATTCGATAGTATCAATGCAAACTACCCGTAAGGGCATACAATAACGACACATAACAATATAAAACATCATACGAGTAGCTTGTCAAATAATTATAAAAAGAAAGATTTTTTTTAAATATTAGTACGATTAAGCTATGTCAATTTGAGTTAATTAAAGATTATGTTCACAATATTTATCAAATTGTTTGTCATTGAGAAATTAATTCGCTTATGGCATAGTAACATTTCTTCAATCATAAGAAATTAGTATACTTTACCTCACAAATGCTTCTGTCTTTTTCAGCAGTTCGCTTTATGGACTTTTCTTCTACTTTTGACACAGTTTTCGGAATTCGTGATTGTAAGGTTGTCAAGCCAGCATTTTTTGATTTTGCCTCTTCGAACGCGGCGGTTCGGACTCGAATGTATAGACATGCCCTTGGAACTTACGATTCATCAAGAATCATACGTACATTTAATGAACCACAACTGAAAATTGATGACGTCAGTAATTTACTTAGAGCTAAGTTTAGTGCTGCTTTCAAAGCAGAGTGCAGAAGAAGCGGCAACGAACTGCACAGCGTCTATGTTGACGTCGTTTGGAGTTTAACTAACCTTGAAAAATTGGTATTTGGACTAGTAGTAGAGTAGTCCTAGTTAAATGAGTGTGTTAATGATTTCCGTGTGTTCATGATTTCCGTAATAAGTGACCGTATGAGCTTATGAAAGCTCTCCAAGTGGAAATCGCACAAGTGTGGCGTGAAGTATGTGGGTATCTAATTTGTGACTCTTCATCAGAGCATTCGGGACACTTCCCCAGGGATGAAGGTAGACGAGGACAGTGGCGGGTATGTGTCCCAGCCACCGACCTCTTCAGTTTATTTTTATTTCCCGCTCAGTTCTGTTTACAACCTACTAATGAATACGCCTAGAAAAACAACTAATTTTACATTCCTTATTTTGGAGTTCCGTAGCGAAATGGTAATAAGAAACCCGTATGGTGCCACTCTGTTTGTCTGTGTCTGTTACTATTTACTAAAATACTCTTATCATTCATCTACGTCTGATTACCTGTAAAATTGGTGAAAATTTTGTAGGGTTTTGCACTGGTATCATTCACGTAAACTCTCCTAGAGAAGTATGGGTAATGAAAAACTTCTCCCATATAAGTTTTTAGGCTTTGCAGACAGATGTGCACTAATAATAGTGGTAAAGAAAATGCAAGCTGGCGATATAAAAAAAAGAATTTAATAAAAATGAGTGGAAATGACTTACATTTTTAATAATTTTTAAACTAAAGACCAAAAACTTAGTATTCTTAGGCACCCTTAGCTTTCGGACCCAACTCGCTCTTGGCCGTTTATTTTAAACGTGTGCAGCAAAGGTCAGCCGTGCAAATGGATTAAAAGCGTTCAATTAAAAGTGCGATTTCGCTCCCAGGCAGATTTTAATAAGCGAACAAGAAAAGCCGCTTACGCCGGATTACGATAACGCTCGGGTTAGTTTGAGATATACTTTTTATATAAAGTTCGTTGCACTTCTTAATGCGCATGTTATTGCTAATTTTTAGGGTTCCGTAACTCAAAAAGATTACCCTTATAGGATCACTCGGTTGTCCGTCTGACTGTCTGTCAGTCTGTTAAGACCCTTTTTCTCAGGAACGCGTAGAGGTATCAAGCTGAAATTCATATCAAATACTCAGGTCTGCTGTCCCTTGCAGTTGTGAAAAAATGAAGCTTCTGAGCCAACGCAATCAAAAGATACAGCTGGTTATGTCGCAATTGTTGTTTTTTCGACATTCGCAAGGGCATCAAAACCCTTCCTTTACTTCCCGTGACCTCAGAATGTTGAAATTTGGTACGAAGCAACGTCTTATAGCACAGATACAGGATATAGAAAAATTGCGAAAAGCATAAATTTTGAGTTACATCATATAAAAAAATATTTTTAATAATTTCAGACTTATTATATATAATGTACGGAACCCTTAGTGCGCGAGTCCGACTCGCACTTGGCCGGGTTTTTGTATATACTTGTATAGTTAAGTGGAACTGTGTATCTGACTGATAAAAATGATGCCATTGACAGACAATTCTGAAATATTATGCCAGTTTAACCTCTGGATTTGCTTTAATGCGGCTAGATAGTGAAAATCAGTAAATTTTAAATTTGCGAAGAAGCAATACTAAGCATTGTAGACATTATTTCATGATATTTTTCAACATTTAAAAAGATTTGCTGCCTGGTTTCTTTTCGATTACGGCCAGCATTGATGGTTTTAAGCAATAAACGTTGGTGAGCATTGATCACCACTGCCACAGCTGATTTGAGGTTAGCGTCATTAAATAAGGTTCAAATCCTTCGCTTTTCTTAACGATGGCTCATCGGCTTAGAAGAAAAATTTGATAAATCAATTTAAAAAAAAATTGGTTGTCTGGAAATTCGGTATACGGACGATAATTTTAGTTATAACGGTGGAAGAGAGATAGATGCCTTAGGCCGATCTGTCTCTCTATTGCTTGTTCCGCGCTCTCGGTTGCACACGGAACGTGACACTTTTTAGTGTGTGCAGCCGGCGCTCATCGATTTATAAGACTTTATCACGTCAAAAAATATTCTGAAATGAACTCGCTGTCATAGGTTCCTTACAACATGAGGTTCTAGGGCATCCAAAGGAAACATCTTAAAATGTTAGGAAGTTTTTGACATTCGACAAACCTTCATTTCGCCCCATATTTCACCTCACCACGTCTCACACAGCCAGTGACTTTACCAGAAAAACTCATTTTCCGACCCGGTAACCTTAGGCGAGGGTCAAAGGCTCTGAAATGGTTATCCACAGCTCCTGTTCCACATTATACGGCTTTTAAGTGGTCATAATTCCGCGTGATGAATCCGACGCTTCTTGCAGTGTTCACGTGTTTGCCCGCATTCACAGCATTCTCACTTAACAGCTCAGAGATTGGGTCGAGTTCACAAGCCAGCAGTTACCAAGGTGTAAGGACGCTTACTGACTGAACTGAACCACATGACTAACCACTCCACGCTATTACAAGAGTGGTGGGCTCGGTAGACCCACTCTTCTCTTCCATCACATTTTATTTGCACCTTCTAAGTTCTATGCCCACCTACTAATAAACAATAAAATATATGTATATACATGGTGAAATTTTGAAAGGGGTGACTCAGACCATCAACATGAACAACTTTGTCTATGGGACCAATGATGGGAACTCTAAAAAAATTTCGTCATTTCCATACAAAAGAGTCCCGCCACCCAGCCAGTTTGTATGGGAAAATCGATTTTTTTTTGAGTTCCTAGCATTGTTTTTTCCTAGTCTTTGTTCATTTTGATGGTCTGAGTCACCCCTTAAAGGGTCCAAAACGATTAAAATTTCACCGTGTATTTATATTAAGTAACTAACTTTATTTGCTCTTTGATTTCAGATCGGGTCACCTGTTCTCTGCATCAACATCAAATATAAATGTTGATGCAGACAGTTAATATAGCTGATTTATTAGCTACACCAACTGCCGTATCTATTACTCCTTGGCTCCAATGGTTAATGATATGGCCTTTTGCTAGGCGGTCCACCATGGAGTTTCTGATTAGCAACTTTGGAGTTTCTGATGTCTATGGGCAATAATCATTAAACATTGGTGTAGGTTTTAATTTTGCGTTTACTAGTAGCAGTGGATGGATATGCGGTTTTCAGGAACCGTCGCTATGTTAATCTAGCTTGTTATAAGCACAGCACGCTTGCCCTTTTTTGGTAGATATCACCTTTGTCAGCGCTTTCTTTCAATAAAATAAATACTGTTTAGTGTACGCGGCCTTACTCCATAGATTTTGCATTTCCCGGTAGAAGCCATGGATATGCGGTTTTCAGGTAAACTGTTGCTATGTTAACACCGCTTATTATGAGCACATTAGGCCTGCCCTTTGTTGGTAATTACCAACACTAAATTGCCGTATTTGACGCGCTTTGTATTGAAAAATTCTTGACTACTTAGCGCAAATATGTGACATTAAGCATATAAATTGACATTAACTCAAACGAGCCTACATTCCTAACTAAAATGTGTAGGTAAGTAAAAATGATGTTTTGGTTTGAAAAAAAAAACATTTTCAAGGCCACATACATTATTGACTGGAGCGGTTATTTTACATGATATTCTGGTTAATTTAAGGCTTTTTAATAATATAATAATAATAATATCCTTTATTTCAGATTATTACATCCATATGTCATAAAATTACAAAAACACATTTACAAAACACCTGTCACATAAAATTTAAATACATTGTTTGTTTGTTTGTTTGTAACTCTTTATTGCACATAACACATAAAAAAATACAATAAAAGGCAATTCTTAAAACTAGAAATGTACAAAGGCGGACTTATCCCAATAAGGGATTTCTTCCAGTCAACCAAACATTAAGAGGACAAGGAAGAAAGCAACAGGGTAGCATATTAAATATACCTAACTATGCATTGATTGATTGGAATTATTTAATTAAATTAATTTTTAAGTATGTGCTCCAGAAATAAGTAAAAAAAAATTATGTCAGTGAAAATCCGTCAAATACGTGTAACTGAGGTCTATGCTCCAGGAAACTAAAAAAATTATAAAAAAGATTTTGTGCAAATATTCAGTAAACACAGACGTGCAAACTAACACAGTTTAAAAACTGGTCACAGGACAAAGCCTAGTTCCATATCAGCTGTATCAACATAAGAATGGTGCACAGTATCCGCGTCACTCCGCGTCACGTCACAAAGTGGGGCGTGCGAACCGGCGCGGGACTCCGCTTATGGCAAGCCCTGATGAGCTACGTCTACGTTCGGGATTTAAAGCAGAACGTGTAGTTCGCAAATTGTGCACTTCGCATAATGTCTACATCAGCTGTATCAACATAAGAGTCGTGCAAAGTATTCACGTCACGTCACAGCGCTTATGGTACGCCCAGATAAGTTACGACTACGATTGGAATTTGTCGCAGAACACGCCTTTTGCTCAATTTACTAACTCCGTGGCGCAGCGGTCAACACGCCAGCCTGCGACAAGGAGTGACCGGGTTCGATCCCCGGCCAGGTCAAGATGGAAAATGATCTTTTTCAGATTGGCCTGGGTCTTGGATGTGTATCTATATATGTATTTGTTATAAAATATAGTATCGTTGAGTTAGTATCCCATAACACAAGTCTCGAACTTACTTTGGGGCTAGCTCAATCTGGGTGATTTGTCCGTATATATTTATTTATTTACACTCGGGATCAGAATTGCACTTCGCAATGGGTTCATTTCTAAATTGAAAAATTGAAAAATTCAATATGGCTATCGTGGCCCTGTAAAATGGTCTCTACGTAAAAAAATATTTACCTATTTCGTGATTGTTTAAATACATAATCAACGATCCTAACTCAAAGGATAAGTACGTATCGTCATTTCCCAAATCAGTCTTTTTGCAGGTCCTGGCATTTTGCTAAAAATGTAAACATTTACGAAACAGGTACTCCTTTTTATAAGGGCACATTTTCGGCGTCCCTATGCTTTTGGCCTATTAATATCAAAAACCCATTCACCGTCACTTCATCAATGTGAACGCGGCCTAGTGGCAAGTGCATTTCAAATGGTTTCAACAAATCGCACTTCTAACTCTGCATTTTGAGAAGTGCACGTTCTGCGTCCAACCCTGCATTCGTAGCCCAACTAATTACCACAGCCATTCAAGACGTCACTGCATCAATGTGAACGTGGCCTAATGACTAGTGCATTTCAACTGATTTCAACAGCCCGCTCCAAATACAGACTCTGGTATTGTAATCTTGATTTCTGCTTCTATTCATGAGAACAAAAGCCGCATCTTAGTAACAAAATATAGCAACATAATATACTTACTACTACGTCTTTATCTCTCATGGATAGACAGAACCTAGGGCCACTAGCCCACGTTTTATATTCCTCCGTATTTCGCCCTTTGCCTCGATGCAGCTGGTACTTTCTACGTAGTTTCTTTTTTCCAGACTTACTTGGTATGACATTTAGATTTCTGAAGCAGCCGAAAGGCGGCTGAAAAGAGTCTTGCCTACCTACATGTAACTTAACGCCCAATATTTAGCGAACAGCGATGCCAATCAGGTTCAAGGGCATAATGTGCCTCCTGAAGAATGTACAGTTAGTGTCCAACTTTTGTGTTGTTAAAATACATATGTTTATTTCAAAACATTACGTACTGGTCAAGGCGACATCAACGTCTGCAGATAAATTCACAAAATGCACTTGAAAAAACTTCAAATACTCAGTTCACAAATGATGTGGTTAAAAGCTATTTTTTTTGCAGTAGACCCGTGTCTAGCCGAGGCCTATGCCCCGGGCGGGGGATTAAGGGGCGGCAAAATCATGTTATATGCAGGGCCGGAGAATATGTGAGGCGGCTAAGTACTTACAATATGGGAGGTATCTCAGACTGTAGGCGTAGAGCAGCAATTTTTGGACCCCCTCCCCCCCACGTCGTGTCGCGCCTCACTGCTCCAGGGGCGCCACTTTTATAGGATGCCCCTAGAGTCTAGGAGGTAGACCAATTTCTAGATCCGGGCTGCGTCTCAACAAGACATTGAAAATACAAATATTCGCGGTCACGTTTCGCTCATCAGTAGTCGAGGAAGCGCCGAGATATCATTAGTGACGATGAAGTAGCCTCGCGTAATTACGTGAACTGACCACGAGCAAGGCCACGGAGAGCCAGTGCAAACAACTAGGGAACTCACTTTCAGTTGATAATACAAAGGGTTAGGTCTTTTTATTGAGTGTGTTATTGCTGGTGACAGATTTTTAAAGCCCTCCTGCCCCCGTAGCATGGCTACTATCTACAGCTCACGCCAAAGATAGATAAAAAAGCAGCCTACTTAAAATTTATCGAAGCCCACCAATGAAAACGTAGTATTTATCTCATACGATTCGTAGCACGCATGCAGTCTAGAAACATTATTCATACTTCAAACACGAAACTACAAATACAAAATTAAAACCTCGTATGATTAAAGAAAACGAACGTATTAGACATAATTTATAAAATACCTAGTGATATTTACTCAAAAACTAAATATATTTGGGTTTATTTTTATTCAATATGGAAATAACGGAATGTAAATCGTGTACCAATCAAACGCAAACAACCACTTTACACTGACAGTACACATCTGCCATTAATCTGTCGGTAAAATGGTTCTTTCCGTTTGAGTTTTCGTTTCTCACACAAGATGGCGTACTAGTATCGGGCTTTTATTTTCGTAAAAATCATTCGTTTTTGTACTGTACATTAAAATATTATACTCATTATAGGTGTCTGACAGCTTGTAACTACGCAAAACAAAATATTTTGATTGTTTTAACACTTTAATGTTCGAAATGCGTATGAAAAATATTTTATCTAGGCTTTGCTAAACCCCGATAAATTTATGCGATTTCAAGGTACCAACCTCGATTTTGCCTGCATTTGTCTATCGCGAGCTGTCAAACCCATGCTCGCAAGACGCGCACCCCGCGACTTGTAATGTATTTATGAATGAAATTTGACATTATTTAACGCGTGTGCCATGCTCGCTGGGTTAAAAGACGCAAAACGCGATATTTTGTCTTTTTATCAACGGAGACAGTGAGCCATGCTACGGGGGCTGAAGGCATCTTTTCTCTTCACAGTAATTCTTACATATTAGTGTGCAAGATTCCCCACGATGTTTCCATTTGCCGTGGATCTTTGTAAATACGGTACTCAATACGACAGTTTCCATCATCATCATCAGGTTTTTAGTCTTTACTGCAGGAGCATGACCCTCTCTATAACACCGGAGCCATACTTGGCCAGAGCAGACAGAGTTTTCATACAAAGAGTATGAATTCGATACCCTATCCCAAGCCTATTATCCCCCTTCTTTTCGTCTGCTCCTTTTAGGAATCAGTATTAGAATAGCCGAATGAAATCCCTACGTCTTTGTTTGTAATTATTATGCTGCCTCCGTGGTCCAGTGGTTAAGGCGTTTGCCTGTAGATCCGGGGGTCGTGGGTTCGATTCCCACGGGAAGCATACTTTGTTTAGTTGCTTCCAGTTTGGTAAGGACATTGCAGGCTTGAATCACCTGATTGTCTGATAATAAAGATAATTCCGTTCTTCGGGAGGCACGGTAAGCCATTGGTCCCGGCTGCCATCTGGTAGTCGTTAAAGGAACCACGTCAGAGGCCGAGAAGCGATTCCGAAGAACTCTGACACCAGGGTGTGCATGGTCGATTGACCGTGACATCTACTCGAAATGATGATGATGATTATTATGAATGTTCATGATCACAAGACTAAAAATGCCAGAAACTTAAAAATATTATAAATTTTCTTCTTTATAAAAGGTTAATTATACAGCCGAAGTTCCGGCGGTTTCTAATAACAATAAAGAACAATTATAATAAATAAAGACACGGCATTTCAAAACGAATGCCCTAAGCTCTAACAAAAGATGATCTTTATGTGTTTGGCTATTAACAGATCGATAATTGGGAGCTCGATATATGATATATTATTTTGATTTACACCGACAGATCACAAATTACATGTTTAAATATTCAAATTACAGATATTATATTTTATGTCACGTAATTAAAATTAAACATCTCTATTTTTTGATGTCATTATATTATTTGACATTTATATTTATACATCTAATGTCACGTATTGAAATTGAAACATCCTTATTTACTCGAATATATTACATATATATTTGTCATTTATATTTATAGTTTTAGAATATTACCTTTCTTATTCGTAGTATTTCATGCAATAATTCTAAACAGTATTATTACATTAGTTACTTTAATGGTGGGTTTGACATTTTGAAATACTAGAGATCTGTGGTTTGAAATAAACTTACACAAATCAAATATTAGAAGTATAATAAGTAGGTAAAGGTTAAGACGAGGACTCAAATGTTTGGTACCTTCGCTCGGCAAAGGACTGATCAAGTGCGCGCAAGGGATAACGCTTGGCGGTTTAGCCCGTGAATGATGAGATAGGAGATAGTCTCGAGTCGCTCAAAGAAAAAAACGTAAGCGCCAAATTCGTTATTTCTATTTTATATAAAATCAGACCGGTTAATTGTATTTTCATATTTACATTTTGATGAATTACTAATAACCTATCTTTTAGTCTAAAAATCATTATTTCATTCGTCGCATTTGAGCTACAATAACAAAAACTCTGCGAACGAAGACCATTTTTCAAAAAATATTTCTATCGAGAAAATTTTATCAAAACGTGTTTTCATCTTCAATTTTTGGAGATGAAATAGTCAAAAATCATATTACTTAGATTTGAAACTCCTAATTTAAGTATTTTGCGAGATAAATAAGGTTCAGAACGACCTTATTTACAGTGGTATCGCCTTAAGAAAGAAGACCTAGCATATTTTTGGTTATACGAGGAAATGTAAGAAATTGTAAGACAGGAGGTGAATAAGCTTTTCCATACATCATTAAAAAAAAAGATTCTTGGAAATAATAGCCTAAACCAAAAACAGCGCTTACAAACATATGTTTTGTATGTCACATGTATAATATAGCCATTAGCCTTTGGGTATTGAAAACACAGTATGTGAAAATCTCAAATTAACCAATTACGGTTCAATAGATACAACTCTGTGACAAACGGATGGATGCACAGCGGAGGCTTCGTATACGGAACCCCAAAAAAATTGTATGAACCGATACTCGACCACGTGATCCGATTATTAAAGCGATCGATATCTTCGGACCAACTACTGCGTTTCCATCAATTATTGCTAGAAGTCAAGGTTGACAGAAGAATTACAGTACTGGATTTGTGACTGGAGGCATTGCTATTATGACGGCTTCAATCAATAATTCCAATAATTAACCGGAGCTTTTTCGAATTTTGTAATTCAAGTGATCTATGAAAGAAAAGATCAGCTTGAGCCATCTCTAAAATGTATGCTTTTCTTTAGAATGGAATTGCGCAAATGGTACTAGATTGCTTATATGATAACGTACTTACTTTGCAGGATAAAGTTGTGCAAAGAATATAATCAGCATGCTAAGTTACGAGTACGCACGATGGCGCACGCGCCATTGTTAACGGGCGATAGGATCGCGCGACATACATCGTCCGTCGATAAATTTAATTAACCACCTGCGCGCGAGATTACCTTATCTACCGCGAAATACGAGCGAAAAAATAGACGCAGATAGCGTAACGCGGCTTAACGAACGAGCCTGTGCGTAGGGCTGGGGAAAATGGTGGTTTGGAGTGAAAGTTATTTATGTTGTATCTAAAAGGTAGTAATTATAAGTTATAAATAAACGTTTCACCATAATATTTACAAACAAAATAATGTTCTCCCATGCGGTGGTTTAGACACCGTCTCTACCTTGTAAGTAAACTAACATTATATCAATCCAAGCACCACACTCAGGACGCGTGTGGGAAAACACCGTCCGATGTGATAGAGACGAGCGTATGGTACAGTGCCTACTTCTCAAATAGCATCAATTGCACGAAAAGCATTAAAGTAATAAATGGGTATCTCTTGGATAGGCATGTAACATCCTCGTCTTCATCGTCACTAACCATCAGGTGAGATGGGAGACAAATGCCTTCTTAGACATTTAGTAAAAAAAAAAGCATTGCCGGCCTAGTGACATAAAGTCTTTTGTTACAATCCTCAATAGATGCATTGCTTTTTTACACACCGCACAGAAAAAATGAGAAGAAGATGCCGGAAAAGCTGATCTCGGATTCCGGAAAATAAATAAATAAATATATACGGACAAATCACACAGATCGAGCTAGCCCCAAAGTAAGTTCGAGACTTGTGTTATGGGATACTAACTCAACGATACTATATTTTATAACAAATACATATATAGATACACATCCAAGACCCAAGTCAATCTGAAAAAGATCGTTTTCCATCTTGACCTGGCCGGGGATCGAACCCGATCACTCTCGTGTCCCAGGCTGGCGTGTTGACCGCTGCGCCACGGAGCTAGTCTAAAGCTTAGGATGGAACGGTAAAGGCAGAGAGAGTAGTCTTAAACATTTTCTTTTCCTCAGAAATGCTATAAAATGTCGACTTACACTTAATTTCCTTTCTTTATATTTCCAGACTGTAAGCGTGCCCTCGTAAACAGCCCAAACGCAGACAGAACGTTGCATCGTAAAGCATTCATTATGCACTCAAAATTTATTTTCTGCCGACATCCCCCGCTTCCGGCCCGCTAATGACTACAAACATTCGGTTTTAACTCTTTCGGTGCCTTTAAATCCTTTCCACCCGAGAGATTGAAACACATGTTTCTAAAGCGTATGAAAGGCAGCGATGACACAGAAATATAGCCACAATTAGTTAAATAAATTTGCAGTTTTCGTCCCAATTTATTACCGTTCTAATTGGTTTTTCAACCCCGTGTTAGGGCAATCAATGTGTTCAAAATAAACTTGTATGGAACGCAGATTAAATACGGCTACCGAAACGTAGTGACAGCCAATATTTTGCCTTCAAGTTACATATATACAAATATTTTACTATGTCTTTTCGATATTAAGCTTAGAATGTTTTTTGAGTGGAAGATATGCGTTCGAAAGCCGGTAATCACTAAAAGAATAGAATCTAGGACGATGTAGTTATGATTTGAATACTTTCTATTTTGTTTCCTAGGTCCTAAATCGTGCAATTATTCCACATGCAAAATTCTTGCGTTAAATGTCTGTATTCTAGTCACCTGTTCTTACGCTCGTGACGCTATCTCCTCTGTTCTGTTCTGTTCTGTGCCACCCAGCCAGTGGTTAAAGTCGAAGAGCGTAGTATAGAGGTCCACCAGGGAGAGTTTGTAACGGTGCTTGTGAACACAGTGACACAAGTTGATGTGTGTCGAGATCCAACGCGGAGGGGCAGCTGTGCAAGGAGCACAGCTGCCCCTCCGCGTTCGATCTCGAATCCATTGGGATTCTCGGGATCTCGGATTGGGAGTGTGAAGTTAGGATGGGGAGAGAAAGGAAGTTATATCATAATTAGAGGAAGTTAGAACCGACCGAACACTTGCATCAAATCAGTATTGAGAAGATAGATACTAATTACTATACTTGGTGTGTAATATACATATTAAAGGAAGGAAAATCGGACTGCTTTGTTGTTACGTTGACTTCGTCATTTGATTTGTCGTCTGCAAGGTCTTATTCCTTACGCTCGTGACAATATCGATATTAAATCGTAACAAATGCAGTAAAATGGTCCCAAGCGATGAGAATCAATTCGGCACACGACTACCGTTTTTGTCTAAGTTAATAGATGCTTGACTGAGCAGCTGAGAAGTTCATTAGCGTTGCGGTAATACAAACAAAAACATCACTTAAATAGGAAATAATTCCCTTAATGTCCATGCGGATGCGTTTTTTTTGGCAATTAAGCAATATTTAAATCGAGTTGGTCATTATTTCTAAGCACACTATTTGCGGTAATGTCTGTCCATGGTTTATTCAAAACTTACAAATTTAGCAAATTTATAATTACCAGCCAACTCCAGTCTAAACCAGCTTTATGACCAGAGATCGGATATTCTAGTGCATATTTACTTAAAGTTGATTTTTGGCTCACATATTATGGTAGCGGCTTCTTTTAATATTTTTGTAATTTGCTATTTCACTCGCGTACTCAAAACAGGATATTTTCAATAAAAAATTGCTTTCCATAATTGCCAACTTCTGAAAAAGTTCAGGAAGATATTCCAGTGCATGTTTACCTAAAGAGTTAAATATATATATATACATATCTTAACTCTGTTTATGACATACGTCAAAGTGTCAGAATCAGCTCGAGTTCTACGGCGACCCCTGACCTTTGCATCGAACACCGAGTCACGTCACGGCGAACCTTGGGCCCTGGTGGGTATTGGGCGCAGCAGACACCCAAGTCTTTCTAATCGTGACTGGAGCGCGGCCTTCGGTCGCCGCTCGCTTTTAAATCCGTGATACTGATCTAATTGTCTTATTTATTTTGTTTTTCTCGATAAATATTGGCTAACTGTGGGAAACTGAGATCACAATTGTTGTTTAGGGTTATGATATTCTAATAATTGCAAAAATAGGTATATTCTTTCAGCATTAACCGAGCGACCGCGAAGTTCGAGCGATGCATATTCATTCAACTAAAAAATATATTTTTTTAAGAATCACCCATCTCATCTGATTGTCGACCTCGTCTACATTGTCAAGTGACAAGTGACAATGTAGACGAGGATGTTACATGCCTATTCAAGAGATACCCATTTATTCTACTTTTGAATGTCCCGGGACTGTACTTGTCTGGGAATATAGACGCAGGCAGTTTATTCCACACCTTAGCTACTCGAGCTTATTCTACAGGTCGCATTTCTCAACTGATTCTCTTGAAATTTCCTGAACATTATCGACAATTAAATCGATTTTTTGTCGATCCAGTTTATACTGACGGAATTGCTGTGAGATCAGACTCGTGAGGTCTACAGCTCGAGAGACACTTATTATATTTTTTGCCAACTCACAAATGGCAGTTATACTGACCCTTCGGTATACCTTTTATTGGCTATTTAATAAGGTAGGCCCAAATTTTACCTTTATTCAATTTATGCGGCACAGTAAGGCTTTTCCGTGGCGAATCGCATTGAACGAAAGTTATTGAATTTACGCTATTTGTAACCGGCTTTATTAAAAACGGTGTAATGTCCTACTTTTAATAGGAAGTAAACAAATATAATTGATTTTTAAACGTTATTGCTTTTGGTAAAAATATTACCAACAACATTACGGCCGGTAAACTATGTACTTGTAAATTAAAGTACTATATTTTCAGCTCTATATCCTACTATTATTATGAAACTTTGTATGTTGAGATGTTTATTACTGAATAACTCCAAAACGACTGAACAGATTTTGACGAAATTTTGCACACAGATAGGTTGCGACCTGGATTACCATGTTGGCTACCTTTCCTCCCGGAACAGTGCCGTTCCCGAGGTTCCCATCGACGTTAACCCGAGCGGGGAGCCACATGCGACAAAGTCGATGGAGAGAATGGACAAAAATCAGAGAAATCATAGTAGGCGATGCGGCTAGCAACCCATCACTACTTTGATCCCGTTTTCCACCTAATGCCCTTCAACATGCTAAACGTAGCGTATAGGTCAGATCTGCGCTCTGTCTACCTCGCTAGGGAAAAACACGTGATGGTATACCATACTAACAAATATAAGCAAATAAACAATTAGTTTTTAAATCTAAAGAGGTTCGTAAAATATACAAACATCGATTATTAAAGTTACTTGAAAATTATTTTTTATGACATTATTATCCAAGTCATAGTAATAAAAAATATTTTTGCATCACCATTGCGTTGAGTTTAATTTGTTTTCATTTATTTTAGTACATAATAATAAATAACACGCAGCAGTGGTATTCAAATAACTAGCTGTTGCCCGCGACTTCGTCCGCGGCAATTCCTGTTATTATGGTTATTTAGTATAGATGAATAATTTTACCCCGTTTTTAAAACATTTTTTATTGATGCTTCGCTCCTATTGGTCGTAGTGTGATGTTTTATAGCCTAAAGCCTTCCTCAGTAAATGGACTATCCAACACAAAAAGGATTTTCCAATTTGAACCAGTAGTTCCTGAGATTAGCGCGTTTAAACAAACAAACAAACAATGAAACAAACAAACAAACTCTTCGGCTTTATAATATTAGTATAGATGACTTTTATTTTAAGTAATAAAAGTTTGGGCTAGGTTGGCTACTTTTTGGATGCCGGAGTGTCGCCGAGCCAGAGGTAGACCGAGGAGGTGGAGAGATGATATCGACAAGTTTATGAATGGATGGGCGGAAGTTGCGATGGACAGACACGAATGGAAAAACAAGGGGGGGGCCTTTGCCCAGCAGTGGGACATAACAACTACAGGCTAGGGGAAAAAAAAAGTTTAATGAAAAAAAAATGTGAATAATAAATCAAGATCAAATTATTTTTTTTTCGATGACACTTCTACACTAATGTTATAAAGACGAAGATTTGATTGTTTGGTTGCATTGAATAGGCTCCGAAACTGCTGGACCGATTTGAACAACTCTTTCACCCTTAAAAGTCAAAGGCAAAGATTTTTATACAAAATTGGATACATGTATCTCTTTTTGAACGTCATATTTGTATCCTTATCCTTACTTCCTTACTAATATTATAAATGCGAAAGTGAGTTTGTTTGTTTGTAACGCTTTCACGCCGTAACTACTAAACCGATCATCATGAAATTTTGCATACAAGTTCTCTGGAGTGCGGAGAAGGACATAGGCTACCTTTTATACCGGGAAAAAGTACTATTCCCGAGAGAACGACATTGACGCGGGCGGAGCCGCGGGTGAAAGCTAGTTTTTTATATTTTGTACTAGCTTTCGCCCGCGGCTCCGCCCGCGTCAATGTCCAATTTACGTATGTATAACCTAAATAGGCGACTGGTAGGCGTCTCTACTTACATACAATACGACAACCACTCCCTTTACCTCCTTAAATGTTAATACATATACTAGCATATTTCAGATTTTATTCGCATATACTACCACATATGGCTAGAAAACAACCAAGTCTCACCGCACTGCACACGTGATGTTTATGACTCACTTGGTTATAAACTTATAACAACCTTATTTTAATGCCATATCTTACAATTCCATTAACATTTCGAAGTCGACATACCACGCCGCACGACTTCTTTTATCTGTTTAGGGTTCCATACCTCAAAAGAAAGGAACCCTGATAGCATCTAAACCCATATAGATCACTTTGTAGTCCGTCTCTCTGTCAATACTCTTTTACTCAGGAACGCGTGAAGGTATCAAACTGAAATTCGTATTAAATACTCAGGTTTACTGTCCCTTGGAGCTGTGAAAAAATGAAACTTCTAAGCCAACGCAGTCAAAAGATACCAGCCTTTTATGCCGCAAATTTTCGACATTCGCAAGCGAACTTCCCGTCTTACTTCCCGTGAAGTCAGAATCTTGAAATTTGGTACGAAGCAACGACTTATACAGCACAGATAAATAAAAAATTACAAAAAGCATAAATGTCTCGTTACATTACATCATAGAAATATTTTAAACTTATGATAATGGTACAGAACTCTTCGTGCGCGAGACCGACTCGCACTTAGCCGATTTTTTTGTTCTCATAACGCTCTGAGTCTGAGCCAACAATTTGTCATGCCAATAAAATATTATTCGCCATCGTAAAATTCAAATGATTTAATATGAGGAATTAGTTCGGGACGAGTGTGAGGTCCATAAAGATGTGACACTCGAGCAAAGATATGCGAAGCTAAGTGCTGATGGAGCCAAATTGATTTCGTGACAAGAAACCAGGCTCATAGATGATGTAGAGAACTTAATTTAAGCAACTGAGTAAAGTATAAATAAAGAAATTAAAGGGAAAGAGAATAACGAAAGTAATAAGTAGGGCCGCTAAATAATTATTTGGGCAGCAAGATTTTACAATTGGGCCAGCAGAGAAAACATTTGGATAAGCTTTGGCTTTCCATCTGGAACGACTGAAGCCAGAAAATAAGTTTTGCTGATCATAAGTTGCTGCCCAACTAGCTATTTTAGCTGACGATTTCATTTTTTTGCAAACAAAAATACGAATATTCTGCTAACCGTTTAAATAACACCCTTATAATAATATGGGCTAATCGAGTACTGAAATAATTGAGGCTGACTAGCATATTTTGCCATACAACCAGATCTTCAGGCGAGAGATCAATACAATTGAAAAGAGTTACTTTCGATTTTCTTCTCTGCAGTTGTCGGTTTCGTAACGCTAGTAGTTTGTGGATTTTGAACAATAATTAATAATTTGAATATAATTAAATTTGTATGATTTTAATGTGAATTGACGTGAAAAAAGAAATGTGATTTTATGAATAAATCTTTGACCAGCAGAAATAGTGAAATGCTACCTTTGGGGTCCAAACATAAACAATGAAAAACTAAGTGCATGGATTTGTATAGTGTTAGATAAGCGAACTTTTGATGGATACTGGTCCTAATAGATCGTAACTTTTCGTCCAGGTTATAAAATATATAAAAAAAAACAATTTTCGTAACATCGACCTTGTTTGTGGCGATCCCTTCGTGTCCATTAGTTTCGGTTCGGAGCATCGGACATAAAATTGGCCGTATTCGGCCGCCGTTACGATTCGCCAAAGATGCTAAATGTAGGTGTCGGTGCGATTGTTTGTGTCGCGACCACCGTGGCGGCTGCCGCATATGGGAGGATAATCGGGTGTTTCTAAGCACCATGTAATCTATTGTACAAGACGCAGATTTGCTTCCGCATGTACATAGTGCTGTGGACAACTCTAGTCTTTGAGGCATATATTAGGCAGGACTCTACTCGGTAGAAACTGGAGCTCTGAAATCAATCGGTGTCATACAGTTAAGAGCCAAACCTTCCTCTTCTCGTATTTGAATCAGGGGTTGGAATACCGGTAAAAATCCATTACCGGTACCTCTATGAAACGACAGTACCGGTAATTGGTTTGGTACCGGTACATTTGGTAACGGTAAAAATCAAGTACCGGTACCTCTATAATACAACGGTACCGGTAATTGGATTGGTACCGGTACCTCAAAAAACGACGGTACCGGTAATTGAAAGAAGTACCTGTACCAAATACCGGTAAACAGTACCGGTACTTAGTACCGGTACTCGTATTGGGAATTATCATTTCGTTAATGTGTGTCGTTGCCGTGTAGTGCATGTGCGGCGTGAGGCGGGGGCCCACAATAGGGCGGCACTTTTACAGTCGAGCGAGTCCCATGCGGTAGACGGCAACAATGCGTAGGTACCGGTAAAATTAACGCAATTTTAATATCGTTAAAATTTGACAGAATAGAGGTACCGGTACTTACCGGTACTTATAATGTGAATTTGGTACCGGTAACAAGTAGCGGTAAAATTACCGTTAACTGTTAACAATATTATTACCGTTAAATACTAGATTACCGGTACCTCATATTACCGTTAAAATTTTAACAGAATAGTAATACCGGTACTTACCGGTACTTATAATGGGAATTTGGTACCGGTAACAAGCCCTGATTTGAATCCTTTAATTTATTATATTGGCTACTTTTAACTCGTGGCTTCGCTTGCAACAATACAATTATTTTTTAGCCCCTCATGAACGGTAATACTTAATTGCAGGATAAAAATGTAGCCTCCTCTTCGCTATGCCAGATAAAAATTACACAACGATACACAAAGATTCGGGACTCGGAAACATCACATATAAGAATTCAATCAGGAACAGCCTTACACGAGGGAGAATAAAGTCCATCCCCACATCCTTGACACTTAGATCTCCAAAAATGTCAGAGCGTCACGTGTTTTTTTTCCTCGTATAGCAGGATTGTGGAATGGACTCCCCCTCCCGAGGCTTTCCCTGTGTGCTATGACTTAGGGTTATGCCCTTCAAAAGGAGTGTTTAAATGTATCTTAAGTAAGAGTCGGCAACGCATCAGCACCTCTGGTGTTGCATGAACAATTTGAGTGCTTTTGACCTCTATCTTGCCTGATGGGAAGCAACGTTCTGGGTGACGGTGACCACTTTCCATCAGGTGGCTCGTCTGCTTATTTGCCGTTAAATATACATAAAAAAACATCATTGTCAGCTTACAAAGATCTACTGCTGGGTATAAGCCTGCTTGTGTCTGCACCAATCATCCTTCTATCAAAATTGTAATTATTGATAAAATATTAACACATTCACAGCCACTCCCGCCTGTGACGTGATTCTATTGTTACGAGTATATTTATATTATGTCACACGTTTAACTCATACACGGACACTGAGCCCTCAGTGTCCGTGTTCGTGTTAGATTTGATTCTAGACTCCGCGCCTATGTAGTTTAAAATGATGCCTGCAAGACTTTGTTCTCCGCAGCACTAGCTACACACCTAATCGCTCGCCATTGTATGTGGTTACAAATTCGAGCATGGGCGTTTAATGGCTTGCTGATTGCCGCTGCGACGATTCGTTTCGGCTGCGGAACGCGGAACCCAGCTATCAGCTAGGTTTTGACATTGCGTTCCGAGTGGAACGAACCTTGAACTTCTTTTGGCGGTTTCGCGGTAAAAATGTAATATGGCGGTAAATTTAAAATTAAACTTGTTTTTTTTCGTCGTGAAATCTTCAAAATGCTGCGCTAATAGACTTTTTGTAGCGGTAATGGTGGAGCATAACGAGCGTTAATTCTGATTGTAAGGTTTAGGGTGCAGGTCCCGTGTAAATCGAGTAGTTTATGTTTACAATATGTACATAAAACCCTGTTCGATCTTAGAAGGGGTGATTCATTTTTATTTTATTACTGTTGTAATAAGTATATTACAAAAGTTAAATTCGGAGGTAATTTTTTTTTTTTTTTTTTTTTTTATTCTACTTAGTAGGCAAACAGGCATACGGCCCACCTGATGGAAAGTGGTACTGACCTAGTCCAGTGTTGAAGAGGCTGGTAATCTGTCATACAGGTTCTCCTAGTACGGATGCCAGTCTCTCACATAGAAGTATAAATGACTATTGTACCTACACTCTACTTCATGTTTTATTCTGAGTGAGAGAAGAAATAAAGATTACATTATTATTATTATTATTCAGCCCGTTGATATGAACACCTTTTTCTACGGGACCAATGCTGGCAACTCAATTTTTTTGAGGTTCCCATATAAGCCAGTACCTGCCTATTTCCTGCAAATAGGATGGAAGGCTTGATTTTTGCAAATTATTACGATTAGCGGACAGTGCCTATTTGAAGCGGTGCAAATGGTTAAAGATGCAAGTTTTAGAGTTGACAAAACACAATAAAGATGCAGTTTTAGAGTTGACAAGTTATTTTTAAATGAATTGGACCACGGAACTCTCAAGTGGTGCCGTGGTCCAACTATTTTTTAAGTTGGACTACTGCCCCTAGTCAAGGCCCATGGTCCAACTAGTCTAGCTAAGTAACTAGACAGAGCAGTTGGACCATTGCCCTATCGAACTGAAATTGACCTAGCGGCCTAACATTTTTGTTAGAAAATGACCATAATTTTCGAGTTCCCAGATTTGATCCTATAGAAATGGACGGACAGGGTTTGCTTTGTATATTGTATAAGATCTATTTTATGTATCGTTCCGGTGAACAAAATGCTAGAATTTGGAATATAAAGCTACTGCATTATTTTTCTAACAGTAGTAGTACTTTTTGCGATTTTTTCAACAACAGACAAGAGCCAATTTTCACAAAAGACTTTTTGCTCTTTTGACATGATAACGTCTTAAATCGATGGACGCCGGCTGCACGCACGAAAAAGTGTCACGTTCTATGTGCAAGCCAGAGCGCGGAACAAGCGATAGAGAGGCACGATCGACCTAAGCGTTCGGTTTGTGACGCATCTTTCTTCCATCGTTATCACGTTAAATTATTGTCCGTAAATACAGACAACCAATTTTTAATTGTTGAAATGATTGGTGGAATGAAGTCAGGTTGCGCCCTCATCATCATTTCGTGTAGGTGTCACGGTCAATCGACCATGCACACCCTGGTGTCAGAGTTCTTCGGTACCGCCTCTCGGCCTCTGACGTGGTTCCTTAAACGACTACCAGATGGTAGCTTGGGACCGGGACCACCAGCTTAACGTGCCTTCCGAAGCACGGAATCATCTTTATTATCAGACAATCAGGTGATTTAAGCCAGCGATGTCCTAAACGAACTGAAAGCAACTAGACAATGTATGCTTCCCATGGGAATCGAACGCACGACCCCCGGGTCTACAGGCAAACGCCTTAACCACTGGACCATGGAGGCAGTTTTTATATATTGCGCCCTAGGATTATTTTAATCGATGTTTATAATTGGAATCGCGGTTCGATAAACGAGCGACAAATAGATAAACTGGTTGATTAAGATTCGACGTTGAAGTTATCTCTGTCTAATATCTGATACCAGATGGAAAGACATCGGTATGACAGTCATATTTGTGGAGTTTTTGTGATTTAGCTGGACACAAACCTGTTGGACGTTGAAAGCTGTCTTCTATATTTATGAAATTATCATTAGAATCGAGATATGTTGGACATTTGACGTGAATCGATTTGAATCTGTTTGTCTCCCTATTTTCTTCTTTTAGTTTCTGTAACGATTAATATTTGAAGCAAAATGACTTTACAAACATATTCAGTTTGTGTAAGGTAATTCCAACTATATTTCTCAAAGTATATGTCGTAATTTGAATTAAAAAACACTACTCGTAATCCAAAATGTATGACAGAATTTCGTAATTTAATTTTTGACGTCTTATAAATCGATAAACACCTGCTGCACGCAAGAAAAAGCACGGATTGCAAATCCGTGTGCGAGAGCGTGGAACAAGCGATAGAGTCGCGATTGGCCTAAGCGTTCGGCTTGTGACGCATCTATCTCTCTTCCAGCGTTATCACGTAAAATTATCAAATTTTTATTACGTATACATAAAAACGGGGTGCCATCAGCAGCGGGCGGCACGCAGCCACATCCGCCATATGGGCGGCGCCGACGCTTTTTGTTGCTTCTACTGAAGTGTTGAAGCATAGGGCTACCTAGTGCTAATGGAAATCTAACGCATATATACTGGCAATAACTAAGACACATAGGTCCCAAGTAGAGGTATTATAAAGGAAGTTCTAATAACTTGTCGCATCAGTCTTTGTACCCAAGGAAGAGGCAGCTCTCTTACCCTCAAGATACATAAGGTTCTACTGACTTGGCGCTTGGGTTATGTGTCTCAAGGATTTGCTACTGATACTACGAAAAAAAGCAAATAATTCCTGAACCTTGTTGTGTGTACACGATCATGTAATAAAAGAAGGTAGATGCCTTAAATTATTTCAAAAATCATATCGGAAGAGACGGTTTATAGAAACTATATTTCTCATAAAAAATACAACCGTATTAATTGTAAGCGATGTTTTCTCAGTGATTCACTTACTGAGAAATTAATATTTAAATACAATGAGCGTGCAGTATAAAAATAGGTAATAGGAAGTTAATGTAGGTAGTACAAATTTTAATGCTCAGCGGCAGCGCATTCGCATATTTCGCATCACACAAAACAACATCAATACGACATTAAGTACTCTACTAATCAAGGCAACCACGGATGTGGAAGGAATGGGATCATATTTAAAAAGTTTTACTCACTATACTTTTACTACACATAGCTGCCCTTAATTTAAGTACTTTCACAGCAATTTGTGTGAAAGTAAGTGTCATGTGACCAATACATCCGGAGTATGGTAACCCTACCCTCTCGCCTGGACCACACCTACGTTTCCCGACCATGTTCTCGGATCACCTGTTTACACATGGAAACATGTGTGGCCTGCCACGCTAGTAAACTATAGGCAAACTGCGGCACCAGTCCACGGACCATATCACAGACAAAAGTAGAAATAGACAAGGAAATCTACATACTTTAGAGATGATTCCAACAACGCTTCTTATTTTCGAACTTTCTTATTCTATACGTCTTGCAACCATTGCCTCTTACTTACTAATATATCTGGGTCTTTGTCTGTGTGATGAATGACCTCGACTCACCGTAGAATCTTTTAAAACTAGAGTAATGTAGAATAAAACCTTTTTTCATTCAGATTATCGAATACTTTCCAAATGGTAAGGCGTTTAAAGGTTTCAAATCATACAACAAAAAAACTACTTTTGATAAATTTTACTGTGATCTACCCACGGCACATAGTTTAATTCTTCATACATACATACATAGTATCACGTCTTTTTTCCCTTGCGGGGTAGAGCCTATAAGACCTTATGGCCACATTTAGCATGTTGAAGGGCGTGTAGATGGAAAACAGAATCAAATAGTGATGGGTTGCTAGCCGCAACGCCTATTGACATGATTCTGCATATTATAGCCAGGGATTGGGCTATTTCGGTCGGCTTTTACGATCTGCGCAGGAAGAGAAGCAGCTGGCACATCCTACGCTTTTTCCTTTCTTCCAGACCAGCATAGAACGTAAAGTATATGTACGAGTAAAGTAAATATGTTATCGTTCATTAATTTTTATATAAATAAGATGACCTCTGTAAAAAATGAACAGAGCCATGCTACGCACAATTTCATAAGCAGGCCCAAACACGACAGGGTTTGTGTGATCTATTTAGATAGTTGCTCTGTGCTACACCTTTTCAACGGAACAAGCTCCGCTCCGAGTTTATTTATTTACCCAACACCACTGACCACTTGTCGCCTCACTATAAAACTGAGCCAGTTTTGGACACGTCTTGTTTAACATTTAGGACACGGATTTGCCCTTGGGTAATTGACCATAAAACCTTATACTTATTCAAGTTTCTCTTTTTTCAGGTAAGCGAGTGCGAGAGTACACGAGATATGTCGAGATTTACGAGTAAGATAGATAAGTATTAGACGTCTATTTGTTATTTGAACCTCAGATTTTTTTTATGTATATTTCACGGCAAACGAGCAGACGAGCCACCTGATTGGAAGCGGTCACCGTCGCCCGTGGACATCTGCAACACAAGAATAACTTGTTCTGAGATTTGAACACACAACTTGCTGACAAGATGACTGTTCTTGTGTTTATCTCAATGTTTATAACTGTTTTGTTTATATATATTATGTTAATGTGTGTTCTAGATGGTAAATTAAGAGTCCCCGCACACTGCAGACTTATCATCGGCCGTTTGTTGAGTACTTCCATGCTGGTCTGGGAGAAAAGAAAAAACAAAGAATGTGCCAGCTGCTTCTCTTCTCGCGCAGATCGTAAAAGCCGATCGAGGGATTGGGCTCATCATCATCATTTCGAGTAGGTGTCACGGTCAATCGACCATGCACACCCTGGTGTTAGAGTTCTTCGGAACCGCCTCTCGGCCTCTGACGTGTTCCTTTAACGACTACCAGATGGCAGCCGGGACCACCGGCTTAACGTGCCTTCCGAAGCACGGAATCATCTTTATTATCAGACAATCAGGTGATTCAAGCCTGCAACGTCCTAACCAAACTGGAAGCAACTAAACAAAGTATGCTTCGCGTGGGAATCGAACCCACGACCCCTGGGTCATCAGGCAAACGCCTTAACCACTGGACCACGGAGGCTGTTACTTACGGAGATTCACCTTCTTTACTTTTTCCCACTTTTTTTAGTCGGCAAAGTATGTTGTTTTTTTTTTTCGATTCGCTTCTTTTTATTGTTCTACCTGATCAAAGAGACATCAACGTGGGCGAAGCCACAAGTCTTATGCTCGTTTTATAAAGGATGTGTCTTCTATTATTCTCCGTTACGCCTGTCCTGCACTGTCTATTATAGCTTTTTCATGTAATTCGAGAACAGTACAGTGTCAAATAACTCACACTCACAATTCCTTTCAAGTTATCATAAATCGGAATTGGAAAGGGAAGGCCACCCGGCAATCGTTAATAAGGCTCGGTAGTCGATGTGAATGTTCGGTATGTTTGATGATATCTATATAAATAAATTGGTGTTTGGATAGTTTTAATATTTAATAAAATTTTAAAGACTTTTATGAAATGAGATAAATATTTGGATGTTATTATATTTGGTTTAATAACCAAGTAATAATGCTGTGAAGTTTTTTAAGAAGAAGAAGAGAATATTTTTATTCAATATATACTCAATCTACATATCTAGATTCTAAGATTATCAAAAATTGTGAGTTTATGTCTTTGGAGAAAATGCGCTGTGCAGTTTGTTGCTGCTTCCTCCGCAATCCGCTAAGGAAGCGGCATTAGCCTTGGCCATATTTATTCACGTCAACAATTGTTGAGATGTCAAATATGACATAAATAAGTGCTCCGACACATCTTGGCTGAGGATGCAACCGCGAGAATACTTAGATGAGAGGGAGAAAGTGCTATTCTTAATACAGGAACTTTGACCCAAGATCATTTTAATCGTTTAGGTTATTTACACAATTAAATACTCTTTTATGGTCAACATGGTAGGATGATTTAAAGCACATTTAAAGACATTTTAACTTTCAAGAACTGAGAGGATACCTTCTAGGATCGAGACAAATGGAAGGAAAGGCTTTTTGCCCAACTTGTGGGTCATAAAGAGATCATAAATGAGAATTGGAAAACTTGAAGAAAAAAAAAAAATTATTAAGGCTATAATTACCGCATATTGAAATCCCTAATCATTTCCATCACGCGTCTCCATCACAATACGCAATCCGGCGCCGGCGCATGCGAGCGAGCGCATTAGAGCGCATTGTGTGCGCATTACGAGGCATTGTCTAACCCGCCTCGCGAGGCAGGTGCCCGAGGCGCCTCGGTCAAGGATCCTAGTTGGTGGATTCATTGTTTTGGGCAGCACGCATCAAGTTTCGTCTGTATTGTGAGTGGGTTCATGATACAATACTGCCAAAATTAGGAGTAAATACTACTTCAAAAATAAAGTCACACGACACGACAGAAGGATGTATTTCCCTCACTTCTGGGTTTACATTATGTTTCATTCCTTAATTGTTTTGAATAATCGTATTCTCTTTTCTCTTATTTTATATATCAATACCTGCCCAGGCCAGACTTCTCGGCTTCCAAGTTTTTATTCTCACATTCTTCGTTTCTTTATCTATTTAGCTTGACATTTTGATTTCAGTCATGGTAGAGCCACGTTACCGGCAAAATGAATTGCTAGTAGTATGAATGGGCCGGCTCGTCCGGGGAAGAACCACACTCTCACTGAAAATCGACGTTTAAGTAGAAGTTTTACTGCTTCTATGCTTCGTTCGGTGAGTGAGAGAGCCGGAGGCCCATCCTTCCCCCTCCCCTTCCCAATTTCCTTACCCCAATTCCTTGAAAGGCCGACTACGCACCTGACACACCGTGGTGTTGCAGTTGTTCATGGGCATCGTTGATCACTTACCATCAGGTGACCCGCTTGCTCGTTTTCCGTCCTATATCATAAAAAGTGACCTTTTCCCCGGTTCATTTATAAATCAACCGTAAATTTATTAATAACATTGAATTCACCGTCATCATCATTCGTTCTGTAAACATCAATATTCTATACAGCCTCCCATAGATCTCGTCTCTTCGGTAATCCATTAAGAAAATTGCCCACAAAAAAGAGTTCGTCGAAGATAATGAGCAAAACCTTGGAACTAGTGAAGATTTCCGTCCGCTGACAGATGCGTGTAATGAGGTCGCCGCTCATCCGCATTATTCGCCAATTAGCCATAAATCCTCGGCTTCCTCGTCGATTATGACGTCGCCCTCCCGATATATTTCACCCGTGTCACGGAAAGGGTAATTGGTACGATCATGGTGAAAGTCGGGCCGCCGTGGGCCCTCCATCATTTCGTGCGACTTCTTGTCCCGGTTCGCTCTCGACACACTTCGCATGAAGTATTGTCCGAAATAATGGTCGCTCCGGTTTACAGAATTTACCGCCGCAATTTATATTCCGATGTCCCGCGCGGTACGCTTTCGACGCGAGGAAATCGATCAGTTTTCAATTTTCTGCCAGAAATGACAGTTTCATATTTGTGACGCGGTAATAAATATAACAGTTGTTTTCGCACATTTTTCATCGCCAGATTTCGATCAGGGGTACCGTTGCGAAGTAATTTTAACGTCCGCTTTGTCCGGCTCTGGTCTCCATAAGTCAAAGCTTAATCTCATGCAAATTGCGTCCGCTTCTCTCTACTTATGAACTTCGGCGGTGACCGATACCATGCAAATTTATGCTTAAGTGTGACCCAAAAACTAAGATAAGATTTAAACTACATCGACGTTGATGTACGGCTGTTGTAATTGTTGTTGTATAACGCGCGGTAATCTGTTCGGAAATTATTTTTAAATATTCCCATTAAAGTTGATAGGTTGGTGATGTAATTGTGTGGTGCGTTTAGTGGATGGGTTGTAAGGCGTGTTATTGTTGTTATGTAAATCTGGGTACAGTTGGATGGGCAGCGGTGGCGTAAGCCGGTAGCGCCAGTTTTTTTTCTACTGGGATTGTCATTCGTGTTAGCTGTAGCAAAATTTATGGAGTGAGTGGTTACAGGTCGAGCGAGTTATCTCTGCGGCGTTTGGCATCTAGTCCTTACTGTTTCAACGGTTGGTTTGCGTTGCGAGCTGTCTCGCTCAGCAGGCGTCACCGGTCTGTTTGCTGTTCCCCTAACTCTTTGCCATGGCCTTTTGGTGGGCTTAAGTAAAAATATGGTCTGTCTGTGTGACTTGTACGATCCTGCATCTCACGCAATGTTTGTTTGCAATTGATAAACTTAATAACTAATGGATCGATTTTAAAAATTCTTCTTTAATAGAAAGCAACATTATAGCGAATAACATAGGTAATGTTTTATTTTATAAATAATTAGGGATCCGTACCAAAATTGCAATAATGTAACTCAAGGTATCAAAAAATTGCCTTTAAATGTAATTATTGGGCGAGCGCTGTGAAAAATATTGATGATTTTTAATCTCCCCGGTTGCATCCCCACCTGAGATGGTTTGGGACCCAGGGTCCGGGATAGATTGCGTGATAAAAACCGAAACTCACGCGGACGTAGTCGCAAGAACAGTATTACATAAACTACTTAGTCCGATCACTCTATTATATCAAGCCTAAAATAGTGATTGAGTAGCAATATTTGCAACTGACAAGAGCATCTGCGAGGGCTGAATTTTAGCTCATTATACCAACTTTATCTGGCTAAATTCGTAATAATTAGTTGTTATTTAGTCCCAGTTTCACACTTGATTTACATCTAAGTCCACTTACCGTTTTTCTCGAAGCTGTGGCCAGTGGAGTGTGTCCTGGGATGCGATCGCCGAGAAAGGTGTTGCGCAACAGTCGGACCACATTTCATGCTTTCTAATCAATTGCATAATTACTCATAAAACGGCTGATTAAGCTGCAGCCTTTTGTCTGCGGTGTTGACGATTTTGTCTATGATATTTTCGTTTAAGAGAATTCTAAGTGAGCGTCGAAGATGGCTGTCCAAAAACAAGAGAATCTGATGATTTTTAACTGGAGGATTATCGTGTGATCGGAGTTTATGGCTTTAATGCTAATAAACAATAGACTAAGAGCTAGAAGTGTTTAAGTGAATGTCTAAGATGACTATCCAAAAACAAGAGGGTGTAATGATTTTTGACTAGAGGATTATCGTGTGATCGGAGTTTATGGCTGTAATGCTAATAAACAATAGACTAAGAGCTAGAAGTGTTTAAGTGTAGAAGTGTTTAAGTGAATGTCTAAGATGACTATCCAAAAACAAGAGGGTGTGATGATTTTTGACTAGAGGATTATCGTGTGATCGGAGTTTAAGGCCACAAACTACTAAGAGATACTACGTATCAGACTGCCAACTGTGAACAAAAAATTTAAAACATAGCGTTTTTTTTTTTAATTATCCAATATCTTTACTGACATATGTTTTTTTTTTATAATTTAAGGTTTGGAGCAAAAGAATAAACGTGCACGTGCATTTCCATTGCTAATTTGTTATCTATAGATAACTACACATATAGATATACAACTAATATACTCATATATATACTTATTGTGCTTTTTAATGCATACTGTATATCATGCATACATTATTTACATGGGGGGGTAAAGGAAAATGAATAATACCATTTATCATTATTATTGTAATTTTTATTAACTCGCAATATTTACAAAACAATTATTTAGTTTATGTTTGGCCGATGTTTAGTCTCACTGAAGAACCTCTTCTCAAAATGTTTTTGACAAACCGCTAAGTTTATCTCTTTCTCTAATGGTATAAAATCGTAACGATTTAGGCACTCTAACCTCTTGAGTCTTTTCTCAGAACTTTTAGGTTAACGGTGTAAATAACTAGAGTCCTTTCGCAAACACTTACACACACAACACTTGTAATACGGCATTTTCCAAAACGCAAGGAGCAATAGGGAAATACAAAGAGCTCTATTACTTCGGAAAGGATAAGCACAGGTCTACACACAATGACAGTAATGCACAAACTACTACGTTTGCGCCAGCGACGAACGTCAGACCATGACGTCAGCAAGGCATCAACCAATCACAGAAAAGATGTAGGATAGTGGGCAAGATGGCCGCTACGCGTTGCGTTCCGATATTAGCAGATTGTCGGCCGTGTTTAAGGCTATGATGCTAATAAAAAATAGACTAAGAGCAAGAAGTGTTTAAGTGTAGAAGTGTTTAAGTCAATGTCTAAGATGACTATCCGAAAACAAGAGGGTGTGATGATTTTTGACTAGAGGATTATCGTGTGATCGGAGTTTAAGGCTATGATGCTAATAAAAAATAGACTAAGAGCAAGAAGTGTTTAAGTGTAGAAGTGTTTAAGTGAATGTCTAAGATGACTATCCGAAAACAAGAGGGTGTGATGATTTTTGACTACAGGATTATCGTGTGATCGGAGTTTAAGTCTATGATGCTAATAAACTATAGACAAAGAGCAAGAAGTGTTTGAGTGTAGAAGTGTTTAAGTGAATGTCTAAGATGACTATCCAAAAACAAGAGGGTGTAATGATTTTTGACTAGAGGATTGTCGTGTGATCGGATTAAGATTCGATATCCTTATGGCTGTAATGCTAATAAGCAATAGATACATCTACAAGTGCTTCTGAGGTAAACTATATCTCTAGTGAAGCAATTAAAAAACAAGAAGAGAGCAGCAGGCTAACTCGTAAACTATTGTCAACTATTTCGTCACTTCAAAATACATTGCACTTCACATTCGGAAGGCACTTTAAGCCGTTGGTCCCGGCTGCCATCTGGTAGTCGTTAAAGAAAACACGTCAGAGGCCGAGGGGCGGTTCCGAGATCTCTGACACCCGGGTGTGCATGGTCGACTGACTGTGTAACCTATACGAAATGATAAAATGTAGTAATATTTTAAATTCGAGTTGTTCATTACATTTCGATTGGCTGAGATGACCTGACGGCATCTATAGTAAATAGGTTTATGTATTATCCTTCTCAATTCTGCATTCTGTGATCTCGGTATCGTTAAAAGAAATTTACAACACCGTAAATCTTCATATGTGTCGAACAAATATTTTTATCTACCAGAAAACTAGTTCCATGAAATCCACTAACCCCGATCCGGGAACCCGTTCGGTCAGTAGTCCCCGTTTTGAGAAACAAGTAGCATCGGATATTTTATCGATTCTTCAAATACGATTTCAATAAACAAACGTTTCCGATTAATCGACGCGGCCGTCTCGTTGAAAAGGGTTATTCGCTTACTGGACACGTGTATCTGGAGTCCGTCCAGTTGTTAAAGCTCGAAATAGCTTGTGTCCGCTCTAAACTTCAACAACATTGGAACTAACTGTCTTTAATATTTGCATGCCTAGATAGGTTAAAGATGAGATACTTTGTATTTTGTTCTAACAGCTAATGTTTTGTACCACTTTTACCGCAAATAAATAAAATAAAATAAATAAGAAATAAAAAATGTATCGAAAGCTGCAATAACTACGAGTACATACGACAGCCAATGTTTTTACCATACAAGGTTTTATTTTTATTTTTCCCTCAAGATTACCTTTATATTTTACCATAAATGAAGGTACAATATCTTCAATAGATAGCTATTGTTTTGAATGACTTTTGTGTTATTAAAGACATTCTTTTCAAAATAAAATAATAAATTTGTACTAGTGTTTAAGTCAAACTGTTAATAACATTATATGGGAAACCGAAATAAATGAATTATTATTATTATTTCGGGTCAAGTGACCCGCTACTGGGCAGGCCTTCCTCCTTTTTCATTCTAATTTTGCAAGGTCATTCCACTTTCAATTCTCTGCCTATCAAGTTGCCTAGTTGTAGTCGTAGATGGTTTTTAATAAACCGGACACAAGCATCCAGTGTTATCACTATATGTCTAGTTACTGAATAACCCGCGTCGCCGGCTTGATGAAAAGATCGATTTAACTTTTTTTATGTTATTGCTCGCCTCATTATCATAAGTTATTAAGTGTAGTGACTATTTAAACTATCCGTTATTTGGTTAATTTTCTAATAAACGTAATGTAAGCGACAACTATAAATAAATCTGCATATTAATTTTTATAATTAAATAAAATTGACAACACTCAGAGGCCCACTGGTCTGATGGACACAAAAATATACCAATCCAAGCTCTTAGATTCGCAGATAAATACTTGTGCTAAAAGTTTACTTGCGACCCGGACCCCGGCTTCGCTCGGGTGCAATGTACATATAAACCTTCGAAGATAATATATGTTCCTGTCATCATCATCCGCCTTACCTTATCCCATTACCTGGGGTCGGCGCAATATGTCTTTTCTTTTCAAATATTTCTATTCTGCGTCATTCCAGCATCCACCCCCAGCCCCTTCATATCTTTCTTTACGCAATCCATCCATCTCTGTTTGGGTGTGCCTCTTGCTTTATACCCATCTATCTGCATATCAAGCGCTCTTCTAGTTAAATGTTGCTCCTCCCTTCTCATCACGTGACCGAACCAGGCCAATCTGTTGCTTTTTACTTTTTCTGTTACCGGTGCCACCTTGATACTTCATCTGACATACACATTTCGCAGTTTGTCCATTCGTGTCACACCACATATCCACCGTAGCATCCGCATTTCAGCAGAGTGGAGCCTCTTTTCGTCTTGGTCTTTCGTTGGCCAACACTCCGAGCCATACAGCATCACTGGTCTTATTATTGATTTATAGATTTTGCCTTTCAGTTTCAGTGGCATTTTCGGATCACATATTGTAATATATGTTCCTGTATCTATTAAAAAAACCGCATCAAAATCCGTTGCGTAGTTTTAAAGATCTAAACATACATAGGGACACACAGACAGCGGGAAGCGACTTTGTTTTATACTACGTAATGATAAGATAGACGTGGTAATCTATGTACAGACGGCTGCAGGGCCATCTGACCCCCTCAGTTAGTTGGCAGTCCGTCCAAGGTGCAAAGTACCAAGCGTGGTGACTATGGCAATAATAATAAATAAATAAATAATAAATAAATATATACGGACAAATCACACAGATTGAGCTAGCCCCAAGGTAAGTTCAAGACTTGTGTTATAGGATACCAACTCAACGATACTATATTTTATAACAAATACATATATAGATAAACATCCAAGACCCAGGCCAATCTGAAAAAGATTATTTTCCATCTTGACCTGGCCGGGGATCGAACGCACTCCAAGTCGCAGGCTGGCGTGTTAACCACTGCGCCACGGAGCTGTCAAATCCGCACGGAGCTGGCAATATCCCCATGGAACTAATAATCCTAGGGAGAGGCTTGTACTTATGCCTTAAACGACGACCCATCACATCTAAAGGCTAAGCAGACGCTGATTGATTACGTATTGTCTCGTACGCGAGTAAACATGTAATTAACACCGAGACGCGTTTACAGCCGTCATGTTAACTCTGCAATAAATAAAACTAAAGAGTATGAGTGTTTCGCAGGCTATGGTGACAAAATAAAAAGTATGCAAAAGGATGGCATTATATTCTCACGAGCTGAAATGTGTGTTTTACGAGTGTTTTAACCGCTCGTATGCCAGTGCTTAGATCTAAGCAAAAATGCATTGTTTAATTGGTATTCCGGCATACAAGAGGTTGATGTTAAGCAACCCTAGGAGCCGTCCCCACTGTGATGGGTCAGCAAGTGGCATAAAAATATCTCGAGCTCCTCCGTGCTTCGGAAGGCACGTTAAGCCGTTGGTCCTGGCTGTTGTCATCTTTGATGGCAGTCGTTAAGCTGAGTCAGATGCCTTTAGGCAGCTTGCAAAATCTGACACCAGTATTGGCCACTTACACATACGAAAAACAAACAAAGGTTGATCATAATAGTTGCACCCAATATGCGGCCACATCGACCTACGAAAATATAGTTATTGTATGTTTTCTCCTGCTCAATATTTCCGTCACAGAATATTTACATGATTCTTAGTTATAAGTACATTATATTGTCTACCTTCCTCTCGTCCCATTGCAATGCCTGACAAGGTACATATGTATTTATACAAAATATTGTATATTTATGTGTTAGATTTTATGTAATGCAATGTAATACATGAATAAATAAAATGTTGTATCCTTTTATTTGGTGCAATAAAGTATAATTCATTCATTCATTTATTCATTAACGTTACTCATGTGATAAAATCAGCGTTATTCTACTAATAAAGCACTCTACACGAGAATAGTTTTTTTTTTTAGCCTGCTTTTATGTCCCACTGCTGGGCAAAGGCCTCCCCTTTCGGCCGAGAATAGTTTATGAAGTGAAAATTCTGTACTTTAAACATTTTATACTACATTAATAATTTACCCGTCATGTCTTGTACAAGTCATATTGCAGTTTTTTTGAGTCGTGACCACGTCGTGACAGGTCAGTGTATGCGTTTTGTATGAAGTTGTGGCTGTGGCCAATGGACGCCCACGCTGCAACATTGTTGGCGAGTTCTAGTGGCGAAAGTTAAAGGTTGCAGGCTCGACAGCTCTTAAACGGTCGTTATATTTAAAAATACTTATTGTAAATATTTCGTTCCGTTTTTATCTTGCTTTAGTATTTTATCATCATCATCATCAGGTCCTTTTTAGTCTCCACTAGAGGAGCACGACCCTCTCTGTACAACTAGGGCCATACTTGGCCAGAGCAGCCAGAGGACTTGGCCTACACTCTCCACGCTGGCCAGACGGGTTGGAAAGGTGTCTTAGATGTTTATAAGCTTTGTTTAGCTTGTATTTCCTAAGTCGCCTTCAACGACTTCCACGGGAAGACTTGGAGTGGTCCTATTCTACTCTGCCCGATACCACACGGCTAGTATTTTATATATCTCAGTAAATATGAAACTTCAGCACGATATTATTATATGCTTTTTATGATAAGCAGATTAGCACCTTACTTAACAACCACTGTACCTTATTCAATAGCAAATAAATCATTTAATTTCATGAAATTACCTTTATATTATTAAATTTACTTACGTATTCAATTCAATGTAAACAAAAAAACAAAACATAAAAAAAATCCTTTGTAATATTAGTGTAGATGATGTTATTTACCTATACGGTTAGTACGACAGACCTTAATTCTATCATAACACTTTCACGCCCTATCTACTGGACTGATCGTCATGAAATTTTGCATACCCGATATCTGGGGTACGGAGAAGGGCAAAGGGTACATTTTATCCCGGGGAAAAAGTACTCCTCAGGGATCGACATTGACGGAGGCGGAGCCGCGGGAGAAAATTAGTTACTTATAAACGGCTGGATGGATGTCGACAGTTGAAGTATCGTTAGATTCGTATCAAAAACCCAAGTGTTCACGAAATTGTAAAAATTTACGTGTTTTCAAATCGCTAGTACTATGCGCTAAATTAATTAAATACATCAAAAGTATTTGCATAATTTAGTTCAATCCTTGAACAAGATCGCCCCCTTGTTGGAATTTGAAACAGATATTATGAAATTTAAAAATGATATATATCCTTACTAATATTATAAATGCGAAAGTAAGTTTTTTGTATGTTTATTTGTTTGTTTGTTACGCTTTCACGCCCTAACTACTGAACCGATCATCATGAAATTTTGCATACAAGTTCTCTGGAGTACGGAGAAGGACATAGGCTACCTTTTATCCCGGGAAAAAATACTATTCCCGAGGGATCGACATTAACGCGGGCAGAGCCGCGGGCGAAAGCTAGTAAAAATATAAATGTCTTTCATCTTTATTCCTAATCGCCTAATGGTTCTGCGCAGCCCAATGGCTTGCGCAGTAGCAACGTTTTTCGTTCGTGCGGCACCCGCGAAAATGCAAAAAGGCTTATTGGTACTAATTTATTGCATTTTGATTTGGAGCGTCATGACCGGAAACAGAGTAGTTTGAGGCACTGTAATCGTCTCAAACATTAATTCCATGTCATCACCATTCATCCAACAAACATCGTCATTTTTCATCTGTCACTGTGACGTAACAACAAACATGCTGTAACTGTGACAAAACGCAACGAAAGGAAAAGGTGCGTCCTTAATTAGAGCAATTTGGGCTGTGTCGCTGTGTCAGATGGTAGCTATCATTAGCAATGTTGCTGTTAGATATTTAACCTTTGAGGGTGTCCCACTACTGGGCAAAGGCCTAAGTTTTTGTCTCCAGTCATCCCGGAAAAATTACTGTTCTCGAAAGATCAACATTCAGCAAAAGCTATCAACTAATATGGTTAGCCCAACTGTGCGTTAATTCTTTTTTAAATGCCGAGAAAAAAACGTTGCATCTTTTGGGTGATCGGATAGGGTTTTTTTACATATTGTATGTTTATTGGTAAAATTAACGGAAAACGTAATATTTTTTTTTATATTAAATGGTTTTCCTCTTGACTATAATCTAGGCCAAAGGGAAAGATATGGTCTAGGATCGAGCGAGCTCACCCAGAAGAAGCCTATTTACTCTATATTTTTTCTAGTTTAAAAAGATTCTGGTTATATGCGCTCGGAAATACAGACACAGGCAATGAATTCCAATCCTTAACTATGCGCATATTAAAAATAAATAATAACAAGACAGCATTCACACTACCAGGGCGTGTTTATAAACAGCTGAAAATCGTGATATCGTGTTCTCCTGGCAAAACTAGTCATTAAGGTCACGAAGACGATCGGATAAGTTCACATGATGGATGCCGCGCCCGTGTAACGGGGCCCTTCCGCCGACATGTGTGAATGTAATTTACAGTTGCGCCGAAGACACTTGAATGTGTGAGGTTTGAGATGCAGATCTCCGTCGTGAATGAATTCATTGATAATTTTGTCGTACATTGGTCGGTTCCGAAACGCTAGTAGCCTGTAGCTTTTGAACATCAATTAATAATATATATATTACTAAATTAGTTCCTTTAAAATGGGATCTGACGTGAAAATGGCCTATTTTCTGAATAAACGTTTTGATTTTTACAATATATTGTTTAGGAATTTTTGGACTTGTTCTTATTGTGGTGAAGAGGATAGGCGTTCACGGCTTGTCATCGAGCGATCGTCAAGTTTGCATATGGACGTTGGCAAAGAGAGAAGACGATCGATATAGAGTAGTTAATTGACGAACACAGTTGCGGGTGAAAGCTAGCTAGCTAGATTATATACGGTCGGTGGTTCAAGCCCCGCCCGCATGAAATTTTTCGCCATATTATATTTCTTATTTTTATAAAAGGAATTGTTTCAGATACTGTTGTACAATTTTTGAAAGTATGACACTCGTCTTCTAGCGATTTTTCGTTTCGAAAAATCGTTCGTTTACGAACGGCGACATTTCAAAAATAGTACTCCTGGCCACGATAAGTTTCGACCAATATAAGGGCTTCTTCAATAAAAAAAAAGAGTAAAACAAAAAGGGCATTCTTCTAATCGGTTGTAAATTTATCACCGACATACCCTGAAAGGGGTGACTCAGCCCGTCAAAATGGACAACTTCTGCTATGGGACCATTGGTGGGAACACGAAAAATAAATCGACAAACGTGTTACAAAATGGGGGTAACAATTTAAGTATTGTTACCGGCTTATGATTAGGGGACCAACTAACAGATACGAAAAAACAAAATCTTTCAAAATATCTTGCTCATCGTCGTGTTAACGTCCATACATGTATGGAGGTCGATTTTTTTCGTTTTTTAGTGTTCCGTGTCCAAAGGATAAAAACCCTATTAATATAGCTCCGCTGTTCGTCGGTGTGTCCGTCCATCTGTCACTAGGCTGTATCTCATGAACCGTGATAGACAGTTGAAATTTTCACAGATAATGGTACGGAACCCTTCCCACGAGTCCGACTCGCACTTGGCCGGTTTTCTATCTATATTCCCTGGGCATCCATATGAAAATTTCCCCCTCTCCACCCTACCTTCAAGGGAACAACCCCTTCAAGGGAATGTTGGTAGTTTTACATGCTGTATACCTAATTAGTTTCCGGTCAATTAGTTTATCAAAGTTGTATGGCGAACAATCTTATAGAGTGATGTCATGTTTACGGTCACAATGACATGTAACAATAACTAATTTATAATGAGTAAATTGAATGTATTGACAGTGGCCCCTTCTATTCGTACAATACACCGAAATCACTGCGCAATTACTATAGCTGTTGTTGTTAGAAAGTCAAATAGCGGCATAATTCGATTATCGATTGGCTACGCACTAATCGTTAATTTAAAATAAATTATAGTGCTGTTGTCACAGAAACAGTTTTAGTTTTGGTAGTAGGTTCCTCAAGGATTGAAATGCGATAGCTTTGTAAAAGAAGTACCCCCTTTGTCTGCCGAAGTCTCCAAATCAAGGCTTAATATCTGGAAGGAGAGATATCCAACAGCGTCTATCATCCAGCTGTCGGAGCATCTCCCCCCTGGTCATGATGTACCTTGGGCTACATGGAAGTCCTTGAACAGTCTCCGGACTCAAGTCGGCCGAAGCAAGGAGAACATGAATAGGTGGGGGTACAGCTCTGATATTTCCTGTCCATGTGGTGCAACTCCTCAGACCATGGCACACCTGTTGTCTTGCCCTGCGTGTCCTACGACCTGCACACGCGAGGACCTATACAATGCCACTGATAACGCTGTCTCAGTGGCAGAGTTCTGGTCAACACAAATTTAATTCGCCCGAGTCGACACGATAAGAAGAAGAAGAAGTTGTACCACGCTGTAGGCCAAATCCTCTGTCTGCTCTGGCTAAGTATGGCTCCGGTAGTACAGAGAGGGTCATGCTCCTGCAGTGGAGACTAAAAAGACCTGATGATGAAGATGAAGTACCACGCTACCGGCAAAATTCATTTTTGCTAGTAGCAAGGATGGGCCGGCTCGTCCGGGGAAGTGGCGCACTCTCACAGAAAATCGACGTTGCAATATAAGCTGACTGTCTGATATAAAGATGGTTGATGATGATTCCGTGCTTCGGAAGGCACGTTAAGCCATTAGTCCCGCCTGCCATCTGGTAGTCGTTAAAGGACGTCAGAACCACGTCAGAGGCCGAGAGGCGGTTCTAAAGAACTCTGACACCAGGGTGTGCATAGTCGATTGACCGTGTGACTCGAAATGATGACCTAGGCTAGCATTGCCCATTGGTTTATATTGTTAGCTTCGAGTCAATATAAATGATGTAAAAATATCTTATTGAATCCTCTAGTAAACTGTTTACATAGTGAATGATGGATGTCTCCTCATTTGGCGATAATTACGACAATTTCAGTATCGCCGTCGCCGGCCTGTCGCATCAATCAGCCGCGCAATCAAAATGTTTGTACATCGCCGATTCACTCTTAATTAGTGCGAAGGTCGCAGCCTTAACTTTGGACTGACTCTTAATTGCTTGTAGTTTTTGGCAGATATTTACTCTTTGGTGTAAGTCTAGAGCGGCTGCGGATTAGAAGTGTGGAGTACACGAAAAAGACTCTTATAATTATCAAAAAAGGATAGCTAGGATGATGATGCAGGTCAGGCGGAAAATAGCAGCTGATAATACGATCACAGCACCGCGAATCTTTCTAAATAGTAATGGATTAATTGTGTGAATTCCTTAATAAATCTATACTAATATTATAAAGCTGAAGAGTTTGTTTGTTTGTTTGAACGCGCTAATCTCAGGAACTACTAGTTCAAATAAAAAAAATCTTTTTGTGTTGGATAGTCCATTTATTGAGGAAGGCTTTAGGCTATAAAACATCACGCTGCGACCAACAGGACCGAAGCATCAATAAAAAATGTTTTGTAAACGGGGGAAAAGTATTCATCTATACTAAGAAAAAACCTAAATAATCATAATAACAGAAATTGCCGCGGACGAAGTCGCGGGCAACAGCTAGTATAAAATAAACGCAAAAAAAAAACATAAAAGATAACAAAAGAAAAAGTGACAGCTACATATAATACTGTACATTTTCATCAAAATCTATAGAGCAGTTTTGGCTTGAAGGCGACCGATGAAAAGATGCATGCAGCAGAGATGAGATTGTTGAGATGGATGAGTGGAGTGACTCGAAAAGATAGGTTAAGTAATGAGTATGTGAGAGGAAGCACGAAAGTAGCCTCAATAAAGAAAAAATTGAGAAGCTGTAGATTGGGATGGTATGGACAGAGCCATACATAGGGCGCACTGTAAGTTTCCGGAACTGGCCACTTACATAAATAATATTTAAAAATTTATTGCAACATTTGAAAATAGAACTCTTTGGCTGTAGAATGCAGTTTGTTTCATTTGACTGTCTTTTGTTTTTACCTTGTGGCGCCATTTAAAAAATTGTGTGTCTGCATCAACATGGATTTAACTCGGGAAAATTTTCGTAGTATGATTTTCTACGATTTTAAGTGTAATTTGACAGCTCAACAGAGCATCGCTCGGCTTGAAACAGCTTTTGGCAATGAAGCACCATGCAAGACAACTGTTTATAGCTGGTTTGCAGAATTCAAGCGTGGTCGTATCAATCTCAGTGACGAATCTCGCGATGGTCGGCCGTCCACCGCTGTGACCAACAAAAACATCGATGCTGTGCGCCGTATGATTGAAACAGACAGGCATGTGACCTACCATGAAATTCGCGCATCCTTAGAAATAGGCATGAGTCAAATACAATTAATCCTACACAAACATTTGGGTGTGAGAAAGCTGTGCTCGCGGTGGATCCCACACAACTTGACCGAGGCTCAAAAAACGGACCGCGTCACTTGGTGCAGTGCCATACTTACCAGATTTAACGAAGGTGCGTCAAATTTGGTGTGGAACATAGTAACAGGTGACGAAACATGGATTTATTGCTACGATCCCAAAACAAAGCAGCAATCGAGCGTATGGGTCTTTTAAGATGAGCCGAAACCAACCAAAGTGGCACGCGTGAAAAGTGCATCTAAGCGGATGATTGCTTCTTTTTTTAATAAAACTGGACACGTGGCTACTGTTGCTTTAGAGAATCGTCGTTCAGTGAATAGTGACTGGTACACGACCATTTGTTTGCCGAAAGTTATTGACGAACTCCGTAAAAATAACCGTAAACGCCGTATCATCCTGCACCACGACAATGCTAGTTCTCACACGGCCAGACAGACAAACGACTTTTTGAAGGCGAAAAATGTAGAACTCATGAGTCATCCTGCATACAGTCCCGACCTGGCACCTTGTGACTTTTTTCTGTTCCCAAAAATTAAGAACCAATTACGCGGTCAACGATTTTCATCACCAGAAGAGGCTGTCGAGGAGTATGAAAAACACGTTTCAGAGGTCACCACAGAGGAGTGGCACAAAAGTTTTCAAAACTGATTTCATCAAATGAAAAAGTGCATAGACGCCAAGGGAGATTATTTTGAAAAACAATAAATTAATTTTGTACCTATAATAGTATTTTTTCATATTCATTCCGGAAACTTATAGTGCGCCCCACGTATAACTAGAAAGATGTTGGATATCAATGTAATTGGGAATCAGAAAAGATGGATTGAGTGTGTGAAGGAGGATATGGGTAAAAAGAAGGTAACGAAAGAAATTGCTCAAGATAGAGCAAAATGGGAAAAAACTTACATGCTGTCCCGACTCCACTTAAAGTGGGATAAGGCGAGGAAGAAGAAGTTTTGGCTTGAAGACAAAACAAAGATCTTGGCGGCCATACAGACTTTTTCTTTTTGTCTTCAGTTTGTCTTCAAGAGTCGGACTTGACCTTAAGTTATATTTAAATGAATCTTTACTTAATCTTGTAATTATTTTAATCAATGCACTTATTCGTCTAGACATTCAGTACAGCATGTGTAATACTGCGGTATACTCGTGAGAACCCTGTAGCAGTCATATGAGTAATGACGCGATTAGCGTATTATATTTAGCCGTATAAGGCGAGGCTTAGCGACATCGGAAATTAAATAGAGTATAGAAATGTAATTACGTATATGGGCTGGAAAGGATGACCTATGAAAAAAAATTTAAGCCTTTGCGCGACGGCTGACAAATGTGAAACATAGAAATTATTTTGTGCTTATATACTACTACATACATACATACAACGTGTAATATAACCTATGACGATCTCGTTGAAGGGGTGACTCAGCCCGTCATAATGAACAACTTTTCCTATTGGACAAATGCTGCGAACTCAAAAAAAAATTACATTAATAATAAATCTGTAAGGGTTGGTCATGGAGTAAGTTACTTTTGTTTTCAGAGATATCGTGTTTATAAGCTCTATACGTGATACTGAAACTAAATCGAGGATTTTTAGATTTTTTCTCTGTATGTATGTATGTTCTTAAACGAATAAACTGAATTTTATGAAACTTGGTAGAGAAACATTTAGTGTTAGACGTTAACTTATAAAGTGTTAACCTGAATGTGTTATCGTTCTCTACACTCATTATTTTGTAACGACAGAAATGAATGCAGACAAATCCAGATTGAACGATTATAAAATAACCACAGCATTCAAATAATACCCCTGTCGTGAACAAGATGAATTCAATGCATTATAGCGGCAAATAAGGACATAAATAATATGACTGACTCGATTCAAGTCAATGATTCAATCGACAATACTCACTGGACTGTCAATACTTATTATAAATGGCCAGTGAGTATTTATTTATAGCTATTTTTATTATATCACTCGTTCTTTTATGAATCGTTATAATTATAATTTATAGCTTATTTAATACGCGATGCTCGTTATGTGTTTATTTATTTTGCATTAGCTGTTTCCTACGAACTCGACCGCGTGAGTTTTTGTTTTATCACAGTCTATCTGGACCCCCGGACTGACCTCTGGCCCTCAGACCCCTGTTTCCGAGCATCTCTGGTGAGGTTGGATACGGGAACACGCTGACACAGACATCAATAGTTTTTGCAGCGCTTGTCCAATAATGACCTTTATAAGCAAAACGCTCTTGTCACACCCCAGATGTTGCAGTAGTCTATGGGCAGCGGTGATCACTTACCATCAGGTGACCCGCTTGCTCGTTAGCGTATTTAATAAAAAAAAAACATGAATGCAATTTACATACAAATCCCTTTTTTCTTGTAAATAAAATACATCATCATCTTCATCATCATCATCATCATCATCATCAGGTCTTTTTAGTCTCCACTACAGGAGCACGACCCTCTCTGTACTACTAGAGCCATAATGGCCAGAGCAGCCAGAGGACTTGGCCTACACTCTCCACGCTGGCCAGACGGGTTGGAGAGGTCTCTCAGATGTTTATAAGCTTTGTTTAGCTTGTATTTCCTAAGTCGCCTTCTACGACATCCACGGGAAGGCTTGGAGTGGTCCTATTCTACTCTGCTGGGTACCACACGGCTATAGTAACAATATAAAGCATCATCGATTAGTCGTCGGTAAACCTTATATCGCGCTACACGTGTTGTATCCAAGAATTCACAAGATATCATACATTATTCTATGTTCTCTTGTTTCTCTTGAGTACAAAGCGGCATAAGCGCTTCCCAGCGCCAAACTCGACAACAAAGTAGCAGCTACTGCAGTCTAGTGCATATTTCTCACGCCGCATCAAAGCCAAGAGCTGGTTATAAGCACCGCTAAGATCCTTTGTCTAGCGCTTAGTGGAGGAATTTTATTGTTGTTGTTGCATAGTTGCTTGTCGGATGGATATCTAGTTTTTCATTTCGATGTGTGTTGCCTTATTTAGTCTCTTTTGCAGTTGCAATGTTTTAGCTGCAGTAGATTGAGATGAGAGATTTTAGATTCAGATAAAACCATATTATATGGCCAAACAGGACCCTATATTTTGTGTTTCGACATTGCTTTCTCTTGGCCCTATTCTTTTTATTACCCGACTGCTAAGGAGGTTTATGTATTTCGCGCGTATCATGTATGTGTAAACGTCTTTATTAATTTCGATTTAACGATTTCGACAGGTATGGTTATATCGTTAAGTTTGTCTCAAAACCCCAAATGTAGGGCTTAAAAGGGAGAGCATTCGGATTGTTTAGAGTTATTGGTAATAATAAATTAATCGATTGAACAGCACTTTTTCCGGGAAGAAAGGTAGCCTATGTGTTAATCCAGGTAAAAAACACATTCATGCTTATAAACTTTCGCGTTTAGTAAGGAGTAGTTTTCGCCCGCGTCAATGTCGATTCCTTGGGAATAGTAGTAATAGGGATAAAAGGTACTAAAGAGAACTTGTATGCAAATTTTCATGATGATCGGTTTAGTAGTTACGGTGTGAAAGCGTAACAAACAAACTCACTTTCGCATTTATAATATTAGTAAGGATTGAGAGACGTGTGTTCCGTTCAGACATTGATGTCCAAACCTTTGATTTGCAAGCCGCCGCTCAAATTATGGACAGCCGTAAACAACAGGTCCTGTTATACCGTGGGACCAGCCCGGGGCCGCCAAAAATGGTCATGGAACTACGAATTGGACATTGGATGGGTCTTACTGTGGTTTCGCGTGCTGATCATCCAATCACCGTAAATACCACAATATATCTGTTGCAAATCCACATTATTATAAGAAAATTAAAAGGCAATATTCACAAAATATATCGCCCGCGGCTCCGCACGCGTCAATGTCGATCCCTCGGGAATAGTACTTTTTTCCGGGATAAAAGGTAGCCTATGTCCTTCTCCGCACTCCAGAGAACTTGTATGCAAAATTTCATGATGATCGGTTCAGTAGTTACGGCGTGAAAGCGTAACAAACAAACAAACAAACAAATAAACAAACTCACTTTCGCATTTATAATATTAGTAAGGATAAGGAAAAGGATTTTAAATTAAAATAAATATTTTCGTCTTAAAAAATATTTTTCACCAAGTAGGCAACCACTATGCACTGTACCCTTGAACCCTTATGTAGGCCCAATATTTTTATATGAGTTGGCAGTTACGTTATTATTATTTTTGTGCATTAACAATGTTCCAGTCTGCGCGAAATGGCTTGTCAGAATGCTAATTTACGAATTTTACCGAAGTTTTGTGATTTCGGACGCCCGAATTTCAGTGTGCTTGTGTCATAATATACAATCTGTTTTGAAACGTATGTCGCTATCTAATACCGATGCAGAATCAAGACTAAGAATAATCAAGCAGGCTCTTTCACTTCATCATCATCATCATCTCAGCCGCAAGAAGTCCACTGCTGGACATAGGCCTCCCCCAAGGATTTCCAATATGACCGGTTGGAAGCGGCCTGCATCCAGCATCTTCCTGCGACCTTGGTTAGGTCGTCCGACCACCTCTTTCACTTGTTTGCTGCAAATAACTTTTTTTGTGGTGGCTATGCAGAAGGCTACGGGACCTATTCCCTAGAAGTCAGCTTCTAAATTAAATGGATAAGTCAGCATAGAGAACAGGCCGGGCGTTTCTTAAATGGGACAGGGGTGCGTAGAATCCTCGGATGGAAATCACTGAATTTGTACATGGAATGTCAGATCCTTAAAACAGTCCATTCTTCTTCGCAAAATAGCTAGCCGCTAGTTTCCGAATTTCACCAAAGATCCGCGATTTCGGACGGCCGAATGTCAGGTGTGCTTCTGCCATAAAATTCGATCGGCATTACCGATCAGTCGCGGCGATGGTGTTAATCTATAATTGCTCGATTAGAGTGTGGTTCGCGAGGTTTTATGTTTTGTTGCCGGCAAAAACTTTTCTCTTAACGACTTTGAGTAACGAACCGCTTATGAGATTAACTTCTTATTATACATTCGTAAAACTATGTAATTTATTTTTATTTCGTATGTGTGGTACTGGTACATCGTACATATCTTACGCCTACTCCGGCGAGCTCCGTGGCGCAGTGGTCAACACCCCAGCCTGCGACACGAGAGTGCTCGGGTTCGATCCCCGGCCAGGTCAAGATGGAAAATGATCTTTTTCAGATTTGCCTGGGTCTTGGATGTTAATATGTATTTGTTATAAAATATAGTATCGTTGAGTTAGTATCCCATAACACAAGTGTCGAACTTACTTTGGGGCTAGCTCAATCTGTGTGATTTGTCCGTATATATTTATATTTATTTATTTACTGCTGAGTAAAGGCCTCTCTTTACTTTTACCCACCTCGGTCCTGTGCCTCTCTTAACCAGGCACGACTCAGGACCTTAGCCATGTCGTCAACCTATCTCATCGTTGGACGACCAACTTTTTCTCTATCCTGTTCTTATACTCTTATTAAGGCGCTGTATCCCTTAACCGTTTGTAGCGGACATTGCTCGATATTTTATATATTTGTGTCATACTTGTCGTCAGTCTCAGTTCAAATCGGTGTCTGCCATTTTCGTGTTAATTTTCACTTTTAATTTAATAATTCAATAATTATAACCAAATATTATATTTTTTGCAGGTATCCATCTTGCTCATTTAGTTATACTTTTTATAGACGTATAAAAGTTGGTAGTTGTCGCTGAAAATATCAAGTAATTCGCGACGAAATTTTTTCTGGGTATACCTTTTTTGCTATTTTATTTAGTTAGGTATTAAATATTGTTTTTTTTACATATTTTGATGTAACCATTTATTTTGATCTTTGAACTGTACTTCATATTTTTTTCATGCTAGTGATCTTTGAAAAATAAGGCTAACTGCGCGACGAAAAAATATACCTTTTACGGTATTCTTCTGATGCACAGCGCCATAAAGTAAGAAATAAAATATGGTAACCAACTGAATCAGGCGGTGACTTGCTCCCGCCCGCTTGAAGATTTTTCACCATATTTAATTTCTTAATTTAATTAGAGTATACCAAAAATAGCATTGGGAATGCAAAATAAAACACAAAAAAATCTCCTGATCTAATTCTCAGAACTAAAAATGTTTTTAAGATAATATTACTATACTACAATGTTATCATAGTACATATCATATAAACTGTACTACAAAAGGGCCTTCTTACTGTACATATACACATTACTTACTGTAAATATTTTTTTTTTATTTTCGTTAAACTTACACTTTATCTTCGATATGACTGACATCATTTAAAACCTCCAATATCGTAGTATCTTTTTATGTGTAAATACAATGTCTATGCTTTTAAATTAAAATTTTGCACATTAATTTCATTTTAGTGCGTGGGTTTAGAAACAAAATTAAAAATTAATTATTTATAATTCGTGCTATATTATAGCCGTGTGGTATCCGGCAGAGTAGAATAGGACCACTCCAAGTCTTCCCATGGATGTCGTAGAAGGCGACTTAGGAAATACAAGCTAAACAAAGCTTATAAACATCTAAGAGACCTCTCCAACCCGTCTGGCCAGCGTGGAGAGTGTAGGCCAAGTCCTCTGGCTGCTCTGGCCAAGTATGGCCCTAGTAGTACAGAGAGGGTCGTGCTCCTGTAGTGGAGACTAAAAAGGACCTGATGATGATGATGATGATGATGATGATTAGCATATAAATTGGCAATAACGATGCTTCATTAGCGTTTGCGGATGTTAGCTGTACATACTAACATACAGTTTCGCAAACATTAGTCATATTAACTAGTTTGGCCAACCGGTAGGTGTTGGCTTTAATTATATGTAATTAATTGTTGTTAACTGTCAAGTTTAAGTTCATAAACGTACAGATATACATTGATGTTAACACTTCCTGTGGGATCTTTATCTATTTTACTATATCTCCATTAAGACTGGATATTAATTAACGATCTGACATTTCAATTAAGTCTTTAGTTTTATTTGGTTTCGTAGTATTGCCAAAATAAAAACTGTTGTGGTAAATTGTATCCATATATTTGTCAATACTAGTACCAGTCATGGAGTAAGTTACTTTGTTTTCAGAGATATCGTGTTTATAAGTTCTATATATGATACTGAAACTAAATTGAGAGTTTTTAGATTTTTTTTCCGTATATATGTATGTTCATAACTCTTTAACTAATTAACGTAATTTTATGAAACTTGGTAGATATACATTTAGACGTACAGGACACAGGACAGGCTACTTATTTTTTTTCTCCAGTTATGATAAGACGTGGCCCCCATACAAACATAACATAAAATGTTCGCGAACGAAGTCGCGGGCACTGCTAGTACTAATATAAATTTGGTATGGCTGCTGGCAGCTTGAGGTCTGGAAAAGGATACCTTTTAATCCTTGGAAAAATACTATTCCCATTGACATTAATGACAATAAATTAATGACATTAACACGAGGGGAGCCGCGTGCAAAATCTAGTTTATAATAAAAGAGAATTAATAAACTAAACTAGCAACAAAAAAACTTGCTTTCTTTGATTTTGCTTGAATTAAGATAGGCTCGAAATTATTATGCATATTTCATTTGTAACATCACCAAATGATGCCATATTTGAAAAAAACTAATAATGACTTTTCTTGTTCCAGGTACGGCTGATTTCATGCACACACAGACACACGACACAGGTAGAAATGACCTAACGATTATGATAATATCGCGTGCCTGCACCCGGCTCTCGTTGCATAATCGGCGCACGCGCATGCAACACTCATCATTCGTCTCTTTGTTCCCATCGTCCTTGCTATTACGTGGCGATCGGATGTAATATGTCCGTGTGTGACTGATACAATCATATATAAGTTAATATGACTTATTGTCGATTAACAAAGAATGATTTTATTCGCGTTCAGTTTAAAACCTAAAGTCATAGGAACTCGTATGCACTTTATAAAGTAGGCAATATGTGATGTGCCAAGTCGCAAAATTTTGGTTAATCATATTCAAATGTTTTATGTGATAGGAAGACAAATTTTTCAGAAATATAAGAATCAAAGGCAAGGTAATTTTCGTAAGGTTTTGACTAATCGCAACAATCTTTGCCGTTCTCAAATTATACGAGTATTCCTTGGAAGTTTAACTATCTCTGCATCGATATTTTCTTATGTTCCTATTTAAAAAAAAATATAGTAACATGTTTTCACGCAACATTACTTCTAACTGATTTGTACTTCTAACTAGGTACACTACCTTCATAATTTCGTCAATGAGTGCAGACGTGGAGGAAACATAAAGGAAATTTCAAATTGGATATCATTTTTAAGAGTTCATCTTGTCGCGGTTTACATCGAAGACTATTAGTACTAGTAAGTTGTATTTTGGCATGGATATTTATTAAGTTATATATTTACTTTAAAAATACATTATTAATCCTTACTAATATTATAAATGCGAAAGTTTGTTTTGTTTGTTTGTTAATTTGTTTGTTTGTTTGTTACGCTTTCACGCCGTAACTACTGAACCGATCATCATGAAATTTTGCATACAAGTTCTCTGGAGTGCGGAGAAGGACATAGGCTACCTTTTATCCCGGGAAAAAGTACTATTCCCGAGGGATCGACATTGACGCGGGCGGAGCCGCGGGCGAAAGCAAGTTTAAAATAAATTTAATATTTGGAGGTTGCTCCCATACAACCGAGTACCGACATGATTTTTAGGCGTTTATTAGGTAATGGTACGGAACCCTTCCTGCGCGAGTCCGACTCGCACTTGGCTGGTTTTTGTAAGTATCCCCATCTCTGCAAACGAAATTATTGTTTATAGATACGTGAAAAAATCAGGTTAGTAGCATATATAGACAAAAAAATTAAGAATATTAAAAGGAAAACTATCACAGCAAAGTAGTGTTCATCACAAGTCAATAGTCGAACAATTTATAAAATGGCGTGCAACTAAGGAACCCTACACTGCGCGTGGCCCGTCACGCACTTGGCCGGTTTTTATTAAGAGCCCGCCATAGGCCAGGCGGTGTGGCGGTACAAACGCGGATGGTCTAAACGCGTTGGCTACTTTGGATATTTTCGTTTTTTAGGAATATTCAAGGGTTATTCGAAAAAGAAAAACACATGATGGCTGCCTTATCTGTAATGCAATACTAATCAAAAGTTTCATGGTTAATTTTAATGTATGTGGTGAATAATGCTGTATACCGAGTAAATTAGACGTGATTTGGAGGCAACTTTGCATTTTTTTCTATCGAGAAAATTTAACGCAATCGTGTCTTTGAGTCAGATAGTTACCAGAGTTAGTCCTGAACTTTGCTGCATTTTTATTTCAACTAGAGTATTTAATTATTATTGATATTAAAGTCAATCATGCAAAGCAGTGTGAGGTAGTACGGACCCTTAAAACATGACTTTGATAACATTTGTCGGCCACATGTAAATAGTGAACCATACGCAGGGTTTTCCAAAACGCTGTGAGTCATAGCATTGTTTTAAAACCGGAAACGGGTGGATAGCAAACTCCTGACAGTCGTTTGTGATGATTTCAAGCCATGTAATACATGTAATACATGGCTATGGATTGAAGGATTTATGTTTCATGGCATGACTGCCATGAAACATAAATCCCTAGTTTTCCTTTTAATTAATGTCCATCATTTATTTTCAGAAATACCTCACATCACAGATTTTCATTGGTGACACTGACTATTCAACCTATTTACAGGCGTATAAACATCTTTCATATAACAAAATTGTCAATTAATGTTTAAACTGTGCAGCAGGGTTCCGGGTTCAATCTCCAGTCAGGTCACGATTTAAAATGATCTTTTTTAGATCGGCCTGGGTTTTGGATGTTTATCTATATATGTATCTATTATGAAAAATAGTGTCGTTGAGTTAGTATCCTCTAGTAGTAGACACTACTTTTCAACTGATAGTGGGGCTAGCTTAATCTGTGTGTGATATTGTCCCTTATATTTATTTATTTTATTTAAACTGTTTTTATACACTGTACTTAAATTCAATAGAAGCTAATTATATAGTTGTAAATACACATGTTGTATGCATTTTTGGTACAAATACATTTATGGGACTTCTGTTTCTAGTTCCTAGGTGTGTTAAATCTCAGGGGGAAACAAGTTAAATATCTATATTAATTTCTAATGTTAAATTAGAACTGGAATTTTAAAAAAGAGCATTTGAAAAGTACCTACTCGCATAAGTTCAGAACTGAGCGCTAACTATACCTTTTACCACTCGTATCCATAGATCTGGCAAATTAATTTGTCTTACATAAATATAAAATAAGCATAACATTCAGCTTTCTCCTTACACAAGCGCTTGCAGCTCTTTCCAACCCCTCATTTGAGCTTACTACGTAGGCGGAGACCTTTTTATTAGTCACATTGTTGGGTTCCGCGATCCTAGATAGCGGCGGGATGGTCTTTTGTCCCATTTGTTTGTATAATTTGGCGTTTTCTTGGCCTTACTGATGTATGTTGCTGACCGGGTTGTACAGCAGATTTTCTCTTGCTAGCGATACAACGAAAAGGATGGCTCAGCTCAACAAGCCTTCAGGGATCTCATTAGTAGTCACAATGCTGGGTTCCGTGATTCCACATAGGGACGGGACTGTCTTTTGATCTATTTGTTTGTCTTCATCATCATCATCATCAGGTCTATTTAGTTTCCACTGCAGGAGCATGAACCTCTCTGTACTACCGGAGCCATACTCGGCCAGAGCAGACAGAGGATTTGGCCTACACTCTCCTCGCTGGCCAGACGGGTTGGAGAGGTCCCATTGAAGTTTATGAGCTTGTATTTCCTAAGTCGCCTATTAACATCCATGGGAAGACTTGGAGTGGTCCTACTCTACTCTGCCGGAAACCACACGGCTTTTTGTTTGTCTAATTTAGTCTTTCCCATGCTTTTGTGTCCATTTAGCAGCTGAAAAATCTGCTATAGAACTCTATAGCAGATTTTGATACAATAGATACAACGACTAGGATGGCTGATGAGCCATGATGATGATCAAGCCCTCCAAAGTAACACCGAAAAAGAAGATTCATAGGATAACCATTCGTGTTTATTTATCAGGGTTTCACTCATCTGACGGTACCGTTCTTAAATGTCACCTAATTCCCGCTTGGCCATTGAACTCATCTGCAGCCCAATAAGTATGGTTTTAATATAACAATCTATAAGAACGGCAATTATACATGCATCGTTCGTTACTTTTAAAAACATGAACGACGAAGGACATGTTCAGCTTACTTAGTACGACGTTCTAAAGGGCACATTTTTAGCGAGACACGAAAAAGAAGCATGGACCACCTATACACCAACATTAAACGATCAACTAAAGTATCGAACGATCACATTTTTTGTTTCGCTCCACATATCTTCCTGACACAGTTTTAGTGGGAAACAAGCATCGAGGGATCGAGGATTCGGGATGAACAATGAATTCCTTTTTTTGTGGTCACGTGATTTACAGTGTCTGGTTCCGATACGATGAGTGATGGACGGCGCGGTGGCATCACTCTTTTTTAGGGTTCCGTACATAAAGGCTGTATACGTACATACGCTGTCCGTGTGTCTGTCGTCCGTCACCAGGCTGTATCTCATGACCCGTGATTGTTAGACAGTTGAAATGTTCACAGATGATGTGTTTCTGTTACCGCTATAACAACACATACTAAAAAATAAAATAAAATAAATATTTAAGGGGCTCCTAATTAATACAACAAACGTGATTTTTTAGCTTGTTTTTGCTCGATATTGATAACGGCAACAGGTAGACGCTTGAAATATTCACAGAATATTTAATTATATATTCACTTTAAAAATAAATAATTAAATAAAATTAATATTAAAGAGAAACTCCCATTTAACAGACATGATTTTTTTGCTGCTTTTATAGATAACGGTACGGAACCCTTCGTCCGCGAGTCCGACTCGCACTTGGCCGGTTTTTTTTAGTGTCCTGTCATGTCACCTGTTACTTTTTTGTTAACGTTTGCTATCGTAGGAATTTTATCTTTGTTCTATTTAATTAGTCAATGTTTATTTTCGCATTGTTATTGTGAATAGAACGTCTGTTTGATTTAAGTGCGACACTGTTTAATCATTTGTGTGGTGATAAATTGTTTTTTGTAGTAATCTCGCTGAATTAGAACATCCTTTTGTAATCTGCTGATGACCCGGTTATGTTGTCGGCTTCCTGAAGTCCTAAAACTATGTTATCGGCAATTTGCATTTTTGAATATTGCCATACTGTTATTTCATTTTGATTTTCTTTGTGACAGTATTACGTTGAGAGGGAGGGTCATGCTCCTGCAGTGGAGACTAAAAAGACCTGATGATGATGATGATTACGTTGAGCGTTGGGGTTTTGTATAATTAGATTTTCATCATGTATCGTGTTGATTTTGTTTATCATTGTTGCAGTGATATTTCTTAACTTTGGATCTATTCTGCCAATCATTCAGTAGAACCACGTGACACCACATCACTTTGGGGAAATTACTATCCTTATGAACAAAGTCAATTGCTTTAAAAACTATCTCAACTCGAAGAACTAAGAACGAGCAAACGAAAGTCTTATTACATTTCCCATGATATTACCAAGACTAAGATTAAAAAGACTCCGATTGATATCGAAAGATGTGATCCTCATACATACATACAGTACTTAGCACTCAGACTCATTTCTTAGCGTTAAATCCAGAAGAAAAAAATACTAAATATCGCTTTCTATTCGCGCCATGACAATATTTATTCGACCATTACCTTTCCCATGATCTCGTGTGTTTTGGTTCGTGTCCATGAATAAATTATGAGGTAAGATGGCCAGTTGTGGACCACTGTCGGCGCCCACCGTTTTGGGGGCTCATAACTCACCGTGGTCATTTGTTTTGGTGCCTAGTAGTAGTTGAGAAGGCGTCGCAGAATGTCCTTTTCGCAAAATGAAACATATTTTTTCCTTCAATATTTAAAATCTTCTGGCCAGCTAGGAGAGTGTAGGCCAAATCCTCTGTTTGCTCTGGCTAAGTATGGCTCCGGTAGTACAGAGAGGGTCATTGCTCCTGCAGCGGAGACTAAAAAGACCTGATGATGATGATTTAAAATCTATACCGACAAAGTAGACCGCAAGTGACTCGCTCAACTTAGTTCTTTGCTTAGGTCCTAAGTTTTATATTTTCAGACGTTCATGTAGAAGCTGCAAAACTATAGGCCACACTTTATATAATAGTTACTAATTTAAGATAAATATATGCTTATTTCTATCGTTTAGTTTTTTTTTTCAATATTGGAGAACTATGGAAAGTTGGAAGGAATTGGATGAGCATAGCTGGTGATCAAGCAAAGTGACGCATCTCGGCAGAGCCCCACGTCCAGTAGTGGACTGCCGTAGACTGCTAATGATGATGGAAAATTATGATTTGCGTGACTAATAATAACAAGGTATTTTTCAAATAGAAAAGTTTCTTATAAAGTACTTTCATGATAAAATACATATGTTACTGCAGCCACTCAGAGCTGAGTTGCGACAGGTCAGGAAATAGCTAGAAATACATAAAGTACTCTGTCTATAGGGATAACTCAGCTAGATATTCAAGGTCGAGTAAAATTACTATCGATTATACTAATTTAAAAAAACACGAGTTTCTTTCAAACACCGCGACGCCACAGGATACAGATTTATAGCTACACAAAAATATGTTTATGAGATACACGGTGTAAAATCGATCGGTCCAATTTCTGTGTCTTCGAACAGACCCGCGGGCGGTCGATTGGGGGCCATACTTAAGTTTTTATTAACACAGTGACCATTCGGGTCGATTTTTATGGTGACGTGGGCGTGCAGGGTCGTTCGTATCTCAGCCGATGGTTTATTAATTTATAAAACGGTATTAACGGTTCTTGTCACTTGGGTACCGTTGGGACCCTTTGGAACCAATGTATGTGAAGTGATAAGTCTTGTATGATCTATAGGTGTTAGAGATTAGGTCTCGTGCGTGAATGGACTCGTAAAAGTTGATTCTCGAGAAAATGTATTGTATTGTATTGTTGTGGCACACAGTCGTGAATCGTGATGGTGTGTTTGTGTTTTGATTAGAAAATTCGTTTAATATACCTTATAAAACTTGTGAAAGTTTTGGATTAAGTATATGTTTCCCGAATGGCCATTGAAGTTTTTCTTTAGATTTAATGTATAATTGAATGTAGGTATTTGTATTTAGATTGAATTCACGTATACCAGAATGTTTTCGGAACCAACCCGCTGCTAGATTTGGAAGCCATTTCATAATTCACAATTTGCCGTGCATACTCCCAGCATTTGAAGGTTGCATCCTCAGCTGCAGTGTATATATGTACTATCATTCATTTCGAGTAGGTGTCACGGACAATCGACCATGCACACCCTGGTGTCAGAGTTCTTCGGAACCGCCTCTCGGCCTCTGACGTGGTTCCTTTAACGACTACCAGATATTCTTTTATATACACAATATGTAAAGAAAACCCTGTCCGATCCTTGAAGGGGTGATTCAGCCCGTCGATATGAACAACTTTTCCTATGGGATCAATGCTGGGAAGTAACTAGAAAAATTTGAAGTTGGTTTAATTTTTTAAAGTTACATCTGTTCACCTAATAATTAATTCATCGTGTAATGTGCACGATGAATTGATGATTAGGTATACGTCGTATCTTGCCTTGGTCAACATAAATACCAATTAACTTCATTCATGCGTCGTATGCAAAGTAATGTTAATCTAATAAGCTCACACACGGTCACGTGTTGCACTACACATGCATCTAACATGCAAATGTGTACCAATTTGCTAAATGCCACTTAAGTACAATTAATTATGCATTTTCCTGCGCCGCCATAGTGCCTTTCCTGTCGTTACGAGGGCGGCCATTTGCAATATGTTAATAATGACCGCACTAATGTGACGAAATGTCATTTATTATGCTGTAAATAAATGTTTGGGTAAAATCCATTAATGGTTGCCCCAATTTACTGATACCGTTAAGGTTATTAGGTCAGGCAGGGGTGTCGTGTCACCCTCAACTGCCTGTCAGGTGGTTGCATGCAGGTATGGCATCGGGTACGCGCGTCTGATCTCTCGCTAATTGCTTTTCCCCATTTGTCCGAGTAAGTAGTATCACCACCACCACCATCACCATCAGGTCCTTTTTAGTCTCCACTACAGGAGCGCGACCCTCTCTGTACTACTAGGGCCATACTTGGCCAGAGCAGCCAGAGGACTTGGCCTACACTCTCCACGCTGGCCAGACAGGTTTGGTGAGGTCTTTTAGATGTTTATAAGCTTTGTTTAGCTTGTTTTCCTAAGTCGCCTTCTACGGCATCCACGGGAAGACTTGGAATGGTCCTATTCTACTCTGCCGAATACCACACGGCGTCACTACGTCAAGTAATAAGTAGTATCACAATACCTTAATTCCCTTTCCAAATCCTAGGGCTTCCTATGCTACCGATGGGCAGCAGCGTCGTAAGCAAAAGAGGCCAAAGAAACTGGGCTCGCCAACCCGCCTGCCAAGCGTGGTGAATATGGCAATATCCCATGGAACGAAGAATCCCCGGTTAAAAATAAATACGAAGTGTCCACATTATTAGCTTCATAAGCTTATATCCCATGGAACGAAGAATCCTCGGTTAAAAATAAATACAAAATACATAAATTAGCTCCATAAGCTAAATCCTCATATTATTCACACAAATAAATCAAAACAAATCGTCCATCAGGGTGAATCTCAAATCGGCTTATCTTGAAACCGTGCGGCTTTGAACTGCCTATGAACTTGCCGCCTCGCGATAAGATGCAGTCTCCCAGACTCCCAGCACTTGCATCTGATATGACGTCATACGTGGGCAGAAAAATATTACAATTCCAACAGAACACGATTCTAAGTCAAGCTGCATATTCTTTTTAAACATTTCTTTCATTAGTTCAAACTGTGTGGATACATATTATTCCACAATCATTAGTTCCACCTAGTGATAAATATGGCTTTAAATATTTTCTTGCCTCCCAAGCTGCTACTTGCTTTTCATCCGAGTGAGTAGTATCCCAATATCTTTCATTCCGTTGCCAAATCCAACAAATTCCTACTCTTTCCTAGCTTAAAAATGCTTGCAGTGGGCAGCGTTTGAAGCACAGAACAGAAGCCAACAAATCTGCGCTCGCCAACCCGGCTGCCAAGCATGGTAAGAATGGTAATAGCCTCCCATGGAACGAGGAATCCTTGGGAGAGGCTCTTGTCCAGCAGTGGATTTTTTGTGGCTGTAATGATGATGATGATGAATGGTAACATTCGAATATCACACTGAATTTAAATAACTATAATTAACAGGATAATGAAGTGTCGAAAGTGACTAAGCGTTAAACCCTGTCATGATGTCTCTCTTACATCCGCTTAATTAGACAGAGACGTACACAGAACTCGTGGCTTTAATGGGCGTTTAATCAAAGGGTGACAGCGGAACGAATCCTGGTGATGAGGATTACAGCTTTCGGTTCAGTTCTTTAGACGCCATGCCGTCTATTCAAACACAATGATGCCTAAAATTATAATCTGAAAAAATAACGGCTGTATTAACGGTTATATTAGAATAAGACCTTTTATCATCATCCAATTGGAAAGCCAGAGCCGTATTATAATACTGATTTGGACCTAATTATTTTTTTTTCTTTGTTATAATGGCAGAAGACACTAGCCATTATGAGAAAAAATTCATTTCTCTATCTATTCTTATCGGGTTCAATAGATACATCCCTACGACAGACAGACAGCGCAGTAATACAAGTTCCGTTTTTACCTTTTGGGTACCTAGGAACCCTATAAAAGATAGGACATGCAGTTTTAAAGTTATCATTATTAATTTTGCTTAACCTAAATAATATAAACTTATTGAAATCACCTATCAATTACTTACGATAACAGCTCCATTCATCTCACTACCGATGAGCATTTGTGCCGCTAAGAACACATGTACCGTTCGCATTTCACGCCCACTGACTATCAAAATCTCGCTTGTATGAAATTTCATCGCTTTTACTGAAGCCGTGGTTCGTTGACCTCCGCTTTTGAACCCAGGTTCATGACCGTTCCGGGCGTTTAACTGCAAAAAAGTAAAGTCGTCTGCCAGATGCAAGCCAGCGGTTCTTTTGATCGCAACGCCGCGCGGGTGTCCGCCGAATAAACACGAGTTCGCATAATATTACCCCTCGCGGTACACCGAGCTCGGTCCTATATTGTTTGACGTTTAAATTCCTCTTGAGCAATTTATGGCAAGATTCTGAGCGGCTCGAGACGCGGGAATAACGTCTCTAATAAATTCTTGATTTTTTTCTTTTTGCGCGAACTCGAGCGAGTGTAAACAACATTCCGCGTTCCATTTTTGTCACAAATCGTAAACGTCTACTTCAAATTCATATGTAACTTTTATGTAACATAACACTCGGTGCATAAATAACGACTCGAACGTGAACTTTTCCAAAATAACAGTCTTCCCACACCGAAATGCCGAAGTGAAGTCGTAAAAGGCTCGCAGAATATTGAAAATTCCGAAAACGTGCGAGAGTTATTTCAAAAGGAGGTTGTTGTAAATCAATCCGACATCCTGTGTTCTCGATATATAAATAAACATAATGACAAATGTGATATATGTAGATAAATACAACAATTGAAACGCCATTCGGTCTCCGTATGAGAGCTAGGCTTTTTGTACCATTCTAGATTGTTGTATTCGCCACGGTTCACTTACTAGTTCCGTGATATGGGAAGATGATATACTAGATAAGTCCAAATGATTGACATGAGACGCAGCCTTGGGTCCAAAGGAAATTCCATTTGCTGGAATATAGCGGACGGAATATAAAGACGCGAATTTAAATACATGACCATTTTTCTTTGTCAATTCTTGATAAATGAGTTATATTACAATATTGAGTGGAATTTGTGTCTTGTTAGTCTGGCATCATTTCAAATGTTATATGATATTACTTTGCAGAAAGAAGCAGCGTTTTTTAACGTATATTTAAAACATCCATTTCAGTTAAATAAATATGAGAATTAACAATATAAAGAGAATAATATAAAAAGAAAACAATATGAATATTTTTGTAGATTAGAAGCTGTGGACTTGTGTTTTAGAAACGGTCATAAAAGAACTTATATTGAAAACAATAAAACAGACAAAATTGAGCAAAGAAACATCTTGTTTCTCCTCTAGCAGAGACACGTCTCCAAACTGGTATAAACGTGAAATATCGTCTCAATAAAAATTTGCTCGTAAAGCAGATGGCGAGTCGCCAACTCCTGTGGCTTCCACCTCACAGGCAGCTCGTCGCGCCGGCGCCTGCCTCTCATACAATATTAATACTGCGACGGCGTCGATTACTGACAATAATTACCGATCCGGGCGGAAAAAATGCTGACAGCCGCAGATACGCGATAGATTAGAAGAAAATGGCTTGTGACCAGGATTTCGATCGCGGAATAGTATTTATGATTTGCAGTCTTGTTACTTGTTCATCGTCTACGCTTTAAATATGGTCTTGGAAGAAATGAGAATCTAATGATTTTAGATAGTTACCTCTTTTTGTAAAATGTGTATCTCGTAACTTTCTCCATTTTTTATTTATCAAATTTGAGCTACCACTAAAAATTTATTTATTGAAAGGGGAATTCGGATGCGACCGGAACGCTCAGGGCAGAAAGAGAGCTAATGCTGAAATCATAATAATTTCAAGAATTAATATAGCACTTGCGTCATCTTAATTTAGAACCGATAAAGTGTATTTTATGTTGATTATCAAATACCGATAAAGTGTATTTGATGTTGATTAAAATATGGACATAAACGCTGTAATTTCTCATCGTAAGCGGAAAGATAAACTAGAAAACGGCATCGTTGAAACGTCAAGAAATATCAGCTCCGATATCTCTCCAGCTGCCTTCAAGTCTCCATATCAATTAGCTCATAATTAATGACAGAAGTCATCCATGCTTTCGCTTGCAGCTACCCGGCGATTGCTCTATTACTCGAGATGGATTTAAATATCACCATTTGTCTCTTAGATTGCTGTGATTTGTACTGCGCGAAACGCTGGAATGTTCTAGATTGTAGCAATGTATCTCTCGTCTGTGATTTATGCCAAGCCCTCTATTTTCGTGTCTCGTTATGAGCTCTGTGGTCGTTCGCAACTACAAACAAATAATGTGAACTTCCTCTAACGATTATGTTGAGATGTTGTATTATCCGCTTCGAATTTTCTCAAAATATCGACTCAATTATTTGTATGTAGAAAGTTTTTGGGAACTTGAATCTGTACTAAAATCAGCGCAAAAGATTTTCCTGCATACAATGTTGGCAAGCGTTTCTCCATACTCACAGTCAAAGTGTTACAACGTGGAAGTAGGCATCACCATGTACGACTGATAAGAGATAAAAAATGCAGTAACATCAAAACGAAGCGAGCTGCTATCGGAAAGGCGTAGCCGCCGTTTTTCTCTACGCCTTACAGGGCCGATGTGCGCTCTCGAGACACTTTTTTGCACCAATAAAGCCAACAAATTATGCCTTTAACAGTAATTAGACGATCTCCACAGCTTTCTAGGCAATAATCCGCGCAGTGTTTACTTGACCCGTCACACATTTACCACGAAAGTTGTTGACGATCAAATGTGACACCCTCCTAATATGTCTTGGAAAGATAATAGCAAAAGAGGGTCAATGGATCTTGCTGAACGCTGTAAGGTATCGGTGTCCTATTAACATTATTGATTGTTTTCTTAGCACCGTGTAGTGGGTTGACAATGACATCTTTGTTAACATTAACTTTCTATTGATCACCTAAATAATGTTCAATATCCTATATATTTGTCTCTGAATCAGTATCTTTGTTTCATTCATTATAAGTTTCATATTTATCTTCGAATGTCTTTTCTTTACACACACGACAATTGCGATGTAAATATAGATGCGTACAAGCAATATCTCGTGCGATTATTGTCGGCATGTGACATTTCGTAACGCAATATGTCATTAATTATTTATTTAACATTCGCAATGCGTCGAGGCGGCGCCCCGGGCACGCGCCGTCCGTATGCCGACTATTCTCGTGTTTATTATTGATTTATCGATCCATTGCATCGATTAATGTAGATCTGTCCCGAGGTTTAACATTATTATCGATTAGCAATTATGCATGTAAAATATCGACGTGATTGCTAACGTACATACGATTAGGACCTAAAAGGAATTGTTGTGTGCTCGCAGTTGTTGTGCTTTAATTATATGTAATGTTAAAATTATGTGTTGTTTTTCTCCACAAACAAGTTTATTAGCGACTGGTAAGAATATTTATTGGAATTCCGTTGGATGTGAAACACGTGACATACAACGCATTGATGTTTGGCCCCGGGCTGCAGCGAAATAGTTCGAAATCGTATGTTTTATAATAATTACTATATAGAAATAGAATCAGAATAATTTATCTGCAAAAAATATAGTGATTTGCAAGAAATATTCACTCCGTTGTAACTTTTGTCAATATTCGTTTCTATTTCTGCTCTAGAGTACTTTAGTTATGTACATATATATTAAGTCTCTTTGATTTTACATAAATGATATTTATTGACGGGTGTAACGACACTGGCGATGTCGAAGTGCGGCGCTTGCGGTTACTGTCTCGACACTTAAATTGTGAGAAATCTAGTTTGTTACACACTTTATTGTAAGGCAGTAAAGCACTGGTATTATTGCTGTGAGATGTTTGTGAGCCGTTAGCATTAATTTAAGTAAACATCATCAATATCATATCATCAATACTAATAATAAATCTGTAAGGGTTGGTCATGGAGTAAGTTACTTTGTTTTCAGAGATATCGTGTTTATAAGCTCTGTGATACTGAAACTTATATTTTTTGTTTATTTTGCATTCAGAATGCTATTTTGATATAGGTACTAAATAAAATATGGTAAAAAACCACGCGGGTGCGGTTTTAACCAGCGACCTTGTCTATGTGGGACCTACGCTCTGCCAATTGAGCTACCGCATGTTCAAACTTCGGCGCGCGTGAAATTTTCTCACCATATTTTATTTCTTCCTTTAATAAGACTACTTTATATTGTTATAGCCGTGTGGTTTCCGGCAGAGTAGAATAGGACCACTCCTAGTCTTCCCATGAAGGCCGTAAGAGGCGCCTTAGGAAATACAAGCTATACAAAGCTCATAAACATCAATGAGATCTCTCCAACCCGTCTGGCCAGCGAGGAGAGTGTAGGCCAAATCCTCTGTCTGCTCTGGCCAAGTATGGCCCCGGTAGTACAGAAAGGGTCATGCTCCTGCAGTGGAGACTAGAAGGACCTGATGATGTTGTTATAGCAAATTTAAAATATTAAAAAATCGAGGCACATAATGACGATATTTTATACAGGAATCATTTGATATCTTCACAATGTCGTCTACGATTCTAAACATTTCTTGCTCAATCATCGCAGTATGAACTGAATAATTTATGTGGTATTTCACTTAGCATAATGGCCTAGGAACAGACTGCGGATGTCTGGGGAGCCTGCGATGCCTGTTATTACTGGGTCGTTGGGCGGCTATTAGCAATTGTGCTTGTGTGGTCGAATGCCAAGCAAATAGGTAACTTGATTAGAGAAAATATCACATGTTCTAGTTAAGAAAATATGGAACACAGGTTATATACATAGTTATTGTTTAATTTTATAATGTTTATGGCTAGCTCCATGGCGCAGCGGTCAACACGCCAGCCTGCGACACGAGGGTGCCCGGGTTCGATCCCCGGTCAGGTCAAGATGGAAAATGATCTTTTTCAGATTGGCCTGGGTCTTGGATGTATATCTATATATGTATTTGTTATAAAATATAGTATCGTTGAGTTAGTATCCTATAACACAAGTCTCGAACTTACTTTGGGGTTAGCTCAATCTTTGTGATTTGTCCGTATATATTTATATATTATTGTTTCATCTTAATACCTTACGGGCTAGCAGGGCCTAAAGTCGTAAGGCCCAAAAGCCACATTTAAGGTGTTGGTGGGCATATAAGGTGGGGAAATCCCATTATTGACATGATTCTTTAGATTTTCGCCCATTGCTAGAAAGAAAACATAGAATCCACCAGCTGCCAATGTTCTCATTGTTACATCTCATCCCGCGCAGACCGTAAAAGCTGGCCGAGAACTTTACGGTTTGAGCGTGATGAGAAGCAGGGTAAATTCTCCTTATTTTTCTGTACTCCCAGACTAGCATAGAAGAACCTATAAAATACAAGAAGAATACAGGTCAATATAACTAAAAGACAAACATTAATAACGCCTAGAACTTTAAAACAGTAAAACAAGTAACTTAATTTAAAAAATCTTAAAATCCCGACGGACCATTGACCCAGCGCCAGCTATTTTACAAATTAGGAACTAAGTTTATCAATTTACTATTTATAAATCGTTGGATTTATGTCTGTAAAATTGATAAAAATACAAATCTAATTGGGCCTCATTCTTTAAAATTTGTCAAGCCATTGGGGTAAGAAAGTAACAACTCTTTGCAAGTTTTTGCCAGTTTACGTTCGCCAAATTGATATTTTACTGACGTCACATAGCCTATCCAGGGAAGAATACGAATGATATGACACATTACACTTCATAGGCTACAGACATATATATACATATATAGGTACATACACACATACATACGCGCGAAAAACATTACCCTCCTTCTGGGTAGTTCAGACATTAGAATATTTGCTGTAAATGTAAGCGAAGACTTCTAAAGTTATATAGGTACCTACTACAGTTATATAGCCGAACGCAATGAAAATAAACTATCGATAGTAACAATCCATCTACCGTTAACAATTCCCCATAAGCATCGTTTCCGACGTTAACACAATCTCCCGTAAGTGATTATTAAATTCTGAAAGATGCTCAGATAGGTTCCCAACCAGGGTTACAGGGATCGCGGCGGCGGATAGCCACAGGTACTTATTTGCCAGGTCGGCAACCGGTCTAGGGTCAATTTACAAAAGCCGTTAGGACCCCTTTCTCACGCCTCTAAAACAATCCTATACAAATATTTGTACCCTTTATCCAATATTGATCTAAGATCGTGATATTTTTGTTGACCCACTTTTTCTAATCGATTTTACTCCGAACTTGAAGTCAGGGTTGACGACCAAGGTTCACGGACGAAATGACATTAAAAGATAATTTTTTTTGTCCACAAAAACTGAAATCTATTCAGTTCGTATTTGGAGTTTAACTGGCTGCTCTAAAATTTTTATCAATCATAAACTTATTACTATTGAATAAAGTATGTTTTTTGATTTTCCCCACTGTTGATGTTGATTATAGCAGCTGTGTCCGGGTCGTAGGTCTTTATCGAAAATAAAAATCTTTACTGGCGATGAGTTTTCATCATGCTTAGGTTAGTCCTATCTTGCCACAGTTTGCGTGGTTTCTTGCTACTTATCATCGATATCTGATATCTCAATAGTTTCACTTGCCTAATAGAAATCTCAAAAGTCGATTGCAGTTTTCATTAAGGTTATCGCAATAAATATGATTTCTGTCACTGACAACTGGAGCGTTTCTCACGTGAATTTTCAGATATCTTTCTTTAGTCGCTTGATGGTCGTGTCCAATTGGAATATTTGATTACGAAATGTGGTAATTCTCGGTGATGACAGTGTCAGTCAAGGTGAAGGGCGGTTAGGTTGTGTTGCGACATCAGCGTTTGTCCGGTCGTGCGGGACGCTGGCCCCGGCGCCATCCTTTGCGGTTTGTGTTGCGTCACCAAATTGGGGACCATGGCATGCCTGTGGTTCTTAACCCCAGAGTAGTCCAGTTATCGTTATGCTCTATGACTTGACAATTTTGACTTTGCTTTGTTGTAATTTCCCGCTACGCTTGTCACTGGTGTGGTTTAGTACCATGATGGGATCTTTGAACTTATATATTAACTTGCGCTCTCTGTGGCTTGTCCATTAAAAAGACACGAAAAATAAGTAGTAAATTAAGAATAAAACAGCATCTTTAGTCTCAGTCTCTTTGTAGTTAATTACACAGTCGTCAGCCTTGTCAATGTCTGAGAACAAGAGTAAAGCACCCTCAACAATGACGATTGGCGAGGTTGTCTCGGCAGGGATGATGCTGCGTTTTGGCGTCCATACGTGGTTGGTCACGCATGCGTGGCTTGTCTAGACCGGCATTTAGTGGTTTCTGTTTTTAAGCGACTTTTGGTTCACTGACTCCACGAAGGTTATTGATTTGGACCATCGTTCCAGAACGATAATTCAATGTCGGCTTGTTTATGTGCAACATAAATAGTTTTAGTGTACAACATACAATAAAACCAGCAAATGTAGAGTGCTTTGGCCATTTTAATGAAGTGGATTTGATGATTTTTATCTCGGTATTTGGACACACCCAAGGTGATCATAGTTAACAAAATCCTCGTTATTGTGCGCCCAAAAAACATCTCAACGGCCTTACATTCCATCAATTAATCTTATTGCTCAGCGTTTCGCGTTTACCTCAATTATCCGATCGTTATTTTTGGAGTATTTCTAATTCATTTGGCGCTTCCTTGACCTGAAGCAAAACAAATTGGTATTAAAAATTTACGCTGGCAAATTGCGCACGCATCCATTCCAGTTTCGACGTGATCATTGTCTTCTCTGCGTTCCGTATTTAGTTTTCCCACGACCTGTGCTCTACTTGGGAAATTACTATATTTCACTTGTTCATAGTGCGTTCATTACGTGCGTGGAGGTGCGAAAGTCCATTGTGTACATTCTATTAGCGAGCTGGCTTGAACTCGCTTTCCATCTTAATTTTAGACCTTCAATTATTCCAGTTTTTACAGAACTTCAAATTGATGTTTCGAGTTTATAATTTTCGTTATTGTTGCTTGGTAATTGTAGGTTTAGCGAGTTAATTTAAAATTTGTTTGGGTAACTTATAAACTGCCTATTGGATAGCGACTGTTCAAAGTCGGTGGAATTCACGTTATCTAATGAACGCGTAGTTCGTGGCCAGGTCAATCGGGGACAAGGAACGCGTGGGTCGCCTGAATGGCCGTTACGTGAATGGGCCCCTTTAATGGCAGCCGGCGCATGAATGGGACTCCCATTCAGAAATGCAGACGCAGGACTTGTGACTTTTGACGTCTTTGAGTCGAGCATATTTGCAGTTCCAGGTTTACATTGTTTTGTATTTGTCTTTGGCTCTTGTCGTATTGAACTGTCTTTCAAAATAATTATATCCTCGCAAGTTATGTTCGGTACCGTAAAAATAATTATGTTCAAAGCTAAATACCTGCTTTAATTTCAAGCGATTTCTCAAATTAGATTGCCTGGAAGATATTGCAATGCGATAAGGCTGCTTTTTGCTTATTTTCCTCAGTTTAGTTTGTATTGTTTTGTCTATTTTCTATGTGCAATAAAGGATTTTCTATCTATCTATTTTACTAATATTATTTATTCATCTCAATAAGTGCTGTACTTAAAATACATGCATAATAGTCAATTTATTCAAATGGATAATAGATATTCTTAAGTGGTTCTTCAAACAGTGATCATAAATATCTTAATAATTTCGCCATAAAATTTATAAATTGGCCGCCAGTCGCCTTTGGCTCGTTGGCGCTCTTTCCATAAGTGGTGTAAGTACCCGTAAGGCAGACGACACCCGCGCCTAAAAAGGATTTATTGCTATTAATACATTTAATTGGCGCCTTGCTTCACCTGCCATATTAGTTAATAAATACCCGTAATGTGCAACTATAAAAATAAATCTAGGTGTGTGGTATTTAATCAAAGCAACACCTGCATTAGAATCGATTAAAGTAAATACTTTCCAGCATAGAAATAAGGACAATTCAAGTGAATTAAATGCAAATATGGTCTATTAGATAAAGCTTTTGCCAAGGCTCGGTGAATATGACCATATTGTGCTAGATCTTAATGCGATTATTTTTTCTGTTTCCTACGATTATTCAAATGAAGATTGAGTGCTTGCGACTATTATAAACAAAGTTGCTAATGCTGTCAACTGTTGTGTTTTCCATTAGTCAGGCGTTAACTACGCTGACTGAACACATGTTAGCAAACGAATCATTTAAAGGGTTAAATGTCTCAAATACATAAAAGTAAGATAATATAAATAAAAATAAAACCGGTCAAGTGCGAGTCGGACTCTCGCTTTAAGGGTTCCGTACCGTTATCTATAGTAAGTTAAAAATTATTAAAAATACTTTTATTATATGATGTAACAAAAAAATTTTTACCTTTCGCAATTTTCCCTTTATCTGTGCTATAAGACGTTGCTTCATACCAAATTTCAAGATTCTGACGGGAAGTACCCTGTAGGTTTTGACTCCGAATTTGGAAAAAACACGAAAAGCGGCATAATCGGCAGTATCTTTTGATTGCATTGGCTTAGAAGTTAGATTTTTTCACAGCTCAAAGGGACAGTAGACCTGAGTATTTGATATGAATTCATTTTCATTTTCATTTTCTCGTAAATACAATACATACCCGTGAGTCAAATCGAAACAACGAAATGGTAAACTACAACATGTAGAAAAATAATTTCCCTTCTTGTTTAGCTTCTAGCGTTTTTACCACAATTGTCATTGGAATTTTGTAAATAATTTGGATTTTAGATTTTCATTCATTATTCTTACAAGCATAATCATCTTTTTTTGCTGGCAACTCTAAGCATTGGAACTTCGCACGTTTCAAAAATACGAACAAACTGGACAACTCAATGATTTTATTGTATTAGTGACAGATCTATCAACGAGTTCAGACATTGAGCTCCCGATCGAAAGCCTTGGGATCCTAATATGACCTGATGGATGACCTGTGCTTGTGTGACTCTCCCAGTTCTCCATAAAGCATGTCTTTGCTACATTGCATGAATAACATTGAATTACGTGGAGTGTGACTTAACGTGACGCCCATGTTGTCACGGCACGTCGCGTCATTATTTCCACGTTACACGGTACATTAGTGTCGACAATGAAATCTACGGGACATTTCATTATCGACGTATTAACTTCAGCACGGTTATTTATACTTTGAGTATAAATAGAAAAATTGTCGATAAACGAAATTGATATATTGCTATCAATTCGCTTCTTTAGTTTCATCCTATCTTCAATTTCATCGTTTTGGTGTATTTTTTCTTTTCATGACGACAATCTAATTTACGATTCAAGATAAATAAATATTTCTTCGCTACTTCTATTAGTCTACTATCGTACTAATATTATAAATGCGAAAGTTTGTTTGTTTACTCAATCACACAAAAACGGTTGAATGTATTTGTATGAAAATTTGCACTTATAGGATACTTTTTATCCCGAAAACATGTTTATCTTTTGCAGGATTGCACGCAGGCAAAGAATATATATGTTACGGTTAGAGTGATTAATTAAAAATTATTAATAATTGTCTATCATTATTAATAATTACCGAAAGTACAGGTAAAAGTGAGAAATTAATCACATTTGTCGGTGATTATTAATAATGTAACCTTAGTACCGATAAATGTAATAACTACCGATAAAAATAAATGTACACTGGCGATTTTTTCTCGATCGGGCAACAGAGGTGCGGGCAGGGGTGGCGAGGCGGCGTGCGGGATGTGCGAGAGGCCACGCGAAGATTTGCCTTCTTAGATACTAAAACTGATGTAATTTTCCAAAACTACACCGAAAAAAACCTAGAAACTGACAATCACGTCGATTTATAATGAAAAGTCACGTCCGACATCTTAGATTATATAACTGACGTCATTTTCGAGATATGCGCCTCTAAACCCCAAGAACCTAGAAACGACACTCATGTTGGTTTATCATGAAAAGTCGCGCCCGCCATCTTGGATTACATAACTAAGATAAAAACCAAAAAAACGACCCCTTTGCAGGTTTTTCATGAAAAGTCGCGTCCGCCATCTTGGATTCCAAAAATTACATCATTTTCAAGATCTCCACCCTAAAATAGACACTTACATATTTTCGAGATTACAACCATGGGAACACCATGGTTGTAATCTCGAGGCCTTTTTACTTCTTTGATCACAAGAGGCCTTCTTGATGGTGATGACGAGTCTATAATTTTGCCATTTTATATTAATAGCAGGTGTCCGATCCTTGGCAATAACCTAGCACAAGTCCAGCCACATTTCAATCTCATAAATTTGTCTTTCATAATGCAATAGTTTCTGCTCCAGCCTAGACCTGTTCAAGGACATATCATACATTGGTATTTCCAGAAACAAGTTCTGGCTGGAGACCAACTTTACATCAACTTCTCCAAAGGGCCTCTACATGTTGAATATATCTCCACGCAAGCCTCTAAAGGACCGGTCCTTACCTTGACCGATAACACCCGTGAAACCAAAGGAGATACAAATAATAATACTAATAACGTTTTATTTTAGAAATACATTTCTATAACATAGGTTAGTACCAAAAATAAGCTTATAAACTAGGGTTAGTAAAGTGAGCCAAATAAAAATATTAAAAACTAAAGTTATTTTACATTGAGACGAGCATGTCTCGAGTCAACGTGGACTCTGTTCCAGTAGCTCGAGATAGGGCAGCAATAGCGACTCCCTTTCGCTGCCGAGAGGCTGTTCTCTCACTCTTTTAACTTTGTTAATTAAGAGTACAGATTAAGAGGTGATTATTGTTGTCAGTTTCTTTAGAACAAGTACCTACCTACCCTTGTTTGTGTGATCTGAGACAACCACTGTTATATGTGTCATATCTTACGAATAAGTAGTATCGTCGTCATATCATATTCTAAATAAATACCTGCTGGACTAATAACTTTGGGTTTTTAATAACTTTTACCAATGTGTGTAGTGAATTATTAATAATAACTACCAAAAGTAATTAATTTCAGTTTTTTATTCACATTTACCAAAACACGAGGTTATTATTAATAATGTTATAAAATTATTAATAATTTTCGATTAATCAAATTTACCGTAACATATACACTACGCAGGCGAAGCCGTGGCTAGTTACTATTAAAATTTTAAGTAACACTTAAAATCACACTCTTATTATCTTAATCTTAAAACGCAAATCTACATACAAAAACGGCTGCAGACAAACAGTGACTCTCTTGAATGGTCATATTAGTACTATTGTCAGTGACTTGTGCATTCATTATGTGTTCCTCAATATAACAAGCGTTTTCCTGCGCGCCGTTCAATATACTGTAAGACAGCTAATTGATGGGCGCCGGCACTCCCATTACGCGCATACACTTTGATGTAATTGATAGAAATGAGCTGATCAGATGAATCGTTAAATGGTGCATTAGAACTTAGCTATTTTTATCTAGTAATTTCACCATAATTTGTAATCAGGGATGATCAATTTTGGAAATGGTCACGTTAGACAGTGGACAAAGTCCGTAATTAGGATGCACCTCGTTTGCATAATTTGTTTCTCTTTCTTTACATCGCATTTTTTTTATCTCATATTTTGCACTTGCAGGACCTTTTTACCCGACTGTCAAGACGAGGTGTTTCGCGTGTACTTTTGTCAAATTATTTTCCTAAAAGTCCTTAAATACATTTTTTTATGGTATAGGACGGCAGAGCAAGCGAGTCACCTGATGGTAAGCGAACAACGCTGCCCATGGACAACTGCAACACCAGACTGTGTCAGGAGCGTTGCCGGCCTTTTAAGGCGTTGGGGGGCGGACATTGGGATTGGCATGGGCCTCCAGCTCTCTCACTCACCGTACGAAGCATAGGAGCGGTAAACCTTCTTACAGTTTATTAAACATACTTTACCGATTATGGTTTCCGCAACTTGTTAAACGTTTCTCCTCCCTAGATCTGCGTCTCGATCCCATTGTTTCGAAAGGAACCTGCCAACCCAGCCTCATTCCCGTAGACAATGCGTTGTACTATCATTTAACATACGGGCGACCTCTTTGAGGTCGTCGTATAAGTTGAAGCTTTGTGGGCGACGTTGTCTAGACTTGACCACCTCCTCGACGTAACGGTTAAGGAGAGTCTGACTAGAATAGTATTAGTAAACATACGTCAGAGGCCCAGAGGCGGTTCCGAAGAACTCTGACACCAGGGTGTGCATGGTCGATTGACCGTGACGCCTACTTGAAATGATGATGATGATGAGTAAACATACATGTAATTCCGGGTTTGAACTTTAAGCAAATGTGTGTAGTATTGTAACGAATATGGCCGTACATAACAAAGCTATATACTTTGTTAAGTGTTTAATACAGGGCTTGTTACCGGTACCAAATTCCCATTATAAGTACCGGTAAGTACCGATATTACTATTCTGTTAAAATTTTAACGGTAATATGAGGTACCGGTAATCTAGTATTTAACGGTAATAATATTGTTAACAGTTAACGGTAATTTTACCGCTACTTGTTACCGGTACCAAATTCACATTATAAGTACCGGTAAGTACCGGTACCTCTATTCTGTCAAATTTTAACGGTATTAAAATTGCGTTAATTTTACCGGTACCTACGCATTGTTGCCGTCTACCGCATGGGACTCGCTCGACTGTAAAAGTGCCGCCCTATTGTGGGCCCCCGCCTCACGCCGCACATGCACACCACGGCAACGACACACATTAACGAAATGATAATTCCCAATACGAGTACCGGTACTGTTTACCGGTATTTGGTACAGGTACTTCTTTCAATTACCGGTACCGTCGTTTTATTGAGGTACCGGTACCAATCCAATTACCGGTACCGTTGTATTATAGAGGTACCGGTACTTGATTTTTACCGTTACCAAATGTACCGGTACCAAACCAATTACCGGTACTGTCGTTTCATAGAGGTACCGGTAATGGATTTTTACCGGTATTCCAACCCCTGGTTTAATAGAAGTCTTTTTTTACTAAATGTTGAAGTAGGCATTTGTCTCCATCTCAACTGATGGTATGACATACTATTATTGAGAGAAAATAATTGATTGTTCATTTGTTTGCATTGAATAGACTCCGACCGATTTGAAAATTGCTTTCACCATTATTCCTACATCGGCTCTTCTCTTCCATGCTGGTTTGGTCCAAGCAACCCATTAATATTTTGATTTCGTTTTTCACCTAACGCCCACCAACATACTAAATGCGGCTTTTAGGTATTAAATACCTGGGCTCTGTCTACCCCGCACGGGAAAAAGAGGTGATATTATATGTGTTTATGACATAGGCTTAAGAATCCGTTCGTATGATATACACACATAGAAGGCATCTAATCAAGATATATTGTTCATGATTTTAATTCTATTGACAATTCGATCTTCGGATGACACATGCTTAGCAAGAAACCCACGGACGTCTAGAACTTTTCAAGTACGAAGGCACAACAGAAATCAACAAAATTAATAAATCATCGAGTCATCTAAGTAAATAATGATCGTATGTTAAAGCAATAAATCACTTATATTAAATTATGGCATGGTGCCGACCTTTCGGACAAATTGAATTGCCGCATCTCGTTAAAGCCATTATTAAATCAATATAAATATATAGGCACATATCACACAAATTGAGCTAGCCCCACAGTAAGTTGTGAACTTGTGTCGTAGGATACTAACTCAACGATACTATATTTTATAATAGATACTTATATATTTCAGATAAACATCCAAGACCCAGGGCGACCTGAAAAATATTGTTTTCCATCTCAACTTGGCCGGGGATCCAACCCGGGAATCCTCGTGTTGCAAGCAAATGTTAACCACAGCGCCACGGTGCTCGAAGCGATCATCAGTTTATTTCGACACCCGACAACTGATGAAACGCGGCGGTAAATTCCAGCGTTTTTGTCATTTCCCTACCAACTTAATTTTCTAATTGAATCTCGGCCTAATAGAAATTCGGAATTGCCAAACTTTTGATTAAACTAAATTATAACTTAACCGCAATTTCGCGATTCTATTGCAGCTGAATAAAAACTATATCGAATTTTTCATCACGACTATTGCCTCGGAGTAAAGAGAAAAAACGGCATTAAAAAGTTTTGCTTACATTTTTTAGTGGTTTGGTATAAGGCAAATATGAAGTACTAGTGACCAGCCCCGGCTTTGCACGGGTAGATATAGGTATTTCATTCTAAATAAGGATAATGTAGGATTCTAATGGTGAAAGAATTTTATCAAATCAGTTTAGTAGTTTCGAAACCTATTCGATACAAACAAACAAACAAACAATAATACTCAACAGCGAAAGGACGTCGTCATAAGAAATAATACTGTACAAATATATGCTCCAAAAGCTTACAATTTCAAATTATACCAACCGTAGAAACTTTACTGGTGAAAATATCACATATTTGTTATTCCTTAATTGAGATAAAATGTCATACTATCACGTCTTTTTCCCTTGCGGGGTAGACAGAGCCCAAGTCTTTAAGACATATAAGCCACGTTATGGAAATAATTACCTAATCTGATCTATTCTAACCTAAACAGAAACATAGAATTCTTTCGCATAGAAAGCACAGATTTAAAATTTGAACTAAATAACCAACCGGCACTTAAAAATATATAACCGGACTTCTGTCACGTCATTGAACCTTCCGTGCGCTAACTGATCATCTCGTTCATAATCAGGCTTAGGGTATCATTATTGGGCATCTATCATATAGGAGTTATCATCGTTTTGGACGGCGTGGGCGCACCTCAGGCCGGTGGTTGCTCCCACGCCTCGTGTTGCAACATGGACTGGCCAGTGACCAAATCTGACTTTTTGTCAGCGCTGTTAACACCTCACCACAATGTATGCTTAACCACCAGTGCGGGGGCGAGGATATGCATTTATGAATGTAGTTGGCAGGTACATGACAAGTGCGAAAGAAGTAATAACTCTGGGCAAGATCGGGATTATTATGTCTCCTGTCAAACTGTCTCAGTTATTCGACGATGAGGTATTATTTTATGTAAATAAATATATAGGGACATATCACACAAATTAAGCCCCACAGTAAGTTGTAAACTTGTGTCGTAAGATACCAACTCAACGATACTATATTTTATAATAGATACGTCTTGGATGTTTATCTATCTATACATATAAGTATATAGATAAACATCCAAGACGCAGGTCAATCTGAAAAAGAACGTTTTACTTCATGACCTGACCGGGGATCGAACCCGGGCACCCTCGTGCTGCGCCACGGAGCTCACCGATATGTTATTACTTGTTTATGTTTTCTTTGAAAAAAATTTAAGTTTCATAATAGTATTTAATTTATACACTTAATGGCGTGTATGCCTAGTAATTTAATTACCGTAATTTAATTTGTTAAATGCCTATTTTATGAACGATTTGTTTGTTTTATATGTAGTTAAATACCGTAATTATTTTACCTTGTGACAACTTGTGTTCATTAATTTTGTTTTTGTTTCAGGTAAGTCGATGACATGTATTTTTTCCTTTTTCGTCGACATCGGTAAGTGTTTCTGTATGGCTTCACACGTCGCTTGATTGATATTGACCCATTCAAATTAGTTTTTTTTAAGTTTCACAATGATTTACTGTTATAAGTCGTACTACCAGTTGAGTTGATAAAAAGAGCCAAACTTTGAGATGTCGAGAGACAGACGATTTCCTTTGTATAAAATTGTGTGCTATTTGATACTTTGTAAAAAAAACTCTATCACTTTTTAAACTATTTAAGAATTAATGGAAGGAAATAACGCAGGACCGGACTGAATGGAAAAAGTGGAGGGAAGTCTTTGATCAGCAGTGGGACACATGATGTCTCGAAATAAATAAATTTAAACTTTCACGGTTATCAACATTAGTATGAAACATATTGATTCATAGCTCCTTCGTGATCATGATCCATGTAACTTGATCGAAAAATCGAAAACTGGCAAGACTACAGTAAATATTTCGTTAAATATTCCGATATGTTCCATACTGATTCATCTCTTTTTTCTATCCCTACTAATATTATAAATGCGAAAGTAATTCTGTCTGTCTGTCACCTTATCATGCTTCAACCATTGAACCAATTTTGATGAAATTTGGTATGGAGGTAGTTTGAGAAGGATGGACATAGGGTACCTTTGATTCCGGGAAATTCTACTGTTCCCGAGGGATCGTCATTACCGCGGGTGGAGCCGCGGGCAATAGCTAGTACATAAATACATACATACATAGTATCACGTCTTTTTTCCCTTGCATGGTAAATAGAGCCTAGGTCTATAAGACCTGAAGGCCACGTTCAGCATGTAAGTGGGCATTAGGTGTAAAGCGGAATCAAAATAGTGATGGGTTGCAAACTTGCAATAGCTAGTATGTTGATATAAACAACTGTCTTATTAAATTAAGAAATATGTAAAAAAAGAAATATAGAGAAAAAGTATCAAGCGGGCGGGATTTGAACCTGCGACTTCAGGTCGCAGGTTGAAATCCCGCCCGCTTGAAATTTTTTCATCATGTTTTATTTCTTAACTTAATAAGAGTATATCAATATATTAGCATTGTGAATGCAAAATATAACACTTAAAAATATAAACAACTGTCTTCAAACAATGTTAAACTGAGCTGGCCGCACCACCCAGCAGGCGCTCATTAGAGCGTTTGTCCGCAGATTGACTGTGACAATGGGCCGTTAATTGAACTTGCGACGTCCAGCCACTGCTGCGCTGTTCTGTTGTGACGTCAGTTGTAAAATGTGAATGCCATTCACTATAAGACAAAGTTGTATATCAAAAGTTGCAATATTAGTTGCAATATTCACAGGACTATTTGTCGACACTGCATTCTCCTAGGCCTTGTTGCAAAAAAGAAAACAAAATGTCAGACCTCCCATTGAAATTAAATCAGCTGATGCTCAATTTGGATGATGGTTATTTTTTTATATATTCAGCGTGATTCTGAACCCCCTAGCCATATTGAAATCTGGGAAACGGAATACCTAATGGAATACAGAATTGTAAGAAAAAAAGGTAAAAAAGAACAAAATAAATTTATCCTTTCATAGAAATTCGACCAGCTAATCGGCGACTTTGTATGGGAAACCTAATTTTCTTTTTCGTTCAATACCATTTTTTCTTGCAATTCTGTGTTCTATTAGCGATTCTGATTCCCAGATTTCAATATAGCTAGGGGGTTCAAAATCACGTTGTAGTATATATCCTTAAAGAAAAGATGTTTGGATTATCAATAGATCCTATCCGTGAATATTACAAGAGGAACACGATAGCCTAGTGGGGGGCTGAGCATTAGTGCTTACGGATATTAAGCAATCCTGGGCGCGGTCTTCACTTGGATGGGTGACCACAAATGGCATAAAAATATCTCGAGTTTCTCCGTGCTTGAAAGCGCTGTGATCATTGATGTGCAGTCTTACAAACTATGTCAGATACCTATAGGCCGCTTGAAGATCTCGCTCGCATCTAACACCAGTTTGTCGGATACACACATACGAAAAGAAAAACAAGCATTGAAAACAACAGATTGTGTAGTGTCCCTACAATAGAATTTATCTATTTTGTTATGTCTTTACGCTAGCCATATCTTTGTTGTGTAACCTCTTCCCATTTGTGTGCCTCTAGATAGGACCTTTAATGATTTAAAATTTGCTGTATAACGTCTGTTATCTCCAAAAAAATGATTTTCGAATGTAGTGCGCAAGTCTTTACAATCAATATAATACTAGAGGCAGAGGATTATAATTAATATAATAATAGTTGTATTATATTAATAGTAATCTTCTGGTATAGAAAGATGGCTCTTCTCTGTTTAATTATATTGTACTGTGACATTTGTGCTTAATATTGTTTCTCTGTTTGATCACTTCTCTGATTCACATTCTTGACATTTACTCCAACTCATGACGTGACCATTTCAGATAACACGAGACCCCACTTTATTAGTGTTTTGTTCTCTATATTTTTTGTCCATATCTGTATTTTCGTAATCCTCGATTTACATAAATATGTTTGTGTTATAAATATAAACGGCGCCACAATTCGTTTTATTTTTCCTGTCAGCTTGTTATAAGCTTGTATAACTGATTTTATCGTTTCTAGCAAAAAGTGCTTCTAAATTTAAGATCAGAATTTGAAATGCGTCTGTCACGAATATGTTTTAACTGTTTGTAGATTGTGTATTATGATATGTTAATTAACATTAGATATTCGTAGATAAGCGACTGAGTTATAATAATTGGGTACTAACGTCAGTAACTGTTAATTCCTAGTAAAATTTTGCTAAGGAAAGTCAAAGTCAAAGTCAAAGTTTTTTATTCAAAATTGGATACATGTATCTCTTTTAGGAAATAGGTAAACCTTTCAGTAGGCTTTCTTATGTCTTCTAATTTTATAAATATTTGGTAAAGAAAGAAAGAAAGAAAAAATGTTTATTTGGCACATATAGGTAAAACAATACAAACAATATACACATGACAAATCAATGGTACTTCACTCAACACAGGCCAGCCTCTGGAATTTACCTTATCACACGATTTTTTTTCCGTTGCCGCTTTGCAACTTTCTCCTGCTGTCTCCGATTTGGACGATGAAGGACTTTTGTATAACTATAACTTAAAGTTTTTGAATTTTTTTGTCTAACTTTAATGTCGATGGCTCGGGAACAGTAGAATTTCCCGGCATGAATGGTACCCTACGTCCTTCCCCGGGCCTTAAACCTTCATACCAAATTTCATCCAAATTGGTTCAATAGCTGAACGTGAATAGGTGAGGATAGAGAGTTACTTTCGCATTAATAATATTAGTATGGAAGTATGGATGGATAAATAGAATTATATTAGCAATAAATTAGCTTTTCTTCAATTTACACTCTGTGCTCGATTGTCCTCGCGACGTGACTCAGCATACGTCCATATGTGACGAGATGTGGGCGCCAGCAGCTAATCGATAACTAACTCATCTCACACTGGAGATAAGTACTAAAATATAATTATCTCTTGTTATATATATTGTACAACACAATGAGGTTTGCGAATTGAGCCGGACATATTTGCTCTCCTAAATTTATAAGAAATAAAAAAGGATTAGTTTTTTTATATTGTCCACATATCCTTAGCTTATCTACGATCTTCAAATTGGCAGTATGAGGTTGGCTACAGGTCCTTGAGACCTATGATGATGATTCACGTTAACACCATCTTCCTCCCAGAAAATCAGTTTCTTCCAGTGTTTTATGCCCTATCAATAATTTGAATTAAAACCCTAAAATTCTAATCCAACATGGTCATGATCAAACATTTGCAGCTGAATGCTTTTGCTTTAGCATATTCGCCTCCGTTCGCGTATTTACGTTCCATTTCTGTCAGTAGCTTTTAAAAATATTTGTATTTTATTTCTTTGTTTACCGCTAAAGCACTTATAAGGCATGTCCTTTGATGTAATTTGCATTTTGTATAAGATAAAGGCTATTGGCAAATTAAGCTGCGCAGATTTAAACAAGAACATTTAAAAGTAACTTTTAATTTATCTGATAGACATCGTGTGGATGGGAAAGTCTAAAAACCCGAGGATGGATATGACGTTCAGCCAACCTACTCGCTAACTTATCACAACTACGGTGTACAACGTTTTCATCGTTACTTCAACACTCATTGCGACTTTCGTATGACTGACTATTTTTATTTAATATATATAAATTGAAATGAATGTTGAAGTGACCATGAAAACGTTGTACATCATAGATGTCTAATATTTTGCAGAAGCCAGAGATGAGAGAAATCATCAGATCATGAAGACCAAATTTTATTACAAAAAATTCTGACTCGCTAAATTAAAGGTTTAATATAGTTCGCCACAATCAAATTAAGAAATAATAAATTATACAAGAATATGCATATTGTTGACAGCAAAGATTAGAAGCAGATTTAATTACAGTTCAATTACATGTATAAGTTATAAAGTCATTTATCGACGGCAGACTAGCAGTAATGCAGCCAAGGTAAAACGGAGGCTCAGTTGGCTCTGCTGTTTGTTGGTAGGTAAATACTTCAGTTACAAATTAATGAATCCAAACTAAAGTAACACATGATTGTTACAGTTAAAAGCCGCACTCTTATAGTATTTGATGTTGATAGATATATTGATCTTCTGAAAAGATGAATCTTCTGAAAAGATATAACACAAATGGATAATTCGCGACGAAAGTAATAATAAACAAAATTACGAAATGGATACGAAATGGATACAGAGGATTGTCGACGTCGAAGGGAAAGACCTAGAAAGCGATGGCGCGACGACCTCGACGTTTTTTAATGTGGTTGGTCTATAACTGCGTTGGACAGAGACAAGTGGAAGGAAATGGGGGAGAACTTTGCCCAGCTGTGGGACAATATAGATTAGAAAAAAAAATGCGAAAGTGAGGATGTTTGTCAGATTAGCCGTAACTCCTGAAGCAATCAACACGAAATTTTGCATACACGTTGTCTGGGATAAGGACAAGGTACCATTTATCCCGAAAAAAAAAGTTTCCAAGGTATCGACAAAAACGCAGCGCAAGGATCGATTTAAATTTATACATCTCAAATTAATACAATATCGTAGGTCATAGTGAAAGTAGGGTAAACCATATTACCGCCAAGGCTAGTACAAGAAAAGAGCAATGCGTTGGTTGGATAAGTGTAGCTCAAAATGTAGACTTGTTCAGGCTAGCAAAATCTTTATGAACGCCTCAATGAAGTTATGGTCATTACATTAACTACGAGACAGATTCTGATAATAATTTGTGATCATTGGATTACTTAACAAGCTTCGCGCTTGTTGTCCTTTCACATTGAAATTTATTTGCTTAGACATGTACTTCTTTGGGCGATAATTACTATTTAAAGTTTTACGCTGAATAGGGATTAGAATAAAATCCACGGTTAATGGCCGCTCTTACCTCACTTGTTAATGTGACGGCACAACAATAAATACGATAGTTTAAGTGTGGCGGTGGCCTTAAGTTATCACAGGGATTACCTACTGTCTAGCCCTTAGTAATCTACTCTCTAATTTTATGCCCTTGAAACTAACAATGCGTGTTCCCTTAGTTTTCTTTAGTCCACTAAATTGAAATGTTTAATTCTTGTCGGCTTGACAGCCTTCTTTTTTGTCACTCGTGGTCAACTGGTGAAACTTTGGTACAATTGGATTTCTAGCTCAGCGTTGACTAGTTTGCGAGAGATTTGGTACTGAAACCATAGAGGTGAGTCAGTAGAAAAGTTTTGTTTAGGTTAGGTGTTGTGAGAAAGTAGGTTTTGACATTTAAAAAAAATTACGCTTTTTTAAATATTTTGAACTTTTATTTTAGTCGCTATCAATACAGTTGCAACTTTGAGCATATGAGACCCCTTTTTTGGTGATCCTTTTTCCTTTTTTGGGAGTTTACTTACTAATAATAATATGCATTTACTCCTTTTTAAAAGTGTAGATTTATCGTTACGTCCAACAGAAATTAAAGTCTGTTATGTATGTTTAAGCTCTAAAAAAAAATCCTTTTGGTCATAAGTTGCTTTATTAGGTACATAGATATTTAGTTAGAGATTACTTTCAAATATAATCGTCGTATAAGCTTTGTAAATTACCTGATTCATTAAATTTTAACATTAAAATTTTCGCCTTGGGTCCAGCAGAACAGTAGGCAGCTACTGAAAAGCGCCAACAATGGTGCAAGTATTTTTAATATCTACAGATTAACGAAAGCTGCAACATGTTCATAGTGCGCCCAGTCTAGTCTTCAATAAATATTCAATTATCTACTACAGTGAGTGATTACAACCGATGAATCTTCTGAAGAGATTAATAACAGACTTTATTGGATAGTACATGTACATAGAAGAGACGTGTGCACACTACATTGTTGTTAGGCTGTGCTCCCTCGAATCGTCAGAGACTTGAGTGGCTTCCAAGCGAGCCACATTCCTCCAGCTCGAGTTACATGGACACGCCATGACACTGGTGACAAATTCCATGCCACGTGCCAGGGAATTTGTCACCAGTGTCACCACCCGCTTTCACTTTCCATATTAGAGCAGCGACCTGTCAGCCGAGGTATTCTCGGTGCTCGCCGCGGTTCGACGAACCGAAGCCCTGTTTATCTTAGAGACCGACGGATTCCGTCAGGCGGCCGTTAATGAGCTATAAATTCATTTAGTATCATTGAGAGCCGGCGTTGACCGCCCGGCATCCCATTCATGCGAAGGCCGAGGAAAAACAAACGAGAAGCGCACCGGCGTCACATCTGACCGTTTCCGTTAGTCTAAAATTAAAATCACATGCAGCGTCCAGACTCCAGACGCCCGAATCGAAAGTGAACTCTCCGACCGATGGAATTGAGGACAGACTCGCTGCCAACACGAAAAATGAAAAAGAACTCAGCGGGAGTCGTCATCACAATGGAAGCGATACGCGAATCCATTCGGATTACAGTGTTGCGGATGATTCACGCGACTCAGATCTTTTGTCAGACGTACTACAGACGGTACTACAGGATCTTGAAATTTTGCCAATGGGAGTTTCGCAATTATCGTAAAATTCAACAGAGGCTTGGCAGTGACCCATATTGGGGCAGGTCACGGGCTCGGATCGACTACTATTAGACATATCAGCGGGGTCAATGGCTCACTGGTTTACAACGCCTGGTATTCCGCGGCTCTGCGAAGATAAGCGGCTAACTTACGGACTCTTTGATGTGCTGGCACATGCTGTGGGCGGAATACCTAATGTTCCGCCGCGAGTTATCGTCGGGTACAGTTAGTGCGTTGCGATGCCGCTCCCAGACAAAGACTCAACTTGAAGCTTAAGCGACTAAACGGCTCCTTTGACGTACATACGGATACTAAAGCTTGAGCCAACAGCTTAACCGTTGCTCCAGTGAAGTCGGCTTATATCCCGCTCTCACATTGTGTGCATAAGAAAATAAATGCCAGCCTCATAGCCTTGTTGGTAAAGCTCTTTCGAGCGTTGGCGATCTCTTGAATGTCTTTGTTTACACGCGCCTCAATGAATTCTGAATAAAGCGTGTAATGGTGTCTACTTAGCATACATTACGGCTCAGCGGCCTCCGGCGCGGGCGCATCGTTATCATAATATGCATTTCCGCCGATACCGTCGACCGGTCCTCTCCGCGGTGCGTCAACTTTGTCGATGATTTATTGTATCTCATTATCTATCGCGATTAGATACTTTATAGCGTAATCGAGATCTTGTGCACTGATATCTGTAATTAGCGCGAAACGTATGATCTATAGAGCTGCGATAAGCAATTAGCAGCGCTACCATCAATCATCGATTCGAGTGATAATTTTGCGTGAGCTTTAAATAGCGAGCTGGCCGTGGGCGAATGCGTACGCAATTTTTCATGACCAGAGGCTGAATGTGAGATACGGCAGTGGTTGGCAATTAGCTGGTAGCGAGCTAGCGACGTCGCCCGCGGCGCGTTGACAAAGCATTAATTGCTGGACCGGCTATCGCTCGCTGACGAATGCTACCGACCGCGCTGAAATCGTAAGCAATAAGTTGTGCGATTGACTTGATTAATTACAATTAGGTTGAGATTTTGTACCCTTATCTAATCTATTTATTGTATACTATAAAGTATACCATAAGGCAAGGCATTAAACGGTAGATACGATAATTAATATAGCTGTCGAAGAAAGTTCCTAAGTTACGCGTACAGTATGCTTTAAAATTCGGGAGCTTTTTGGGAAAGTCCAAAAATATAGATAGATCACACACATAGATACAGCGACATGAAATAAAAAACAAAGTAATTAAAACTTTAATCTAAGGCATGCGTCTGTGTGCCACAGTAGCACAAAAGGGCTACAGCTCAGAAAAATGTTACTCCGTGAGAGCAACTGCAAATTTTCAGTTGGCACCCTTGAGAAAGCGCGAACGAGAGCAATTTCACAAGTCAACCCTTCTGATCCGCACCAAACTACATTTACTGTACTAACGGGAAAAGGCATGTCATTTTCGAATGGTAAATTAAAGAAATATAGATTAAATAAATGAAAAATTTATAGAAATAGCGAATTAAAATAATAAGAATATGTGATTTTAAATTGTTTTTGGAGTTAGAAACAATTTTTTTCCTATGATATGAGGATTTATCACAACGATATAAAAAAACGTTTGTTTCTAAACATTTCTGAGACTACAGTGAAATCTTTAGGCTGCAATTAAGGCGTGACGAAAGCCCAGGGTGGTGGGAGTGCCGATGAGTTTACACTACTCGTAATTGCTCCCGTAAGCGAGGCAGTGACAGCCTAACTCGCACATTGCAGGGAAACCGCTTGTATTTGTACGGCGTTATTAAGAAAAATATGTGTCCTCAGTTTTAAATGCCGACCATCTTCGAGACGCGGATACAAACATTTCTCGGTACGTCTGAATTTGTAGACAATCTATTTCGTGTACGGTCATTTTCGAAACCGCAACTTGCTGTCGATGAAGAAAACGGGGGCTCTCCGCACTAATTGCTCCTGCAACGTATAAATAAATAAATAAATAAGTGGGTTGAATTAAATACTTATTATTTAATTGTATTAATCATATGGCCACGTAAGACCCCAAGCGAGAAACAAGAGAGCAACGCTAAAACATGGGAAGATGATATCAAATATATGGAAAATCCAGGAGCAGAAATTCCACACAGATGGTCAAGCGAAACAGAAGACAATTGGGAAACAGAACAAAATAAGTAGCAACAGAATTCAAATAATATTGAGAAGCATGCTCTTTAGTGACAATGCCCTAGTTTTGTTAAAAGAATACATAATCGCAGCAGCAAAAACCATATCTCTAACATCGGAGTCTCCAGGCGACAACAATGGCCGCGCCTGCCACACAATGGCTGCGACCTTGCGCTCGTTGTGTATCACCAGCATCTGATCGATAGGGACCTGCGAGGAATGCTGATCTATGGGTATTACATTGTCTTTGTCTATGGATGTTCAGCTGTAGCTCCGTTCGAGGTGGTGTCGCTACACCAGAACGGAATGCAAGTACGTAATATCTACGTATATTATGGAGCACTCCAGAAAACACAAATTTAAAAATTGGTACCATGTATTCAACCACTTTGCGGAAGTGAGAGTATATTGGTACGGACAAAACACAGCTTTGCATTTTGATAGGCTTTAACAATATGGAACGCTATGGACACACATTCAAGTGAAAATGGGTCACCTATTTATAATATGTTCAAAATGCTTTTGCTCAAGATCTCTGTCTTATCGAATTGCATTTTTCTTTGATCTATCAGATTTTTTTGATGTAGTTGCTGAAATTTTATTAACATCAGATGTGCAGAGGGACTATTGGATAGAACTGAAGAACATTGAGGCCCCGATCAGATGGGCGCGTAGACTAGAAAGCAGCTGCCGCATATGGACGCGCGATTGAAAGAAGGCGAGTGCTCGTGAGGTCGCCTCAAGATCGCGCTGCCAAATGTCGACACCACAGATGGATACTCGTGTACAATTGCACTTTCTGTGTACACGTTTGTTATACAGATTATATAAAAGTCAAATGTTCTTTTTTTTATGACGGTTGCTGTAAAGATTACTTACCTACTAGCCGGGGCTCAGTCTTTTATCTTATAGCGCTAGCCTTACTTATTTTCAAAAATACATAGACTGTTTTGATTTTGCCAATTAGATGTAGAGTAGGCACAACTTAGAGCCAATGAGTATATTTTTTTATGATGTCCCTAACTACCCTAGAAACCAAACAGTACTTTTTGCATTTCAATGGCACTCTGATATACACAAATTAAATTAGAAATAAAATATGGCGAAAATAACCCAGCCCGCGTGGATTTTTTTATCATATTTTATTTCTTAATTTAATTAGTGCTCAAACAATAAAGTATCCCTTATCGCTTTAACCGATGGTGTATCCAAAATACACAGCGACTGTCGACGTTCTTACCTTGAACTTGGAATTAGTAATATGATTCATTCTGTATCGTCTTTACTTTATAATCGCGATGCATTCCCGGGAAAGGTTATCGAGAGAAAGTAGACACGACTCGCGCATCGTTTTGTGGCAGGCAGCTAACGAGTGGCCGAGGTTTCGGGTAAATAAATAACGTGGGAGCAATCGCAAACAATCGACATACAGGCGTACCAAAAAGTGATTTGCTAAAAGGTACACTAACTATTTAAGATAGCAAACGAAAAGATTGCGAGAAATACACGATGAAAATAGGTGTTGCCAAAAATAGCGCTACGTATAAGACCGTGCCTCTATATTATTTATCTCAAGCTGGATATATACCCATGCCATGACACAACACGACATACTTAATCCTGTCAAAAGTGCCTTTAGGTAGAAATTTCTGACACCAGTGTTAGACACTTAACACAAGAAAAACTATCACCACATCGGCCTTCTCTCAAGTTTTATTCCAGAGCTTTTAGTTACCTTTACCATAAATGAGTTCCAAATGTAAGGAATTTGTTGCTGTCATTATATCAAAAAGACGCAGCGAATATCAATGTTATCATCTCGAACTAACGTTTATTATTGCGTCAATATTCAGAACCAAAACTGAGGGACTACTTTTCTGAACGACTGTCTTGTTTCTTCATTGCTGGGCAAAGGAGGCCGGCGCGGCCCGCGGCCTTGGAACTTTCTTCGGCATTGTTGACATGCGAAACCGCGCGGTACGCACTAACTTAATTAGCTGAAGTAATTGACACTCGCTTCTTTGTGGGGTGAGTCACGAGCTCTCTGCGTTATCTGAACAACTTCAGATAACGCAGAGAGCTCTTAATTGTTCATCATGGACCAGCAAGACGTCGGTATTCCTAATTACCTTAATCACTTTGTTGAACATGACCTTGATTCCTGCGATTTTTAGGCTAAAACTAGCCCGCGATAGTTCAAGACCGTAATACCGTATTTGCACAAACTCTTAATTGGTGTATCATTTATCGTTAGAACAATTTGTGGTCTTCATAAAACGTTTCGATTAGCAGTATAGTTGGACCGGTTGCCGTCAGTATCGCTTCTATGGCCAGGTATCGGATGACTAGACAGGCAGAAGCTCGAAGGACAGCGCAACTCCTTCTAGGTGTCCAGTATGTCAAGACTGATGCGTCTATGTGCGATCTTTAATCTGTTTTATACCCAGAGTTTAATATATCACGATTTTTTACTACTGCTAACTTGGGAGCTTTACTTTGGATAATTCTTCAAGTTGAAAATATTTTTGATGGAAAGTCCAAAAGTAGACCCGCAGTATAGCAAAACATTTGCTATTAATAGCAGTGCTTATGTTAAAAAAGACGTAGAATATTTCGAATGTAGTACAAAAGCTTACATATTTTAATGAAAGCCAGTATCATATCTTTGAAGTTATTGATGTCTTAGCCGCCGCCATTGTTACCCAGTGCACTTGACACAGATGCAAAATAAACCTGTTCTCTATTATTCACCGCGGCGCTTCAAAGAGACGCGCGTGGGCGACATTTAATTGCGTTTTTAACTTCCGCAGGGCGACTCGCCCGCGCTTTGTTTGCTTAGGTGCCACTTAGCTAATAACAGGTATTTTGTCGCGATGACTAATCGTTATTACACAGTGCAGGATTAGAGATCATCTTTCTGTTTTGACAGTGTTTTCCTTACCATTTACTCTTTCACAAGTAGTCTTATTATCTAACTTAGAAATTTTTCAGTTCATGCTTCCATCCAAGGTCTAGATATATTCAAGATCTTTCTTGAGACATAATTGTCGGCGCCACTTATGTAGTACATATTTTTTAAGTTACTAGCTCCTAATTTTATCTTAGTCATTATCATCCACAAGAACGTAAAAATAATGATAAATTGACAAGATCTCGACTGAATAGATCTTCGAAAGTTTCTTGAATCGAAGCTTTTCTAGTTGTAGCGTACAAACTCTATGAATGAAATCTAGGTTGGGCAGCATTGTCAATTGGTAGCAGTAAGTTAAGCCCATTCAGAAACGGCTTTCGACTCGATGACTTCCTAGTACAGTCAGCGACAGAGATACCTTGCCAGGCCCTGTATCTATATCTTGAATTTTCTCTTAAACTGTAAAAAATATAAACGTGAAAATTTATATTAAGAAAGGCTTCATTAAAATCTTTGTGTACATATTTTTTATGTTATTATTATTTATAGTTTAAGAGAAAATTCAAGATATAGATACAGGGCCTGGCAAGGTATCTCTGTCGCTGACTGTACCTCTTGCTATTTGCCATTTTATTTGAAAAGTTAATGACTTCCTCAGAACATTTCCACAAAAATAAACGAATAATTAAAACGCCATTGCTTAACCATAAAGTGAAATAGATGCGTGAATTGCGCATTCTAAAATAAGACGTAGACAATGGACGATTAACATTCCTCCCAAAATTGGGGTCAGCTGTAACACGGACAAAGAGCAATTCATTAGCGTACTGTCTGCCTCCGGAACTTGACACTGCGGTTACAGCTGATCGCTGCAGGCATTGGCAGCAGGGCTGGCTGAAGCCTGCGCTGAGATTGGCATGTTCTTTGAGTGAAATACTTATGTCAGATGAAAAACAGCATGATGAACAGATAAAAATCTTTTAAAAGTTTATCTTATGGGTAGCGACACTTGTCGTGTCGCGCGCTTTCAATTCATACCAAATGCGCGACATTTGCAGCTACTGCCGATCTTCATAGTTCACCGTTAGACTGCCTGAAAATCAGAAATCAAGTCAAAATAGTATGTACCAAAATTGGGTCACTCATGTGCTATTTGTAGGGATTGCCGACTATATTTTCGGACTCGTCAGGAGCCCATTTTCAAGGCGAGTGCGAGACGCGTGGCGGAGGCTGCCGAACTTCCCGACGAAATAGCAAGTGAGTGACCCCTTTTTAGTACATAATTTCTGTATCTCACGTTAATTTCAAGTCAAAATACTTCAGATCTTGATTATGGAAAAAGGTTTCTATCATAAAATCCATACACGTTAACCCAATATAAATGAGGAACTAGTTACCTACAACGCTATGGCTATTAGATATGAAACCTATACTAATATTATAAAGCTGAAGAGTTTGTTTGAATGCGCTAATCTCAGGAGCTAATGGTTCAAATTGGAAAATAATTTTGTATTGGATAGTCCATTTATTGAGGAAGGCTTTAGGCTATAAAATATCACGCTCCGACCAATAGGAGCGAAGCATCAATAAGAAATGTTTTTAAAACGGGGGAAAATTATTCATCTATACTAATATAGAACCAAATTTTTCCGATGTTCCAAACATAAGGATAGTTGTTGGCCACGCTACCCTTGCCAATTGACGGGATAAAGCTTACGAATTTGAGAACGCATATACAGCAACGAAGAGCACTCGTATTCACCGCTCAAGAAACATCTTGCCCTACATAATAAGCACATCAATTACAAATAATGGTAGTTTCCATACTGTTTCCCACGTCCATAATGAACATAGTGAACGCGACGTCTCAATAATTCTAACCTTTCATAAAGTGGGTACGAATTTGAAAGCAGGATCCAAAACTTGAGCTTTCGCAGAACACCTGAGTAACGTAAGGTTGGGTGACCTATCAAGCCGGGATGCATTCATTCAGAGTGGTAAAAATATATATTCCTCGAATGCATTACCTTTTCCTGTGTGCGTGCATGAGGCCTATTGAAATTATGTAGAATTTAAAATCGTGTGAATTTATATACATATTTGTTCTCTATCTGTTATTGTTATAAGTAGGTCTAGAGAATTTGATATTTACACCAAAGGAAGTCAAAGCACGAAGGTTAGTGCCAGGCGACCGAGTGTAAAAGCTTTGTTTTAAGCTTTTACGCTCTAAACACAAAATTATTCATTTTAACGGGACTTAGCACGAGCCTTTTATGTATTTATTCCCGTTGATGTATACTGCGACCACGATGGATGAAATTTATATATATTTCCGTTCATAAGTTCCGTGAAAATTAATAATTACCAATATACTGTCATTATAGCGGACTAGATGAGAAAGAGGAAATAAAGGACGACTCTTTCAATTTTAGTTATTGAAAAGATAACGTAAATCCTAAGAAAAATCGTTGTCTAAAATAGATTCAGAATAGATCAAAAGACACCTACCTCTTCAAAGGAACACCATAACTTCAATATAATAACACCAAAATCATTAATGGAAGTGAAACTAGCGTTTTCCTACAGGCAGCCCTAATTGATAAACAAACAAACGGTAGAATAATATGCCATTGTGTTGTTTATTGCGGCGCAGTCATTAAAACCACTTAGCACGTTTCCGCGGTTCGCCTGCCTCGGCGTCGGCGGACGCACACTTTTGTATGCTAATATCTAACAAGAACTAACGTACTCTATGTGGTCCAAACTCCTATATCTTACGATTTGTTCTACGTGACCCTACATTCACACTAGCGGAGCTACGGGCAAATGCTAAAAGACACGTACATTGTTTCAAAGTTGGTCCGAGGCTCTGAAGCGTTACAGATTATAATGCAACTGAAAACACTTTTTTTATGATATAGGACGGCACTTACCATCAGGTGAGATGGTAGACAATTATTAGTAATAAAAAAAAAACGAACAAGCGAGGTACCTGATGGTAAGTGGACAATTGCAACACGTAGTAGTGTTGCCGGCCTTTCAAGGAGTAGAGGGAGGACCGGGGATGAGGATATAGGGGGGATGGGGAGGGATATGCCTTCGGCTTTCTCACTCAACGAACGAAGCAAAGAAGCAATAAAGCTTCTACTCAAACGTCGATTTTCTGTGAGAGTGTGGTACTTACCACGGGCGAGCCAGCCCCATGCTAATAGCAAAAATAAGTTTGCCGGTAGCGTGGCTCTACCAGGACTTAAGATTTAGATAAAAGATACGCATCATGTGATTGTTGAAATGCTCTACTGCAAAGCTCCTGTAGTCAGTAGACCTCAATCATTTAGTCGTTTACCGATCATATAGATGAGGCTGATGATACAGATACGTCATTGTCAATGTCACTGCTTAGCATGTCTTCACCTAAAATTGAAGTCAGTAGGTAGATTAGATATTTATTTGTTGATTGATGACTATCTGAAGATTACCTTGTTAGACCAAAGTTCAATAAGATAAAAATCCAATGAGTATTAACCACGAAGATGCGTCTTAGTATTTCATTGCTCAAATTTGAGGTCAGGAATTTCGTTAATCTAGATTTGTCACTTGATTATTCCATATCCAAATTCCTTGTAATCCAGCTCTCTGATCATATATATGAGGTTTTAAAAGATTAACCTGAATGTCTCGATGCGTGCCCTATTTCTGATGTCGAGTTGCTAGGCGATACAAATTTAACCTTGTATCCAACCGCACTTGGCCGCACTGTCGCTGTCAACGATGTTATCGCGTAAATAACAATCGAAACGCTCCCGACTCGGTGTAATACATTCAGGATCTCCATATTCAGACCCAGCTGCGCACGCGCAAACGGCAGGTGCAAACTGTAAACACAGATTGCGCTCCCACCTACCACCTCATTCTTGCCTGATCAGATCACTGTAAATTTCTTATTTAGTATCAAACTAAATTACGGTTTGGTGTTGCAGCTACATATTAAGTTTATTCAAATTTTAATTACGCCACTGAAAGATATCCAGATGAAGGTATTACGCATGGACGACACTGAACAAACAGCTTTACCATTGGGTGTTTTGGAACACGCAGCGAAAAATGAGAAGAAAGTAGTACCTCCTTTACAAATTTACAAATCAGCTGATCGAATAACTTCAAAAATGTTGTATTATGTACTTCGTAATTTATCCCATTTCACCTGGCCCAATTCGTAGCAAATATTGGCGCAGACAAGCATACCCCGCGGCTGGCATTCGCCGGGAATGTTAATTAATCAGATCTGCATGTTGCGGTGACACGGCGGCAGAATTAGTCCGCGCAGGCGTGCACCGCGTGCGAAGGAATCTCTGACCGACATCTGAGCAAATCTTATTACTCATTCTTACATCATTTGTGGTTTCGGTGGAAATGTAAATTCCGTTTAATTTGTATGGGGAAGGGTTTAACCAAACTTGCCAGACTTATAAATCGATGAACGCCGGCAGCACGCACGAAAAAGTGTCATGTTCCGTGAGCAAGCGAGACCGCGGAGCTAGCGATAGAGAGGCACGATCGGCTTCAGCGTTCGGCTTGTGACGCAATTATCTCTCTTCCCACCGCTGTCTCGTAAAATTATTTTCCGTAAACCGACTTTACAGGCATCCTTTTTTTTAGCTCTGCTCCTTGCTGGCATATAGTTTTTCTAGCAGGTATTCGGTTTCTATAAGGAATTGAACTACTAGCGACATTTTTAGTTTTAGTTCTTACTTTATAGATTCTGCATGGATGTGAAATAGACGAAGGAATTTAAATATAAACATTGAGACTGGACGATAAGAGATATCTAGGACTGCCAGTAGAGACGTCATATCTAGGAATTCCTCACTTTCCGTCACCTTGGCCTGGTTGGCTTGGCAATCGGGTCAATACAACCATCTCCGCTCTTATCCCTAATTGGAGCGATTCTGCTTTGCAAATGAGATTAGGTGGCCCTCGTTTATTGCCGCTATGTAAAATAATAAATGGAAGGCGAACGGTAATAAGAAGCGTTTTATAAGGAAATCCTTTTATTTTATAGTTTCCACCTGCTTGGAATTCAAACTAAGGAAATACGCACATTGCACATGTTTGGTTTTAGAGTATTTTCTAGAAGAACAAACGTAAATTGTGGACTTTTTTCCCGACCAGATCATAAAATCTTCACAAATAAACGAAAATTTCGGGAATATTTCCATTTTTAGCTTCTCATTTGCTTTTTTCTTCACTGTCTTGTGCTGCTGTCATCTATGTGTGACCCGGGGACAAGATTTTAGATAACATGCCTTGTTATTACATACGATTCAAATCATCATCATCATTCCGAGTAGGTGTCACGGTCAATCAACCATGTAAACCTTGGTGTCAGAGTTGTTCGGGACCGCCTCTCGACCTTTGACGTGGTTCCTTCACGACTACTAGATGGCAGCCGGGACCAACGGCTTAATGTGCCTTCCGAAGTACGGAATCATCTTAATTATCAGAATCAAGAGATTCAAGCCTGCAATGTCTTAACCGAACTGGAAACAACTAAACTAAGTATGCTTCCCGTGGGAATCGAACCACGACCCCCGGGTCTACAGGCAAACGCCTTAACCACTGGACCACGGAGGCAGTTATAGATTATAATTATGGAGGACGATGAAGAGCTGCCTTGTCACAATGCCACAATATAAATTCAATACTAAAAGCTTATCACAAAATAGCATTAAAAAAGAATCTTCTCTCGACACAAGAATCCCTCCATCTTGTGAACGGCTCCAAATTTTGATAAAACATGTCTAAGAACCATCGCTGGAAATTTAAACTGCTTTCAAATGAAAAAAGTCCGCATTTACATCAGTTCACTCGTTCAAGAGCTACGGTGCCACAAATATACACAAACACATAAATAGATACACAAAAAATCTATACATATAATAAAACAGTAAAAATATTTTGTCTGTACATTTCGAATTTTTGACTGAAATGGATAGAGGGACGCTTAAAAAGAATAATAGAAAGCAAAAAAATTTTTTGGAATTTTTTGTCTGTCTGTCTGTCTGTCTGTCTGTCTGTCTGTCTGTCTGTCTGTCTGTCTGTCTGTCTGTCTGTCTGTCTGTCTGTATGTATGATCACGATTATCTCCGAAAATACTGAACCGATTTACTTCAAACTTTCACCAATTGCTTTGTTTTAACTCAGCAAAACATCTAAAGTTTGTTTCATCAAAATCGGTTCATTAAAAAAAAAAAGTTATCGTCATTTGAATGAATTCAAAGCATTAGTTTGCCTGCCAATATACACGGTGAATTTTTTATCGTTTTGGACCCTTTAAGGGGTGACTCAGACCATCAAAATGAACAAGTTTCCTACGGGAACAATGCTGGGAACTCAAAAAAAATTCGACATTCCCATACAAACTGGCCGGGCGGCGGGACTCTTTTTTTATGGAAATGACGAATTTTTTTTTGAGTTCCCAGCATTGGTCCCATAGAAAAAGTAGTTCATATTGATGACCTGAGTCACCCCTTTAAGGGTCCAAACTGTTCCTGAGGGATGGACACAAACGGCGGCGTCGTAGCCGCGGGCAAACGGCAAACCAACCGAAACTGCTGCGCCTAGAAACTTGAAATTTGGTACAGGGGTTCTTTTAATGATGTAAATGAGCGCTAAGAGAGGATTTTTAAGAAATTTAACTTCTTAATGGGTAAAATTTATATGGAAATTTCTCATTTTTGGACTTAGAAGTATGAAAGTAGGTATATAAGTTCTTGATTAAAATTTAAAAAGATGTGTGTAGGTAGATGAAATTTGCATAATTCCCCCCTTAAGGGGTAAAATGGGGGTGGGTGGGTGGTATAAACTTTGTATGGAATTTTTCTCATTTCTGGACTTAAGACGTATGAAAATAAGTAAATAAGTTCTAGGTTACAATTAAAAATATCTGTGTAGGTAAAATAGACGATATTTTCCCCTGAAGGGGTAAAATAGCGGGGTAAAGATTGTATAGGAATTTACTTATTTCTAGACTTAGAAGTATGAAAATAGGTAAATAAATTCACGATTACAATTGAAAAAGATCTGTATAGGTCAACAGGAAAAAATCCCCCAGAAGGGGGGTAAAATTTGTTTGGAAATTGGAAATTTTCTCATTTCTGGACTATAAAGTATGAAAATAAATAGGTATGTTCTAGATTACAATTTAAAAAGATATATGTGGGTTAAATGGACAAAATTCACCCCTAAAGGGGTAAAATGGGAGGGTAAAGGTTTTATGGAAATTTTCTCATTTCTGGACTTAGAAGTATAAATAATATCCATACTTCCATACTAATACTAATATTATAAATGCGAAAGTAACTTTGTTTGTCGTTTTTTTACGCTTCAACCATTGAACTGATTTGGATGAAATTTGGTATGGAGGTGAGGGCCCGAGGAAGGACATAGGGTATGTTTGATTCCGCGAAATTCTACTTCCCGAGGGATTAATTGTTCCCGAGGGATCGACACTAACGCGGGCGGAGCCGCGGGCAACAGCTAGTATAATATAAACTAAAATAGAGCTTACAATCAATCATCATAAAATAAAGATGATGGACGAGCAGCTATAAAATGAAGATGTTAAATGTCTCGAACGAAACTGAGTCACATAAAGTGTATTATGTTATGAATCAGAATAAATCTCTATTTGTGCAGCGCCGCCCATGTGCTAGTCTTGCTAATAGCAGATCTAAGATAGGCAATGGTGCTGACTCATACTGAATTCCCATTTTGTCCTGGGATATGGATGGGGAGCAAATGTATGCGTTTTCTATGCACTCGAATAGTGAGTTAGCAGTTTTATAAGAATGTCATTATATTCAAGTTGTATTTCGTTTGTTATTTTTATTTTACAATTTTTTGCACGTGTTCAACTATATTAACTTGCTATATTATCAGCATCTTTCAAATAGCATGCCTCGTGTTGTGATTGTGACCAGGTTTCGTTTTGATTCCTAGCTAGATTTTAATTGTACAGCATCTTTCTAAAATCTTTATTGCTTAGGTACCTACACCATTTGCACTTAACAACATAAGCTTGTCTTACTTAGCTCTACATTCATGGAAATTCTTATTATTTTCATTTAGAATGTCTGGTCACTCTTATCATTGTTCTTTGTCATATTCATATATAAATTGGTTCTTATTTATCATTACCGCCGACTTTCTAATAAAATCTTATTAATTTCTACAAATTTGAAGATAAAAACTTTCCCTTTTTCATCTCTATTTATAGTCATTACCAGTATCTCAGTATTTTTCATGTCACCAAAACTGATAAATTAATAATAAAAATCTCATGTCGTATATATCACTATCACCTACTCGTCGGAAGGTCGCGTAACGTGGCATTTGTTTGCACCTGATAGCTTATCATGCTTGAGGGCCGTACATTGCGCAGTACCATAGACAATAAAATACTTTTATTTTTTGACTAAATGTTGGATTAGGCATTTGTCTCCCATCTCACCTGATGGTAAGTGACGATGAAGACGAGGATGTTACATGCCTATCAAAGAGATACCCATTTATTCTACTTACGTTTAGACTGCCAAATTCATACAAAAATATTTATAAAACACGTATAAGGCTCTGTTCCACTAACTGCCTTTATGAGCGGTGGTAATAACGCTGCAGTGCAATCATCATAATCAGGTCTTTTTAGTCTCCACTGCAGGAGCATGACCCTCTCTGTACTACCGGTGCCATACTTGGCCAGAGCAGACAGAGCCTACACTCTCCTCGCTGGCCAGACGGGTTGGAGAGGTCTCATTGATGTCTATGAGCTTTTGTTTAGCTTGTATTTCCTAAGTCGCCTCTTACGACCTCCATGGAAAGACTTGGAGTGGTCCTATTCTACTCTGCCGGAAACCACACGGCTATATGCAGTGCAATAGCAACAGTCTTTTCCACCTGTCAATAGATGGCGTTAGCCTTCACTTAGTAAAACCAAGTTAAACACTTAAATTGTAAAGTTTTATCGAAATCTATCCAGTAGTTTTTGTATGGAGGAGTTACAAACTTCCATATTTTGAACACTAGCTTATCCTTGTTTTTTTTAAATCCTGCCATTGATTTACCAAAAAGTCTTGTCAAATTCTTTAACTGCTAGACTTGTCGTTTTGCACATGGAAGTTTTGATAAGGCGGACGTGTCATCCACATACAATTGACAAGAATGCTGCCATACTTGATGATACCTGGATGGATGACTCGATTATTTGACATTTTATGGTTTTTTGCTTAAATATATTTTAAAGATACAAAATCTTACATTGTCCGGAAATATCGTGGTCGGGTTATAGTTTTATAACTTTATCTTGTAGATGTAAAGTGTGAATGGGAATAATGTTCAGGGTCGACCTCGTCGAACGTACTGCGATTAGATTTCAGACTAAGAACGTCATAAAGGAGCTGTTAGAAGTACCCGAAACCGTAGAGCATGTATGAGTGTAGACGAAGCTAGAGATATATGTCAGAATCGTAGCAAGTGGAGATCCATAGTCTCTGCCTACCCCCATGGGAAACAAGCGTGATAATATGTATGTATGTAATCTTGTAAATTGGACAATCCATAAGATACGTGTATTGGTATTTGTTACAAAGATATATTTTAAAAGCACTGGTTTCTTCCATGCAAAGCTGCCTTAGGATAAATTCTACTGCTCATCTATCTACCATTAGGACTGCTCTGCAAATCATGTTTCTAGACCCACCGGCTTAGGAGGGCGGGCCTTGTCCGTCAGTCAGGGTTAACATGTTTATTAAGAACAACCACTTTCAAGTATTTCTCTTTTTTACGGTCTAAAGATTGCAAAGCTCAAAGACTGAGCTGCTGTGCGTTTACTTCGCTTTGATTAATCGATTTTTTTTTTTTTTATTTCGGTCATAATTTTCTTAATTACTGTGTGTTTTGTTTATGTATCTATTGCAGTTTCTCCTTCAGTCTTAGTTCAATTTAAAAATCCTATCACACTACAGCTTCATTCTTAAATATGCATTAGTCATAGTCGCTAGTTTCGGTATATAAAGCAGTTTTTTACACTCAACTAAAAATATCAAGTCTATACAAAGCTCAATGGACATTTTCATGCCAAAAACTGGCTCGTTTGGCGTCGAAGCTTCGGGATACATTCTTACCCTCGTGACACTGGCGTAGTATTCCATTACATGTTTGCACACTTTATCGCCGGAGCCTCAGATACTCGATCGCACGCGTCGTACCATAGATAAGAATACGAGGACTCGTGATGAATTGTCCGCGCCTCCCATCCATCCGTCAGTTGCGTAAGCCGAACCGACGGAATCTGATATTGAGCAATCGCCTCGCGCGATTCTAGATACAGATATCTCAAAGATAATGTTACAACTCCCTTGACTCCGAAACAAAAGAAAGATATCTTGCCACGCAATTAAATACCTTGGTAGAATCTAGTTCTGCTCCTCATCTGAGTGATTTTTCGGTTGCATCCTAAACCATGTCGTGCGTGGGATCCCGGAATCCGCTATTATGACAACATGCATGTTTTAATATAATTTGTCGAAGTTTTTACGGCCGGCCGAGGCCGACTGACTGCCTGACTTCTTGGGTGTCTCCAGGCAGACTTGTCATCATTTCGAGTAGGTGTCACGGTCAATCGACCATGCACACCCTGGTGTCAGAGTTCTTCGGAACCGCCTCTCGGCCTCTGACGTCATCTTTCATCAGATCTTTATTATCAGGCAATCAGGTGATTCAATGTCCTAACCAAACTGGAAACAACTAAACAAAGTATGCTTCCTGATCTACAGGTAAACGCCTTAACCACTGGACCACGGAGACAGATTTGTGAAAATCAAGTACAAGCTAGGAATCGAACCCAGTGCCGTTCCTATAGCGAGTTGGCGTGTTATCCTAAACGCCATGGAGGCTGTTCGCTGCCATGCTAGATATAGATATCTCCAGCCTGATAATGTTGGCAACCAATCCACCAAACGATCGAATGATGTTATAACTTGCCACGCCATCAAAAAAATTTATAGTACTCGTAACTAGTGTGTAATCCTAAAACCCGACCCCAAATCCAATTAACTCGTCTAATCGAGTGTGATTCATTTACAACGCAACACAATACGATTGTTCACATTTCTAATTTAAAAATTTGATTGTACGCGCGGGAGACGGCCACCCTTTGCCACTGTCATGCTAGCTAGGGCCCAGTCGGTGGCTGCCACACTCGTCCCCAACTCATTTTCATTTGCATGCGAGCTAATGCTTTCTATAAAGCGACGAGGGTCCGACAACAAGCTGTAAAGTTTAATTTAACGACTTCCGTCCCTCGTCCCGAAGCGTTTGCTTACACTTCTTGCACTATTCGCGGGTTCACCGCTCGCCCTTTTATAGTTCTACCAGTGCAGATTTACATTACTATTTTCTAGGACATTACCATTGAATTAGAAAAACTATGGAAGCAGCATTGCGCTCAAAAACTGACACCACGCAAAGTAAGTATAACAAAGCGGGCGGGGCTTTAAAAGTATATCTTTTCGCGAACTAGTCTGCCACGCGCTCCGTGACGGAAGGGCGCGTCGATAAAAGCATTATCGACATATTTTTTGTGAACATCGGCGAAATCTTAACGAATTAAGATAAAAAATACTTCTTGTGTAGTAAAGTGGTGCAGGAAACGCAAGGAAAGACGTAAAGTGACACTGGAGTAACTTATAGCAGCGAGGTGAGCTGCTGTCGCTCGCGAGCGATGTCTACCTACCTCCACTATGTTGACACCGCCTCGTGACCTTGACGCGGCCAATCGCAAACTATCTTCGTCTATGAGTGCGTAAGTTTTTCGTTGTGATTTGAGTTTAGGTTGTTTGCGTTAATGGGACTGACAATGAATCGTTATTTGTATGAGAGTTACGCTTCCATAGTTTTTCTAATTCAATGGACTTTACGAACTGGCCAGAACCAGGCTTTGTCTCCTTTTGCTGCAACGGTTAGGCGTCCCAAGAACGTAATTGTGACCAAATCGGGCTCCGGCTACGGCATTTTCCGACATGATTATTCCACATCGAAGCGCCTAACCGTAATTGCTTCTAGTTCACGCCATTTTTATCTGGCGCCGGCGTCGCCGTCGCAAGGGCAGCGCGTTTATAGCAACTAAAACTTTAATGTGGCTGACTCATGTTTCGAGTTTCGATATATTAAATGGTTTAACGCTCGCGGTATCTGTATCTCGGAGGCGCGATTAAGAAATATGAGCTAGTTGATGGATGGTGCGAGATGCGCGCGTCCTGTTTCGGCGTCCGATCGATCGATAACGTTGATAGCGATCGCTTGGTCAGTCGCCGGCTGTTGGGCAACGGCTTATGAATAATTACAGCGGCATCGCTAAGACGGACGCGCGCTTGGTTCACTGCCAAGGACGCCTTTTCGCTTTTAGTCGGTCATCGATCTGTTGCGCAAGAGACGCTCTGCTTCGGATGCACGCGGCTAATGACGTTGCTCAACAGAACTCTGCCCACAAATCGCTTTATTATGCGGAAAGTGAGTCGGGACGTACAGCAGGAGTGCTGAAAGCAAACGGGAGTGATTCGCGGATTTATCACATCATGATTGTGATTTATAAGCGAAGTGGCCCGTAGTTTATATGGAAAAATGGCCGTTTTATCACTGCTCGCATATTCATATAAGTTGACGGGTGGTCATAAATATGTGTCGCTCCGTGGTCGCTCCTTGAGGGAGAGCTCACTTACGCAATTAGAGAGATTGCGCTGCATCCGATTATGACATTCTAATGGCATATTATCCAATCTGTAATACAGGCGATTGTTGCATCAAATCAAAGATAATCTGCGCCGTGGAATTGACTGCTGTCCGCATCAAAAAACAATCTGGTGGTGTTTTCATTTCATCGCCGCTTCGGTTGGGAGAGCGGTTTGCTTTTTGCTCTTTTTACGTGTATAGCGATGAATTGGTTATGAAGGTAAAAAAAAGGAATCGATGCGAATCCATAACGTATACTCGGATTATATAGTACAGGTTTGTTGTAAAACTATTTGATCATTTATTTTAATAATAGATGACGATAAATTGGTTGAACTACAAAAATAGAAAACTCTTGTCAAAAATCGACTTCAAATTACTATAGTTGTAGCTCCACCAAACTACGTTAATGTCATGCATGAGTGTCGTGGACTTAGATGAACATGGGACACAAACACAAATTAATTTGCACAAAACACCCAGAGCCGCAAAATAGTATATTGTGAAAATGAAGCACCAAAGTAAAGGTACTTAACAGCACTGGGAACCGAAGATCGTGGATTAGCAATTAATTAACCGAAAATGTACCGTTTAAAATGAATTAAATGCTTGTTATTAGCTTTCAGTTGTATCCATTAGTGTTGCCCTGTCAAACAGATCACTACCAAAATGTAGATCATCGCAAGCCCAGTGCAATCGTATCAGGGTGAGAGGTGATCGTATCCGACGTCTTAATGCAACAAACCAATTAAACGTGCGCCATTGTAACGTAAAACGATACGTTACATTAATAGTGCTGCTGTAAAATATGGACTGTACAGAATTGACACTTGATTAGAGTTATAAATAAATATATAAATATATACGGACAAATCACACAGATTGAGCTAGCCCCAAAGTAGGTTAGAGACTTGTGTTATGGGATACTAACTCAACGATACTATATTTTATAACAAATTACATATATAGATACACATCCGAGACCCAGACCAATCTGAAAAAGATCATTTTTCATCTTGACCTGGCCGGGGATCGAACCCGGGTACTCTCGTGTCGCAGGATGGCGTGTTGACCGCTGCGCCACGGAACTAGTCTTATAAGTTTAGCAACTTTACAAAATAATCGATTTTACTAGTCGTTACTGGTCATAAAGAACACAAAGTAACGCAAAACCATCTTTATTATGTACTCACACTAGCTTTTGTCCGCGGCTCCGCCTGCGTCAATGTTGATCCCCCGGGAACAGTACTTTTTCCCGGGATAAAATGCCCTATGTCTTTCTCCGTACCTCGGATAACGTCTATGCAAAATTTCATGATAATTGTTTCAGTAGTAAAGGCGTGGAAGCGAAAGATACAAACAAAAAACCAAACTCACTTTCGCATTTATAATATTAGTACGAGTAAGGATAAAAAAAAGGGTTTAAACATTCAACATATCTACGATGTCCATTACAGTTATATTGTAGACTAATTTGAGCAATTATTTCTGTAATACATGAGAGGAGAATTCTAATCCAATCTGGCTCTGTTGACAATTCTATCTCTCGCTTGATACTTAAGAGGAGCGAGCTTATTTTATCAAGCTTTATTTTCTGGACCTTTCTTCTCCTTATTCAATCGCCTAACATTCTATGCACTCGTAGTTCTTTGTTTATAAAAAAACAATCTTGTACAGATGAAGCGCAAAGAATGGCAATTGCTATTCAGCGGGGGAATGCAGCTAGTGTTCTTGGCACTATGCCACACGGGCAACACCTTAGTTTAGATTTTTAGATTTTAATTCCTTTTTAATAATTTTAGTTTTTAGTATTAATATAGTTCGATTTATTGATAAGTAGTTTAATTTAAGATTATTTAATTATTTGACATAATATAAATGTTGACATATGTATGATTGTAATAAAATGATGAAGCTTTATGAAATTAAATGTAACCAATACATAAGTTACGCTTATTAATCATGAGATATCCTTATTTACTATTTTTAATTTGTGCTAATAGTTGGCGAAGTGGTTGCGAAATGGCCGTAATTGTGGGATCGGAGATATTACGCAGTTTTAATTTACATCCATCAATTAATTGCTTTTAGATCGACTGTAAATTGAGCTCGTACAATAATCGTGAGAATTTTGTATAGGTAATAGGGACATTTAGTTACACTTACCATAAACCTATCTATTCATATCTGCCTACTGGTTTAATAAAAAGAGAAACCAGCTGCATCTCTTCCTGCACAGACAGTAAAAGCAGATAATGGGAATATGCGAATATCTTAAGAACCATGAGATAGGAGATGCATCCATTACTATTCGGAGTCCTTTTTCCACCTGAACGTACACCATCACTTTTGATTGCGTGGTGTTGATAGACTAAGTCCCCATCCGTCAAAAACTGCATTGCTCCATAAAAGTGTAGTATGTATGACACCAATGATTTATAATAAAATATCAAAACAGACTAGAGGGAGTTAAACTTGATACTCTTTAAGAAAAAGCTTAAAATATTGTTATCTGAAAAACGTTATTATAGTATTTACGAATTTTTATCTGACAATCTGTAGTATTATATATATTTTTTGACATAGATTCGATGTAAATATTAAAACTTTCTATTAATTTTTATTCAATTTTTTGTAATTTTTTTTTTAATTTAATTGCATTATCCTTCTGAACTTATATGAATTTGTACAGTAATGGTAAACATGTCGGTCTTTTTATAATATATCCATTTAATGTAGTTTACACATGTTTATGCAAATAAATAAATAAATACTCTATACTTATTAGGGTAATAGACTCTGTTAACCCCTTAAGCGATAAAAACGATGATACATGAATCTTATTATTTACTGTACATTCCTTATAACTTAGGAAGATACTGAAAACAGACAAAAAGTTTTTCTGCCCTTCTGCAAATGACACCAAACGATTTTAATCATACTCATTAAAATTTAAGCACCTTTATCAGTACGCGGTAAAAAGACACCGCGTCCTCCGGCCCATATCTCAAATCGCTCGGGTACCAAAACCAAACGTTCGAGCCGCAAAAAGTTATCGGCCGTATAAAATAGCTAGAGTATGGAGACAACACGCAGCGACATGCACAGGCATTTTTTGGAAGGTATGTAAATTAATAAATAAATAAATATATACGGACAAATCACACAGATTGAGCTAGCCCCAAAGTTAGTTCGAGACTTGTGTTATGGGACACTAACTCAATGATACTGTATTTTATAACAAGTACATATATAGATACACATCCAAGACCCAGGCCAATCTGAAAAAGATCATTTTCCATCTTGACTTGACCTGGCCGGGGATCGAACCCGGTCACTCCGTGTCGCAGGCTGGCGTGTTGACCGCTGCGCCACGGAGCTAGTCTGGCAATATGTATGTCTATACATACTTAATCTTAGATGCGAATAAAGCGCCAATTATACCATCCTGAATTTGGGATCCGGAATTGACCATGTGACAAAAAAGTATGTTGCCGAAACAAAAAAACCGTTTCTAGATTTGCCCTTATATAGTTCGAGAAAATAGTTTTAATTTTTATAAATCTATATTTAGGGATAAAAAGATTAAAATATACAAAACCTTTCGTGACGTCACAAATTAACCACACTTATGCGTATGCCTTTGCTCGCGACAGCTCTTACAAAAATAAACTAACATGGCAAGCATGTCACTTTAGCCCTAGGCTCTGTCTACCCGGCAAGGGAAAAAGACGTGATACTATGTATGTATAGGTAGTCACTTCTGGACCATTATTATTGTGTCCAGGCGGTTAGTTTTTTGGCAGAAGGTTACATATAACAGCTGTCGCGGCAGGTGCGGGCGATTCAACGAACTCGCCTGTAGGCTGCCTACACACTAAAATGTCTGAGATTTACTACTTTGCCATATGACAAGGATGAGCTTAAGGACTTTGCAGTTATAATTGGGAAAATATCCCTGATACAAATCTAAAATACATATGAATTTAAGTTTTCGCGGTCACAATCACTATTATTGTCACTACTTGTAAGTCAGTTTTTGAAGATGGCGGCTGCAATGTTGCCGAAATAAGAGCAAAGCTCAAAAATAATCGCGGTACGTCCCGAAGTGACAATAATAGAAATGAAAAATATTCCTCTCGGGTTCTCATTTAACATGCCTTGATTCCTCTTCTTCTTTTCAAGTTACATGTCTATTATTTGTTTTTAGACCCACTTTTCTCAATATGGGGCATGGGGCACGGAACGCATAAGACGCCCTGTCATTATGAGATCGTTTTTTAAGGCATAAACGCATGACGTATTCAGCCAGTCTGGTATGAAGTAAAGTTGCAGTTCCCCGCGTTTTTCTTATCTTAGTCTTGTTTATCAACGCATATAGTGTGATGTCGCTGATTTCACGGAGTGGCGACAATTCTCAGAAAAAATCACTAGGTTTGATTAAAGACGTCCCAGCAAGGCGGGCAACCACCAGCCTGCTAAGTACCTAAATCTTACTACAGCCTCACTATGACAAGGTATCTTAGTTGTTTATAACCATGGTCATTTATTGCCAAATTACAGAGATTTCACATCATAAAGTCCACTAGAAACAATTTGCAAAACAATCTAAAACAAAAGCCGTGCAGTCCGCCGAAATTCCCGCCAAGAACCTCTGTCAAAGTTATATAGAATATTTTTTTTATTCCGTTTTTTAGAGAAGTAGGTTGTATTAATGCTAAGTTATACCTCCTTTTCCTTGTGCAGTTCTTACATCTTCTATAAAATGTTTGTTCAGTGGACAGCCAGCCTTTCCTGCATACACCGCTCTGCAATCAGTGATCGTGCAACCACCGCTCAATTAAGTGCCGCGATTTTAAGGGCATTTATATTGAGCCTAATTAGCTCTTCAGCAGCTCTTCTTAGCTTTTATTTAGCGTTAAAGTGTAGGCGCATTACTCCTGTTATAGCAGGAATAATGGCGGCTTGCCACTCCATCAATGCTTGGTTCCTTGTGCGGAAAAAAAATACAGGTGAGTTTTGTGTAAAAATTATTTTGATGAAGAGATAAAATTATACGAAAGCTACAACCACTAATGGAAAATAACGCTAAATCGTTGAGCAAGGCATAAAATACAATGTCACAATTATGTATTGTTTACTACCTCTAATTATAAATTAACATGACACAATAATTCACGGCGATAACTGGATTATTTATGGCGCTGGGTTGTTTATTTAGTATCGGCCGGTCACAACAGAATATGTCGACCTCAATGGCCCATTGGTGTGCGGATTATTAGGGCTTACGCGTGTAAAGCAATCCCGGGCGTGGTCCCCACTGGGATTGGACAAGTGGCAAGAAATTTCTTGAGCTCCTCCGTGCTTCGCAAGGCCTTAAGCCGTTGGTCCCCGCTGTTTCCATTAGATGGCGGTCGTCAAGTTATGTCAGATTGAAAGTCTGACATCAGTGTTGGCCACATACACATGAAAAGTAACAACAGAATATAGTTGAATCAATACTACGTTTATTCGTTCTGTGTAAATACATCCATATCGATACTTTCATAATAATGTTATTATTGCGAAAGTCTGTCTGGTACATTTTTACAATTAATTTGCTGAACCGATTTATATTAAATTGTGTGAAAATAGTTCGAGAGCCTGAGTATCCTCCTGATCCCTACGTAATCGTTTAAACATAGGACCTAATTACAAATACTTTTGATGTATTTAATTACTTCAGCGCATAGTACTAGTGATTTGGGACCAAGTCTGGATTGAGTTTCTTTCGGCGTATTCTTCTCACCAGTGGTCGTTCCGAAACGCTAGTAGTATTTCAATTTTGCATATATTTAAAAAATATATAAGAAATAAAAATATGACGTTCAAAAAGAGATATATGTATCCAATTTTGAATAAAAATCTTTGACTTTGACTTTGAAAACACGTCAATTTCCACAATTTCGCGTAGTACGTTCTAAATAGGTACAGTATGCAATTTATGTAGATTGAGTTACTATACTTCGACTTGGTAACTATTAGTCAGAGCAGAGGTTAGCTTAGCTCTCACAAAATTCCACAAATCTAGCTCAATGTCGTCCACCTCGCGTTATTTATAGCCACATATATCTCACCGTTGCTTGTCTAAGTTATCTTTCAGTCCTCGTTACTTTTGCCATCAGTCCTTCGGAATCTTGGTCAGCTTTGAATGAAGGTATAATTTCTACATGTATCTTCTTTGGTTTATGTGACAGTAGCCATTAAGATTCAACTTACTGTCAGTTAAAGCATTTTGTATTGTAACGAATACTTCAACGGGGTTAGCAAATATAACTAAACATGACGTGGCATCAGTTCTTTTAGGAATAAGGGCTACCGTTTTGTTGCTCAGTAGTCGGCGCCACTGTTGAGTAAGGTCCCAAAAAATAATACACGAGTGGAATCAAAGCTTACATTTTAATGTCTTTGTCTATATAAACTGTATATCCTTTTTTTCTTCTTTTTATTAATGTCGGTTAGTAGCTGACTTCGTGAGTACCGTTATTACTTATTTTACGAGTAATTATATCCTTTTTACTTTGAACAAGCGATTCTTGTATACATATAAGTATAAAAAAAGTATTCTAAGAAGTGGCTCTTAACGATTTCGATGAAATTTATTATATGGGGTCGAAACCTTGATGTAGCAAGGTGTATTTTGTAAAAATAAATTATTTATAATGTTGGCACTATTCTGATTACGAACTAGGTGAATTTTCAGTTTAGACGAATATATCTAGGTATATATACATATATGTATACAGGTGAGTCAGAACTCTAATCTCTAATTCATTAATAATCTAATTCTTAATGATAGTCTTATTTTTATTTTCATATTAAGTATACCTTTTTTCTGGCGGTTTTATATCCCATTAGTCTTATTGTTAGGGAGTTTAGAATTAGCCTGTATATATATATGATTTCCGGCGATTGCAATGTATTTTGTGCTGAGCTGTCAATGGTGACCGCCTCGAATCGACATCGAATTTCGCCGAAACAATGATTAACCACAAGATTATTCGTAATTCCGTTTGCATGGCGTCGAAGTAAAAGCAGCCTTGACTCCGTTAGCATAACAGATTACCGTCACACGCTGGCTCCGATTACATCAGCGTTACAATAATGAGAATAATTAAATTTATGACCCGGCACGGAACGCATCGCGGTCAATGTCGCCTTGTCCCGGGTGTCCGGGAAAAGAGACAGGGCGTCCCGGTTTTGCATACACGATTATGACCCTGTTTTCTATAATAATAATAAGAAACAGATTTATACAGATACTAGCTGAGAAATGAGAAATCTCACCTCCCCTTCAGTAAGTACCCTGTTTTCTATAAATAAATATATACGGACAAATCACACGAATTCGAGACTTGTGTTATGGGATACTAACTCAACGATACTATATTTTATAACAAATACATATATAGATAAACATCCAAGACCCAGGCCAATCTGAAAAAGATCATTTTCCATCTTGACCTGGCCGGGGATCGAACCCGGTTACTCCGTGGCGCAGGCAGGCGTGTTGACCGCTGCGCCACGGAGCTAGTCAAATAATAATAAGAAACAAATACTAGCTGAGAAATCTTGGACTTTTGACCAATATTTGGCACGGTACCCCTAATAATTTTAAAATGCAGATTAATTTAATTTAGATTTAGATAAGTGTTTGCTACAAAATGAATACAAATAATAGTAACTAACCACTGACCTATGGCCTGTGACGCGTCCATGTGTGCTTAGACCGGGACCTAGCTATCAGTACAGATAGTCCAAACGAGGTCAGGCGCCAAATACCAGGTCATCCTTGTTATCCCAACACAGTAATACTTTCGTTTATTCATTATACTAAAAAAATATAAAAGTTGTCTTGTTTTATTTTATTCAATGTTTTCTTCATTCTGAATAAGGGTATCGATATAGATGATACCTATTTCTTTTTTTGTCTGTCTGTTTGATACAGTATCACGCAAAAACGTGGTTCCTTTAACGTTAGTCGGTATCGCCGACAAGTTTCAACCAATTCAGATGGCCATCTTCAGGACGAGTGTCAAGGACGTCGTCACACGCGCGTTACTTTTAATATTATTAGGAAAGATTTGATTGTTTGCATGGAATAAGTTCCGAAATTGCTGGATCGATTTGAAAATTCTTTCTCCATTAGAATTCTAATGGTGAACGAATATACAATTAATTTTTCAAAAAAAGTATTTAAAAATTTTCAAAAGAATTTTTAAAAACATGGATAATGTAGAATTCTAGAAAGAATAGGCTAGTTTCCTAAAAAAATATAATTAGTCCGTCAGTTAGATATTCAAAAGATATTGGACACGTATTTTTTCTTTTATCGATTAAACAAAAAATGATAAAGATATAGGCCTTTGAAGTTCCGTGTGACGTCATAGTTTGCTACAATTTTTAGCAAACTATGACGTCACGAGCCCCCACTCCTGAACTTTGACGCGCTTTATCTTTATTATTTATTGTTTATTTGACAAAAGAAAAAGTACGTGTCCAATATTTTTTGATTATCTAACTGACGGACTAATTGTTATGTTATTATTACGACCCAGGAAACTAGCCTATTGATGAACATAGACTATATAATTAAATATCTATATGTATGTACCCGTGCGAAGCCGGGGCGTTCTGCCGGTATAAAAAAATAAAAATTTAACGTCTTCGTAAATATGTATTTAAATCGGGGGAAATCTTCGAGCCGTGCTGCAGGAAGGGGGAAAATTACTCTCAATTCTAATTATCATCTTTCCGGGGATAAAGTTTACTCTAATTTTAGTTTTAATCTATATTTCGTTCCGGTAACTTGCGCCATGTCATGTTACTAGGTATAGAAGAATTTATTCAGGCTTCTATGTGATCTGCAGTACATCATCATCATTTCGAGTAGGTGTCACGGTCAATCGACCATGCACACCCTGGTGTCAGAGTTCTTCGGAACCGCCTCTCGGCCTCTGACGTGGTTCCTTTAACGACTACCAGATGGCAGCCGGGACCACCGGCTTAACGTGCCTTCCGAAGCACGGAATCATTTTCATTATCAGACAATTAGGTGACTCAAGCCTGCAATGTCCTAACCAAACTGGAAGCAACTAAACAAAGTATGCTTCCGGTGGGAATCGAACCCACGACCCCCGGGTCAACAGGCAAACGCCTTAACCACTGGACCACGGAGGCTGTCAAAACCTGCAGTACAGAAATCAATACACCATGGGCTCCGCGACCTACTTCGGAATGTAGTCCACGGTGTCCCGGGTTTCCCAGCTGTCTCGGAGAAGTTAGTCATGCTCCCAACGGGCAGTATCTTTTTATAGTAGTTCCACTTTCACGTCGCGACGCTCGTATTCATCAAACGTAGTATTCATTGACTCATTATTTGTGTGTCGACACGCATCCTTACTTACTATACTATATACTATACTTACTATATATATACTATATACTATACTTATTACTATTACTATATATATATATATAATATTATAAATGCGAAAGTGAGTTTGTTTGTTTGTTTTGTTTGTTTGATTGTTTGTTTGTTTGTTTGTTTGTTTGTTTGTTTGTTTGTTTGTTTGTTTGTTTGTTTGTTTGTTTGTTTGTTTGTTTGTTTGTTTGTTTGTTTGTTTGTTTGTTACGCTTTCACGCCGTATCTACTGAACCGATCATCATGAAATTTTGCATACAAGTTCTCTGGAGTACGGAAAAAGACATAGGCTACCTTTTATCCCGGGAAAAAGAACTATTCCCGAGGGATAGACATTGACGCGGGCGGAGCCGCGGGCGAAATCTAGTATTTAATATTTAAGGCCCAATAAAATTTACTGCAATCATTACGGGCAAGTTTATTAGGTGAACATAAAACTTTCCAATGTGCACTTTTCACCCTGTAAGATTTCTTTTTACCCGACTTCAAAAAAAGAGGAGGTTATCAATTCGGTTGTATGTTTTGTTTCTATTAGGGTTCCGTACCTTAAAAGGTTAAAAGGAACCCTTATAGGATCACTCGGTGGTCCGTCTGTCGGTCTGTCAAGACCCTTTTTCTCAGGAACGCGTTGAAGTATCAAGCTAAAATTCATATCAAATACTCAGGTCTACTGTCCCTAGGAGTTGTGAAAAAATCAATCAGCCAACGCAATCAAAAGATACAGCCGTTTATGCCGCAAATTTTCGTGTTTTTTCGACATTCGCAAGGGAATCAAAACCTACAGGGTACTTCCCGTGAAATTTGGTAGGAAGCAACGTCTTATAGCACAGATAGGTAAAGGAAAATTGCAAAAGGTATAAATTTTTAGTATATGATGTAACATATAATAAAAATATTTTTAATATTTTTTAACTTATTATAGATAACGGTACGGAATCCTTGGTCCGCGAGTCCGACTCGTACTTGACCGGTTTTTTTTATGTTTGTTACCTCAGAGCTCCGTCATTTATGAACCTATTTAAAAATATATATTTTTGTTTGAGCGTTGGAATAAGGACCCGACTTCAAGCGTCGAGTTCTCCTGCCCTTCTTCAGCTTTACCTTACTTTGATATTTATCGACCAAAATCAGTTCATGAGTTGTTTCTCGCGTGTGTAAGTGGCCAATACTGGTGTCAGATTTTTCAAGCGGCCCGAAGGCATCTGACATAGCTTAACGACTGCCATTAATGATGGCAGCGGCCAATGGCTTAACGTGCCTTTCGAAGCGCGGAGCTCGAGATATTTTTATGCCACCTGCGGTCACCTATCCCAGTGGGGACTGCGCCCGGGGTTGTTTAACTCGCGTAAGCGCTAATAATGCTCACGACCTGGCCATGCTCATAAATAATTAATAAATATATACGGACAAATCACACAGATTGAGCTAGTAAGTTCTAGACTTGTGTTATGGGATACTAACTCAACGATACTATTATTTTATAACAAATACATATATAGATAAACATCCAAGACCCAGGCCAATCTGAAAAAGATCCTTTTCTATCTTGACCTGGCCGGGGATCGAACCCGGGCACTCCGTGTCGCAGGCTGGCGTGTTGACCGCTGCGCCACGGAGCTAGCCAAATGCCAAATGCTAGCCATGCTCGTGAGTTGCAAACAAAGGGTTCTGAGTTACAAAATGTCGGCTGCATCCGTGATCCACTTACGTTATGCAACCGTTGCACAACCGATCCGCAGCGAGATGCAGATTGCCATGGCCGCAAGGGTTTCTCTTCCTGATGCGATGTTACTCTTGGAATGATTATGGTTGTATTATGCCGATGACAAACACCTTAGTCGGCCTAGGCGACCATAGACACCGACTATGAAATTGTAAACAAAAAATATTAAGAAAACTAGCTGTTGCCCGCGGCAATTTCTGTTATTATGATTAATTCGTTTTATTATTCGTATAGATGAATAATTTTCCCCCGTCTTCAAAACATTTTTTTATTGATGCTTCGCTGCTATTTGTCGCAGCGTGATGTTTTATAGCCTAAAGCCTTCCTCAATAAATGGACTATCCAACACAAATGGTGAGTGAGAGAGCCGGAGGCCCATCCTTCCCCCAACTCCTTGAAAGGCCGGCAATGCTCCTGTCACACCCAGGTGTTGCAGTTGACCCGCTTGCTCGTTTGCCGTCCTATGTCATAAAAAATGTTTTCTTCGCTGTCCCTATTACTGTTATCTTCTTCTTTGCCTGGCCCTTTCCCATTTTTATGAGGGGTCGGCCCTCCGTATCATGCATCTCCAGGAAGCTTGGTCCTGGGTCGTCTCTTCTTTGAGGTTCTTATTTACTACAAATATCCATGTGATTCGGGGTCTTCCTCGTCCTCGGGGCTTAGTTTCGACATCACTTTTCTGGTCATGTGATGGAATGGTCGTCTCATAACGTGTCCGTACCACCGCAGACGGCTCTCCTGTAGTTTATCTGGAACAGGTCTCACTTTGAAGGTGCTCTCCTGTGCTTTCCCTATTAGTGTTATCGTCTAATAATCATCAGCATCATCATATTGAGTAGGTGTCACGGTCAATCGACCATGCACACCCTGGTGTCAGAGTTCTTCGGAACCGCCTCTCGGCCTCTGACGTGGTTCCTTTACGACTACCAGATGGCAGCCGGGACCACCGGCTTAACGTGCCTTCCGATGCGCGGAATCATCTTTATTATCAGACAATTAGGTGATTCAAGCCTGCAATGTTCTAATCAAACTGGAAGCAACTAAACAAAGTATGCTTCCCGTGGGAATCAAACCCACGACCCCCGGGTCTACAGGCAAACGCCTTAACCACTGCACCACGGAGGCAGTTATGTGACGGTCAGGTGATAGAATGGTCGTCTTATAACGTGTCCGTACCACCGCAGACGGCTCTCCTGTAGTTTATCTGGGATAGAGGATAAAGTGCTTTCCTGTGCTTTCCCTATCATTGTTTTCGTCTTATAATAAATGTTCACTAAGTACCCTTGTGGCGCATGTCATTCGCGCGTGTCACGTCGCTATGCAGCAATGTTATTTTGCCGCATTCCTCCTCTTCAGTCATCAGTCGCATTCCCAGCCCAATATAACAAACTATTTTCGTGTAAAACACGCAGCGTCTCACCTTCCTGCCAGTGATTTACTATCTAATATACAAGCACTGAGTTCCATCTACGAATCACCTTCCTGCCAGTGATTTACTATCTAATATTCAGGGTGTAGCAAAATGTTCTATTCGCAAATGGTCGGTCATGTCAAGTCTGTTTTGCCAATAGTTCGATCAGCGAAATGTACAGCACTGAGTTCCATCGTTCCATTTACGAACCAACGGAATATCATACGCAACAGTACAAACAAAAATTACTATTTTATTTCTCAGAACCTTACTAATATATAAACGCGAATGTTTGTAGGTTTAGATGTTTATTACTGAACGGATTTTGACTAAACTTTGCACACAGATAGTTACCTGGATAACAAATATTCATCGACATCCATCGAAATTAACGCGGGCGGAGCCGCGGGCGACTGCTAGTTTAATAATATTCCTGAAACAATAGCGAAGCGGAGGCGTAAGTTTTCAATGCGTAATACAAAAAAATTAACTTATAAATATTATAGGCATGTATTTCACACAATGTCGTTGTTAATTGATAAAATCGATCAAAAGTTTTCTCGTGATTAAGATATTTTCAAAACTCGTACATTTTGCATACTTATTAAAAAAATTGTATGACATTTTGCTGTTCTGACAAATGTGCATTACATCAAGTGAAGCCCAAACACATTCGTATTAGTTGCCGGCGCTGACAGGGCCGGTATGGTAGCGGCAGGGCGCCGGCGCCAGCTCCCGCGCTTTGCCTTAGGGTTGCTGACAAAACCTTTGTCATACAATACATACTATCACGTCTTTTTCCGTTGCGGGGTAGACAGAGCCCAGGTCTTGAAAACCACGTTTAGCATATTGGTGGAAATTCAAAATAGTGATGGGTTGCTAGCCGCATCGCCTATTTACATGATTCCTGATTGTTGCCCATTCCCTTGAAAGGCTTTTACGATCTGCACGGGAAGAGAAGCAGCTGGTAATTCTACGTTTTTTCTTTTCTCACAGACCAGCATGGAAGAAAACCTTTGTCGTGATCACCAAACCAAAGGATCTGTCATGATCTCCAGTCATATCCTTAAGTTCCTTCTTGGCTTTTCGTAATTTTAAAAAGGGTCGATAATCGTTTAAATGATTGGTTGGAATTGGAAAAAATTGGAAAAATATTCTAATTTCAGAGAATTTTCAATAAAGAAAGGTGAAGTGGATGATGACACCACTGCCACTCGCGCCGTGCGATGCAGTGATTGTGATTGTGACCACCGATATTCCAAGTAGACAGAATTAGTTAATATAACTATATTTTTTTTTAAATAAATGTAAAATAGGGACCGTTCAAGTATTACGTAAGCACTATATCAGTTATTTTCAACCCCCCCCTTATCAGTAAAAGTAAGAAAAGCTCTTCCAAGCCACCCCAAGCTTACGTTAACATTGCTTTAATTTGTACAAAATATGTTTCTTTATTTTGCAAAATACTGCTGACGTCATCACCGTGCAGACCCTTCCACCTTCGTCAGCAAAAATTAGCCTAGCCGAGCGATTCGCTGCTTACGTAACATTTGATGACCCGATATCGGTTTCGAAGAAAATGGGCCTTTTCTGATCTGATAACCCTACCCGCTCGGCTAATTGCAACATACTCAAAGCAATTTATACTTAGAATTAGCTGTAAACGCTTCACACCTCTCACGTCCCGCTTACTTCAAACTAGGGTAACGTACCAGTTGTTGGACACTTTAGACTAGGAACTTTAAAAAAAATATGCAAAAAATACAATAATTCTATTTTATTTTCAATAAATGTTTATTTGGTATCGTAATGAATGTCCTTAACAATGTATACTTTGTTATCATAGAAATTCTCCTATAAGTTTGAATAATAACATCCTAAAATTATATTAGCAATAAACATAGTCATTGGACACAAAATTTAGTTATGGGACAGCAATGAACTAGTGATTGGACAAGGCTTAATCTTAAGATTAACTTTTACCTAGGTAGGCAATGAATGCTTTAACACAAATAAACTACAGTAAAACAATATCAGATATCATTAAAACTTTTATTAAAGTACAAAACATACATAAAATATTTTTTTACAAACAAACTAAGTTTTGTCAACAGAAATCTTCGAAAAATTAAACATATTTTATTAAATCAGTATTTAAAGTATTTCTTACTGTAATCAGTCTGAATCTCACTATCAGTTACAATCAAGTTGGGAAAAGCTATCAATTCCGAATCAGCTAATGTTTAAAATAATTATAAAATCTTTCTAAAATAATTATAAAATCTTTCTCATTAACGAAACAGATGAACAAAAAACACCCAAAATAACTTTTAGTTATTTTTCTCTTTTCTGTATAAATCATAAAGTAGATTAGCTTCCAAATCAACGTCCTCTTCAGGGGTTTCATCATCCAAAAATTCTTTGCCCAAAGTTTCATCACCATTGTCTTCTACATAACACTTATGGCAAATAAAAAGATCAATAGCTATATCTTCAGGTACATGTTCATGGTGTAGTTTAGGCACACATTTAACATGAAATAATAGGGAACACATATCACAAGTTAGACGATTGTTTGACTTTGTTGCTTTTGAACAAATCGAACATGCGTTAGTAGCAGAAACATTTTTCTCAGTCATATTTTTCTTATTAATTTTATCATTAACCTTTTTCAATTTAATTTCTTCTCTTAGTCTCTTCTTTTCTTCCTTTTTCTGCAGTTCCGTATCTTTTTTAATCTTTTGCTCTTTGAACATATTTCTGTAACTGTCAGATGTAACTGCAAATGGCATTCTAACAGTATTTCTCTTTCCTTTTCTTTCAGGAGTTTTAGGTAGTGTTAAGTAAGTTCCAAGTAGACTGTCAGTCATTATCTTAAAAGCTGGGCTATTTTCAATATCATCATTTTCTGTTTGTGGTGGTTGGTCTTTTAAAGGTGTTTGCTGATCATCGTTGATTCTCATTGATGGTAAGGTACTCAATGCTGCATTAATTTCACTATCAACTATATTGCTCATTTCATCAATGGTTGTTGTGGGTAAAATTAATTGATTAAAATCTTCACTTTGTGAAGCTTGAACCGATTGAGATTCAAACGTCTCTGAAAACGTCGGCCTTTGCAATTTTAAAACGCTGAACAATTTATGTAAGAGTTGAAAATTTTCATCTCGCTCCTTAACATTATCACAAGCTCTTAGTTCTTCTATTTTTGAAGGACCCATTAAGTCAACAAAGTTTGACAATGTAATAACACTCTCTGACGTTAGTGTTTCAACGTTTTCTTGGTCAAGTTGTTTATTTGTAGCTAAACACTTGCTATAATCTATAGCATCCGGGTTGAATGGGAACAAACCGCAAGCTCTAAATCCATTTACTAAAGTTTCAGGTTTTATGGCTTTCTCAAGAGCAACGTTTAGCACTTTGGCAAAATTTACTTTGGTAATAACTTAATTTGGATTTTCTATTAACCACATTCGAGATGCATCTTTCCAGGCTGCTTTGACTGGTCTCAAGACTGAAACGTCTGCCGGTTGCAAAATACGGGTGGCATTAGGATATAATGCGATGAGCTCAATATTCAACGCTTTGCAAAGTTTACTCACTTCATATGTCAAATGCGTCTTGTGCCCGTCAAGAAAATATATTACAGGCATAGTAACACCCATTTTCACTAAATATGGATGAAATATATTAGCGATATACTCGAAAAATAGTTCACTAGTCATCCAGCCACTCTCGCTGCGTCCAACGCCCCAACCTTCCGGTACGCTTTCAGCCACTTTTTGCGGGATTCTTTGATAGTTATATACTACCATGGGAGGACTGGTCTGACCATTTGCAGCAAACGTAAACATCACTGTGATAGATTCTTTCGAGTTATTAGAATCGATCGTGTATACGTTCTTAGAACCCCTGGCAGCTAAGACTTTTCCTGTCTTAGGACATAATTGGAAACCACTTTCGTCTCCATTAAAAATTCTACTAGGGTCTTCTAAAACTTCTAATAGATTGTTTTCTCCTAGATAACGATGGATTTCCGAAAACCATTTCCTAATATCTGTCTCTGATACACACGCGCTAGACTGGGTAACTCCTTCGCTGGTACGAGTAGCAATAGCCGAGTGTCTTTTTAAAAAAACTCTTATCCATCCAGCACCAGGGTAATTGTCTTTAAAACTATTTGGTCTAGGATTATCTCGTAGAAATTTTTGAACGCTGCTTTGAAGGTCTTCCTTTTTTAATGGAAATCCTTTCTTCCCCAATAAAATAATCCATGTTTCTAGAGTCTCCTCTTCTTTAGTTGTCAAAACAGGCGGTGGTCCAAATGAAGTTCTGTGTCCAGGGTTTTTCATTTTGAAATGCAAAGTTGATTTGGGTATCCCATATTTTCTAGCTACTTGGCGCAGCTTTCCCGTACTAGCCGCAATCTCTTTTATAGCTAAGTTGATGAGGTCTGGATCGTGAATGACTTTCTTCTTCGTTGGAGCCATTTTTGGACTAAATCTGCAACAAACCAGTCATTGGACACTAAAATTACAGTAATTGGACAGCTGTCCAATAACTAGTACCCAAAGTCATAGTACTACGAGAATAAAATATTAACTTTATAGTCTCTAATCCTATAGAATTAAGGCATATTACACATAATAAAACTAATTTATTCGTAACACAGTTATTGGACAGCTGTCCAATAACTGATTTCCGATATTTTTGGGTTTTGATAATTGGACATCTCAAAATAACCTAAAATACTGATTGAAATTACTGGAAATTCCCTGAATACTAAGAATGAAGTATAATCGATCTATTTCTAAACAAAAATTATGATTTCGAAAGCTATGATGAACAATATTATGAATCAAAAAGTCTACTTACCTTATTTTTTCTATTAAATTCTGCAATCAACACCGGCATGCAGCGACGACCGAGATGAAATATTTTTTTTCATGTTTACACTGCCATCTATGAAAACACCACTGTACTATTTAGTGACGCAAATGCTTTATACACACAACAATGTTATGTCGCAAGCAATAAACTAAGGCAAAATCTTATTATTTGAAAGCAAGTGTGCGCTGTCCATTGACTAGTATTGTCCAACGACTAGTACGCTACCCTATGCTTTGTTTAAACCACCAACTAAGCGCTCCACTCGTCATAACATGCGCTGGAGTTGATATTTAGTTTAAACAATTTGTCTACGACAAATCGACATTAGTCTAGCCGTGTGGTTTCCGGCAGAGTAGAATAGGACCACTTCAAGTCTTCCCATGGATATCGTAAAAGGCGACTTCGGAAATACAAGCTAAACAAAGCTCATAAACATCAATGAGACCTCCGTCTGGCCAGCGAGTAGAGTGTAGGCCAAATCCTCTGTCTGCTCTGGCCAAGTATGGCTCCGGTAGTACAGAGAGGGTCATGCTCCTGCAGTGGAGACTAAAAAGACCTGATGATGATGATGAAATCGACCTTAGCCCAGTTGTCCATGTTAATTTGCTCAGTCGAGTTATGATATAATGTGAACCTATATTCATGTTTGGTATATGTTTTGCAAGAAGGTGTAAGAGAGTGTATAAAGCAAGTAAAGAGCAAGGCAAGCAGTACCGTTCAGTTTACACGGTTTTTCAGTCAATATTGCCACCCTAACCTACGAGCACATAAAATGTTCAGCCTATTGTTTCCCACTGCTGGGCAAAGGCATACGAATGGCGTAAAAGAGGGGAGGCCTTTGCCTAGCAGTGGGAAACAATATTCATGAGAGACCGTTTATATACATAATTATGCAGCAAAAGTAAGAAAAGCTCTTCTCCTTCCCCTAAGTTTAGGTCAACATTGGTATCATTTTACAAAAAATGCTTGTCTATTTTGCAAAATATTGCTAATGTCATCACCGTGCAAACTACCCCCCCATGCCAGCAAAAATAAGCTAAGTACAGACCCTCCATCCCCCATTCGCTACTTACGTAATAATTGAATGACTCCTAAGTCTTCGTACTTACTACTAAACAGGATGACTTACGCTAGTTTCTAACGCTATCTAAACCATCCATAATTCTCACCGCATGTAAATAAGCCATTGTTCTACCGATATATCACGTCGGATTCGCGCGTCTAACAGGGCCCTTATTTCTTTAATGGCGGAAATGAACCCGCACTCGATCAGTTTAATGATGGTTTGTGTGACGCTGAACTAATGTTAATGGGAGGAGAGTCGGCGACAGTGTGAGCGACGGTACTGGCTGGCGCCGTTTTCCGGGTTGGTTTCCGTGGCCCTCCTCGATATACATATATTTTATAACATTCATCGCATCTATTTGACTTCCATATGATCATCATTCATCACATTCAAAATAAGTCGCGTTAGTCCCGGCAGTAAGGCCCTGCGCCTGCGGTATTGTTTATGCCTATTGACACACTGGTTGGTCTGTAACATCGTCTCGCTTCAACGACTTAAACGCAACAGTTTTTTGAAAGATACGGAATCCGTAAAAAAACTATTTTATTTATTTACGTTTATTGCACACAATCAAAGATTGATTACGAAAGGATAAACTTAATGCTAATTGCATAGTCTGCCAGTTCACCTTAGGGACATTGTGAGAGTGATATGAGGGGGTGGACTATCCAAAATCCTCTCGCATATCTCTCGCGTAATCAGTTCTCACCTCCAAGAAATTTCGTTCCTCCATCTGAGGAGCTACCACCAGGGTACCAGCTTCCTTGGGCCACATAAAAGTTCTTTAATCGTCTTCGCACTGGGATAGGTCGATGCCGACACAATCTAGTTAAATGGGGCTTTATCCAACAGGCGGAAATGCAGTGTAAGTGTGGTCACGACGACCAGACCGTGTTGCACCTCCTTTCATGCCCTTTGTGCCTCCGAGAGTGGTGTCAGAGCCACATACTGGAGAGACAAAATTTTGAACCGATTTAAATACAAAATTATGTAGTAGAGTAATAGTTTGAGACCCGAGGAATGACAAGGTACCCAAGGGATTTGATACCGCAGAGCGGGCAAAAGCTAGTATTGTGTTACTTCTTATTCATATATATATATTTCACCCCAGGAAAAATGCGACATTTTCTAAAGTAAATTAGGGGTCTGATACCATAAAACCTTCATAAATTATTAAATTTGGGTTCTGTTACAATAAAATCTTAATAAATTAAAAACAAAGGTAAAGTTTATAAAACAACATATGCTGAGGCCAGGCTAATTTGGCCGGAGACGCAACCAAAAACACAGCCAACTGTGCCAAGCGCCTGACAGTGTCCGGCTTGTCCGGACAGCTGGCAACGCTGTTCCCGCATACAACAATTTTGCCGCCAACACCCATAAAACGGTACTTCCACAGTTTATGAATATCGTCCAGTACGTGCTACAAGCAGCTAATGAAATAACGCAATTTAACACAATTACACGCACAGACCTTTCTCAACCGCTTTCTATACAAATTTTCACACCGCGAAAGCCTTATGAAAACCCCAAGTACCTTTCTCTTAGGGCCGTTAGATTTTATCAGCAATTTCTTTGTGAAACCAAATTGAACGTGAAATATTGTTGGACAGTTTAATTGTCAATCATTGTTGGCTTCTCGTTTTAGTACACCTTTTAAATTCAAATTACCGAGTATAATAGTTAATTACAACTGTAAACATACGTTAATGCATGCCTTGTGTGTAATACTTTGCCTATTTAGCAAGACACAAGAGAATATTTATCTGTATTTGATACTCCAATAGATAGTATAGTATTTGTATCACACTTAGTTTAACATCTTTGAACAATAAACTTCTAGTAACCTAGTTCTGACAAAAGCGACAGGAATGGGACTGGGGACTCTCCTATGTAGGAGAGTCCCCAGTTTAAGCCTATTCCTGTATTACATTACTAGATTGTCTATGTAGACGATCTAGTAATGCCCTATCTCTATTTCTGATTACTATTACCATGGAGTCTTAACTCCTATGTCGTTCTTATATTCCTCGTATATATCCTACATTCCTATATTTGTTCTTACAATGGCATATAGATGGCGCCATAAGGTTTGTTACAACTTCGTTTCTACAGTACTATGAGAAAATAAAAATAAAAACACTTTTCACGACACAGATAATGTCTTATGTCAAATTAAAACAATATTTTCGCCTTATATTTAAAACATACTTCTCAGTTTTAAGCAAGTGTAGGCTAACGCATTCTAATGACAAGTAGAAAAGGGCACCGCAGCGCCGTTGCTGCCGCCCATAGTGGCAACCGTGGCAGTTAGTGGAACTAACAAGTTGCCTACTTTGTACGTGCTATTACTCCAACAGGCTTTTGCCAATATTTTTGTATGTGGGTGACAGTCTATACGTTGGTATTGTCTTTGCTTATACCTGTAGGACTACAGCCATCCTGTTATACGTCGCCTGGTCTTTGGTCTTGTAATTCTTGTCTCTGTCTACCCCGTTAGTACTCGTAGGTACAGACAAATTCATTAAATATAAATTTTCTTCCTCTTCCAGGGGCAAATTCGCGTCAGTCCGCAAGATCCGCCACCTGGTCTCCGGCGAAGAGTACGCAGCCAAATTCATCCGCAAGAGACGGCGTGCCGCCGACACTACGAGGGAAATACAGCACGAGGTGGCCGTACTAGCACTGTGCCATGACTGCACGCGAGTCGTGCGTCTACATGAGGTAACTATTCACTCTTATTTACGTTCTCTAGACTCCACGTATTACCACAGATATGGCGCTTCATACAAGCTTTATATCATCATCAGGTCCTTTTTAGTCTCTACTACAAGAGCACGACCCTCTCTGTACTACTAGAGCCATACTTGGCCAGAGCTTATAAATTTATGCCTCTTACTAGTACAAACGAAACTTTACAACCGAGTACACGTCTATGTGTGAGTTAACAATCAGGGTCGCCACTGCAGAATTAATTCAAGTACTATCGGACGTATAAGAGACGTCGTACGTGCGACTAGCAACAGTAGCAGCTAGCCCTGTTTTTCAAAGCAAACTAAAACACCCGAGGGGAGGTGCGGGCCTGCCATATTGCGGGGGACGCTGCGAGTTTCCCTTCTGTACGTTAGTAGGTGCTTATATTACCTTCAACTACACAATTTGGGAGACCCAGCGCGAGGAGACTGTACTAGCGCTGTGCCACGACTGCTGCGTCGTGCGTAATATAAAATAAAGTAACTACACTACACTTTCCTTCTTCCTAGACCCAAGAGATGTCTTTCCCAAGTTCACTTTTTTCTTCACCTTTACATGTAGGGAGCATAGTTCTGTTCTCATCATCACATCATCTTAAGCTTTCTATAACCCACTGCTGGGTATATGCCTCCTTTTGTCTACGCGATTCCTCTGTCTCCAGCCATTGCAATCCAGTTCTTTCCAGCAATTTGTCTTATGTCTCCAACCCACCTAGTACTGGACGTCCAACACTAGTTCTGTTCTATTTTTACTTAATTCCAGCAGGGTTTGCATCGAGTGGCTATGCTACTCATCTTATACATCGTAGCCCTAATTGACATTTTGACCATCAAATTTAAAGATTAGTCTAAAGACCTCAAAGTCTTACAAATCTTCACTTACTTCCAGGTATACGAAACCCGTTCAGAAGTTGCCATCGTGCTAGAACTATGCGCCGGTGGGGAGCTACAACGGCTCCTGGATGACGACGAGCGTCTACCCGAGGGCGCCGCCCGTCGCGCCCTCCGCCACGTCCTCGAAGGCCTGGCGCACCTCCACGCCCGCAGGGTCGCGCATTTGGACCTGAAGCCACAGAATCTGCTGCTCAGCGCCGGGGGCGAAGAGCTGCTGATTTGCGACTTCGGGATCTCGAGAGCGATACAGCCGGGCGCGCACGTCAGGGAAATTCTGGGCACGAGGGATTATGTCGGTGAGTAATCTTGTCTATACTTAGTGGATCAATGAAGAGTAGCTGAAATTATGAGGATAAGTGGACACAATCTCCATTGAATTAGATGACAATACGGTACCGATCAGAGTACAAATGTCTCCATACATACATGCAAGCTCAATGACCCTGTAACGATTTGAGTCCAAAAGACATAAATCTTCACAAGCTAATTTTTGACTTTTCGAAGCGTTTTATAGGGTTTGCCTTGAACTTTTTGTATATTTCCCTGGGACTCCTTGGATACCACTTTATAAATGGCTAATCGCGGTTGAATCAGCTTTTATAGGTACCCAGTGTAAAAAAGATATTTCGCTCTACATCACAAACATATCAAGCAACAATGTGTCTTTCCAGCCCCCGAGATCCTGTCCTACGAGCCCCTCACCCTCGCCGCAGACATCTGGTCGATCGGCGTGCTGGCCTACGTTCTCCTCAGCGGGTACTCCCCGTTCGCGGGCGATACCAAGCAGGAGACGTACCTCAACATCGCACAGTGCCAGCTCAGCTTCCCCCGCGACATCTTCCGCGGTGTGTCACAGAGAGCCATCCAGTTCATTAGGGAGACGCTTGTCGTGGATCCTAAGTGAGTATGATCATCTTTATAGTTAAATCATTGTTGTAGAATTTTTTTTGATGATCTGGAGTTCTTCTCGTAAGATTGTTTTAAGCACAAAACATATGGCACTAAAACTGGTCGCCACTTACCTGGCGACAACTCGTGTGTTTTGAGCCTAAAACAGTCTGAATTTGTGTAATCTGAAACAGTTCTGAATCCTTTAGGTTCCACAATGTGGTAACATGATGTGATGAACTATACATACAGCGTTCCCATCTATGGAATTACGTACGAAACGAACACGTTTCGTAAACGTTTTCGTTTTTGTTTTGTGTACAGTCTCAGGCTCACTACCAAAAGATATACTTCAGAGGACGGACGAAGCCAACGTACGCAAAGTGGAAAAGAAAGTGGACGCTGGGTTGCAAATTCGAGTATCACTGGTTAGGATGCTTTGTTAGGATGTAACCGAACTTTTAGACGGGAGAGAGACTTTCCTAATCTATTTCTTAATCAAACTGTTTAGAATTCATACACTTATCTGCAGTTTATTCAGAAACTATTTAATTTTCATGTAAATAAGTTTAATAAAGTATATTTCCGCTGTTTGCAGGGGTCGTCTCACAGTGGAAGAGTGCCTGGAGCACCCATGGTTGAAAGACGAGTCGAACATCCCGCGGGCGATCGTTGGCGTCGGCTTCGACGCGGAGCTCTCCGCTTCCGACCACGAGGGAGACTCCGATGATGGAGATTGTGTCAACGGGGACTGTGTCAATGGGGACTGTGTCAACGGGGACTGCGTCAACGGGGTCAACGGTCATAATTGCGTAAATGGGGTCAACGGCGTCGCGAATGGAATAAATGGACACAAGGATGTGAATGGATGCAATGGGACAAATGGGACACATGAGGATGATAAAGGTGAGTTTTGTTTTTGGGACTTTCGGAATTTTGCGGATTGTTTGTCTATGTGTTAATTATTTTTGTTATTGTTGAGTCTTGCGAGCATTTAATCTCGTCTTGAATCTGAATTGAAGATTGAGGTTGCTGAAATTAGCCTTGACCACCAGAGAGACCCAGCCAGAGTCACGCCTTTGACCAACAGTTTAAGACGGTACTGCACTAAATTGTGGAAATTGACGTGTTTTCAAATCACTAGTACTATGCGCTGAATTAATCAAATAGGTACATCAAAAGTATTTGTATAATATAGGTCGATCCTTGCACAAGGTCGACCCCTTGTTGGAATTTGAAAATAAATTTCATATGTATCTGACATATGAAATTTAAAAACGATATATTATAATATGTTATGATATCTGAAAACATTTTTCTTCGAAAAGTTTGTAAATTTTACGTCAAAAACAATAATTCTCACATGACAATATTTATATCTCGGAGGTCGCCCCCATTTCTTATTTTTTTAATAAAATTATAAATATGAAAATATTAAGACTTTTCATCTTTTTTCCTAATCGCCTAATGGTTCTGCGCAGCGTAATGGCTTGCGCTGTAGCGACGTTTTTCGTTCGCGCGGCACCCGCTTAATTAGTCGTACTCTAGTATTATTAGTCGGTATCACCGACACAACCGTTGTTTTAGAGTTTAATGTTGCTATATACTTTGGAGTAGAGGTGTGAATGGTATGTCTGCGCAGATGCGGTGTCCAGGCCAGCATCGGCGAGTCGCGAGGAGAGCGAGGAGCGCGACAAGCCGCTGAAGCATGCGCACGCGCGCGACCTCTCGCCGCCCTTCCCCGACGCTCCCTCCACGCCCAAGGTCAGTATTTTCACTCACAAGCTAAACAAAGTTCATAAACATTAATGAGACCTCTCTAACGCGTCTGACGAGCGAGGAGAATGTATGTGATGGCAGTAATATCCAACACCGGTTTCCCCCGCAGGTGTCGCGCAAGTCCGCGCCGCCGCCCTCGGTGCTGGCGCTGTGCAAGAAGTTCCAGCCGGACTACGAGAAGCCGGCCGTGCTGGAGTGCCGCGGCGCGGGGGCGGGGGACCCCCCGCGTCTGCGGCCGCTGCCCCCGCCGCCCCCCGACCGCGCCGTGCTGTGCTAGCGGCGCTCTGCTGTGCCGCGACTCGCCGCTAGCACTGTACATACTTAGTTAAGATAGCGTACGACTGTATATTTTAGTAGTAGGGCCCCGATTACGCGAACCCGGCGTACTCGGTACGGGGTTGGCCGCAATCGCGTTCCTACGGCGACGGTACAAAAGCATAATGCCGCGGGCGCGCCGTGTACAGAGCCGAGGCGCCTCGCTAGCGTCTACTTAGTTAATACATTGTTAATGTGTCGATCACACCTATAACATTATATTGTAGAATCTAAGTGTTTACATGATTTTAACAGAGTAATGTATGTTATGTAGGTCGAATTGAACCGAGAGCGATGCCGCCGGCGTGTTGGGACCAAAATTGAGTAGTCGATTCCATGTCGATGTAGATTATTGTCATGTTCGATGTGAGATGTTGACGTTTCGGTAGTGTCCGTTTTCGGGTTGTTGTTAGTAGATCGCCGGCCTGCGAGCTCAACGAGCGACTTAATTTTTATAAATGTTAATGAATTCATCGAGTGCCTTGGCGCAGTTGTCTATACATAGTTAAAGTTCTCCGCAGTTAAGCTATTTACCGGATTCGCGTCCACTCACGACAACATTAATTTTAACAATTTGTCAACTTAACGTGAACATTGTGAGAGCTGTTGTGATCTTATAACCCATTTGTAAAAATAAATTATTGTGATACAAAACGTTGTTTGTTTATTATTCTCCTTAACCAGTATGTACAGTCCTGTAAAAGTCCATACACAGCCTTAAGGTGAAAATCGATTGCACTGATTAGGGAAGCATATATATTTAGCAATATCATGAACCTTATGCCTCATGTATAAGGTTGAAATTGCTGTTATTTTTAAAAAGTATTCGTAGCTACACACGACTTTTTACGCAACTTCTATATGGAATTTTGCAGGCGACCGTACAAAGTAATGAATCTTCAACGATTGACGGCCTTCGTGCTGCAGTGGTTACGCTACTCTGATCTGAGAGAGGCCCTGAGTTCGATTCTCAGGGCGCACAAATAATAGATTATGAAGGTAGCCTGCGAGATCGGCGTCAGGCAGGCAAAAAAAAAAAACCTAAACATAACATAGCGCCAAAAGTAAATATGACAAAACAACCAACCCTCATTTATAACGCTCGTTTCTAAAGGGCGGTTCACACCGCCAGCGAGCGAGCGAGGCGAAGAAAAATATGAGCTAAGCGATCACACTGCGAGAGAGCTAGCTAGCGACGCGAGCTGGTTTAAACCTGATCTAAACTTAGTGTAATTTTAGTACCTGGTTTAAACCAGCTCTATCTTCGGCCGCACCGCTCATATAGTTCGCTGTGTGAAAGTATGAAAAGAGATGAAATTATGTTTGCTCGCTGGCGGTGTGAACCGCCGTTAAGGGACACTTCGAGAGACACCTGCCTACGACCCACCCTCTCTAGGTATGACATAGAGAGCGAGACTAGGAACAGAAAATTAGGTAGGTAATTGATGCAACACAACCAACCATCTTTGGGTATGCTTATATTTTTCTAAGAGACATTTGAAAGACACCTACCCTCCCTGGGTATGACTTTCCACAGAACAACAAACACAAAATGTTATGCGTGATTTATATGAAAACCAGCGTCGCCTTCTCAAGCATAGGTAGGTACTACAGTATCTCTTAGTAGTTTGTGGGTACTACTAATGCTACACAATAATACGTTTTTTTTATTTACAGGCGAGTATTTCACTAGGACTTCTCACTTTACAAGTTAGAATAGCATGTAAAAAAAAATTCACGTAAATCTCAATTTTGTTTCTTTGACGATCGCGGGACAAACTACTTAGGTGATTCAAGTGAGCTGATCGAGCGCATTGTCGGTGCGCGTGCCACGCCCCCTTGCCATTTCTAATGTATTTGTTGTTCTGTGGGTCATTCTCTGGTAGAATCGCAAATAACAACACAATAATATTCATGAAAAGTTTTATTTCTACAAAACAGTCTTGCTGTTAACGGTTCGATATTGCTTGGCACAGTGTAAGCACCACAACCAAAGTTACATTGCTGTGAGAATACTATACTTTACAGCGCTTTTTACCACCGACAGTCCCATGAAGGGGTGACTCATCCCGTCTTCGTTTTACGGGATGAGACACATATTTTCCTTTGGGATCAATTTTGGGAACTCAAAAATTTTTTCTTTTCATAAGCAATTCTTATGAAAAGAAAAAATTTTTTGCCAACTTCACATTTTTGTATGAAGATTTAGTTTTTTATGAATTTTTTTTATTTAATTTATTGCACATACAATCAAAAGATTTTTGTACAAAAGGTAATAACTTAATGCTAAGCATTGTCTACCAGTTTTACCTTAGGGATGTGGTGAAAAGATGATCGAATTCCCAGCATTTATCCCATAAAAGCTGTTAATTTTGACGGGCTGAGTCACCCCTTAGAGAACCTGCCGGTGCTTAATGTACACGCTGTATACGAAGTGCAATATGATAAAATCAATTTGCCAACATTTATTTTGGATTACATCTAAGATACATTTCGTGCTCCTCTTAGTATTTTTTCAAGAAATAAGAATACCGATTTGACTAGATTGTCTCACAAGGTTACAAGTGAACAAAAATGTATCATAAAAGAGAATTGGTACAGTAACTATTTATTCGCAAATCTGATTAAAATAATTATATTTATAAGATGATAATTTATCAGAAAACAGTCCAAACTTTTCGAAAAATATACGCAGTCAGGCTATTATAAACTTGAAAGGCTTCATGTATTCTAAAAATTGTCTTATCTTCAAAGAAGACGTTGCTAAGGATTAGCAATTTTCTATTTTTACACATCTGCCAAAGAAAGGAGTGAAATAAGTAAGAGGTCATGTATGTACGGGATATCATACCGAGAGATTCTAGATATAAGTCGTGATATTTAAATGTTCATTAACAAAGCTTTGTTTTCTATACCTTTTATCTAATAATAAGCTGCATGATTAAGCTATGAAGCCCTTGGGCTGCTAAAAAATATCTGTGGCACCAACATACGAAAAAAGAAAGTCTTACTCTCATAGTGCAGTGGTCAATATGGCCGCTTGCGATACAAGAGATACTGGGTCAGATACCTGCGGGCAAAAACTTGTTTTTCTTCGCAGTTCTGGATTCCCAAGTAGGGTTGGCAAGAAGGCAAGGCAGGCAGCCGGCCGTAAGCATTTTAGCCAAATCATATCGCAGAATAACGCTCGGATGAAAAAAAAGACTTCGAATTGGCAGTACAAATGCTTAATTTATAAGTATTCAAATGCACCATTTGGGTTGTTTATACAAAACTACGATTTAACATACTATGAACAGGTGATTAAATATCTACTTCATATTTCTTATCACTAGTTGGTGTAACATGATATAGCCTAAATATACTCTCTTCACGGTTGCATATTAGAAAATGAAATCTTCATCGAGCAAATTTCAAAAGAACAAGGAACAAATCAACAAATTTTAAAATAACAATGGTCATTTGGTCAAAAGTTCAACTGACCACAGTCTGGAATATCAACGTTTAAATGATCTATTATACTATTGGCTACACTATTGGCCAAATCGTTCAAAGGTCAAAAGGATTATTGGATAAATTATTAAATATCAAACGTAAGGCCATCAGAAACGAGTTGCTACCAGAAAAATAGGTTAGGTTGGGTTAGAAATGCGACCCCGCCAGAAAACAAAAGGCTATCAGTAATGAGTTGCTACCAGAAAAGTAGGAAGGTAAACCAAACACTGAAGAATAAATCATTTGCGATTATGAAATGACTAGGAATGATTTGGCACTTTCAATTTAGCTTTTGGTCAGTCGTCCATTTGATGACACATACATTTGGATTATAATTTTTACCAGCTCCGTAGCGCAGCGGTCAACACGCCAGCCTGCGACACGGAGTGACCGGGTTCGATCCCCGGCCAGGTCAAGATGGAAAATGGTCTTTTTCAAATTGGCCTGGGTCTTGGATGTGTATCTATATATGTATTTGTTATAAAATATAGTATCGTTGAGTTAGTATCCCATAACACAAGGCTCGAACTTACTTTGGGGCTAGCTCAATCTGTGTGATTTGTCCGTATATATTTATTTATTTATAATATTTTGCAAAATAAAACATTTGGTCTTCTACATTTTGTTATTTGTTTGTTGTTATTTTGAAATTTGCGTGATGAAGTTTTAATTTTATAATATGCAACCATCTTCACATCAAGCGCACTACATAGATAAACCATCGCAATACTCGACAAAACAGCAAACCATTTCTGTATTTTTTAATATTATCGTCAATATTTTACAAATTACTTTTCCTTATTAACATGAAGTCAATATTTTGAGAAACAATTTTGACTAGGTGTTAATAACAGTTTTGATTTATTTAGCTTACATATTCATATACCTAATAGCAGGTTCATATGTGTTGGATCTAATTTAAACCAATAATTTTGACTATGACTTGATACTGCCATAAATACATGGTGAATTTGCATTCGTTTTGGATTCTTAAAGGTATGATTCAACCCGACGATATGAACAACTTTTCCTAGGGGACCAATGAAAAAAAAAATGTCAATTCCATACAAAAATTTTTTTTTTTTTTTTTACTAAATATTGAATTAGGCATTTGTCTCCCATCTCACCTGATGGTAAGTGACGATGAAGACGAGGATGTTACATGCCTATCCAAGAGATACCCATTTATTCTTTTTTATTCCGTCGCCCGGTCAATTTGTATAAGAAGGAATGTCGAAAAAATTTGAGTTCCCAGCATTGGTCCCATAGGGAAAGTTGTTTATATCGACGGGTGGAATCATCCTTTTAAGGGTCCAAAACGAATGAAAATTCACCATGTCAAAGTTAGTCAAAACGAGTATATCCAGTTGCCAGCGGGCTTTGTCGACTACATTCTACATTATATTGGGACCTTACCTATAAATGTTTTCTATAGAGAATTTCGAGTAAATTGAATTTTTCATACTAACGTCTTTTGTATTAATTTCGTGTTTGATAAATTCAAATAAAGTGAACTTTTGCATGTATTTAAAAACAACTGTAAGCTTGATTTATATATATGTTAAATTTAAAAACATAAAAATAAAAGCGAAATGATAACATTTTTGATCAAAACGGACATCTAGAACGAGTTCTTTTCATGAACATTTTTCAAACATGTTAATCAGAAAAAAAAAAATGCATGCAGAGTGTTAATACAGTCCACTTTCAAGTTTAAAAAAAAGTGCTGAACTAAAAACTCATAGGTAGATACAAATGGCAAGCGGAAAAAAAGTCAATTTCATAGGTAAAGACCCAATATGATTGATTACGTATGATTGGACTATGCAGTAGAACAACAGTTTCAGAGTTCAAAGAAGTGAAATTTGTTCATTCCGATAAGATCATTTTTTTTCCCGTCTCCTTTACACTCGATATACTCCTTCCAACATAATGTTTTACTCCATGTTAGAACATAGATGAAACAAACGAACAAACTATGCAGTTTGTTCATATTTTGCACGTTTTGGTGCTACTTTTTTAAGTTAATTTCTATAATTTCATACATAAATTGAATTTAGTTTTTTTCTGACGAATAAAAATCAGGTCTTAGTTTAAAAAATACCACTTATATTAAGTATCTTTATTCTTTAGTTTAAAAATACTAAGTTATGATAGTCGGCAAACTCAAACCACTTATACAGGCTGATTGACTGAACACTTTATTCCCTTAGAGGGGTGACTCAGCCCGATGATATGACAATGGGACCAAAGCTGGGAACCAAAATTGGACATCACCATACAAGTTGACTGGCTGGACAGTTGAACATTTTGTGTGGAAATGTCGGATTTTTTTTAGTACTTAGCAATGGTCATAGAACCAATTGTTAGATAAAATTGTTTACATCGACGGGCCGAGTCCCCCTTATCGGTGGGTTATATATATAATAAAGGGATCATCCATTCAGCTTTTTGTTTAAAACAATATAAAGAAAATACGTATTAAAACGGTACACATGGTTATTAAGAATAAGGGGTCATTCGCGACATTAAAACGAATAATTTCATCACAATTTTCATTAAAACTAACAAAGTATTCGAATTAATATATCAATATCAAATACTATATCCTATTAAAAACACAATTTCTGCTGTCGTCAATTTGACGACAACGTTTAATTAAACACGCTTCTGATAGCTATTGACTACACCAGCCCGCGACACGAGAGTGCCTGGGTTCGATACCCAGCCAGGTCAAGATGGATAATGATCTTTTCCAGATTGGCCTGGGTCTTGGATGTTTATATATACATTTGTTATAAAATATAGTATCGTTGAGTTAGTATCCCATAACACAAGTCTCGAACTTACTTTGGGGCTAGCTCAATCTGTGTGATTTGTCCGTATATATTTATTTATATTATTTATTCTGATTTGACTGCAAGCACGCCTACAATAAAAGATGCTCTTTTTTTAATGGAAAACTTGGCTTGGCTTACGGGGAGGTGGCGCGTTGCGCGGTGCGTCCAGCGGCGCGTGATATAGGACAACAAACGAACGAGGGTCACAGGTGGTCAGATCACCCATGGACATCTGCAACACCCGGGAGTTCTTGGCGGGAATTTCGGCGGATTGCAGGGCCTGTGTTTTGGATTGTTTCGTAAATTGTTTCTAGTGGACTTTGTAATGTGAAATCGGTGTAATTTGGTGTTATAAATAACCACATTTATGAACAATGCGTGGAATAACTGAAATGAACTGTCACAGTGCGGCTGTAGTGAGATTTACTTAGCAGGCTGGTGGTTGTTCGCTTCGCCTCGTTGCGTCGTCTGTGATCAAGCCAGTGGATTCGTGGGAATTGTCGCCAGGGGCTCCGTAGAATCAGTGAAATGAACTACACCATCGTTTCTTGATTTACAAGACTCAGAAAGAGCGCGGAAAAACTCATTTATACTTGATACTGGCTAAATACGTAACGCGTGAAGCCATAAATAAAAGGAAAAAAAAAATCTGCAGCACCCGGGGTGAGACAAGAGCGTTGCCGGCCTTTCAAGAAAAATAGGTAGCATTCGGAGCCGCGACGAACTATGATGAACAAACGCTGAATCTAATGAGCTTAAAGTCATTTGGCAGCTGATTTGATGTCATGATTCCGTGGTTTGGACCTCTGAATCCCTCCTGGAATACATAATTGCAAGTAAAATGAGAAAAATGAAAACAAGAAGTTGACCTCTCATAAGAAGTTTCCGATCAGCTGTTTCTATGAGAATCCAATTTTTTTTTTCGTTTTTCCCTTTTATTCTTACAATTCTGTATTCCATTAGGGATTCTGATTTCAGGATTTCAATATACCTTATATTAGTTAATACTTTGTTATTTGCATATTTTGTTTAGTTGCTTCCAGTTTGGATAGGATATTGCTTGAATCACTTGATTGTCTGATAATAAAGATAATTCCGTACTTCGGAATGCACGTTAAGCAGTTGGTCCCGTCCCGGCTGCCATCTGGCAGTTGTTAAATGAACTACGTCAGAGGCCGAGAGGCGGTTCCGAAGAACTCTGACACCAGGGTGTGCATGGTCGATTGACTGCGACACCTACACGAAATGATAAATATACCTTAAGTTCAAAATCACGCGGAATATTGACAAATCACACACAGATGAGCTAGCCCCACAATAAGTTGTGAACTTGTGTGGGATACTAACTAACTATATTTTAGTATAAATACTTATATACATAAACATCCAAGACCCAAGGTCAATCTGAAAAAGATCTTTTTCTATCATGGCCGGGTATCAAACCGGGACCCTGCGATACAAAGGCAGTTTGCGTACCACTGAGCCACATAGTTCGTCTGGGATGGATTTACTTAGCCTTTCTACTTTACGTACTTTACAAAACACATTACTTAGCCAGAAGTCATTAGACGTCGAGAAAAACGTCGGCAGCCCTCATTGACGTAACGCGACGTCAATGAGGGCTGCCGTTTTTCTGCTCACTAGATGGCGCCACTGTTACGTAAGATCCCGATAAAACTTTTTATACCACTTGTGAAAACAAAGTTAACATTTCAATCATATTAAATGCCTTTTTACATAAGCTATAATAATAAAGATGATTCCGTGCTTCGGAAGGCACGTTAGGCCGGTGGTCCCGGCTGCCATCTGGTAGTCGTTAAAGGAACTACGTCAGAGGCCGAGAGGCGGTTCCGAAAAACTCTGTCACCAGGGTGTGCATGGTCGATTGACCGTGACACCTACTCGAAATGATGATGATGACATAATCATAGTATAATCATAGCATATAAGCAATCATACTTATTTATTGTGTTTTATTTTATGTGTGTTTGTGTTACGGTTTATTATACTTATGCAAGTGATTCGTGATGACATGTAAATTAAAAAAAAAAAAATTACACCAAAATTTTTATAAAATTTAGTAAACAGCGTGTAACTTAACCAACGACTTTTTTTATTTTTCATACTAATGGCAGGCCAAACACTTGTATGAATATTTTATTTTTGAATTCCCAGCATTGATCCCATAGAAAAAGTTGTTCATTTTGACGGGCTGAGCCACCCCTTCGTCGTTGGTTATGTTACACGCCGCATAGGGAATTTTGGGCCGAAAAATCAATATACTTGGGTCTCATCAAGAAAAACACATATTTACAGTATAAAATGTCATTTCGGAGACCTCACGCTACACTAGCACCCCTAGCGGAAAATTCACTATCCAAAGCCCTCATTGCCACTTATCTGACGTTATTTTCTGTTCGGAGTAACAAGAACACATTCACCTAGCCAGAAGTCACTCGACGTCAGCTAAAAGTGACGCGACGTCAGTGTCCGTTCATAACGGCTGTGGCAGCCTGTTTGATGTCGTTGAGTTGTTCGGAGTACTCCGTGTACATGCGCTGCCACCGCAGCTGTCGCACAAGGAGAGACAGCATCTCCTCGAGAATGTCGTGTTTTTTGATTCCCTGCAAAAAGACGTTAAACAATATCAGTCTTCTTATAAAACGAGGACTAATTTTAGTACCTGGTTTAAACCATTATCCGTCCAAAACAAATTGACAATGACAGTCGACCAAACGTCAAAGTGATAAATGTCAACTTATTTTGGTCGGATAATGGTTTAAACCAGGTACTAAAGTTAGACCTCGTTTTATAATAAGACGGTATGTAAATAAAACCCTGTCCGAGCCTTGAAGAGTGATTCAGCCTGTAGTTATAAACAACTTTTCCTATTAGACCAACGCCCAAACTTAAACTATTTTCACGTTCTGATACAAATTGGCCGGAAGGCCGAATATTTTTGTTCAGAAATGTTAATTTTTTTAGCTTTGATCCTATAGGAAAAGTTGTAATCGAAAAATATTGGACACGTATTTTTTCTTTTGTCAATTAAACAATTAATCATAAAGATAAAGTGCGACAAAGTTCATGAATGGGGGGCTCTTGGTCTCGTTCTTTCAATGTCAAACATCGGGGAGAGGGATAAGGACAAAACATATTTTAACTAAAATAGGGTTTAGAAGCGAAACACGTTTGTTAATATTATGAATATAGGGTTAGAATTTAGTGAAATATATAATATCCTTACTAATATTATAAATGCGAAAGTGAGTTTGTTTGTTTGTTTGTTACGCTTTCACGCCGTAACTACTGAACCGATCATCATGAAATTTTGCATACAAGTTCTCAGGAGTACGGAGAAGGACATAGGCTACCTTTTATCCCGGGAAAAAGTACTATTGCCGAGGGATCGACATTGACGCGGGTGGAGCCGCGGGCGAAAGCTAGTATTGCATAAATGCGTAATTGACTAATAGAATGACACTCATAAATATTAAATTACTTACCAATATTGAGGCCTGCCATTTCTTCGGGGTCGACGTACAATGACTGGGTCCCAGCATGTCGTCTAATATATTTCTTAATTGGTCCTCTGTGCCTGGAAATGTTGAGAGCATTAACCAAATCTGGTAGTTATTGCTTGATTGGCCTACCTTTTAGTATTTAAAATATATAAAATATATAATTTAAAATTGGCTAATACTAAACCCCAACTAATTGGGGTTTTACTGCTAACATCGTATGCCTTTTATAAAAAACCGAAATTAACGGCTGGACGTGCCATATACATTTTTATTGCCACTTCAACTTTCTCTGTTCAATGGATAATGAAGTTACTATAGTAAAACAATTAATTATATTATATAGCATTACAATGCTTGGTTTAATATTAAAAGCGAAAATATGGCACAGGTAGGATTTGAACCTACAACCTTCGACATCTGGCCCGTCGACGCTCTCGACCACTGAGCTGCCATAGCCTCAAATCACATTTTTTTCATCACATATTTTCAATTTTAGTAAAACAATTGATATGTTATAGGAGGCTTGGTTTTCTAAATATAGAGTCCTGGTAGTAGAGTCGTTTTGATTTAAGCTGTATGTGGTATGTTACCATGTGGTCCCAATCCCAACTCCTTTAGCGTACGATTTGTTCCTACAATGGTACATACACGGCGCTATAGGTTAACTCGCAGCTATTAATACTCAAATAAACAATTCATTCATTAATTCATAAATATCCACCATATTATGAGATTATAAAAGCAATTTTCATAAAATATATGAAATAGACTCGAACTTTCCCGAACATCGTCTGTTGCGCTCATACATCTTCTATCGTACTCACTCATTTGTATTCTATCCTGCTCATACATATATATTCTATCCCGCTCACACACAGTCTCGAATATTCTAGAACGTTCTGACCGGACCGGATCGGAAGTATATGGAACTTCAGTAAAGTTGACTTCGAGTAATACTTATACCGTCTCATTACTAAGTTGTGACTATCAGTCTTATTATTATAAAACGAGGACTAACATTTTTTAAGTGTTTATACATATTTTGCATTCACAATTCTATTTTTGATAAACTCTTATTAAATTAAGAAATAAAATATGGTGAAAAAATTCCAAGCGGGCGGGATTTGAACCTGCGACCTGAAGTCTATGTACGACTTAAGGTCGCAGCTATATGTCGTACATAGACTTCAGGTCGCAGGTTCAAATCCCGCCCGCTTGGAATTTTTTCACCATATTTTATTTCTTAATTTAATACGAGGATTAACTTTAGTACCTGGTTTAAACCATTATCCGACCAAAATTAGTCGACACTTATCACTTTGACTTTTGGTCAACTGTCATTGTCCATTTGTTATGGGCCGGATAATGGTTTAACCCAGGTACTAAAGTTAGTCCTTGTTTTATAACAAGACTGACAGTCACAAGTAAGATTATTTTTTGCCAGCGACAAACCAGGAGACCGATTGCTTTACGTATTGGATATTCAACGTGTTGGAAGGCCAGCCGGCCTATTTACTAACTCAGTGTACAACGTTTTGATAGTAATTTCAAAGTACATTGCGTTTTATATATCTTCATTGAAAATAGTCAATCATAGGAAACCCGCAATGTATTTTGAAGTGACTATCAAAACGTTGGTCACTGAGTTAGCAAATAGGCCGGCAGGTCAGTGTTGGAATTCCGTAGTGAATAAATTTCCTCCGAAGAATTTGGTGTTTCACTCCGAATCCCAAACCCTTACCACGTAACATTCAGTATTATATCGTGTTTGGTGTTAACACGTGGTTCCTACAGCCTATGGCGTACGATTTTTGTCAGGCTCATCACATAGATGGCGCCACAGGTTTATTCACAACTATGTATCCACGATATTATAAGAAAATAAAATCAGTATTCACGAGAAACATCTTATTTCAGACGATAAATATACACGGTGAAATTTTGATCGTTCTAGACCCTCAAAGGGGTTATTCAGCCCGTCGATATGAACAACTTTTCCTATGGGACCAATGCTGGAAAGACAAAAATAAATGGGCAGTTCCATACAAAAAAATTCGGCCGCCCGGTCAGTTTGTACGAGAACGTCAAAAAAAACTTGAGTTCCCAGCATTGGTCCCATAGGAAAAGTTGTTTATATCAACGGACTGAATCATCCCTTTAAGGGTACAGAACGATCAAAATTTCTCCGTGTATTTTTGGCTTATATTAAAACAATATCTTTCAGTTTTACTTTGTTTTACCAAGTTTAGGCTAATGCCATCTAGTGACGGGTGAAAAAGTCTGTAACTATTGCCCTGCAGCGCCCTCTCCGCTGCTCATAGCGGCAGTTAGTGGAACAAACCACCACAGCCTGCCGGCAACCGGCCTGCTGCTTTTAACAGGCCTTAAGTTGGGCCAATATTTTTGTTCATACAAAAATATTGGCATTTATTCATTGCCAACCTCATGGTTGGCAATCTACTTGTAGTCTATACGTTAGTTATACTATAGTTCTGTGTTATTTACCATGGCTGACAAGATGTGAGAAGAGCGCTGTGAGCCAGTGTCGGTAGTCTGCCGCCAGTCGCAGATGCAGACACGACGACACCTGTGCTTCTAGCCAGCTACGAGCCGCGCCCGCGCTGTAGTTATTGCTGGAAAATAAACCTTGTACAGTAGTACCACTTACATAAGGTCAATTTAAATTAAGCGGAAATATTTTAAAGGCTGACTCCCATAAGCTAGAAAAATGCTAAATAACCTATAGAGATATCTGGACCTGAACATTTAAAATAAAAAGTGAAAAAAAAAAAAACAGCCTTTGTGTACAATACAACAAATAAACACATTCTTGGCCAACAATTTTTTACTATGGATACTTGGTCACTGACCTCGACGATCAAAACAGCTGATTTATCGATTTTAATAAAAGAAATAATTATTTTGTATGATAAAATAAAAAAAAAATCTAGCGTGTCAATTTCTTAAATTTTGTTACTAAAGCATTTCTTTGATCCATGGGACCCAGCCCTTAAAATATTTGGGCTTATTTAAATGGACCTTGTAAAAGTCCAACAGGAATCGTGCTGTCTCGCGAATAATACAGTAATGCGCGTCCAGACATGGCGCGAACGCATTACATCAGCCAATAGCAGGCGGATACTTTTGCGGTGTAACTTATAAAAGTGGTCCTACTGTATATTGATTGATATTTAACGCCAGACAATATTTTATAGGTGAATGTAAGTCTAAAACAGTGTTGGTTACAGAAAAACCTTATAGGGGTAGTAAGAGAGCTGGAGGCTTATCCTTCCCCCCCCCCCCCTCCCCCCCCTTTCCATGTTTCCTTCCTCCAACTCCTCGAAAGGCCGACAAGGCACCTGTCACACCCTGGTGTTGCAGTTGTCCATGGGCAGCGGTGATCACTTACCATCAGGTGACCCGCTTGCTCGTTTGCCCTCTAATATTATAAAAAAATAAATAATAGGCGATGCAGCTAGCAATCCATCACTATTTTAATTTTATTTTTTACCTAACACTCAATAATATACTAAACGTGGCTTTTATGTCTTAAACATCTGGACTCTGTCTATCCCGCAAGGGAAAAGACGTGATACTATGTATGTACGACAGCGACGTGCGCACACATTTTTCAGAAGGTAGACAAAAACATACTCAGTCAGAAACTTACCTAATAAATTACAACTCGTACCTAAATAAATACTTTTTAGGGTTCCGTACCCAAAGGGTAAAAACGGGACCCTATTTATTTCGCTCCGCTGTCCGTCAGTCTGTCTGTCAGCAGGCTGTATCTCATAAACCGTGACAGTCAGACGGTTGAAATTTTCACAGATCATGTAGTTCTGTTGCTATAACAACAAATCTAAAAAATATAATTAAATAAATATTTAAGGGGGCTCCCATACAACGAACGTGATTTTTTTTGCTTGTTATTGCTCGTTATTGATAACGGCAACAGGTAGACACTTGAAATATTCACAGATTATTTAGGTATACATTCACTTTGAAAATAAATAATTAAATAAAAATAAAATTATAATTATAGGGGGCTTCCATACAAAGGACATGATTTTATTGCCGTTTTCATAGATACCGGTACGGAACCCTTCGTGCGCGAGTCCGACCGCGCTCGGCCGGTTTTTCTTTATTCAATAACAACTGATTTATGGAGCATTTGGATTGTGATTTTTTTAGGGGCAACAATCTAAAATATTATTATAATACTACTAGCTGTTGCCCGCGACTTCGTCCGCGTCAATTTCTGTTACTATGATCAATTAGGCTTTTTCTTAGCATAGATGAATAATTTTCCCCCGTTTTCAAAACATTTTTTATTGATGCTTCGCTCCTATTGGTCGCAGCGTGATGTTTTATAGCCTAAAGCCTTCCTCAATAAATGGACTATCCAACACAAAAAGAATTTGCCAATTTGATCCAGTAGTTACTGAGATTAACAATCAAACAAACAAACAAACTCTTAAACTTTATAATATTAGTATAGATATTAATATATACTTAAGTATGTTGAGTGACTTCAGGGTAGACAGAGTCTAACTGTCAGTATGGACTGCACGTCACTGATGCACTAACCTGGCGCCGAAGGTGGGTCGTGATGGTTTGTGCTTGGTGTGTGTGTAGAGCGCGCTGGAGTGTGGAAGATGCGCGCGCGGCGCGCGGGTGGCTGTGTGCACTGAGCCTGCTCGCCACACCGGGTCCATAGAGTCCGCCCACACTACCCTGTACATACCAGTGTCTCACACTAATATACCCTGTCTAGCTGTCTGTTACCACTACACTTATCAACTATTAAACAAATTTTAAAAAAGCAATTGACCTCTCAGCCACCAAGCGGTCCAATCATCATTATTTCGAGTAGGTGTCACGGTCGATCGACCATGCACACCCTGGTGTCAGAGTTCTTCGGAACCGCCTCTCGGCCTCTGTTGAGGTTCCTTTAACGACTACCGGATGGCAGCCGGTACCACCGGCTTTACGTGCCTTCCGAAGCACGGAATCATCTTTATTATCAGACAAAAAGGTGATTCAAGCCTGCAATGTCCTAACCAAACTGGAAGCAACTAAACAAAGCATGCTTCCAGTGGGAATCGAACCCACGACCCCCGGGTCAACAGGCAAACGCCTTAACCACTGGACCACGGAGGCTGTTAGCGGTCCAATGAGGACGCATAACAATAGAAAATCCATTTGTGTCTGCGTTTCTCACGATTGAAGGGTTCAAATTTGACATCATCATCAGGTTTTTAGTCTCCACTGCAGGAGCATGACCCTCTCTGAACTACCGGAGCCATACTTGGCCAGAGTAGACAGAGGGTTTGGCCTATCACTCATTCGTAGGCCTACACTATCCTCGCTGGCCTGGGTTGGAGAAGTCTCATTGACGTTAAATTTGATATAAAACGTCTTAATGAAAAAGCGCAATATTCTGAAATTAGATTGTTCAGAATCGAGAGTAGAATCGCTTCCACATATCAAAAATAAGGTTAAATATTAACCAAAAAATATTTTATTTGCGCAGTGTTTGATCATTATTCTCGCGGTGCGCGAAGCGGCAACGACGCCCTAGATCGCGCATAACTACCATGGACTTATTAATTTGCAACATGCACAAGAAAACAAAAAAAAAGCTAATATCTCGTAAATAATCTGCGAAAAATTAATTTAATTATTTAAATACATCATTCTTTAATAATAAAATTAATTTCGGGTCTCTGAGGTTTTACGCTATTTCATTGACACGTTGTATATACACGGACAAATCACACAGATTGAGATAACCCCAAGATAAGTTGGAGACTTGTGTTATGGGATACTAACTCAACGATCCTATATTTTATAACAAATACATATAGATAAACATCCAAGACCCAAGCCAATCTGAAAAATATCATTTTCCATCTTGACCTGACCGGGGATCGAACCCGGATGTCGCAGGCTGGTATGATGACCACTAGACCACAGAGCTCTTCTATGGGGGTAGTTTGGGGTCCGGGGAAGGACATAGGGTACCTTTCATTCCGAAAATTTCCACTGTTCCTGAGGGATCGACACTAACGCGGGCGAAGCCGCGGGCAATAGCTAGTAAAAAATTAAATATTGCAAGGCGCTATCGTTTCTTTACTTATAAGCTTCGATCAAATATAATGGTAGATACACAGTCTCATACAAAATAAAGCCCTAATAATGTCCCCGAGTCAAAACATCATGTATACTTACAAACAACGTCAACAACGGTACATACAGAAAGTATAACTCCATCTTTGTTTTTTTACTATTGATGCGTAGTTTTTGTACTGTACCTTCGTCATCACGAGACGTGTGAGTGCTAGCGTGGTTTATTGAAACTGTAAACAAAACAGCTCCGAAACTCGATTAGTGCGCTGTTTTGCCGGTGCCACTTTTCGAGCGCGAATAGTGTATCTACCATTATTTTTGATCGAAGCTTATAAGCTTTTAGTATCTGAAACGCGCGTCCTCAAAAATAAAACTATTACTTTTATAAGAAATAGAAACTTACCAAGCACACAGCTTCTTACTGTAGATATAGCTCTTACTATTGCTAAGTGAGATCAAAGGGTTGCCGTCATCCAGGAGAGAACAATTCGTGACCGTCACTAAAAAAAAAGAAAATAATCTATTAATTACAGGTATAGGATTTAATCTATAATAGTCTGGATTGAGTTTCTTTCGTCGTATTCTTCTCACCAGTGGTAATTCCGAAACGCATGTAGTATTTCTATTAAAGAAATAAAAATATGACGTTCAAAAAGAGATACATGTATAAAATTTTGAATAAAAATCTTTGACTTTGACTTAATTTGAGAAAAAAAAGTTATGTAGAAATTATGGTCAAAATAAAACACCGGCCAAGTGCGAGTCAAACTCGCACACGAAGTTTTGTACCATTATCTATTATTATAGATAATGGTACGAATTTTAACTTATTAGTTTAAAATTATTTTTATCATATGATGTAACAAAAAATGTATGCTTTTTGCAATTTTTCCTTTATCTGTGCTCTAAGACGTTGCTTCGTACCAAATTTCAAGATTCTGAGTTCACGTTAAGTACCCTGTAGGTTTTCATTCCATTGCGAATGTCGAAAATTTGCGGCATAAACGGCTGTGTGTTTTGCTTGCATTAGCTTAGAAGTTTGATATTTTTTCACATCTCCAAGGGACAGTAGACCCACAGTAGCCCTGAGTATTTGATATGAATTTTAGCTCGATACCTTCACGCGTTCCTGAGAAAAAGGTCTTGGCAGACAGACGGACAACAAAGTGATCCTATAAGGGTTTCTTTTTTTCCTTTTGAGGTACGGAACCCTAAAAACAACATAAGCCAAAGCCGGGCGATTTGAGGTAATAATAATTTCCGAACAATTATTTTAGTTAATTATATTAATAGCATTACAATGCTCGGTTTAATATTAAAATCGAAAATATGTGATGAAAAAATTATTTTAGTCTGGCATAAAAAATAGTTTTAAATTATATCTCTTCGTTCGGTGTGCCTTACGGCAAAGGCCTCTTCTAAAGTTTTCTATTGTTTCCTATCTGCTGCCATTCATAGCCAAAGGGGACATGAGGGGACAAGAAACTTATTTTAGCCAGTCTCTAGTTATTTTTAGAGTTATTCTTGCTTGTGTATCAACAAAATGGAGTAGTTTATTTCGTTGATTTCGACGGAGCCCCAGGCGACACTTCCCACGTATCCACTGGCTTGATCATATACGATGCAGTAAGGCGAGCAAACATCAGCCCGCTAAGTAAATCTCACTACAGCCGCACCATCACACTTTTTTTTTGTTATCCACACATTTTTATAAACACGGGCATATAACACCAAATTACGCCGACTTTGAATTATAAACTCCACTAGAAACAATTTGCAAAATAGTCCAAAACAAAAACCGTGCAGTCCGTAGAAATTCCCGCCAAGAACTCTGGTTAAATTTTTAGGGGTTCCGCACCTTTTCACTTTTTTTTAGCCGGAGGCCCATCCTTCCCCCTTCCCTCCCCATTTCCTTCCTCCAACTCTTTGAAAGGCCGGCAACGCACCTTGCACACTCTGGTGTTGCAGTTGTCTATGGGCAGCGGTGATCACTTACAATCAGATGGCACAACAATGGTTAACGTGGGGGCTGTCCAGTCTTCGCGCGATCATGTTCAAGATGCTGTTGCCTTGTGTAGCTTCTGAATGAAGTTTAAATAAAATAAATAAATAAATAGTTACAGACAAATCACACAGATTGAGCTAGCCCCATGGTAAGTTCGAGACTTGTGTTATGGGATACTAACTCAACGATACTGTATTTTATAACAAATACATATATAGATAAACAACCAAGACCCAGGCCAATCTGAAAATGACCATTTTCCATCTTGACCTGGCCGGGGATCGAACCCGGTCACTCCGTGTCGCAGGCTGGCGTGTTGACCGCTGCGCCACGGAGCTAGTCAAGTTTGAGGGCCAACTAGAACAGAAGAAAAAAAATAATTGCACAGTACTGACCGCCTTCAGAGAGCAGCGTTCGGAAGCTGAGCGGGCGGACGAGGCAGGCCGCGCTCGCCACGTCCCAAATGCTCAGCTCGGCCGTCGTGGTCACCGCGGCCAGTGTGTCCCCGGCGATCGTCAGCTTGGCCGCGGGCGATGTCAGTGCTGGAAGGGCACAATATACAGCTTAATTAACTCATCAATCGCGAGAAACGCAGACAACGCAGCAACATAACAATAGATAATCAATTGTGTCTGCGTTTCTCGCAATTGATGAATTAATTAACTCATACAGACACAATTGATTATCTATTGTTATGTTGCCCGATTGAGGCGCTTGGTGGTTGAGCGGTTACATTGCTTTTTTACATCTAATGTTTCGAAAACTTTACAGTTTTCATGCCCAAAAGACAAATGTCAACTTAGTCTACCTGCGACCATGTAAACTGTACAGTTTTCTAAACGTTAATTGTCAAATTTTTTTGATAGGCTGTATTATAGTGTGCCTAGAACTAGTTTCCGGCGCACTGTGTGCGCACGACCCCTGTTTGCCCTGCCCTCTTGTTGCACTAATTCGGGCTTGCGTTCTCCGGTACGACGTATGGCTGAGTCTCATAATAAGCTATTCGAAAATATTGATATGTTTGCATGTTCAATTCATAGGTACAAAAGTCTTCTACACCAAATACTCTGTGAACAAGACCCGCATTCTTCTTATTCTTATTAGTACATTTTATTTCTTATAAGTTTGCAATTTTTAATTTTTTTTAATTTATTTTTAATTTTATTTAATTTATTTTACTTTTCATCATTTACCCTCAACTAACGTAGTCTTCCTTCTGTATTATTAAGCACAAACTGTTATTTTGTTATTTTGCTAGTTTACTATTTATTACTTGTTAGGATTTTTTAATACATGTTAGGATTATATTACATATTTTATTACTCTCTAGTAGCATCTATTAAATAATATGTATATAAGCAGTCTGAGAATAACGTAGTTGGTTGCAAAATTGTACAAACTGTTATAATTTAGTTTCTTTTTTTTTTAATGTTGTATTTTGTAACTGTTTGTTGTTCCTCAATAAATAAATAAATAAATAAAATTACTGAAAAGATTGAACCGAAATCTTAACGCGAGCGAAGCCGCGGGCATAAGCTAGTGCGTAGTATAGTATCACGTCTTTTTCCCTTGCGGGGTAGACAGAGGCTAGGTCTAAAAAACCTTATGGCCACATTTAGCATGTTGGAGGGCTTGTGGATGGAAAACGGAATCAAATAGTGATGGTATACTAGCCGCATCGCCTATTGACATGACTCCGAAGATTTTAGCCCAATCCTTCGTTCAGCTTTTACGATCTGCGCGAGAAGAGAAGCAGCTGGTACATTCTACGTTTTTTTCTTTTCTCCCAGACCAGCATGGAAGAAATAAGCTAGTTGCTCATAATAATAATGTAGTTGCAACTTAGCAACTTTTGACTAGCTCCGTGGCGCAGCTGTCAACACGCCAGCCTGCGACACGGAGTACCCGGGTTCGATCCCCAGCCAGGTCAAGATGGAAAATGATCTTTTTCAGATTGGCCTGGGTCTTGGATGTGTATCTATATATGTATTTGTTATAAAATATAGTATCGAGTTTAGTATCCCATAACACAAGTCTCGAACTTACTTTGGGGCTAGCTCAATCTGTGTGATTTGTCCGTATATACAGCGTGATTTTGAACCCCCTAGCTATATTGAAATCTGGGAATCAGAATCCCTTATGGAATACAGAATTGTAAGAAAAAAAGGTAAAGTACGAAAAAATAAATTTCACCTTTCATAGAAATTCGTCCAGCTGATCGGTGACTTTGTATGGGAAACATAATTTTGTTTTTCGTTTTTTACCTTTTTTTCTTGCAATTCTGTTTTCCATTAGGGATTCTGATTCCCAGATTTCAATATAGCTAGGGGGTTCTAAATCACGTTGTATTTATTATTTATAGTTACCGAGTGGCGGCAGAGCCCGGGTGGCGTGGTCGCGGGCGAGTCGCCACACGTGAAGCTGAGCGTCCGCCGTGCCCACGGCCGCCCAGCGCGCGTCGCACGCTATGCACGTCACCGCCGAGCCTGATACCACAAACTTATTATTTTTTCTATATTCATCATTGGTCATTCGCGAATGCGAATATTTGCTACCGACATTCGCGAATGCGAATGCGAATATTCAGATTTTGTTTAAATTTGGCGCCAATTCACTATCGCTTGGTGACCTTGATAGCAGTTCCGTTCGAACGAGGCGAAGCGCGTTCGATTTGATTTTTGTTTCGAGAATAGCCGACTTAATACGCGCCTATAGATTTTGTTTTATTATATCAATCAACAAAAATTAAAAAAAAAAATATTCGCAAAATCATTCGCAGTAAATTCGCGAATGCGAATGCGAATATTCGTTACATCACTAGTATATAGTATTTATATGTACGTTTATATTTATTGCATACATATATATTTATTTAATTACCTTTTCTGTCGTTTATATACAACGTGATTTTGAACCTCCTAGCTATATTGGGATCTCGAAACCAGAATCCCTAATAGTATTCCATTAGGGGTTCTGATTCCAGGATTTCAATATAGCTAGGAGGTTCAAAATCACGTTGTATATATACAAGCTATATTGGGATCTCGAAACCAGAATCCCTAATAGAATACAGAATTGCAAGAAAAAAAAGATGATTGCAAAATAAAAATAGATTTTCCATACAAAGTCGCCGATCAGCTGGACAAATTTCTATGGAAAGTCAAAATTTTTTTTTCGTTTTTTACCTTTTTTCTTGCAATTCTGTATTCCATTAGGGGTTCTGATTCCAGGATTTCAATATAGCTAGGAGGTTCAAAATCACGTTGTATATATAAACGGTGAAATTTTGATCGTTGTGGACCCTTAAAGGAGTGATTCAGCCCATTGATATGAACAACTTTTCCTATGGGAACGATGCTGGAAACTCAAATAAAGAAATGGGCAGTTCCATACAAAAAATTTTGGCCGCCCGGTCGGTTTGTATGGAAACGTCAAAAAATGTTTGAATTCCCAGCATTGGTCCCATAGGCAAAGTTGTTTATATCAACGGGCTGAATCATCCACTTAAGCGTCCAGAACGATCAAAATTGCACCGTGTATATGTATGTGCATGTATAGGTATATATTATGTGTACTAAATAGATCACTTTTTGCGCCATACAATTTTTTCTCTGTTATTCCCTATGGTTGACTGGGAGAGAAAATGCTTATAACATTAAGTCCGCCAATTGTAACAAGTTTTTAATTTGGAACAATAAAGTTTATTAAATAAATAAATAAAAATCAAACGTCACATTAATGTTTAGGAAAAGAGAATAGTTCGCTGTTACAAATAATGTTGATTACAACTGAAAAACTTACCTAAATAAATCTCCCAGACGGGATCATTCAGCACTGAATTGTTAGGTATCAGTTGCAATTTGGACAGTGTGCCATAGTGAGTGTTGCAGGCTTTATTTACCACCTGTAAATAAAAATTGTGTAGTGTAGGTACTAACATATGTGGAAAAAAAGGTATCAGGTTAATAATTATAAATATATTTCTCGTTTTATTTTAGTCTAACTAAATACATGTCTAAAATTCTTTTAAACTAAATGTACTTCGTTTCCCATTTTAATACATTGATTTGTAATTATTACAATCATCATCATCATCATCATCATCAGGTCCTTTTTAGTCTCCACTACAGGAGCACGACCCTCTCTGTACTACTAGAGCCACACTTGGCACAAAGCAGCCAGAGGACCTGGCCCACACTCTCCACGCTGGCCAGACGGATTGGAGAGGTCTCACAGATGTTTATAAGCTTTGTTTAGCTTGTATTTCCTAAGTCGCCTTCTACGACATCCAAGGGAAGATTTGGAGTGGTCCTATTCTACTCTGCCGGGTACCACACGGCTAATTACAATCATCTTTCAATACATTCATACTTATATTGTCATTCCTGTATTACTTGTAACTGTATTTTGTGTTAGTATTTCCTGTGTATGATTTTTTCCATCTTTTCATATCGAAACGTGTCTGAAGAGAAATCATGACTTTGGCAGAATCACCAGACTATCGAAGAAAAACGAATAATAGTTTATTTCTCATAAGAATGAGCTCACATAATTTTTATGTTAACAAGTACTGTGTCTTAAAAAAAAAAATATTGTCGCGAAGCTCCCAGAACAGAATAGTCTAGAACTTTTCCGAACATCGTCTGTCGCGCTCATACATCTTCCATCCTGCTCACACATATGTATTCTATCCCGCTCATACACATACTCGAATATTCTGGAATGTTTTAGTTATCGGCCGTCGGGACCGGAAGTATATGGAACTTTCTAGATACCCATAAGTCAGTATATAAGGGAGCGGACGTGGCGATCGTTAATCAGTTTACCGCGAGTGTTCTTAGTGAGCTATACTAATACAAGTGATTTGTGTGCGACTGATAAGTGATAATTTATATGACCACAGCAACGGACCAGGACTACGAGTGCTTTGCGTTTTGGATATTCGACGTGTTGGAAGACCAGTCAGTGTTGGGATTCCGTAGTGAATAAATTCCCTCTGAAGAGTTTGGTGTTTTACTCCAAATCCTGAACCCTAACCACGTAACATTTGGTGTCAGAAGTGTGGGATTTGGAAATGCCAGTGTTGCCGAGGGACAAAGAAGATAAGGAAGGCGTCCGGACCCGGGCTCAACGTGCAATGGAGGCTACCGCAGCCGCCGCCCAAGTTGCATCCGCTCGACATGCGCCAGCCGCCCAAAACATCGCAGCCGAGCAACTGCCGCCCGTAGCCCCAGAGGTCGCAGCCGCCCAAGACATGGCAGCCGCCCAGGACATGGCAGCCGCCCAAGACATGGCAGCCGCCCAAGACATGGCAGCCGCCCAAGACAGGGCAGCCGCCCAAAATGTCGCAACCACCGAAGCCGTCACAGCCACCCAGGAAGTTACGGCCTCCCAAGAGATTGCCGCCGCCCAACAGATGCCAGCCGCCCATCATCAAGCCACGTTTCCTAGCCCCTCTTTCCAGGTTCCCACTCAAGCATCTTTTGATTTTGGTAGCTTGATGCAAATGTTGCAGTGCATAAATGAGAACCAGAGTAAACTGCAACGCATCAATGTGGAACTTAATGGAGAAATACAAAATATGCGGGATGAACAAAAGTGCTCGAGGGATGAACAAAAGCGTATGCAGGAAAAGCTGCATCATATGAGTGAGGACCAACGAATGGTATTAGCAGCTGTCAGCAAAGTCAGCAACGTGGTGGACCAGATCCGTAAGGATGTGGATTTGGTGGATAATCGCGTGACAGGTCTGGAAACAAACTTCTCCGGACTAGAGAAGAAAGTGCTGCGACTGGAGACAGTAGGCGTGAAAGTGACGTCGAGCAACGCTGTTGCTTATGCACCTGGACCCAAGGTGAAAGTGCCATCTTACGACGGAACTACTTCCTGGGCCGCGTATAAACAGCAGTTTCAAACTGTTGCCGCAGCAAATGGATGGACTAATGAACAGAGCCTGACAGCCCTCACCGTTGCACTGAAGGGCTCCGCTTTGACAGTATTAGAAGCACTACCTAACTCAGGTAGTGACTTCAAGGACTTGTTGGAGGCTCTTGAAGCAAGGTACGGAGAACGCCACTTAGAGTACGTATTCCGAGCCCAGCTTCGCGACCGAGTCCAGCGATCAGGCGAGGGGTTACAACAGTGGGCATTAGAGATCGAGAGGCTCGTAAGGAAAGCGTTTCCCTCAGAAGACCCCCGGATGGTGGAGAAAAATCTACTGCAAGCCTTCGTGGATGGAATTAAGAATTCAGAGGTAAGGGCTACAGTAAAGCTCCAACATCACACCTCGCTTAAAGATGCCCTTGCACACGCCCTTGAAGTGGAAGCGGTAAGACAAGATGTGCAAGTTCATAAATTGAGAGAAATTAACGAGATAAGCGAGGTAGTCAAGGCGATTAAGGCCCCTTCAAAGAAGGATAATGGAACTGGGCCTATGTGCTGGAATTGTGGTGAAAGAGGCCATTTACAACTCAATTGCCGCAAAAAGAAACAGTTAAAGGAAGAGCTCAGGGAACAGCTTAAAGAAGAGATCAAGAAAGAGATTAAGGAAGACCTAAGCAATCAGTTTATGATCTCTCCTTTAAAGAAGCAGGGAAACGAGTAACAGCCAGGACTAAGGGGCGGGTACTGGCTGGCTCAGAAGAAGCCCCAGCAATAATCATCTCACAGGCAAGCAATGAAAATTGTCTGGCAATATGTGGTTCAGTGGATGGGAAAAACTGCAGGATAACAGTAGACACAGGTGCATCTAGGACTATAGTTAAGCCACATCTAGTGAAAGCGGCAAGGGGACGCAAGAACATCAACTGTCGGCTTCTTTCTGCTTCTGGCCAGCCAATACCTGTCCTAGGAGAAATGGCAGTTACGATGTACGTGGGAGAGACACCCTATACTCACAATGTCATCGTAGCTGAAATCATTGATGACTGCATACTGGGCTTAGATTTTATGAAGAAATATAATTGTGGAATTGATATCACGAATGGTGTTTTCAAGTGTGGTAATGAAGAAATCTTCATTCTTGGAGCTTCCACTGGAAAAGTAACCTGCCTTAACAAAATTGTTATTCCTGGACGAACACAGGCTCAAATAATGGTGAGACTGCCCACGACGGCTAAGAAAACAGAGGCAAAGAGATGTGTTTTGATTGAGGACACATTACACAAACCAACTGCGAGAGGACTCCTAACAGCAAGAACCTTAGTGCGTGGAAGCGATACTGCAGTGGTAAGAGTGGTTAACCTAGACTTCCATGAGGTCAGCCTCAATGAAGGAGATACTGTGGGAAAATGCGAAGAAGTTGTGTGGATGAGAAAGTGTCAATCAAAGCTGAGCTCAGTGTCACCTAACATCGCGAATAACTCTACAATTATTGATCTTCTGAAAGACAGCAAAGATAATCTGACTTTTAAGCAATACTCGGACGCAAAGAAGTCACTGTTGCGTTTTGCTGATATCTTCTCTTCGAAAGAAGAAGATCTTGGAAGAACTTCATTAGTTCAGCACAGGATTGACACTGGAAGCGAAAGACCTATTCGTCAGCGAGCAAGACGAATACCGATTGCCAAGGAGAAAGAAGTTGAAGAAATGTTGGAGGGCATGAAGAGAAATAAAGTTATAGAACCATCTGCAAGTCCTTGGTGTTCTCCTGTGGTTCTAGTTAAGAAGAAAGATGGCAGTACACGGTTTTGTGTAGATTATCGACGACTAAACGAGATCACTAAGAAGGACAGTTATCCGTTACCCCGAATTGATGACACCTTGGATACTCTAAGTGGAATGCGATGGTTCTCTACTTTGGACCTAAAATCTGGCTACTGGCAGGTAGAAATACACCCAGAGGATAAAGAAAAGACCGCATTCTCAACTGGCAAAGGTTTATGGCAGTTCAATGTTATGCCCTTCGGATTATGCAACGCGCCGGCTACTTTTGAGCGACTTATGGAGTGTGTACTAGCTGGATTAGTAGGAGATGCCTGCTTAGTATATTTGGATGATGTCATCATCATGGGCAGAGACTTTGATGATCATTTGCGGAATCTAGAGAAAGTCCTAAGGAAGATACGGGGAGCAAACTTAAAACTGAACTCAAAGAAATGTCATCTATTCAGGAACAAAGTAAACTACCTCGGTCACGTAATTAGCAGTGAGGGTGTACAAACCGATCCTGATAAAGTTGAAGCAGTGCAAAAGTGGCCTACCCCGAAGGACAAGACAGAGGTGCGAGCCTTCATGGGACTGTGCTCATACTACAGGAGATTTGTCAAAGGATTCTCAGAGGTTGCTAAACCTTTACACCGTTTGACAGAAGACAAACGACCTTTCTTCTGGGACGAGACTTGCGAGAATTCCTTCCAAAAATTGAAGGAAAGTTTATGTAAAACTCCAATTTTGGGATATCCACAGACTGATGGTCAATTCATCGTTGACACAGATGCAAGTAACACAGCTATTGGTGGAGTGTTATCTCAGAAACAAGGTGACGCAGAAGTTGTAATAGCTTACTTCAGTAAATCTTTGTCAAGGCCTGAGAGGAACTACTGCGTTACACGGAAAGAACTCTTAGCTGTGGTAAAAACGCTGCAACATTTCAACAAGTATCTCATCGGCAGAAAGTTTAAACTGAGAACTGATCATGCTGCTTTGAAGTGGTTGCTTCAGTTTAAAAACCCGGAAGGTCAAGTTGCTCGTTGGATTGAACAACTCCAAGAGTTCGACTTTGTTACTGAACATCGCAGTGGAAAGTCACATGGAAATGCTGACGCGCTTTCAAGAAGGCCTTGCTCAGAAGATTGTAAACACTGTGTCAAACAGGAGTCTAAAGAAATCGCTGTGAAATTAACAAGGGCGAGTCCGCCGGGACCATGGGATGACGCGATCTTCAGAGAAGCTCAGGAGGATGATGAAGACATAAGGCTTATTATTGCATGGAAGGAACGCGGAGCAGAAAAACCTAAATGGGTAGAAGTTGCACCTACAAGCCCAATCACCAAAGCTTACTGGGCTCAATGGGACAGTTTTGTCTTGGAGGACGGAATACTTTACCGTAAATGGGAAAAACCAAATGGCAAAGAGTTTCACCTACAAGTAGTTGTTCCAAGAGCTAAAGTAAAAGACGTTCTTCGTGAAGTCCACGATGGGGTGTCCGGCGGACATCTTGGCGTCAAGAGAACATTAACAAAGATACGAGAAAGGTTCTACTGGCTCAACTGTCGAGAAGACGTGGAGGATTGGTGTCGCAAATGTACCATATGCGCTGCTGTGAAAGGGCCATCGACAAGAAATCGCGGTAACCTCAAGCTCTACAACGTTGGTGCACCCTGGGAACGCATTGCAGTTGATGTGGCAGGACCATTTCCTATAACTGAGTCGGGAAATAAATACTTCATGGTGGTAATGGATTACTTCACCAAGTGGCCTGAAGTATTTGCCATACCTAACCAGGAAGCTGCAACAGTAGCCTCCAAATTAGTTGAGGAAGTGATATGCCGGTTCGGTGTGCCCTTGGAAATCCACTCCGATCAAGGACGGAACTTCGAATCACAACTATTTCAAGAAATCTGTAAGATTTTAGGAATGCACAAAACAAGGACCACGCCATATCATCCTCAGTCAGATGGCATGGTGGAACGCTTTAACCAGACGCTGGAGAGGCATTTGGCGAAATTGGTTGATAACCATCAAAGAGACTGGGACAAGTACATACCGCTATTTCTCCTCGCTTACCGGACTTCAGAACACGAAAGCACAAGAGTGACCCCAGCTTTTATAAATTTTGGCAGAGAACTTCGGTTACCGGTAGATTTGCTAACGGGAAGACCACCAGAAGTTTCTCACACTGTGACAGATTATGTCTCGGATCTTCGGGAAAGAATGCGAAATGTATATGACCTAGTTCGGGAAAACGGGCTGCAAGCAAGCGAGAACATGAAAACTAGATACGACCGAAGAGCAAATACGAGTGGCTATGAAGAAGGAGCTTTAGTGTGGCTTCACAACCCAATACGCCGCAAAGGAAAATCTCCAAAGCTGCAGACGAGATGGGAAGGGCCATATAAGGTGATCACCCGCATGAACGATGTGACATATCGCATTCAACGACAACCAAGAGGAGCATTCAAAGTGGTGCATGTGGACCGCTTAGCACGTTATCATGGCAGCAACAGTGACGCTCGGGACGAGCGTCTCTAAGAAGGGGGCAGTGTCGCGAAGCTCCCAGAACAGAATAGTCTAGAACTTTTCCGAACATCGTCTGTCGCGCTCATACATCTTCCATCCTGCTCACACATATGTATTCTATCCCGCTCATACACATACTCGAATATTCTGGAATGTTTTAGTTATCGGCCGTCGGGACCGGAAGTATATGGAACTTTCTAGATACCCATAAGTCAGTATATAAGGGAGCGGACGTGGCGATCGTTAATCAGTTTACCGCGAGTGTTCTTAGTGAGCTATACTAATACGAGTGATTTGTGTGCGACTGATAAGTGATAATTTATATGACCACAGCAACGGACCAGGACTACGAGTGCTTTGCGTTTTGGATATTCGACGTGTTGGAAGACCAGTCAGTGTTGGGATTCCGTAGTGAATAAATTCCCTCTGAAGAGTTTGGTGTTTTACTCCAAATCCTGAACCCTAACCACGTAACAATATATATACCGACAAATTACTCAGATTCAGTTAGTTCTATTGTAATTTGTAAGTTGTAAACTTGTGTTGTAGGATACTACTAATTCATGATCTTTATATCAATCACAAAAGTCTACTGCTGGATATATGTAGATTAGAAGGGATTATTATTACAAATCAATGTATTCAAATGGGAAATATATATAAAAAGGATTTTGGACAGAAATTTAGCTAAATAAAACTATATTTATAATAGAAACATATTAAGATCATCGTTCAAGACTCAGATCAATGAAAAAGATTGCTTTCCATGTTGACTTAACTCGGGATATCATGTGATTCAAATGCACTTGCAGTACTATACTGAGCCGCAGAGGTCATCGTTAAAGAAGATAACTTTGTCTATGGCCTAATAGTTCAATATTGAGGTCAATACTCCGTGTACTAAAATGGATAACTTTGTTTAGCTTTCATACTAATTCAGAGTCGAAATAGCTTTCGAATAAACAAGTAGATAATTACCATGCGCATAACTACCGAGTGTATTGTTTGACCTATGGCTGTGACTGAGCCAAATGTTACAAAAGCTCAAGGAACATAATATTACCTGTAGCCTTAAGGAGCCAGCAGCTCTGACGACGGGCCCCGCAGAGCCGAGCGGCGGCGGCGCGAGGCAGGGCGCGGGCGGGCGGGGCGCGGCGAGGGCCCCGGGCGCCGCGCCGGGCCCCGCGGGCCGCTTGGCCGGCAGCTCGGCCACGCGCGGGCCCGGCAGGCTGGCCGCGCTGCGCTTGCGCAGCCGCCCGTCCAAGCCGCTGCAACGCACGACCAACATGAAACTTAAACTCTAATATGCTTCAGCGAGGGAAGATTCACCGACGCGACAGCATAATATATGAGATATGAGCTTAAAAAGGTTTACGTCTGGCTTCCGGCAGAGTAGAATAGAACCACTCCTAGTCTTCCCATGGAGGTCGTAAAAGGCGACTTAGGAAATACAAGCTAAATAAAGCTCATAACATCAATGAGACCTCTCCAACCCTAAATCTGATATTATGACGCCATCACAGGCCGCCAGACGCCGTTGTTAATGAATTATCTCTTTTAACTCTAATTATTTTTAATAAAACAGAGTTATTTTTAAGCTCATCATTCATCAGGTCTTTTTATTCTTTACTGTAGGAGCATAACCCTCTCTGTACTACCGGAGCCATACTTGGCCAGAGCAGACAGAGGATTTGACCTACACTCCCCTCGCTGGTCAAATGGGTTGGAAAAGTCTCATTGATAATCTCAATAATAGCACATAATATAAAATTAAAATAAATTAAAAAATTCAGAACGGTAATAAATATAATATTTTATTTAAATTATATGTAAATACTAGCTTTCGCCCTCGACTCCTCCCGCATACTTTTCCCGAGATAAAATGTGCCCTATGTCCTTCTTCTCCGGACCCCAGATACCGTGTATGCAAAATTTCATGATGATCGGTTCAGTAGTAAAAGCATAAAAGCGTAACAAACAAACAAATTCATGCATAAATATTAGTATGTATGTATACTTACTTATCTGTGGTGTGTACAATAGCATGGTTGCTAACATTTGGATGTATGACGATATCGTCTCTCACTTCCACCCTGATCCTAGATTTGCTCTGCGAAGACGTGCTGAAACATTTCTCAGAGTCGCCTCCAGGAAGAGACCCGAGGGATTCACTGAAAAAAATTGTAGAATTCAAAATTCAAATTCAAAATTCAAAACGTTTATTCAGAAAATAGGCCTTTGCAGGCACCTTTTCACGTCAAATCACATTTTAAAGGATCTAATTTAGTCATATTTATATTATTACTTAATGTGCAAAAGCTACAGACTACTAGCGTTTCGGAACCGACCACTGCAGAGAAGAAACGCCAAAAGAAACTCTTTTCAACAGTATTGGTCGCCTACTCGCCTTTTTTATTTTATCATCTATCTTTATCATTTATCATCTAATTTCTTCATTTATCATTTTTTTTTTTCATTTTATGATTACAATTTTTATTATATAGGTACATTATTATTTTTTGGAACATATTATGTTAGCGATCGAGTGTGCAATGATAATATTTTACATTATACACAGTAGTCTCAAAGAGGCCGAGCAGACCTGTCCCCCCTAGCAGCACCCGTTCACGAGTTGACGCATGGATCGTTGAACTCAACCATATTAGAGGGAATTCAACGACCCGACACACGACGCCGCCACTAGTTTGAACATTTGAGTGAGCATGACTTACTCGGGCTCGAAGACTTTGTCAAAAAGTAGATTGAGAGCCTCGGTAATACTTTTTGTTGAGGACAATAATTTTAATCCAGAGCGGAACGAAGGAATCTAAAGTAGACTCCTGAGTGATGCGAGGGATTCAGAGTATGTTGTCCAAAGTAAAAATATTATATTAGTCCCGAGAAGACGATCTACTTTTCATCTCCCACTATGAGAAAAATAATAATTTGTCATTCCCACGGGACTAAAAAAGATTTTAATAGTGCATTAAAAAAAGTTTTTAGTTTCTTAGGAATAAAAAGTATTTTAGACCCTGTATAGTGGCAACTATTATTTGTTTTTTGAATGGATGAGGTGAGAATGTTCCACTGCTAGGCACAGGCCTCCCCCTTGTTTTCCAATTGAATATATTTCTGTCTATCGCAATTTCTACCCATCCCTATATAAATTGTTCAGATCCCCCTCTCCATCTCCTTCTTAGTCTACCCCTACCTCGACGACACTTCGGTACCGAAGTGTCGCCGCCAACTTAGTTCATCTTACTGACCGTATTCGACAAACATGTCCGCATATTATAGAATCACGGTTTTACTCGCGTTTTATTAGTCGGATTCGTTGACTAGTTTTGGTGTGTTACGAAGACCATCATTGGGACGAGTGTTCGGGGTCTTTGAGGGAAGCAAAACCGTCGTGTGGCCACCCCTAACACTAAGTATGATACAATTTTATGTATATTGACACTCAATATTTTTTGTGTCACAACAATAAATATATATCCATTTAATTTAACATTGTCACAATGTTAAGTATAAGTTTCTCTTGAAACTGAAAATATCAGTTTAAGGCCAGTATCAAAATTAATATGACTAATGTATACTTCATGTGCAGATATGGCTGGCCAGCGCTTACTGAATGAATATTGATTTAGTTTTAATTCTTAACCTTATGTAATGCAATGCAAATAAAAAATTTCATTATAATCCCAATAGAATATAGACCCGAAAAAAGGTAAAAATAAAGAATGCCGATACAAATTCACCGACCAGTTGGTCTGTTTTATATGGGACGTCTAATTATTTCATCATAAATTACTTTTTTCTTGTGGATATATATTCTATTAGGGATTTTGATTTCGCCAGTACAATATTACCGAGGAGCTCAAAATCATCCTGTATATCTAATTTTATTCACGATCCACGGGAATCACAACATACGGGGTAGACAGAGCTTAGGTTTATGAGACTTAAAAGCCACGTTTAGAATATTTGCGGGTGTGAAGGTGGAAAGCCGAACCAAAATAGATGATGAATTGCTAGCCGCATCGCCTTCTAACATGATTCCTCAGATTTTGGTCTATTCCCTCGATCGGCTTTTACGATCTGCGCGGGAAGAGAAGCAGCTGGTACATTCTACGTTTTTCTTTTCTCTCATACTGCATGAAAAATGGGAATCACAACATTTTTAAGAAGGTACTGCACGAAATAGGCTAGTTTCCTGGGTCAAAATTATAACATTACAATTAGTCCATCAGTTAGATAATCAATAAATATTGGACACGTATTTTTTCTTTAATCAATTAAACAATAAAAGGAAAAGATAAAGCGCGTCAAAGTTCAGGAGTGGGGGCTTGTGACGTCAAAGTTTGCTAAAAATTGTAGCAAACTATGACGTCACACGGAATTTCAAAGGGCTATATCTTTATCATTTTTTACTCAATCGACAAAAGAAAAAATACGTATCCAATATTTTTGAATTACAAACAGACGGACTAATTATATTTTTTTAGGAAACTAGCCTATTGTGAAATTTTACGTATTTTAAAATCACTATTACAATTAGCTGGATTAATTTAGGTGGATCCTTTCTTAAGATAACCGCCTTGATGAAATTTGAAACAGATACATACGAAATTTAAAAACAACATTATGTTGATACTTAAAAACAATTATCACATGAAAATATTTATATTTACATCTCGCAGAATCCTCATTCTTATTTTTTTTATAAAAATATAAATATATTAAGAAATTTAATTTTTTTACATAATCGCCTAATGGTTTTGCGCAGCCTAATGGCTTGCGCAGAACTCACGTACTTCGTTCACGCGGCGAACTCTTAACTTTGTGGTTTTAATTTGGCGAAATACTCACTTGGCATCTGCCTGCGTGAGCGGTATGAAGACAGGTGTGATTCTTCTTTTCCCATCCGAGGTCCTGGTCTCGATCTGCCGGTCCATGGGGCGCAGTGCCGGCGACGCCGGAGACGGCGTGAGCGATGGAAGCGCCATGCGAGACTGCGGAGAGGGGCTTGAGTGAATAAAGGGTCAATAAACACTTAGCCGTGTGGTTTTCCGGCAGAGTAGAATAGGACCACTCCTAGTCTTCCCATGGAGGTCGTAAGGGCGACTTAGGAAATACAAGCTAAACAAAGCTCATAAACAATAATGAGACCTTTCCAACCCGTCTGGCTAGCGAGGAGAGTGTAGGCCAAATCCTCTGTCTGCTCTGGCTAAGTATGGCTTGGGTAGTACAGAGAGGGTCGTGCTCAGTGGAGACTAAAAGCCCTGATGATGATGATGAATGAACACTTCAACACGTGGAGGAGCCCGATGGCCCAGTGGTCGTAAGCATCGAAATCGTTTACGCATTTTAAACAATCCTGAGCGCAGTTCCTACTGTGATAGGTGACCGCAAGTGGCATAAAAATATCTCGAGCTCCTCCTTGCTTCGGAATGCACGTTACACCGTTGGTCCCGGCTGTTGTCATCTTTGATGCAGTCGTTAAGCCATGTCAGATGCCTTTAGGCAGCTTGAAAAATCTGACACCAGTGTTGGCCACTTACAATTTATCCCGGAAAATATCAAGCTTCATTTACTACGTAACATGTTACTTGCAAAATTACAATGATTTTTATTCATGTCATCCATTTGTCTAACTAAAGAAACCTATAATAGCAGAATTAACCCAATTACCACTTTGATCAAATATAATGCTAGATACAAGATTCGCGCTCGAAAGGTGGCACCAGCAAAACAGCGCACTATTCTAGTTTTGGAGCTGTTTTGTCCACAGTTTCAATAAACCGCGCTATAAGTCACGTCTCGCGATGACGAAGGTACAGTGAATTGATGCAAAAACTATGCATCAAAGGTGAAAAAAAAAAGATAGAGTTATACTTTCAGTATGTACCGTTTTTGACGTTGTTTGTAAGTATGCATGATGTTTTGACTCGGGGACATTATTAAGACTCATTTTGTATGAGACTGTGTATTTACCATTATATTTGTTCGAAGGATTACCACGAATAATTCTCACGCATCTTTATTTGACTTCTATAAAACACCGTAATTGTTCAGCATTCACCAGTCTTTGTCTTGGTCTCTCACTCGAGACTATGTTTCTCACATATACATGCTTGTAATCTATCATATTATAGCGTAAAATTGTCCTTTCTCGATTAGCCTTATGTTTCTCGTACAACCTTTTCTATAATCTACTGTTAAATATACACACCTGTGATTTGTCAGCTTTCGGCGTAGTCTCCTCCTTCGTTTCTCGCTTGGCTTCCTGTTTTTCTCGCGCCAACATAATTTCGGCGCATTCCACCAACAGATTTGAGGATAAATCTCCGCCTCCCTCGTTTGCTAAGCATTTGCCATAGATTTTTTCATAAAATGCGTTCTGTAAAAGGTTTCTCAGTTAGTGTACGTTAATTTCTAAAAGAGCATGGTATGTATATTATTGTTTCCAGTTTGGTTAGGACATTGCAGCCCTGAATCACCTGATTGTCTGATAATAAAGACGATTCCGTGCTTCGGAAGGCACGTAAGGCGTTAAAGATAAAGATAAAGAGTATTTATTTGCATAAACATGTGTAAACTACATTAAATGGATATATTATAAAAGGACCGACATATAAAACATACAAACGACATATAAAAATAAAAGGACCGGGCGTTGGTACCGGTTGTCATCTGGTAGTCGTTAAAGGAACCACGTCAGAGGCCGAGAAGCGGTTCCGAAGAACTCTGACACCAGGGTGTGCATGGTCGATTGACCGTGACACCTACACGAAATGATGATGATGATATGGTCTTGGAGCTTAAAATAAGCTGGTAATAAATCTTATTATTGTGATAACCATAACCGGTGCCTTAATAAGTATGTAAGTAACCTATGATGACGTAACGTTATTTTGAGATGGTTTGGACATGTGGACGTGAGGATGGATGAAGTGAGACTTAGGAAAGGTACATGTATATCTGGTTGGGACAGACGGTCGGGGCCGGCCTCGAAGTTCATATCGTGATCAAATTGCAAATGTTTTTGCGAACGGAGAAGTAAGGAGTATTCGAAACTGGCGACCATGCATGAAAAGAGTGATGGATGTAGATGAAGCGAAAGAGTATCGTAGCAAGTGGAGATCCATGGCACAGGTATGGCACTTCATACAAACGGGACGACATAAATACCTAGTACTACTACAAACAAAATTTTACATCCGTGCACACGCTAATGTGTGAGTTAAAGAACCAAGGTTGACACCGAAGAATGAAATTAAATATACCTATTTATGATGCCACCTAAGGTTCGACAAATTTGCGAGTATGTCTCTCAATTCTGAAAGATTTATGATGATCTTAATTTATTTATGTAGGTATGTATTTATTGACTTACCTACATCTCAATAATAAGTAAGTAAACTTGTTAACAAACAAAAATGTATTCGTTGATCTCGCACACAATACAACTGGCACAATCAGAACACCATGACGTATAAGATTATTATATTTTAGGTGTACGTACACATCAACAAGTAACTAGCACTTCACAAATAAGAGGTTATGTATTTTATCTTCTCTTCACCACTGGTTTATTAGTTATCTATTGATTCATTTACAATTAAAAGCACTAGATAATGTCCTGTAATATAATAAATTGCTCGTTTGGCGCTAAACTTTACGGCAAATGTGATAAAAATCGATAAAAAAAGGATAAAAACAAGAGGCAGATAGACAGATTCACAGCACAGTATTTCATTGTAAAGCGTGTCGGTAACGTAATATTCGCATTTGACGTGCAACAAAACCTAACCCTGTTTCAAAGCAACGCATCGCACTCCATTTACGGGGGAGAGGTGCGGCGATGCCTTGTTGCGGGGGACGCAGGGAGTTTCCGTTCTGTACGTTAGTACTTATATTAATTCTGTGTCCATGGTCTCTGCCTACCTCATGGGAACGAGACGTCATAATAAGTATGTATGATTATTTGACGTGAAAACGTCTTATAAACCGATGAACGCCAGCTGCACGCACGAAAAGAGTCACGTTCCGCGTGTAAGCGAGAGCTTGGAGCAAGCGATAGAGTAGCATGATTGGCCTAAACTTTCGGCTTGTGACGCATCTTATCAATAAAATTATCATCCGTAAACCGATTTTACAGACAACCAATCTTATTATTATTTTGTTTTTAGCCTAAGGAGCAATTGGCGGTTTTTTTTGTATTTTTCACCTTCACGTAATTCACTATTTATATGTTAAATCTATAGTTTATACTCAAGTACCACTAACCTTTTCGTCCTTGGACAGTGGTGTGCCTATTTCTTTGTTAGTGAACTGTATACACGCGACTGTCCCGTCTGAACTGCACGCCAGGAGATTCAAGCCTGAAATAATTATTCAGAATGTGTCTAGATAAAGAATTTCATGATTACCCTTATCCATCAGAAACTGGAGGGCTTCTATTTTTTAAGCGGTTTTTATTCAGCCAAAGTTCTTTCGTTGAGGAGACAAGGAGCCTTTGTTATGATATTTACTTTTTTTTCCTTTTTTTTTTAATTTAACTCAGCCAGTATCAAGTTTTTTTACATTAACAATAAGTTATATACCGTCTGAGCTCCAAGAGAGGTCCAAGACAGAATCGCTGAAGAGATCGTGAACAACTACTAGTGGCCTCTTGAGTGACGTCAGCCAAATTGATAGCGCTCGATCTCGGGAACCCACGGCCGCACAGCAACACTTCTTGCCTTCTTTCACGAATATGTTGTTGTTGAATCTCTGAAACAAAAGTATCGAGAAAAAAATAAGTAAATAAAATTACGAATATCAAACAAAGCTTATAAACATCTGAGAGACCTCTCCAACCCGTCTGGCCAGCGTTGAGAGTGTAGGTCAAGTCCTCTGGCTGCTCTGGCCAAGTATAGCTCTAGTAGTACAGAGAGGGTCGTGCTCCTGTAGTGGAGACTAAAAAGACCTGATGATGATGATGATTATGAATATGTGTAATGTAACAATGTGTAGGAAGGGCGGTGAAGAAAACCTTAGAAATGCGTAACTACTTACAAGCACGACCCAAAGCCGAATGCTTTATGTAGTCCAAGTTAATAACGTCTACCGCCCGTGAAACACAAAATGTTTTTCATCACACCAATTAAAATCATCATCCTCATCAGGTCCTTTTAGTCTCCACTGCAGGAGCATGGCCCTCTGTACTACCGAAGCCATACTTGGCCAGAGCAGCCAGAGGATTTGGCCTACACTCTCCTCACTGTCCAGACGGGTTTCAGAGGTCTCATTGATGTGTATGAGCTTTCTTTAGCTTGCATTTCCTTAAGTCGCTTCTTACGACATCCATGGGAAGACTTGGAGTGGTCCTATTCTACTCTGCCAGAAACCACACAGCTAGGCTAAGGCTATTAATACTATATTTTATACAAATCAATCTGAAAAAGATAATTTTTCATCTTGACCTGAACAGCGATCGAATCCTAGACATCCGGTGTTGGCATGATGACCACTAGTCAACAGAGCTTGTCAAGCCGAGGAGACGGAGGGCATAAATAGATACGAGTCTTACCGCACAGGTAACAGCTTTCCTGTGTCCCACGAAGTCCTTGTCGCAGCGCCAGCCGTCTCGCTCCACGACCTGCGCGGTAGGCCCGCCGCCGTTCATGGCGTGTGCGGACAACACGTACTGCCCGTCCGGGGACCACGACAGGCGCAACACGTGCGTGGTGCCTGATAACAAACACATATAAATATATACGGACAAATCACACAGATTGAGCTAGCCCCAAAGTAAGTTCGACACTTGTGTTATGGGATACTAACTTAACGATACTATATTTTATAACAAATACATATATAGATACACATCCAAGACCCAGGCCAATCTGAAAAAGATATTTTTCCATCTTGACCTGGCTGGGGATCGAACCCGGGCACTCTCGTGTCGCAGGCTGGCGTGTTGACCGCTGCGCCACCGAGTTAGATTGTATTTACATAGTATCTATACTATCTATACTAATAATATAAAGCTGAAGAGTTTGTTTGTTTGAACGCGCTAATCTCAGAAACTACTGGTTCAAATTGGAAAATTCTTTTTGTATTGGATAGTCAATTTATTAAGAAAAGCGTTACGCTATAAAACATCACGCTGCGACCAATAAGACGAAAAAGGAGCGAAGCATCAATAAAAAATGTTTTGAAAACGGGGGAAAATGTATTCATCTATACTAATTAAAAAAACGAATTAGTCATAATAACAGAAATTGCCGCGGACGAAGTCGCGGGCAACAGCTAGTCCGATATAAAGAGATATGTACCAACCTCCACATTCTTCGAATGGTTCTGTAATAACGGTTTCCTGTGCCCAATCCGCTGTTTTCCAAACTCTGAGAGACTTGTCGTCTGATTGAGAAGCAAGGTACTTTCCCACCTAAAAAAAGGCAACGAATCGAGCATATAAAGTCTATGGGTACCCACCCAGTGAAATAAAAATAAATGTTACTATTCTGTCATTGATCTTTTGAATTACATTTTGTGAATTCTTAAATGCCTTGTGCTACTAAATTCAATGCATTATTATTTTAGTATTGCTGCTAAATTCAATTCATTAACTACCTAAAACATTAAAACTACTTAATACCTACTAGTACTTAAAATTACTTAAGTTACTTATAATACTTAAATAACACAAAGAAAGTAAACTGTTTCAAGTATACGAACATTAATTCAAATAAAATTCATGTATACAGTATTTTTAGGTTCCTTTGTTTTGGATAGATCCAAAACAAAGTGTGTATGTTAATTACTTAGAGTAATTAACATACACACACCCACTTCAAACTAACATTCACTCGTATTGTATCAATTAATTGTATATGTTTGAATTAATTTAAGTCTCTAATACTTTTGTTTAAATTAACTTACATAATTTATGTCAACTTAGAAAGAGCGGAAGCCCCAAACACAAGTATATTATAAACTTAAATGGAGACTCCAGCCATATATTGTGACCATTGTAAGTGATTGAATAAAAATATTTTATTTTTTATTATTTTACTATTATTTACGTAAATCCTTCTTTTTTAACAATAATAACTCAAAAATTTGTATGCTGTATTAAGCAAAACATAGCAATCTAATATTTATTTTGCATAACATACATATGTACCTATACACCTATGTTTCACAAATAAATTATTTGATTGATTGACCACTTACTGGATCCCAAGCAACTCCTTTCACTAAGCCCGTGTGTCCATTCAACACGCAGACCATTTCGGGAAACTTCTCTGCATTCCAGATGATGATTGTGTTGTCGACACTGCAACTAGCCAACCACTTGTCCAACGGAGACCATGCCAGGTCTAGGACATCACCTAAGGAGAAAACAATTTTTTTTATATAAAATGCAATGTAAGTAATATTTTTATAAGGGATTTTTGCATTAACAATGCTAATCTGATATAATAATATAAGCCTTTATTACAGACAAACAATATATATATAGCATTATTCAAAGTTTCATAATAATAGTTGATTTATATCGTCAACCCATCTATCTGCACCTTGGTTTACCTCGCTTTCTCTTCTTATGTCTCGTGAACGTGTTTATTTTTGATTTATTCATTTTATCTTACAAGCTAACAGATGTGATATCCAAAATGCTTACAAGAATAATTGTCATTAAAGAAACAGTTCAGAAAACATTAAATACAATCTATCTATAATTTAAGAACTGTGTTCTTGTCGGTGGAGTACTCTCCATGTCTCTCAATACAAATACAATCATGCAAGTCAATTAAGAAACAAAAAATTAAAAATAAAAACAGCATAATGTATGAGTAATAATCACAAAAATGTCACTTAACTTTTGCTATGTATGTCATTTAATATTAAATGAACTTGGATTAAAGCGCCTACTAAACCATCCTGAATATCGGATCCGATGGAAGGGATGCTGCTATACGTTAAACACGATACGAGATATCTCCAATCGTATTGCGGCGTCCCTCTCATCGGATCCTATTCAGGATGATATAAATTAATTTTAGCCTTTTTGCTACACACTAAACATAATATATCACTTCAGTGTTTCAGGATATAGCTTGTCTTTGGACATAGGCCTCCTCCAGCAACTTCCATTCCTCCCTACTCTTAGCTATCTTTCTCCACATCGGTCCTTCTACTTTCCAAATGGATGGTATAATACCGCCTTAACATATGTCCTAATTCATTGGTCCAAATAAGTCTAGTTTGTGGTGTCGAGCCAAATTAGTATTTACATACTTTATTAGAATATTTCGATTACAATATAAAAATAATTGCCTGCATGTCCCCTCAACGTAGACAAGCATCTCCAAGTCTCCGCTTTGTGTTTGCCAGCAGCTCCCGCCGCCACACTGAGGCCCCACACCATCACAAGTCTGTCGTCTCCTCCAGAGGCGAGGTAGCGGCCACCATTGCTCCATCGCACACAGTTGACACATGCTGAAAGAATATTTAAACATATTGTTTTATTTAGTTGTACATACAGTAGGTACTACCACTTTTTAACCCTTTGACCGCGAAAGCCGGATAAATTCGCCGGATTTGTCGAATTTATCGTTGCTCGCGGTCAAAGGTTCAAGCAAAAATCAAATTTTTGCATCGTCACAACACATCAGCCTATTGGCTGATGTGTTCGCGCCATGTCTGGAGTTTGCTATAGCGCAGTGCCATACGAATATTGTATACCGTATGAGCGATAGATAGCATGAGTACTGTTTTTAAATCGCATGTAGTAGGAATTAGGTCATTTTTTAAATAATGTTTTTATTTGTTTTGAGTCGGCGATAGGTTCTGCACCATCTAAATATGCTTTTTAAACGTGGTACTAGGTACATGTAATGGCCATCACACAAAATGGGTCTTTTAAAGTAAAAATCGTTATCTATGAATAAACTATATCCAAAGACTTTACACACATTAAACTGCCTGACATAGACACATCAGCTTGTTGTTTTTGTTTTTCGTGTGTGTAAGTAGCCAATACTGGTGTCAGATTTTTCGAGCTGCCTAAAGGCATCTGACATAGCTTAATGACTGCCATTAAAGATGACAGCCGGGACCATCGGCATTACATGCCTTCTGAAGCATGGAGGAGCTCAAGATATTTTTATGTCACTTGCGGTCACCCATCACAGTGGGGACTGCAGCCAAGGTTGCTTAACATGCGTAAGTGCTTTCAATGCTCACAACCACTGCGCCACTGGGCTTCTCAGCTGATAAGCTGAAGTAGTCAATAAAATAAAATAAATAAATTAACCTAGGCTCTGTCTGCCATATGATAGAAAAATGAATTATAATGTACCTATGTATGAAAAGGATGACCTCCTGGCGCAATGGTTAAAACACAATTTGTGTCAGGGACAAAAAGTTGTACTTAATTTGCCCCAAATAATATTAAATGGGACCTACATACAACAAGATTTATTGACATTACTAGTTAAGCTATTATTCCATTCTGGCTTTCATAGTCAGATGGTCATATATCAATGTATAGCCATCTGATTAGAGTTGTTATGAAATTATGTTACAGATCTTGCAATCTACGAGCGCGCGGCGCCCTTAGTTGTGCGAGTGACCAATCTGTATACGCGTCAATGTAGGCGTGAGAGTGACCGTGCGTAAGGTTAGCAAACAAAAATTCATTAATTTAAGATTTCACTCAATTTTATATTTTAAGTTTTTTATTTTTATTTACTTATTAGGAGTGGGCAAAATAAAAAAAAACAACATCCTTAAAGTAACTACTAATTTAAATTAGTAATAATAAATAAATACAGGTAGAAAACGAAAATAAACACAAAAGAAATGTAATCCTAAATAATATTAATTTATATCACTACTTTCATCGAACATTTCTACACTGTCACTGTCATCATCTTCACTGTCATTGTCACTGTCATCATCTTCACTGACATTTATAATAAACTGGAAATCATAGTCGAAATATTTCATGTATTCTTTTTCAATTTTTTCAACGTGCTTGCATGTATTTCGCCAAGTGGTTTGGTCTATATTATTTATGCACTCATCTATCAAACTTTGAACAACGGTCATGTTTTGGCCTATGTTTTTTGAGGCAATTCGATTTTTTATAATACCCCATATATTTTCAATGGGATTGAGCTCTGGGTGATACGGTGGGAGTCTTAAGATTTCGAAACCTTTTCTTCTTATAAATTCGTCTATTTTAAATGTTATAAAACGGTCCTTGTTCTTTTTGATCAAATCATATAGTTCAACTTTTTTTAAACTATTATCAAATGAGATGCCATTCTCTGTCAGCCACTTTTGCATTTCCCCTTTACTGGAATTAGAGGTCGGTATTTTGCTGCTTCGAGTATTGTGATAAGAAGCGTTGTCCATAACAATAACCGACTTCTCAGGTAAGTTTGGCAATAACTTTTCATTAAGCCATTTGGCATAATTATCATAATTCATATTTGAGTGATAATCTCCTGATGTAGATGCCGCTTTGTAGACCAACGAAGCATTAGGCACAAAACCATCGCTGCTACCTGCATGCACTATAATAAAGCGGCTTCCTGTGCTCAGTTTCTTTGAAAACTGTTTATTACCTTTAGAGTCATTGTTTTGACACAACCAGGTGTTTTGGCGCACGTGAGAAGTCAAAACATATGTTTCATCAGTGTACACTATAGGACGACCTTCCGAACGGTATTGAAAGACCTTTTTTAAGAAATTGAAACGCCAAAGTTGAATTTCATGTCTTTCTTGTAATGCTTCTCTGTTGTTCCCAATTTTTCTCCATTTGTAGCCTAATTTCTTTACTATAGAACGTAATGTGTTTAAGCATCCATCAAACCCAATCTTTTCTCTCAAAACTGATCGTAGTTTTGCCAATGTTGGTATTTGCTTTTCCACAATATGGAAATTTTGCACAGTAGTACGAATGATTTCAAGGTTCATGTTGTCTAAATCAAATTTATTATTTCTCTTACGTCGTTTTTTCATAGGTGAAGTAAAACTTGCAGATGAGGACGTCAGCTCTTTTTCTTCTTTTAAAATTGTAGTAACAGTTCGTTCACTGATCCCTGTAGCTTCAGCGGTACGTTTTCGTATATTAGCCAAAGGACTCAAATCACAATTATCCATATTGTTCGCTTTCATAAAATTATACTCTTCTTGAAGAAAGTGGTACACGCGGGCAATAATGGCGCGTCCCTGGAAACAGGAAATAAATATTTTTAATTGATAGGTATTTATTTTAACAAACTTTTGTTTTAAGCTTTTTTTATACGACTTATAGTTTTCATCGACATCTAGGGACTAGTTTAAAAATAAAAAAATCTTACCTCGCTATGAATTACTTTGCGTTTTCTTTCACTGTTGAGATTTGACATGCTGACCGTACTTCGTGAACAATAGCAACGTAGAAACAATAAACACAAGTGACTCGAGCGATGGTCCGCCCGCTACTGACCGCTCCGTCGGGTACACACACTAACGAAAATATGTATTTACGATTACAACTACAAATAAAGACCACGCGCGCTCGTAGATTGCAAGATCTGTACTTGTGTGTATGAAATTAACATATTTATGAAAATCAGTTCATCCATTTAAGAACTATGGTGCCACAGACACACACACACAAATATAGCAGTCAAACTTATAACACCCCTCTTTTAGCGTCAGGGGTTAAAAACCGAAACTAATGTATAAATTATTATTTCCTATACAAACCTAAGTGATTGTCCATTTGACACAGCATCTTGGGAATGTTAGGGTCCACCTCCACGGACTCATCCAGTACCGAGTTGAGGTTCCACACCACGACGCGGCCTGAATCGCCGCCCTGACCACCGGTCGCAAACCGCTTGCCCGCCGGGTGAATATCCACCGAAAATATAGGTTTTTCTATAAAAATATCAATCAATTACACTTAATCTTATTTACTATTTACAAAAGTAATCTCGAATGACATATTTGCATACAAAAAACAGGTTTTTGTCCTGCATTTTATCAGATAATTACATCAGTAAATAAACAATCTGACTGGGCGCCGTAATGAGGATTTAAGAATTAAAGTAAACAACATCAACTTACCATCGTGGTTAACCCAACTGGGCTTTAATAGCTTCATTTATAATGTGTTTCAATCACAAAATAATGATGGAAAGCGTGAAAATACTCCGTTTGCTTTATTTATTTCTCATGAGAAACAAAGTTGCCCGAGATTTGACGTTTACATTTGACATTGACAAGCGGAAGTACAAAACGGCGTTCTTACCATAAACAAAAAAATCTAGGCACAAATATAGTCGAGTTAAAAGTCCGTTCCAAAGTTGGAAGTCTGCTTTGTACGCATGCAAAAAATGCCAACATAAGGAACAAAAGAAAATTATTATTTGTCACTGTCGCCATGACATTATTGACAGTAAACAAATGGAGAGTGTTTTTACAGCGTAAAGTTTGAAAAGTTTCCTCAAAAAATTGAGGAAGGCATGAGAGGAGCCAGCACTTTGATCCCAGCTCGTTTCCTGACCCTGGTAGGCCACCTGTGTGTACTGGTGACGCTGCTATGGGAGAGCAACACGAGCGTACGGCATTGTTTGCCGAAACAGCACCACGATTATCTCCAGATATATCACAGCCGGTGAGTACAATGACCTAGTTTTTCCGCTTATACTTTGCCTTCACCTCCTTGTATTCTTATAACGATGTGATAAAAACGTAGTTGTGCAAGGTTATAGTCATAATTTAACTGGTTTTTGAAAACCCGCATTATGTCTGCGCCATTGCGTTATTCCTTAATTTCTCTTGCTTCTGCTCGTAGTTCTAAGTAAGGATAGTACAATAAATAATGTTGGCTAGGTGCTCATAAATCTGTTGTTATTCTAAAAATCGACTATTGTTGAGAAATAAGCGTCACATTAATTATTTGCTATGTAATAAAATAAATATTATATTTAAAAATTAAAAAGAAGAGTTAAAAAAGAAAAGGGGAAAGAAATAAATTTTTTTTAACGCTTTTTAACAAGTCTAAATACTTCATGAATCTATAAATTAAATTAAATTTTCTCAAATAAGGGTTTTTGGCTTTGCAAAGTGGTATGTCACACAGAAGAGCTGTGTCATATTAATTTCAGTAACTGTACAATAATCCTGTATCCATTGGTTTCTGCTGTATAAATCTGAGACTACTATTATGAAAAAGTGTCTATCAATTTAACTGCATTTTAATGTTGGTACTGGTTGACATCATTGCTGATAGTCAGGAAACTATGTCAGATGCCATATAGCAGCTTGAAAATTCTAACACCAGTGTTGGCCACTTCAACACTCGAAAACAAACTATATTTTAAGGCTGAAATGAAGTTAAGTGATATTATAGTTTTCAAAATTTTCTCCTTTCAAATAGGGCATAGATCATGTCCCACCAGTCATGAAAAAGAATAAAAGGTTCTAATGTGTTCTTTAATAAGTCTTAAGTATATACTTTCCAGAAGTTAGAACAAAGACATACTTGTCTAAACTTTAAGATACATACATACTATCATATCTTTTTCCCTAGTAGGGTAGACACTGCCTAGGTCTTTAAGGTTTAAAAGCCACATTTAGCATGTTGGTGGCATTAGGTGGAAAACAGAATCAAACTTGTGAAATCTCCTACTGATATCAGTACCTTTCTATTTCATATTTTTAGTATTTTCCAACTAATGTCCACCATTTCTCAGATTTTCACACATTCCCTTGATCGGCTTTTATGATCTGCACTGGAAGGGAATCAGCTGGTGCATTCTAGTTACTTTTTTTTTTTTTACTAAAAATTGACTTAGGCATTTGTCTCCCATCTCACCTGATGGTAAGTGACGATGAAGACGAGGATGTTACATGCCTATCCAAGAAATACCCATTACCCATCCAATTTCTATGTTTTTTCTTTACTACTAGACCAGCATGGGAGAGACTTTATTTTATGGCTTTCTTTAAGGCTTCCTTAATACTTTTAATGTTAATCAGAGGATGAAATAACTTCATTTTGATGAGTTTAGCAGAAAAAAACTTAGATTGCCATAAAAGGTGAATTATTATTGCTTTATTAGTGGTAACTATTTATTTATGTCCACTTCCTCTGGGTTCATAATATTTTCTTCTCAGCCTTATTTTTATGAAAAGTAAAAAAAAAATAGTTTCTTAATATAAGAGATTACTATGCGAAACCGTTTTTGTTTTCTGTAACTAATGTATTATTGTGTAAATAGGTATCTTAGGTTTATATATGAGAAAAAAACAAATATTTATACTGTGCGAATTAAGTTCAAATTAGCACTTGAGTTATCAAAAAATTATAAACAAATCACACTGATTGAGTAGCCCCAAAGTAAGTTCGAGACTTGTGTTACGGGCTATCAACTCAACGATACCATATCTTATAACAAATACTTACATAGATAAACATCCAAGACCTAGGCCAGTCTGATAAAGATAATTTTCCATCGACCTGACCAGGGATTTAACCCGTGACCTTCTGTCACAAAGTTAGATCTCACCGGGTTTTTGCTGTCCAACTAGTAGTTGTTTTATAAATAGACAACAATAAAGCAATTCTTTAGCTTTCATTTAACTGTGTAAAGTATTTAAATAGCCTATTTGCAGACCAAAATATGTCAAATTTTTATTTACAAGCAAGTATTAGTACTGTCCATCAGAAATTACATGTATTTTTTTTTATTTTATTAAGGGTCAACAAACAGTTACATAATGTATCTTAACTATCTTACAATGTAGGATATAAACAAAGTAATAAGTACAGCTTATTAATTATGTAACCCACTACGTTATCCACAGATTAGTTAAATTTTTATTAATTAGAGCATTGCCACTAAGAACTATGTACCTGTCATAAATTTATCACAATGTACAAAACCTTATGGTCTTTTTTTTGTTTTTTATTAATGTTTTTAACAGAAACCTATTTTGTATTGCTGCCTGCTGTCCAACAGACTCCAGGTTTGATTTCTGTTCTAACTAAATTGATATGTATGTATAGAGAGGTAAAACATGTAAAATAAAAAAGGTTGTCTGTAAAGTCGATTTACGGACTTTAATTTTACGAGATAACGGTGGAAGAGATAGATGCGTCACAAGCCGAACGCTTAGGCCGATCGTGCCTCTTTATCGCTTGTTCTGCGCTCGCGTTTGCACACAGAACGGGACACTTTCGAGCGTGCAGACAGCTTTCATCGATTTATAAGATGTTATCACCAAATAACAAATCAACGCTTTCATATGTTGAAATAAAGAAATCATCTTTCGTATAAAACCCCCACTTCAAACAAACTACTCGACCGATTTTGATAAAATCTAAATGAGACCAATTTGAAAGCATACCTTTTCAAACAAAAGAATAATCTTTAAAATCGGTTCATAAAGAACAGAGTTCTGAGGTAACAAACAATAAAAAAATACAACCGAATTGATAAACTCCTCCAAGTCAGTTAAAAATAGACTTAGACTGGGCTAACTCTATTGACGTGCTTCCCGCGGCACGAATTCACCAGAATACGTGAGTTTCGGAGAGGCCAAAGGTTTGGCCGGTTTTATGGCGAAACCGAAACTGTTGCCGAAAGTCTATTTTTCTATCGAAACTTTATTATTCTGTCTAAATTTGCCGAACCTTTTCGCTTTACTTATATTAGGCTTACTATTTCTTAGAGACCGACAAGGTCTCTAAGAAATAGTAAGCCTACTCGAAATATGTCATCTAGTAAACTCCTTTTTTTTTAAGTCGGTTAAAAATAGGCCTACTAGACTCAGACTCAATTGAAGTGCTTCCCGCGACACGAATTCACCAGAATTCGTGAGTTTCGGCGAGGTTTAGCACCTTTTTTATCGAAACCGAAACTGTCGCTGAAACTCTATTTCTCTGCCGAAACTTGCCGAAAATGGTCTCTAAGAAATAGTAAGCCTACTCGAAGAAAGTCAGCTGGGGTGTTTGGTGTGGTCTGCTTGATGAATGGAAATCTGATTTGAACCGGTTCGAGTCGGTTTGCAGGGCGGTTTTGTTTGGGTTTCACTGCCATTGTAGGTAGTGTGTCTGGACTTACTATGCATCTGTCTTTGTGAGTTTCAGGGCTGTTGCATTCATTCTTTTATTTCTTTTTTTTCTGGTCCGATCTGGCTTAAGTAGTGTTAAGGGTTGTCTGGATAGCCGTGCGAACTCCGCGATGGTCATATTATCGGGTGATTGCTGTTTCACCTGCATCAAACGGGGACGCTACACGAGTGAGCGAGATGAGACGACGAATTTACCTAAATCCGGTATATTCCACGCGTCTTCCGTCTTGTAGCATAAAAGGAATTATGAGAAAACTATTCCATAAAGTAACCAAACTAATTGCTTTACATATTCCATAATTTATAAACGTTTAGGACCTTACGATATAAAGTAAAAAACACATATTTTTTACCTCAAAAGGAACCCTTATATGATCATTTGGTTGTCCGTCTGTCTCTCCATCTGTCTGTCTGTCGGTCTGTCAAGACTCTTTTTCTCAGGAACGCGTTGAGGTATCAAGCTAAAATTTCAAATACTCAGGTCTACTGTCCCTTGGAGCTGTGAAAAAAAACAAACTTATAAGCCAACGCAATCGAAACATACAGCCGTTTATGCAATTTTTCGTGTTTTTTCGACATTCGCAAGTGAATCAAAACCTACAGGGTACTTCCCGTGAACTCAGAATCTTGAAATTTGGTGCGAAGCAACGTTGTATAGCATAGATAAAGGAAAAATAGCGAAAAGTATACATTTTTAGTAACATCATATAACAAAAAAATATTTTTAATAATTTTTAACTTATTATAGAAACCGGTATGGAACCCTTCGTGCGCGAGCCGACTCGCACTTGACCGTTTTTTTTAAATTTGCTTCTCAAGCATTTTCTAGATTTAAATTGACTTATATAAAATACTTATCTGCCACAACTTATCTGAATATTGGATAAAAAATAAATAGTTTTATCATAATACATAAAGATTATGCGCTTTACGATGTTTATAATATGTAACACAAGATAAACATAACATAATCATTGTTTAAATAAAACATAAGTGAGTAGCAGCAATTTACGTAATCCTTAATTAAAGTTGACATTAATAATGCTAAAACAACTAAATATCTCACAATATGATTGTCACTTCGAATTATAATATTTACTTGTTTGTTTGTCGTGTGTGTGAGTGGCCAACACTGAAGTCAGAATTTTCAAGCTGCCTAAAGGCATCTAACATAGCTTTACCAACTGCCATCAATGATGATAGCCGGGACCAACGTGCTTAACGTGCCTTCCATAGCACGGTGGAGCTTGAGATATTTTATGCCACTTCCGGCCACGAATCCTAGTGGAGACTGCGTCCGGGCTTTAAGCGCTAATAATGGTCACGACTACTGGGCCATCTGGGTCCTTACCATTTAATACTAATTAATTACATAGAAATTTTATCTATCAGTGCATGCATAATTGCCATTGCAAATTAGTCAATATTATATCTGTTTCTAGAAATCTATGTCATAAACAGTTATAAATAATAAATGAAGTAACTATGTGTATCAATTAATTAGTCTAGCTACAAACCTAAATGTATGATTTATGATGTAAATGAAAGATTCTTTGTCTTGAAAGTCAAGTCAGGGTATGGTCCTACTGCTGGGTACAATATTTCTTACTGAAAATTAACTGTAAGGGTTTTATTTTTTTACTCCTGCGCACTGATCTGGTCTCTAACGCTAAAGACGTTTTCAAATTTCTTGCTGTCACTGTCTGTCTCGACAATTACCTAGCAGAGAATTAATTAGAGAATATTATTATTAATTGCGATTCTAATGAGTATCTGGAGGTATCTGGGCTTAAGGCAGTCTCCACTGAAGTGGAGAGGAGCTTAGCGGTGTATGAATTGACCTATCACAATACTTGAAATCTCCGCCTCGCTTCAGTGGAAATATTGGAGCGGAGCAGAGCGGATTTTCATATAAAACTAAAGAGCATGCGTAGTTCTGAACGAGATGAATGGAGGCCTCAGCTCAGCGGGGTAGGGCGGTGAGGTGCGGAGTAGAGGGACGTTCGTGCAGGGAATGTAAGTGTAAGTCCTGGTCGCGTGACTCACGCGCAGAGCACTTTAGTATCATTTTAATGTTACATTATATTGCACACGTCATTTAACCTTATTGGAGAAATTTATAGATAGTGTTAAACAATTGACTAGCTCCGTGGCGCAGCGGTCAACACGCCAGCCTGCGACACGAAGTGACCGGGTTCGATCCCCGGCCAGGTCAAGATGGAAAATGATCTTTTTCAGATTGGCCTGGGTCTTGGATGTGTATCTATATATGTATTTGTTATAAAATATAGTGTTACGTGGTTAGGGTTCAGAATTTGGAGTAAAACACCAAACTCTTCAGAGGGAATTTATTCACTACGGAATCCCAACACTGACTAGTCTTCCAACACGTCGAATATTCAAAACGCAAAGCACTCGTAGTCCTGGTCCGTTGCTGTGGTCGTAGAAATTATCACTTATCAGTCGCACACAAATCACTCGTATTAGTCTCGCTCACTAAGAACACTAGCGGTCAACTGATTGACGATCGTTTTTTTTTTTTTTTTTTTTTGTAATGACTATATAGCTAGCTCCAAGTGAGCTTTCGCTACTTCACCGGGCGTTTGAGGTGAGGGCAGAGTGCCCTCAACCTTTATAGGCAACATCACCAAAGGGCCCCCAGGAGGGACGGACCTCGGCTTTGGGCGTTGCCTGTGTGCGCAAGGCTTGGAGAGACAGCAAACTCTCATAGTGCCTGATGGGCCGCGTATGCGTGCATGCAAGCCTGAAGGGCCAATCTGAGAATCAATGGCAAAAGCCTTTGGAGAGCAGCAACTCTCATCTTTTGCCTTATGGGCCGAAAGCTACGTTGCCAGAAGGGCCTATCCTGGGTGCAAGTCACCCGGGACCGCCGGGCGGTCACCAGTAATCGGAGCTAATCCTACTCTACGCACTCTGTTCCGGTGTCGAGTGCGACGGGGTCGGATAGTGGGATTCCTCCGGCTATTCGGAGCCGGAGAGGGGTCGGGGCGGGCTTGTGCGATGTCAATAGGATCATCGGGATCGTCAAGTACGTTCGTAGGACGTCTACGACGTAAGGTCGTATCGTGTAGGTTGGGGGAGTAGTTAGCGGCTTGCACCACTAACGGATTGGGATGGCGTGCAGCATTCTCAAAGAAACGCTTGGAGGCGTTTTTGAGAAAGCCGCGGATGGACGGGAGATCTAAGTCACGGTGTAAGTCTGTCATGCGCAAGTACCGGTGATTGCCAGTGGCACGTCGGACGAACCGATTCTGCAAACGTTGCAGCCGTAGGATGTGGGAGGGCGCGATATGGGAAAAGACTACGCCGGCGTAGGTCATGATAGGGCGGACGCAAAGCTTATAGAGTGTCAACTTATTTCTAAGTGACATCTTAGCATTGCCTATCATGGGGTTGAGGCGGCCTAATACGAAGGCGGCAAGGTTGCGAACTTTGGTGATGTGGGGACCGAAGGTCATTGCTCTATCGAGTACGACTCCAAGGTATTTAGCCTTGGGTGCCCACTGAATGGGCTTTCCGTACAGCGATACTGACCCTAACGGGGGAAGTTCTGCCCCGGACATGGTGATTTTCTGACGTGTCACAGCGCGGCCATCCTTTGAGAAAAACACAGCTGTGCTTTTCTCCGGATTAACCTCGATGCGCCACCTCTTGAACCACATGCCGAGAGCGTCCACGGCGGACTGTAAACGGTTCACGATAACCGATTTTATGTGATGGGACGTGTAGAGTGCTGTGTCGTCGGCGAACAGTGCCACTTCTACATTTGGGGTCTTGGGGATATCGCTTGTGTACAGCGAGTATAGGAGGGGCGAGAGAACGGCGCCTTGCGGGACGCCGGCTCGAATGGGACGGGGGCTCGAGAGACATCCCTCTAGTCTGTACCGAAAAGACCGATTCGACAAAAAGTCTCGTATGATGTGCACGAGACTGTCCGGCAGGCCCAAGTTGTCCAACTTGGTGATCAAGCCAGAATGCCAGACTTTGTCGAAGGCTTTCGCTACATCGAAGAAGAGTGCTCCCGTGGGGCGACCCCAGTTCCTTAGTTTGAGGATATGCTCCGTGAGGCGGTGCAGTTGGTGATGACACGCGTGTTTGGCCCGGAAACCAAACTGCTCGTCAGGGATAAGACTTTTGGACTCTACATAGTCCTTAAGTCTTTTGAGCAAGATCCGTTCGTAGATCTTGCCTATGCAGCTCAAGAGGCTGATGGGTCGGTAGGAGGAGGGGTTCTTCAGGTCTTTGCCTGGTTTGGGGATACCGATTACAATTGCTTCTTTCCACGCGGCTGGAAAAGTGCAATTTGCAAGGCACGCATTGAAGATGCTCACGAGGAGGAGGAGGAGGGTTTCCGGGAGGCATTTGAGCACTCCGTTCGATATTCCGTCAGGGCCGGGCGCCTTTCGGGGTTTGAGACCGCGAACGATCGACTTCACTTCGTCAAGTGTCGTCGGGGCTAGGGGGGTGTTTGGTGGGATCGTACGAGAAACGACTAAGCGATTTGCGTGCGATTCCACCTCGCGGAGGTGATCGGGGTCTACTGGCTCACGACTAGGAGAGCATTGGCTCTCCAGGCTGTCTGCTAAGCATTCAGCTTTTTCGTCATCATCGAAGGCGATGGAGCCGTCTGGGCGCGTGAGGGGAGGAGTGGACGAAACCGTGTCGGTCTTGAGACTCTTGGCAATGCGCCAATACGCCACGTGGGAGGGCGTCATCTCAGCAAGGAGGTCGCCCCAGCGTTCATTCCTAATTTCCGCGATGCGTTCCTTGACTCGCCGCTGCAAGAAACGAAGTCGGGCTCGGGCCTCTTCTGTGGGGTAGTTGTCGTGTAGTCGTGAGGCGCGATTCTTTTCCCTCAGCAGTTCTCGCATATCCTCGGGCAGTTCCATTCTATGGCTGGGATCCATAGAAGGGACCTCGCGAGAGCATTCCTTGTAGGATGCTTGCAAGTGGCTGTTGAGGGAAGAGATTGCGAGGTCAGTCTCGTCAGTCGTGGTGATTTGGTCGGGGATTGCATCCAAGTGCGGTGTCGACTGGTTGATAACTTTTCCAAGTTTCTTCCAGTCGGTCACCGTCCTTGTATGCTCTATGCGTCCGTTGTCTGTCGGTCCTAATTGACGATCGCCACGTCCGCTCCGTTATATACTGACTTATGGGTCTCTAGAAAGTTCCATATACTTCCGGTCCCGACGGCCGACAACCAAAACATTCCAGAATATTCGAGTACGTGTATGAGCGGGATAGAACACATATGTGTGAACAGGATGGAAGATGTATGAGCGCGACAGACGATGTTCGGAAAAGTTCTAGACTATTCTGTTCTGGGAGCTTCGCGACACTGCCCCCTTCTTAGAGACGCTCGTCCCGAGCGTCACTGTTGCTGCCATGATAACGTGCTAAGCGGTCCACATGCACCACTTTGAATGCTCCTCTTGGTTGTCGTTGAATGCGATATGTCACGTCGTTCATGTCGATTCAGACGAGATGGGAAGGGCCATATAAGGTGATCACCCACCTTATATGGCCCTTCCCATCTCGTCTGCAGCTTTGGAGATTTTCCTTTGCGGCGTATTGGGTTGTGAAGCCACACTAAAGCTCCTTCTTCATAGCCACTCGTATTTGCTCTTCGGTCGTATCTAGTTTTCATGTTCTCACTTGCTTGTAGCCCATTTTCCCTAACTAGGTCATATACATCTCGCATTCTTTCCCGGAGATCCGAGACATAATCTGTCACAGTGTGAGAAACTTCTGGTGGTCTTCCCATTAGCAAATCTACCGGTAACCGAAGTTCTCTGCCAAAATTTATAAAAGCTGGGGTCACTCTTGTGCTTTCGTGTTCCGAAGTCCGGTAAGCGAGGAGAAATAGCGGTATGTACTTGTCCCAGTCTCTTTGATGGTTATCAACCAGTTTCGCCAAATGCCTCTCCAGCGTCTGGTTAAAGCGTTCCATCATGCCATCTGACTGAGGATGATAGGGCGTGGTCCTTGTTTTGTGCATTCCTAAAATCTTACAGATTTCTTGAAATAGTTGTGATTCGAAGTTACGTCCTTGATCGGAGTGGATTTCCAAGGGTACACCGAACCGGCATATCACTTCCTCAACTAATTTGGAGGCTACTGTTGCAGCTTCCTGGTTAGGTATGGCAAATACTTCAGGCCACTTGGTGAAGTAATCCATTACTATCATGAAGTATTTATTTCCCGACTCAGTTATAGGAAATGGTCCTGCCACATCAACTGCAATGCGTTCCCAGGGTGCGCCAACGTTGTAGAGCTTAAGGTTCCCGCGATTTCTTGTCGATGGCCCTTTCACAGCAGCGCATATGGTACATTTGCGACACCAATCCTCCACATCTTCTCGACAGTTGAGCCAGTAGAACCTTTCTCGTATCTTTGTTAATGTTCTCTTGACGCCAAGATGTCCGCCGGACACCCCATCGTGGACTTCACGTAGAACGTCTTTTACTTTAGCTCTTGGAACGACTACTTGTAGGTGAAACTCTTTGCCATTTGGTTTTTCCCATTTACGGTAAAGTATTCCGTCCTCCAAGACAAAACTGTCCCATTGAGCCCAGTAAGCTTTGGTGATTGGGCTTGTAGGTGCAACTTCTACCCATTTAGGTTTTTCTCCTCCGCGTTCCTTCCATGCAATAATAAGCCTTATGTCTTCATCATCCTCCTGAGCTTCTCTGAAGATCGCGTCATCCCATGGTCCCGGCGGACTCGTCCTTGTTATTTTCACAGCGATTTCTTTAGACTCCTGTTTGACACAGTGTTTACAATCTTCTGAACAAGGCCTTCTTGAAAGCGCGTCAGCATTTCCATGTGATTTTCCACTGCGATGTTCAGTAACAAAGTCGAACTCTTGGAGTTGTTCAATCCAACGAGCAACTTGACCTTCCGGGTTTTTAAACTGAAGCAACCACTTCAAAGCAGCATGATCAGTTCTCAGTTTAAACTTTCTGCCGATGAGATACTTGTTAAAATGTTGCAGCGTTTTAACCACAGCTAAGAGTTCTTTTCGTGTAACGCAGTAGTTCCTCTCAGGCCTTGACAAAGATTTACTGAAGTAAGCTATTACAACTTCTGCGTCACCTTGTTTCTGAGATAACACTCCACCAATAGCTGTGTTACTTGCATCTGTGTCAACGATGAATTAAACATCAGTCTGTGGATATCCCAAAATTGGAGTTTTACATAAACTATCCTTCAATTTTTGGAAGGAATTCTCGCAAGTCTCGTCCCAGAAGAAAGGTCGTTTGTCTTCTGTCAAACAATGTAAAGGTTTGGCAACCTCTGAGAATCCTTTGACAAATCTCCTGTAGTATGAGCACAGTCCCATGAAGACTCGCACCTCTGTCTTGTCCTTCGGGGTAGGCCACTTTTGCACTGCTTCAACTTTATCAGGATCGGTTTGTACACCCTCACTGCTAATTACGTGACCGAGGTAGTTTACTTTGTTCCTGAATAGATGACATTTCTTTGAGTTCAGTTTTAAATTTGCTCCCCGTATCTTCCTTAGGACTTTCTCTAGATTCCGCAAATGATCATCAAAGTCTCTGCCCATGATGATGACATCATCCAAATATACTAAGCAGGCATCTCCTACTAATCCCGCTAGTACACACTCCATAAGTCGCTCAAAAGTAGCCGGCGCGTTACATAATCCGAAGGGCATAACATTGAACTGCCATAAACCTTTGCCAGTTGAGAATGCGGTCTTTTCTTTATCCTCTGGGTGTATTTCTACCTGCCAGTAGCCAGATTTTAGGTCCAACGTAGAGAACCATCGCATTTCACTTAGAGTATCCAAGGTGTCATCAATTCGGGGCAACGGATAACTGTCCTTCTTAGTGATCTCGTTTAGTCGTCGATAATCTACACAAAACCGTGTACTGCCATCTTTCTTCTTAACTAGAACAACAGGAGAACACCAAGGACTTGCAGATGGTTCTATGACTTTATTTCTCTTCATGCCCTCCAACATTTCTTCAACTTCTTTCTCCTTGGCAATCGGTATTCGTCTTGCTCGCTGACGAATAGGTCTTTCGCTTTCAGTGTCAATCCTGTGCTGAACTAATGAAGTTCTTCCAAGATCTTCTTCTTTGGAAGAGAAGACATCAGCAAAACGCAACAGTGACTTCTTTGCATCTGAGTATTGCTTAAAAGTCCGATTATCTTTGCTGTCTTTCAGAAGATCAATAATTGTAGAGTTATTCGCGATGTTAGGTGACACTGAGCTCAGCTTTGATTGACACTTTCTCATCCACACAACTTCTTCGCATTTTCCCACAGTATCTCCTTCATTGAGGCTTACCTCATGGAAGTCTAGGTTAACCACTCTAACCACTGCAGTATCACTTCCACGCACTAAGGTTCTTGCTGTTAGGAGTCCTCTCGCAGTTGGTTTGTGTAATGTGTCCTCAATCAAAACACATCTCTTTGCCTCCGTTTTCTTAGGCGTCGTGGGCAGTCTCACCATTATTTGAGCCTGTGTTCGTCCAGGAATAACAATTTTGTTAAGGCACGTTACTTTTCCAGTGGAAGCTCCAAGAATGAAGATTTCTTCATTACCACACTTGAAAACACCATTCGTGATATCAATTCCACAATTATATTTCTTCATAAAATCTAGGCCCAGTATGCAGTCATCAATGATTTCAGCTACGATGACATTGTGAGTATAGGGTGTCTCTCCCACGTACATCGTAACTGCCATTTCTCCTAGGACAGGTATTGGCTGGCCAGAAGCAAAAAGAAGCCGACAGTTGATGTTATTGCGTCCCCTGGCCGCTTTCACTAGATGTGGCTTAACTATAGTCCTAGATGCACCTGTGTCTACTGTCATCCTGCAGTTTTTCCCATCCACTGAACCACATATTGCCAGACAATTTTCATTGCTTGCCTGTGAGATGATTATTGCTGGGGCTTCTTCTGAGCCAGCCAGTACCCGCCCCTTAGTCCTGGCTGTTACTCGTTTCCCTGCTTCTTTGAAGGTGAGATCATAAACTGATTGCTTAGGTCTTCCTTAATCTCTTTTTTGATCTCTTCTTTAAGCTGTTCCCTGAGCTCTTCCTTTAACTGTTTCTTTTTGCGGCAATTGAGCTGTAAATGGCCTCTTTCACCACAATTCCAGCACATAGGTCCAGTTCCATTATCCTTCTTTGAAGGGGCCTTAACCGCCTTGACTACCTCGCTCATCTCGTTAATTTCTCTCAATTTATGAACTTGCACATCTTGTCTTACCGCTTCCACTTCAAGGGCGTGTGCAAGGGCATCTTTAAGCGAGGTGTGATGTTGGAGCTTTACTGTAGCCCTTACCTCTGAATTCTTAATTCCATCCACGAAGGCTTGCAGTAGATTTTTCTCCACCATCCGGGGGTCTTCTGAGGGAAACGCTTTCCTTACGAGCCTCTCGATCTCTAGTGCCCACTGTTGTAACCCCTCGCCTGAGCGCTGGACTCTGTCGCGAAGCTGGGCTCGGAATACGTGCTCTAAGTGGCGTTCTCCGTACCTTGCTTCAAGAGCCTCCAACAAGTCCTTGAAGTCACTACCTGAATTAGGTAGTGCTTCTAATACTGTCAAAGCGGAGCCCTTCAGTGCAACGGTGAGGGCTGTCAGGCTCTGTTCATTAGTCCATCCATTTGCTGCGGCAACAGTTTGAAACTGCTGTTTATACGCGGCCCAGGAAGTAGTTCCGTCGTAAGATGGCACTTTCACCTTGGGTCCAGGTGCATAAGCAACAGCGTTGCTTGACGTGACTTTCACGCCTACTGTCTCCAGGCGCAGCACTTTCTTCTCTAGTCCGGAGAAGTTTGTTTCCAGACCTGTCACGCGATTATCCACCAAAGTCTCCAAATCCGTCACTCGGTTCTCTACCAAATCCACATCCTTACGGATCTGGTCCACCACGTTGCTGACTTTGCTGACAGCTGCTAATACCATTCGTTGGTCCTCACTCATGTGATGCAGCTTTTCCTGCATACGCTTTTGCTCTTCTTTTTGTTCAACATTGATGTGTTGCAGTTTACTCTGGTTCTCATTTATACACTGCAACATTTGCATCAAGCTACTAAAATCAAAAGATGCTTGAGTGGGAACCTGGTGAGAGGGGCTAGGGAACGTGGCTTGATGATGGGCGGCTGGCATCTGTTGGGCGGCGGCAATCTCTTGGGAGGCCGTAACTTCTTGGGTGGCTGTGACAACTTGGGCAGCTGTGACGGCTTCGGTGGTTGCGACGTTTTGGGCGGCTGCCCTGTCTTGGGCGGCTGCCATATTTTGGGCGGCTGCCATGTCTTGGGCGGCTGCCATGTCCTGCGCGGCTGCCATATCCTGGGCGGCTGCCATGTCTTGGGCGGCTGCCATGTCCTGGGCGGCTGCCATGGCAGCCGCCCAGGACATGGCAGCCGCCCTAAAGGCCCAAAAGGCCCAAGACATGTCTTGGGCGGATGCGAACTCTGGGGCTACGGGCGGCAGTTGCTCGGCTGCGATGTTTTGGGCGGCTGGCGTATGTCGAGCTGTTGCAACTTGGGCGGCTGCTGCGGTAGCCTCCATTGCACGTTGAGCCCGGGTCCTGACGCCTTCCTTATCTACTTCGTCCCTCGGCAACACTGGCATTTCCAAATCCCACACTTCTGACACCAAATGTTACGTGGTTAGGGTTCAGGATTTGGAGTAAAACACCAAACTCTTCAGAGGGAATTTATTCACTACGGAATCCCAACACTGACTAGTCTTCCAACATGTCGAATATTCAAAACGCAAAGCACTCGTAGTCCTGGTCCGTTGCTGTGGTCGTAGAAATTATCACTTATCAGTCGCACACAAATCACTCGTATTAGTATCGCTCACTAAGAACACTAGCGGTCAACTGATTGACGATCGCCACGTCTGCTCCGTTATATACTGACTTATGGGTCTCTAGAAAGTTCCATATACTTCCGGTCCCGACGGCCGACAACCAAAACATTCCAGAATATTCGAGTACGTGTATGAGCGGGATAGAACACATATGTGTGAACAGGATGGAAGATATATGAGCGCGACAGACGATGTTCGGAAAAGTTCTAGACTATCTGTTCTGGGAGCTTCGCGACAATAGTATCGTTGAGTTAGTATCCCATTACACAAGTCTCGAACTTACTTTGGGGCTAGCTCAATCTGTGTGATTTGTCCGTATATATTTATTTATTTATTTAATTTCCCGCTCCGCTCCACCCTTCTCCGCTTCTTTTCTCGCTTCACTCTACTCCGCTCCGGTCCGCTTCAGTGGAAACACTCATCACTTTTCACGGCTCTTTTTCCTCTCCACTCGCTTTAGTGGAGACGCAGCCTAAATCTCTTAACTTTATAAAATATCTACAACAGTCTCTTCGCTCTAAATAATTAGTATAATTTTCTCATGGTAAAATAAATTATTTTGAAATAGCATCTCTTTTGTTTTTTATCTAAAGGTTTAGGACATGTATAAGTGGTCAGCCCTATTATTTCAATCCACACCTATATCCAGTTTTATTCAGTTACAATGGCAAACACGTGAAAGTTTACAAAACACGAGGTAACGTGACCGGCTATACGTTACCTCGATCGTAGTCCGCCGGTCGTTCTCGTCCAGCGGTGGCTGTACGTTAGGCGCGTAGAAACAATTGTTTTTTTTTTCTCTTAGTTATATTTATAGCAACTCTACACTCCAATTTTATCTGTGCAAATCTCTGTGTTGTGTTAAGATTCTATTGCTCGCATTCCAAATTTAAATTTAGATTTTTTTCTGATTTGTGTCATTGTAAACAAAATAGTAAAGCCGTTACGCCTGTTATCATAGTTGTTTGTCGAATGTTACGATAAAAAGTCCCATTCAGATCAATTTATGGGTTCATCGGCCTCTAGCGAGGTAAGTGTTTTTACGATTGTATTTTTATGTAGGAAAATCTGACTGATCACCGGCATTACTAGGTTAATACTTTTTTGCTACAATGATGAATAAGAAGAATACAGTGATAAGTCTGTCACTATTTTAGTCTTACTGCGGAGGTTCGTGTCGTACCTAAATACCTATTTTAATGTAATCGACTTAGGAATTTATTCGATAATAGGAATCAGAATAAACTCCTTGTATGAAACACGTGTAAAGGTAGACTTTAAAGTAGTGCGACTAGTCGGAGCTTTATTTAACATCTGTTACCATGCAGAAGGAAGACGACAACCACGTCTTCTGCTTGTCACACAAGAAGAACATAATGTACCTATGTCAGATACAAAGACCTGTCGCCCGTTGCTCAACTTACAAGTCTATCTTAACCGATCAACTGCATGTATCTATTATACAAAAATATCATGAAAAGCATTTAGTGCTAGATTTAAACATATCAGGATCTCTAGGCAAAAAAAAAAGCAAACCGTGGCAAAACATGGCATACATGATGCCTCCTCTTCGTGTTCCTGTTGTATTTGAGACTAGTTTTTTATGATAGGTATAGGACGGCAAACGAGCAAGCCAGTCATCGTTAAGAGAACAGCGCTGCCCATGTCCTCCGGCCCTCTCACTCATCTAACGAAGCATAGAAGCGGTAAAGCTTGTACTCAAACGTCGATTTTCTGTGAGAGTGTAGTAAATCCCCGTAGAGCCCATTCATGCTACGAGCAAAAACGAATTTTGCCCGTAGTCTCGCCTCTACCACGACAAAAAGTAGTGTGTAAAAAATACAATTGTTATTGGATGACAGTCATTAAGCTATGTCAGAACAAAAACAAAACAAAACAAACAACAGAAGCCAATAAGATGACACTATATACCTTTATACAAATGAGCAGTTCTGATCAAAACATAAAAAATCAATCAAAACATACATCGTTGGTGGACACGATGGTGACATACGAGTAAGTAACATGACCTAACTCAACATTACGGAACCTCGTGACGTACCTCCAAATCTCGTGATCTTCACGTGACTGCGTCTTATTTAAATTATGGTTTTCCTTATGATATCTAAGGGAGTTAATAGGCGTTACTTTGCGAAAGTCAAAGCTGCATTTACTTTGAGACAATTTACTTTGCGTGCTTTTAGTTCATGCAAACTATTGCTGGGCAGCGCCCACCCACTACTGTTAGTCCCTTCATGCCCGCCACCAATAGTTGATGCATGCAACCCTGGTCGATACTGCTGCTTCCGTTGAAGCTGCAGCCCACGATGCACGACGGCCGATATTGAAGCACGCAAAGTAAATTGTCTCAAAGCAAAAAGATATCTAAGGGATCATGATACTAGGCGATGCGGCTAGCTACCCATCACTATTTTGATTCTTGTTGCCAGCTATACGCCCACCAGCATGCTAAACGTGGCCTTTAGGTCTTAAAGACCCAGGCTCTGTCTACCTTGCAAAGGAAAAGACGTGATAGTATGTATGGTTTTCCTTAGACGCATCCTGGTGTATGCCCACCAGGATCGGCAGTACACTTTCGAATGGTATTGTTTGTTGATTTGCATGCTATGCCATTTGTACGGGTCCACCATATACATGTCCCATACATCGGCAACGTGAATGAGGCTGTATAGCTCTTATCATATTAGCGGTGGTGTCACTAGGGGGAAACTCGGGTTACCGCGACTAACCACGGATATCCTCCATGTAGTTGTACCAGTTGTAGGTCCACACTCTGCCGGTGGCGCCAAAGTGATATCCCAATGAGATAGGGCCCTAGTTCCTCGGTTAAAAGTTAAATAAAAAATTACATGTTGGCAGGACGAGTGCCACGTTTATATGCTACTAGCTGTTTACTAGTTGTTTTCGTAGGTTTCGGTTTTATCACATAGTTTATCCAGGCCCTGGGCCTTGGTGAGGATGTAACTGGGCATATGCATAAATCGCAATAACTTTTGCACTGCTCGCCCAATAATGAGGTTTATATGCATTTTTTTATACATTAATGCTATTTTCGTACGAATACCTAATTAAAAAAAATATATAGCCTTTGTTACTCGCTGATAATGTAGCTCTCTATTGATGAAAGGTATTTTATAATCGGTCCAGTAGTTTTTATCTATACCATCATCATTCCACTTCTGAACAAAGGCCCAAGGATTCTTCGTTCAATGGGACGATATTGCCATATTCACGCTTGGCAGGCGGGTTGGCGAGCGCAGTTTCTCTGCCTTCGTGTTCCAATAACGTGCTATCTGCATATTGTCACGTTACCACACCTCCCCTGAAAGCGTTGGGTCCCCCTCCCCCTGAAAAGAGAAATCTAACACAAAGAACTGGGTAATCCTGTCACGGTCGCCATCCAATAACGTGCTATCTGCATATTGTCACGTTACCACACCTCCCCTGAAAGCGTTGAGTCCCCCTCCCCCTGAAAAGAGAAATCTAACACAAAGAACTGGGTAATCCTGTCACGGTCGCCATCCAATAACGTGCTATCTGCATATTGTCACGTTACCACACCTCCCCTGAAAGCGTTGAGTCCCCCTCCCCCTGAAAAGAGAAATCTAACACAAAGAACTGGGTAATCCTGTCACGGTCGCCATCCAATAACGTGCTATCTGCATATTGTCACGTTACCACACCTCCCCTGAAAGCGTTGAGTCCCCCTCCCCCTGAAAAGAGAAATCTAACACAAAGAACTGGGTAATCCTGTCACGGTCGCCATCCAATAACGTGCTATCTGCATATTGTCACGTTACCACAGTGTGCTTCCGACGCTGCTGCCTATCGGAAGCATTTTTAGCTGGGGAAGGATAGGAATTTGTTGGGTTTGGGAAGGGAATGCGGGTATTGGGATTCTTCTCACTCGGATGAATAGGGGAAAAGCAAGAAGCAGCTCGGGAGGCCGGGCGCGCTTACCCGGTGCCATATCTGCAACCACCGGACAGGCAGTTGCTGATGACACCCTTGACCATTTCATCATCATCATCATCAGGTCCTTTTTAGTCTCCACTACAGGAGCACGACCCTCTCTGTACTACTAGGGCCATACTTGGCTAGAGCAGCCAGAGGACTTGGCCTACACTCTCCACGCTGGCCAGACGGGTTGGAGAGGTGTCTTAGATATTATAAGCTTTGTTTAGCTTGTATTTCCTAAGTCGCCTTCTACGACATCCACGGGAAGACTTGGAGTGGTCCTATTCTACTCTGCCGGATACCACACGGCATATCTGCCGAATACCCTGACCATTTACGAACTATTATTACTTTACCAACTAACATGAATCTTTCTACTTTATTGTATTAAGAGCCCGACATATGCCAGGCGGCGTGGCGATGCAAACGCGGATGGTCTAAACGCGTTGGCTACTTTGGATATTTTCGTTTTTTAGGAATATTCAAGGGTTATTCGAAAAAGAAAAACATATGATGGCTGCCTTATCTGTAATGCAATAATAATCAAAAGTTTCAAGGTTAATTTTAATGTATTTGGTGAATAATGCTATATACCGAGTAAATTAGACGTGATTTGGAGGCAACTTTGTAATTTTTTTCTATCGAGAAAATTTAACGCAATCGTGTTTTTGTATCATATAGTTACCAGAGTTAGTCCTGAACTTTGCTGCATTTTTATTTCAACTTGAGTATTTAATTATTATTGATATAACAGTCAATCATGCAAAGCAGTGTGAGGTAGTACGGGCCCTTAACGTAGATTGTGTGAAACGTCGAATGTTATGAATCGAAATGGTCGTTTGTTTACAACCAACTACACGAGTACGCGAACACGTGACGTTATTTCGTCAGAAATAAAGGAGAAAATGCTCAGGGGTCATGCTCAACTGCCTGTCCGGTAGTTGCGGGTATAACATCAGGTACGCCGCCCGGCTACCCGAGCTGCTACTTGCTTTGCCCCAATTCATCCAAGTAATTCATCATCATTTCGAGTAGGTGTCACGGTCAATCGACCATGCACACCCTGGTGTCAGAGTTCTTCGGGACCGCCTCTCGGCCTCTGACGTGGTTTCTTTCACGACTACCAGATGGCAGCCGGGTCCAAAGGCTTAACGTGCCTTCCGAAGCACGGAATCATCTTTCTTATTAGACAATCAGGTGATTCAGGTGATTTCCAAGTAATTAGTATCCCAAAACCTTAATTCCCATCCCAAATCCAACAAATTCTAATCCTTCCCCAGCTTAAAATGCTACAGATGGGCAGCAGCGTCAGAAGCACAAGAAGCCAAAGAAACTGCGCTCGTCAACACGCCTGCCAAGCGTGGCGAGTATGGCAACAACCTCCGTGGTCCAGTGGTGGTAAGGCGTTTGCCTGTTGACCCGGGGGTCGTGGGTTCGATTCCCACCGGAAGTATACTTTGTTTAGTTGTTTCCAGTTTGGTTAGGACATTGCAGGCTTGAATCACCTGATTGTCTGATAATAAAGATGATTCCGTGCTTCGGAAGCCACGTTAAGCCGGTGGTCCCGGCTGCCATCTGGTAGTCGTTAAAGGAACCACGTCAGAGGCCGAGAGGCGGTTCTGAAGAACTCTGACACCAGGGTGTGCATGGTCGATTGACCGTGACACCTACTCGAAATGATGATGATGATGATGATGGCAATATCCTCCCATGGAACTAAGAATCCTTGGGATCCTTTATCCAGCAGTGGACTTTTAACGGTTGAAGTGATGAAAGGAGAAAAAAGATATCAGGTTGGTCGTGTTCGTTTACATGCCATTGTGTCCAACGTCGGGTCGCGTGTTATGAATCAAAGCGGTCCTTTGTTTACAACTAACCACACGAGTACACCGTCACGTGACGAGAATTCGTCAGTAAATATAAATCACGAGTAATCAGTCAGCCTGCAGCCGGCCTATTTGCTAACTCAGTGTACGTTTTGATAGTCATTTTTTTTTTTTTTTTTTTTTTATGTATATCCGACGGCAAACGAGCAGACGAGCCACCTGATGGAAAGTGGTCACCGTCGCCCATGGACATCTGCAACACCAGAGGAGCTGCTGATGCGTTGCCGACTCTTAAGATACCTGTAAACACGCCTTTTGAAGGCATTTCAAAGTACATTGCGTTTTATATATCTTTAACAAAAATAGTCAATCATAGGAAACCCGCAATGTATTTTGAAGTGACTATCAAAACGTTGGCCACTGAGTTAGCAAATAGGCCGGCAGGTTAAGTTGTGGTAGAGCCACGCTACCGACAAAAGTAATTTTAGCTAGTAGCATGAAGGGGCCGGCTCGTCCGGGGAAGTTCCACACACTCACAGAAAATCGACGTTTGAGTAGCTTTACCGCTTCTATGCTTCGTTTGGTGAGTGAGAGAGCCGGAGGCCCATCCTTCCCTCATGTCCTTCCCCCAATTCCATCAAAGGCCGGCAATACTATTCGCATTCTGTTATTTATTACTCAACTTAAACTGCCACCAGCCTTTTGGCCACCCTGCCAGCTGGCTGCAGCGATTTGGCATCCATTTTTAGGGTTCCGTACCCAAAGGGTAAAAACGGGACCTATTAATATAGCTCCGCTGTCCGTCTGTCTGTCTTCTGTCTGCCTGTCCGTCTGTCACCAGGCTGTATGTCATAAACCTTGATAGTCAGACAGTTGAAATTGTCACAGATGATGTATTCCTGTTGCCGCTATAACAACAAATACTAAAAAAATTAATAAAATAAATATTTAAGGGGGCTCCCATACAACAAACGTGATTATTTTGCTTGTTTTTGCTCGATATTGATAACGGCAACAGGTAAACGCTTGAAATATTTACAGAATATTTAGTTATATATTCACTTTAAAAATAAATAAAAATTTAATTAATATTAAAGGCCCCTTTAATATTAATTAAATTTTTATTTATTTTTATACAACAAACATTTTTTTTTTTTGCCGTTTTTGTAGATAACTTTAGTCGGCCCATCGTGCGCGAGTCCGACTCATATTGGGGTGGTTTTTTTTTTTATTTAATGTGTTTGTAGAATTTTATTTTATGTTTTAGTTTAAAATTTTAGTTGATAGCCTTATTATCTAATTGTTATCATGTTAAATTTGAAGGTCACTTTTTACGATTTCAACTTAAAAAGAAAGAGGTTATCAATTCGACCCGTATGTACGTAATTTTGACAGAATTGCGCATTTTATTATATCATAATAACAGTTATCATGTGGGCGGCACATGATAAATGTTATGATATAAAATAGTCGTTGTTTTTGTACAACTAACCCCTACACGTGTTTGTAACGGGTGGCGCAAAAGTAAAGACCCTATTTGGTTCAGCTATAACATTTTTTCTAAATTAGAAAACTAGATTTAGGTTTTTTTAAATGTATATTTGTGCCATTAAATTTCGTACCATTAGGATTTAAAGATGATGTCTTTTAAATGGTGACCTCCAGAGTTGATACACATTTGAGCCCTATTTATGACATTTTGCATAACTTGCCGTAACACTTCCTGCGATATGTTCGTTATTTCTTGACGAATGTTTTCTTTTAGAGCTGCGAGAGTCTGTGGCTTGTTCACATACACCCGAGATTTCAAAAAACCCCAAAGAAAGAAGTCTGGACTGGTCAGATCGGGTGATCTTGCAGGCCAAGGCAAATCGCCAAAACGAGAGATAACTCGGCCTGGAAAAGCGTCCCTCACACAATTATTCCACGTTCTTGGGGAGTAAAACGGTCCATGTTTATTTTCAGTGTATTTTACATTTGTTCACTACACAATTTTCAAAAACAGAATGACAGAAAATGTCATATAAAAAAAATAAAAGTATTTTCTTTAGTGCCAGTACTTTTGCGCCACCCAGTAGAACGTCACGTGTTATGGGCAAGCCTTCGATCAAATAAGGGACAAGCAATCTTGAGTAATAGGGGTAAATATAGGTCGTCTTGTTATAAAAAACCGGCCAAGTGCGAGTCGGACTCGCGCACGACGGTTCCGTACCGTTATCTATAAAAACGGACATTAATATTAATTTTATATTTATTTATTTATTTTTAATTTGAATATATAACTGAACATTCTGTGAATATTTCAAGCATCTAGCTGTTGCCGTTATTAATATCGAGAAAAAACAAGCAAATCACGTTTGTTGTATGGAAGCCCCCTTAAATATTCATTTTATTCTATTTTTTAGAAAGAAAGAAATACATTATCTGTTAACATTTCAACTGTCTAACTATCACGGCTCATGAGATACAGCCTGGTGACAGACGGACAGACAGACAGACAGAGGAGCGATATTAATAGGGTACGGGAACCTATTAATATCGCATCGCTGTCTGTCTGGGTACGGAACTTCAAAAACGGAGTGGCGACAATTCCCACGAATCCACCCCTGCCAAGAATTCGAATCTCGTGTTGCCAACAATGCAATCATTCTAAACGTCATCATCATCATTATCAGGTCTTTGTAGTTTCCACTGCAGGAGCATGCATGACCCTTTCCGTCTACCGGAGCCATGCTTGGCCAGAGGAGATAGATCATTGTAAGCATACTTTGCCTTAAAAAAAAACACATTCAAACTTCTCAACCTTGTTTTTAGCAAATAACTCGACTATCATCAATTCTATATTGACTAGCTCCGTGGCGCAGCGGTCAACACGCCAGCCTGCGACACGGAGTGACCGGGTTCGATCCCCGGCCAGGTCAAGATGGAAAATGATCTTTTCAGATTGGCCTGGGTCTTGGATGTGTATCTATATATGTATTTGTTATAAAATATAGTATCGTTGAGTTAGTATCCCATAACACAAGTCTCGAACTTACTTTGGGGCTAGCTCAATCTGTGTGATATGTCCGTATATATTTATTTATTTTTCTATATTTTTCAAATTTGTTATCATTCATCATCATTTCGTGTAGGTGACACGGTCAATCGACCATGCAAACCCTGGTGTCTAGAGTTATTCGGAACCACCTCTCGGCCACTGACGTGATTCCTTTAACGACTACCAGATGGCAGCCGGGCCCAACGGATTAACGTGCCTTCCGAAGCACGGAATCATCTTTATTATCAGACAATTAGGTGATTCAAGCCTGCAATGTCCTAACCAATGGAAACAACTAAAAAGTATGCTTCCCGTGCTTTGCCCGTGATATCACTGAATTTTACTTATAAACTTTTATGAAAACGGTTTTTTTGATTGGAACTGAATGAGATAAGTTGGAAGCCACAGAATAGACCACCAGCCATACTCTACATTCAGTATGTAGACCCCATCATGACTAAAATTATTTTCTTTACAAAAGATCTCGTGTATACGTATTATGTATGAATTGTTTAACAAGAGATGTAATTCAACATCGCGTGTGAGAATTGCTTCACTTACCTGCCATATAATTGGAAGTGATAAGTTTTATTCTCTTCCATGCTGGTCTGGGAGAAAAGAAAAAACGTAGAATGTATCAGCTGCTTCTCTTCCCGCGCAGATCGTAAAAGCCGTTCGAGGGAATGAGTAACATCTGAGGAATCATGCAATAGGCGATGCGGCTAGCAACCCATCACTATTTTGATTCCGCTTTCCACCTACTGGCCACAAACATGCTAAACGTGGCCTTCAGGTCTTATAGACCTAGGCTCTGTCTACCTCGTAAGGGAAAAAAACGTGATACTATGTATGTATGATAAGTTTTATTTATGCAATCGATAGTACCTTATATCTAAACACACCCAGATTTTCATTTTTTTATAAATTATTTTTAAATATTGTATGTATGTACCTAGTATTGAAAAAAAAAATCCCTAGCGTAGGATTTATAATAAGGCAATATTCTCATGCTTAATCACATGGCATTGTCAATATGTCAAATACTGTACCCGAATTTCGGGGAAATTTTACCCGAAATTCGGGAAGAGTAGGACAATTCCGTGAGGATTATATTATCTCTATGAGTAGGACCGTATTTTGTGATACTGGTAGGCTTCCGAGGCCATCGCGTCGCCACACTGATAAAAGCCCCCGCTCGGACGAACTTATTTGCACCTCCCCTCCCATCAAAATACAAGAAATATTTAATACATAAAGATTTTAATTAAACTTATAATATGTTTTACTCAACTTCATTCGACCTGTTTTATATTCACAAAATTATTTCAGTTTATATAGACGAACAATTATAAAAATAATAGGTATATTGATAACTGAAATTACAGTTCAACTGTACTTATTACATAGGATTTTTATTAATTAAGTTAAACAAATTAAGTTGTGTAATTATACGTCGGTGAATCAATTTAAAAACATATTTTCAACTTTGTGGCGATTTCACGCAAATAAATTAACAACTTTTCGGCTGTGAATTTGTGATTTCTTGTGTTTCCTTATCACATTTTGATTCAACGAGCAATATTTTATATAAATGCCATATGTACTTTATTGTTTGTTTTTCGTGTGTGTAAGTAGACAAAGGTGTCAGATTTTTTAAGCTGCCTAAAGGCATCTGACAGCTTAACGACTGCCATCAATAATGACAGCCGAGATCAATGGCTTGACGCACCTTTCGAAGCACGGAAGAGCTCGAGAATTGTTTATACCACTTGTGGTCACCCATCACAGGGGGGACTGCTCCCAGGATTGCTTAACTTACGTAAGCGCTGTTAATGCTCACGTCCATTGGGCTATCGGGCTCCTCCTTACCCACTTTTTTTTTTAATTAACCTATATTGTCCCACAGCTGGGCAAAGGTTTACCCACTTATAAATCCTACGTTAGGGATTTTTATTTTAAATAATCCTTATTAGCACGATTGGCAGCATTGCGCTGAAAAGCTCAGACCTCTCACAGTTTCTGGAAACACTAGCCGGTACTGAAGTACTACTCCTATCAGTATTAGACCCATTTTCGTTTCCATTTTTTGTTTCTAAAACAACTATCCTATCTATATTCGCATAATCGCGGTTATGTTAAACAGATAACGCCACTTTACGTATTCGAGTTCAAGGTGAATGTCCCGTATCGTAACCAACCAGTTACCAGATACCACAGACTCTACCCACATTAACGCCAAGCACGCGCGCCGGTTAACTTGTGTTAGCTGCCAGTAAAATCGGCAGAATGGTACGCCAGCATGACGAGAAAAAGGTGTGTTTAAGTTAGTGCTCTATGATTTAATTTGAATTTGGAATCGTGATTGTGAAGCACGGAGTTCCAGTTCGTGCAGAATTTTGAATTTTTAAGGTTGGAATGCACGTGGCTACGCTCGAATCAGAGGATGTGAGAGTAGGTCAGAAGTGTCACGCGTATGGTTTTCTAATTTAAAATATTCTGTGATCTCAAATAGAAATTTGAGGTTCTGTGAATTTTCTCAAATAATTTCAGTTAAGTACATTGATTCTAAATAATAAAAAAATCCGGCCAAGTGCGTGTCGAACTCGCACCATTATCTATAAAAACGGAAAAAAATCATGTCTGTTGTATGGGAGCCCCCTTAAATATTAATTTTATTTTAATTTAATGATTTATTTTTAAAGTATATATAACTAAATATTCTGTAAATATTTTAAGCGTCTACCTGTTGCCGTTATTAAGTAGAAAACATAAAATTACAATGTTTCTACTTATTGTAGTCATAACTGCACTTTAAATTGTATTTTAAAGTGTAAAATATAAAATGATATCTAAATACATAACATCTTTTTATCTTGTAAAAGTAAAATATACAAGATAAATCAGTATATACCCAAAACAAGTAAAGAATCCTCTGAAGTTTGACCCTATGATATTGTGAAAACATGACGTAAGTCTGAGTGTTTTGTTTGTTGGTTTGTTATGAACCACCTGCCAACTAAAGTATTTTTCTATTTCGTGTTTATTTAAAAAGATTAAGACATAAACTAATCGTATAATTAAAATACACATTTTATTAAAATTTTAATAACAAATATCACACTCTTTGCAATTAACCTTTAACATTTAAGTATATTTCCTATTGTGTAAATAATAATAATAATAAAAAGTATTTTTTTATTAATGCAGTCGCTGCATGTACCGTATTTGTTACTAGAGTAATATTTTATGGCAATCAAACGGTGAATTTCGGATCGCAAAAGTGCAATTACATGCTCATTATTTGGTGATCATTTACTAAATTTGGTTTCAAAGTACAATTTTAAGTGCATTCATGACTAAAATAAGTAGAGCCGTTGTAATTTTAGGTTTTCTATTTTTGGTTATGGTTCTTTTTGCTGTTTGGTGTATATTTTAAGTAGTAGAGGCTTTGGTCACTATGTTTTTTTGGTGTTTTTGTTGACTTAAAAAAAAAACCGGTCAAGTGCGTACCGTTATTTATAATAAGTTGAAAGTTATTGAAATATTTTTATTATAAGATGTAACAAAAAATTTATACTTTTCGCAATTTTTCCTTTATCTGTGCTATACAAAGTTGCTTCATACCAAATTTCAAGATTCTGAGTTCACGGGAAGTACCCTGTAGGTTTTGATTTGTATCGTTTTCGTCACAATAAATAAATAAGTAAAATACTGTATCCGAGGCATTCCTCATATCTTAATCTGACGTACTCGAGTAAATCCGAAAATCCCCTTTTGGGGTACAGATAAGATATTACTAATCCTTCGCCAGCCTATTGCGCATGTTGCTTGTTATTGGAATATTGTTTTAAATACAATTTACATAAAATGTAAAGGTGTTTACCTCTATCATCTCATGCTTAAAAATCCATTCATTACACGTGTCTTATCTATCTTTGTCTGTTACTTGACAACTCTATCTCTACTTCCAATTTTAAAATTATACAGGACCGTTCAGTCCTAAATATTGTTTCATTTCAAAAAGAAAGCATTCTGAGTATTTTTTTATTTATTTGAGCCCAACATCGATATACCTATTAGCTGCAATCAGATTTTCCTCCTTCACCCGAAGCTATCAGTTGTGAAAGAGCTACGCTAGCGGCAAAATTCGTTTTTCTAGTAGGACGCTTTCACAGATAATCGGCGTTTAAGTAGAATCTTTGCTGCTTCTTTGCTTCGTTAGAGAGCTGGAGTCACAACCCCCCTCCCGTTTCCTCCCCCATGTCCTTCCCCCCAACTCCTTGAAAGGCCGGCAACGCTCCTGTTACACCCTGGTCTTACAATTGTGTATGTGGGCAGCGCTGATCGCTCGCTGGTCGTTCTATACCAAAAAATAAAGAATCAGCCAGACCTGGATCCTTCGGGGCTAGCTCAATCCGTGTGATTTGTCCATATATATATTTCTTATTATCTTTTTATTAATCTAGTTAAATATCCAAGAATACGGAAGTAAATGGTTATTCATTCCACGCTATTTGCATTAAATAAAATATATATTCTAATAAGTCAATTCGAACACATAACGCATGATAAGATAAGCAGGTCTTCACATCAAACATCAAAGCGAATCAACATAGTAAGCTATCGAAAGGATTTAATGCTGATAATCTGAAGGTGCATGGTCGATTGACTGTGTGACCTACTCGAAATGATGGTGATGATCTGATCAATCAATCAATCAGCCTATTGCAGTCCACTGCTGGACGTAGGCCTCCCCTAGGGCATGCCACAGTGCACGATCTCCCGCTTTCCTCATCCAGCCACTACCAGCGACCTTCCTCAGGTCATCGGTCCATCTGGCAGGGGGGCGTCCAACACTACGTTTGCCGAGACGTGGTCTCCATTCGAGAACCCGTCTACTCCAACGCTCGTCGGTTCTGCGAAAAATGTGGCCAGCCCACTGCCACTTCAGCTTGCTACACTTTTGGACAATGTCTAAAACTTTGGTCCTCCGCCGGATGATTTCGTTACGGATTTTATCCCGCAACGAAATACCGAGCATTGATCTTTCCATAGCTCGCTGAGCGTCGCTGATGATGATCTGAAGGACTAGGTAAAAGAAGGGGAGGCCTTTGCCCAGCAGTGGGTCACAAAAACAACGGGGTGCACTCCGGGAGTGCCGGCCGACGTGAAAACACCGCGCACGGTCTCAGGTCACGTTTCCGCCTTACGAATTTTAGATTAGATCACGTGTGCTGAGTTTAAAAAAAATTACCCATCCCAAAGTGTACGCAACGCCGCTAAATAAGTTTTCATTTTAAAAATTCTGAAGGAGTATAATCGGGTAAAATTATCATGTACCTTCACGCCCGCCAACATGCTAAACGTGGATTTTAGGTCTCATAAACCTAAGCTCTGTCTAGCCCGTAAGGAAAAAAGACGAGATAATATATGTGTGTACGTTGTTATCCCACTTATATGTTTGCCTTAGATCGGTAACATCAGCCAGTGTTCTATTTTTTGTGTCTATAATAAATTCTTTTATAATCTTTCGCGCTCTATACACTCATAATTATGTATGTAAACGGGACTTAGCACGAACTTTTTATTATTTGTTTCCGTTGACGTTTCAATGGAGTTACATCCATCGAGGTCGCAACGAGACTCTAATTGTGTTAATAGTCCCGTTTAAATACATTATAAGAAACAATATAATTAAATACGGGGTGTGATTACACTCCACATAGCCTTAAAGGGTTAACTGAGCCTATCAATATTAATAACTTTTCCTAAAAAAAGGGAGGCCTTTGCCCAGCTGTGGGACACAATAACAGGCTTAAAGAATGGGACCTATCCTGGGAACTCGAAACTCCCATATAATTTGCCCAGCCAGCAGATGAAATTTCCGTGGGAAAGTTGGAATTTTTTGTCGTGCTCCCAACTCGATAGTCACTTGCATACGTAAACCTTGAAAACAATACTAGCACTTTTTGGGCACTCGTGTAATAAATACGTCAAGGACAATAAACTGATATTTTTTATGGAATTGCTAATAAATACTGATAACAGAAAACAGGATATTGATACAAGTAACACATCTTTATGTCTGCAATTTATTGCTTTTCGTGATGCTTATCAAAAATCAGTCCACCTTCGCTCCTTAAGCCCCAACATCTTCCAGTTGGTCCCTTTGAAACTGCAGCCCGGGGCACCTGCTCTATCACGCACCATTTGAAGTCATCATCATCATTTCGAGTAGGTGTCACGGTCAATCGACCATGCACACCCTGGTGTCAGAGTTCTTCGGAACCACCTCTCGGCCTCTGACGTGGTTCCTTTAACGACTACCAGATGGCAGCCGGGACCACCGGCTTAACGTGCCTTCCGAAGCACGGAACCTTTTGAAGTAATAATGTCTTATAAATCGATGAACGCCGGCTGTACTCACGAAAACGTGTCCCGTTCCGTGTGCAAGCTAGAGCGCGGAACAAGCGATACGGCAAGATCGGCCTGAGGCCGTTTGTAGTATCAGCTATCTCTTTAATTTTACGTAACGGATAACGGTGGAAAAGAGATAGATGCGTCACAAGCCGAACGCTTAGGCCGATTGTGCCTCTCTATCGCTCTCGCTTGCACACGTACAGAACATGACACTTTTTCGTGCGTGCAGCCGGCGTTCATCGATTTCTAAGACGTTATCATGTCTAAAAAATATTAATTTAAGCTCAAATCTTATCAAAATCAATGTTTTTATGTAAAGTGAAGCAACATATGTAGAGTTGTCTAGTAACGATGTGTGTATGCATGATTGCAGGTTGGTAGGAGGCTTCGCAGCATCCATAGCTCTCATCCTGGTCGAGATGACCACCTTCATCCTAGGACTAACCATGTTCTCACCTACCGTCTCACTGATCTGTATCCTTTTAACTTTACTCATTTTCATTTCTTCCGTGTACAGTCGGGAGCAGATAAATGTGACTCTACAATTTGGCGAGCTCCGTGGCGCAGTGGTCAACACGCCAGACTGCGACACGTGGGCGCCCGGGTTCGACCCCCGGTCAGGTCAAGATGGAAAATGATCTTTTTCAGATTGGCCTAGGTCTTGAATGTTTATTTATATATGTATTTGTTATAAAATATAGTATCATTGAGTTAGTATCCCATAACACAAGTCTCGAACTTACTTTGGGGCTAGCTCAATCTGTGTGATTTGACTTATAAGTACACATATTAAAAAAAAATCTGTTGTTAGAGGGGTTTGTTTTATCTGCCCCCGACTGTACATTGTCTAATCTTAAACTTAATGCTCCTATGATGCGTTTACATTTATTTTATTAGTAGTAGGCACACCAAAAAAATGTCTTCCTTCTTTCTTCGGGAATTTCTTGCCCAAAAGTACTTATTGAAATAAATTGAAAAGTGGGGGGCGTTCTTTTTAAGATTAGACGTTTGTACTGTTTTGGTGTTAAATGGGGTTATTCCGTATTCATCCCACGAATTCTCATGTTGAAAAGTTTACCATGCAATGGAAGAACCCCTAGTAATTTGTGTGAAATTTAATTTTGTGTGAATTGGGCATTAGGTATTGAATTTTTTTCAGGCATATTCTTTTTCTTAAAAATATGAATTAAAAATAAAATATTTATTAAGTAAGACAGGGTATGTATATTTAAGCAACCAACACAATAACCGATTAGTAATCATCATCATCATTTCGTGTAGTTGACACGGTCTATCAACCATGCACACCCTGGTGTCAGGGTTCTTCGGAACCGTCTCTCGGCCTCTGACGTGGTTCTTTTAACGACTACAAGATGATAGCCGGGATCAATGGCTTAACGCACCTTTCGAATCACGGAATCATCTTTATTATCAGACAATCAGGTAATTCAAGCCTGCAATGTCCTAATCAAACTGGAAGTAACTGAACAAAGTATGTTTCCAGTGGGAATCGAACCCACGACCCCCGCGTCTAAAAGTAAACGCCTTAACCACTGGACCACGGAGGGAGTCAAGTCAGCAATAATTTTCAGAAGATTGGTCCCATAGGAAAAGTTGTTCATATCGACGGGCTGAATCACCCCTTTAAGGGTCCAGAACGATCAAAATTTCACCGTGTATATCTGTTTTAAAGCTGGTCACGTTGAAACAAAAGTTATAGAGTAGGTAGAGACGCATTGCAGATGTAAATCCTTTCCATCGCGTTTTTAATGACATTTTCATACAACCTGCGTTATCTCAGTGACTGTCTCGAATATTTTGTTTTAATTGCTGAAGGTTAATTGGCCTGTTATCATAGACACGTCCCTTTAGATAGTACCACAGAAAAAAAGTCACGAGCTGTTAAATCAGGCGATGTTGGGGGCCAATCAATGTCACAGTTTCACGAAATGAATCGACCGGAAAAAGTTCTTTTAAATGATTCTAAAAACTTTTCAATAGTTAAAACACGTCGTTAAAAATTGCCGTTTCTACACAAAGTGACTTTCATGCTACAACTGTCATATTTACCGCCAAAACAAAATGGCAGCAAAAAAGTTGTATGCCTCCAAGTTGGCTACTCTGTATATACCGGGTGAAATTGAATTCATTAGCATACGTTTAAGGTGTGACTCAGACCACGAATCTGAACAACTTTCATTATGGGACTAACTCCGAAATTGCTAAAAGAGAACAGCTGTTCCATAGATTTTGGCCAAGTAGATATTCCACTTTTGTATGAAAGAGCAGATAATTTTTTCAAATAAGTCAATAAACATTTACCAAATGGTACAAACAGGGGTGTTTGTTCCCCTGTATAATTATATTAATCTATACTTATATTATAGATACCAATCTATACTAATATTATAAAGCTGAAGAGTTTGTTTGTTTGTTTGTTTGTTTGAACGCGCTAATCTCAGGAACTACTGGTTTAAATTGGAAAATTATTTTTGTGTTGGATAGTCCATTTATTGAGGAAGGCTTTAGGCTATAAAACATCACGCTGCGACCAATAGAAGCGAAGCATCAATAAAAAATGTTTTGAAAACGGGGAAAAATTATTCACCTAATTAATCATAATAACAGAACAACAGTCGCTGGCAACAGCTAGTATAATTATAAGGGGTAATAAAAATATATAATATAATTAGGTACTTTGCGCCCAATCTAACTCGGCAATAAACGTGTTAAAACAATGAATATTTATATTATAAGTATTATGTATTATAAGACATAAGTAACTTGTTTTGTTGGGTGTCGTGTGGGCTCTTCCCAAAATAGGACCACTACTTCGGAAAGCCGTAATCGTTGGTCCCAGCTGCGACTGTAGCATATGACTGATTCCAATGTGTCCAATGGTCATTTAAACATACTCGTATTAAAACAACATTGATTTACCTGTTTATGTGGTATACATTACTTTACGAACAAAGAGAATCGTGTACTCTCCTTGGTTACGGACGTGATACGTTACGAACCTTGAACAAAAAATGTAATTGTTCTAATATAAGTCCAATTCAAGTTAGCAATAAGTCTCACAAAACAGCCATAGGTCAAACAAAACACTCATTAATTATGCGCATAGTAATTTATCTACTTGTTTTGTTTATTCTGGCGCTATTTCGACTCTGAATTAGTATGATAGCTAGACAAAGTTATCTATTTAAGCACACTGAGAATTAGCTCAGTATTGGACTATTAGGGCATAGACAAACTTATCCCGTCTTATTATAAAACAAGGACTAACTTTAGTACCTAGTTTAAACCGTTATCCGACCAAAAGAAGTCGACATTTATCACTTTGACGTTTGGTCGCCTGTCATAATCAATTTTTGGACGGATAATGAAAATCCTCGTTTTATAATAAGACTGATCTACTTTAACGTCTACCTCTGTGGCTCAGTGGTACCGCAAGTGTCTTTAACCGCAGGGTCCAGTGTTCGATCCCCGGTAATGTCAATATGGAGAACGAGCATTATTGGATTGGCCTGGGTTTTGGATGATGATAGTATCATTTTTAGCATAGTTACAAAATTGAAATTAATGAAAAAGCTTGTTATTACATTACCAATTCATATCTCAATCCGTGACAGCCTCCGTGGTCCAGTGGTTAAGGCGTTTGCCTGTTGACCCGGGGGGCGGGTTCGATTCCCACCGGAAGCATACTTTGTTTAGTTGTTTCCAGTCTGGTTAGGACATTGCAGGCTTAAATCACGTGACTGTCTGATAATAAAGATGATTCCGTGGTTCGGAAGGCACGCAAAGCCGGTGGTCCCGGCTGCCATCTGGTAGTCGTTAAAGGAACCACGTCAGAGGCCGAGAGGCGGTTCCGAAGAACTCTGACACCAGGGTGTGCATGGTCGATTGACCGTGACACCTTCTCGAAATGATGATGATCTCAATCCGTAAGCCCGCGTCGATAGTTTGAAATCAAAACGACTTTCTAGATGCAGGATCACCTAGTGCCACAGACAATATAACTAGTGCACACTTTCACGTGCCTATAAATTTCTTTCGTTGTGCATTGCAGCAGTCGAGTTTATAAGCATAAGCAGTTATTTCTATGCCATGTATAGAAATAGAATTGGACACAGTTACGCAAAATTCAGGACAATAGCGCAGAAGCGAAGTATTGTACTATACGTTAAGTAATTTGTAGAATGACGTAATGTGTTATGCATCTACTTAACCTTATGTATTCAATGTAAATGCCGTAATGTTGTGGAGAGACTGAATTTGCCATCTGCATTCGAATATGCTCTTCATTGTGAAATGACACCTGTGTTCAAAAAGACATGTAGGTTGTACGCGGCTTCAAACACTGATAATTAAATAAAGAAAGAAAAATCGTTTATTTGGTATGCACAAATACACAAAAAACAGTATTTATAGTACTTTTCTCAAATAATACTTATAGAATTTACTATCAAAACAAATGCATCAAGCGCCATCATGTTTATTGGTTCTTTTTTTTTATTTGTAAGCCATTTCGTATTTAAAATAATATTTGATTTTTTTCCGTGGTAGCATTCTTTAGGAGCCAACCGGTCATTCCATTTTTAAATTATACGACAGATATAAGCTGGCCGCTAAAACACGAATATGGATTTATATACATGCTTTACTGGTGTGTATTTAGCCAGCAATGTGGATTTATCTCAAACAAGGTTATGAAAATAATGTTCGAATTTCTGTATTTCCAATGAAGTGGACGAAATCATAATATAATACACTCGCTCGTATCGTATATTCAAAAGCATTTAAACAAAAAACGTGACTCCTCAAATCTCATGCTGTCGTTGTCTAGAGTATTACCTACCGAGAGTCGAGACAGAGAAAGCAGCATATTTAAGAAAGTTTCAGTTGAAATGTTGGTATTGTTGATCGAAGGTTGAAATGCTTTAAATATTAAGGCGTACTCCTTTCAAATGTTTATCTGTGCCAAATCAAATTGAATGTCAATATCCTTAACCGCACGTTCAGCAATCGGCGCGCACGGCTCAGCATCCATAGCTCTGTCGTACTTCGTTCTGGACGGCTGGTTGTGTGACTGGTACTGGCCAATCTTCGCCATTTGCTCGATTCTGCCGGCATTCGCCGATATCGTCGTTGCTATAATCTCTGTTTGCACGGCCAAGTGGTGAAAGTGTTCCATGTTTAAATATTAAGAAGAAATGCTTTAAATGTATGTTTGCATGTGGTGCAATGACTGTTTAAAAACAAGTGTTCCTTTTTTGAAAACGAATGTTTAATATTTCCTATTGAATAAAAAGTGTTCCATATTTAAATGTTAAAAAGAATAATGCTTTAACTGTATCTTTACCCTTGCATGTACCATAAAATAAGGTTTCATGTTTAAAACTAATGTTATTAATTTCTTACCAGTAATATCCATCCTAGTGTTGAATGTGTTCCATGTTTAATTTTTAATAAGAACTTTAACTGACTTGCTCGTCGGCATGTGGTGAAAGACATAAATAAGTGTTCCATTAAAAAAAATTAATGTTCTGTATCGTCTATCTAGTATCTGTGCATGTTAAGTTAGCCAGATGCTGTCTAATCTCTGATAAGTGGTGATAGAACTGTTACCGTCTCTATATTTCGTCGTGTATATTTTTCTAATATGGTGCTGAAGAAGTTGGTGAAGATTTTCGTAAGTTGCCAGTTGATCTTGTTTTTTTCGTAGTATTCTCATACTGAAATGTTTACACATAAAGACATATCTTTCGAAGCCAGTCACCTTTACACTCTGTTGCATCAAGGGTGTCCGTCCTTTTTAGCCCCACGTCCGGATAAACTGGCTGGTCTGTCCGCCTCTTCGGTTTTAAGAACAGGCAACCCCAACTTGGGGGTGAGGGCCAAAAAGTGACCGTGATGCCGCATTCAAATTCTTTTGTCCCAAATTTCTAGAAGATCGCTCGTGAACTCAAGTAGAAAATTTAGACGATTTCCCAAAAAACACGTGACACGTGAATGTAAGTGCGTAAATGTGACTTTCTTTATTTAACCGTTACTTCTTAAACTATTGGTTATTGGGATGAGTCTCGCTGTAAATAGTTTTTATTATATTTTATTTTTCTTTTGAAAAAACTTGCAGTTTCGTAGCAGTTGAATTACAAGACAGGTTAGAAACCAGCATTCGATTCCTTGCATTTTAAAAAGTGACTGCTGTTAATTATACTCGACCTCGATTTATTTCTATTGTTGTTCAAACAATAGAAATCTAACATTATTGCTCGGTTTAGAATTGTATATCGTGACTACTATGCCTTCTTAGCCGTTTACTATTTGACATAATGATAAGAAATGCACTTAAGATACAATAAGTATCATAGTTAAGAAAATGTTAGAGAAAATAGGCAAATCAAGTTATAAGCTAGAATGCATAACGACTATACTTAAATCACAAGAGACTATAGGCGAATTTTATTAAGACACATTATGATCAAACACCGTGTGGTTTACGGCAGAGTAGAATAGGACCACTCCTAGTCTTCCCATGGCGTCGTAAGAGGCAGAAGGAGATAAACATCAATGAGTCCTCTCCAACCCGTCTGGCCAGCGAGGAGAGTGTAGGCCAAATCCTCTGTCTGCTCTGGCCAAGTATAGCTTCTGTAGAACAGAGAGGGTCATGCTCCTGCAGTGGAGACTAAAAAGACCTGATGATGATGATCAAACAATATAAAACGTGTAGATGAAAGCGAAGCTTGCCAGGCGGGAGAGAGATCAGTGAAACTCATGAAAACAATGATTGATAATAAATAACAGTTAATCTCAACCACTAGGTGGTTGAGATTAACTGAGCAACAATAGCCACGTACCGTCACGAGCATTAATAGGTATATGTCATAAAATTGTAAATACCTTTAGAATATAACGAGATTGTAAACTGTCGAAGGATTATAAACCGTAACATTCTGCTTACAATTTAACGCATTTTCCATAGATTATAATCTATCGAAGTGAAACGGAACGGTTGTGTCACAATCTGTAGCCCGTTAAATTATCAACTCTCCTAAGCTGTACCTGATTGGTCGGTCTTGTGGTAGGTGGATCTGTGTACCTAGAGTTAAGATAACACAGGTGTCAGTCAAATAAGATAAATCCACATAAAAATTTAGACTAAAGGCTTTGAGTTTTTTATTTTAACAAGAATACAATTTACAGTCAATAAAACACTACCCCTCTTATTCATAAAAATTAGCAAACGTATATTAAACCTATTTTAGTTAAAATATGTTTTGTCCTTATCCCTCTCTGCAACGATAGGCATGGAAAACGAGACAAAACATATTTTAACTAAAATAGCTTTAATAAGCGTTTGTTAATTTTTATGAATAAGAGGGTTATATTTTACAACCGACTAACTGACAATCAAATATGGCGGCCCATATTTGATTGTCAGTTAGTTGGTTGTAAAATATAACCCTCTTATTCATAAAACATGGCCTTCAACCAATTAGCGCGCGAAGAGTTTCCTCGCATGATATTTCATAATTTCACGGTTTCATTTTGATAGATTAAGTATGTTATGGTTAACGTGACCATTTATATTTTATGTCAGAGCGGGACATCTGCGGAATTATGTAATAAATAAAAGTTTTTTGTGTTTTACACGTTTTTTATTATAGAAGATAGAATAATAACTCAAAATAATCAAAACAAATCAGTAGTGGCGTGAATTCTAGTTCGTATTTTTATACTTGTTTTATGTTACTTGGCGGGTGACGCGCTGTCTCGTAATTTGCCTTCCCGCTCGGGGCGCCGCCCGCCGTGCAACGCATTTCGAACGAGAAAAATACTTTTTAAATTATCGTTTGGTCTATTTGCAAAGCGGGACAATTTTGGCCTTGCGGGGGATACCGGGACAGACTGCCTAAAAGCGGGACTGTCCCGCCTAAAGTGGGACGTATGGTCACGTTAGTTATGGTTCATAATCTTTCGTAAGTTTAAAATCTTGCGGGATAGGTTATATCTATATAATCTAACGGTATTTACAATTTAACGTTAGCATGTAGGTACACATCGGTTCTTAGGTCAATGTGGCATAAGGTGGAATTAAAATATAATAATCAATTCCTGTGACTTTCATTGCGGTTTTTATATGTTTGAATTATTTGGACATACATACAACGTGATTTTGAACCTCCTAGTGGATCCCTGATGGAATACAGAACTACATAAAAAAATCTGCTTGCAAATAAAAAACAAAATTGGTTTCCCATACAAAGTCGCCGATTAGCTGGATAATTTATATGGAAGGTCAAATGTATTTTTCGTTACTTCTTTCTTGCAATTCAGTATTTCATTAGGGATTCTGATTCCCAGATTTCAATATAGCTAGGAGGTTCAAAATCACGTTGGATGTGAACTGCAGTTATCATCAGTTCGAGTAGGTGTCACAATTAATCGAGCATGCACGCCCTGGTGTCAGAGTTCTTCAGAAACGTCTCTCGGCCTCTGACGTGGTTCTTTGAACGACTACCAGATGACAGCCGGAACCATATGTGATAACTATTATAAATAAAATACTAACTCAACGGAACTACCGTTGAGTTAGTTTTCTGCGATACAAGTTCACAACTTACAGTGGGGCTAGCCTAATACTGTGTGATTTATCCCTATATATTTATTTAATATTTGCAGGTAACCAACGAACACCAGCAGTTGACTAAATCTGGAGAATACAAGTCAGGATGGTCGCTTTACTTGGTGCTAGCCGGGGTGGTGACTACGGTCGGATTGTCTGTGCCTGTGGGGTACAACATCGGAGTGGTTAACTCGCCCGCCGGGGTAAGTATGCCCATTACGTGAAAAGAGATTAAATATATAATTACTATAGATTAATGGGAATGGCCATTGGGAAGATTATCTTTCAATCAAAATTATATATTTATGGAAAATACTTACGAAAATAAGCGAAGAACTTTTGTAGTTTCTTTTGACTAGCTCCGTGGCGCAGCGGTCAACACGCCAGACTACGACACGAGAGTGACCGGGTTCGATCCCCGGCCAGGTCAAAATGGAAAATGATCTTTTTCAGATTGACCTGGGTCTTGGATGTATATCTATATATGTATTTGTTATAAAATATAGTATCGTTGAGTTAGTATCCCATAACACAAGTCTCGAACTTACTTTGGGGCTAGCTCAATCTGTGTGATTTGTCAGTATATATTTATATTTTATATTTATTTATAGTTTCTGTAATATCATTTGTAGAATTTATGTGCATATGACATCATAGGTATTTCTAATGAATTCTTTTAATTTCCTCTTCAAAATTTTCATTTCCATGCTCTGTCGTCCGCATCTTTCACTGAATTATACCTAGTGAGTACGCTTTCGTACGCTTCTTTCTTAAAATCTTGGCTTCTATTTCCTCTCTTTAGTTCCTTAGTACTACTTATACAAGAAATTGAATTCATTAACAAACGTTTAAGGAGTGATTCAGACCACGAATCTGAACAACCATCATTATGGGACCATGTCCGAAATTGCAAAAAAAAATCAGCTGTTCCGTAGATTTTGGCCTAGTAGATATTCAACTCTTGTATGAAAGAGCAGATAATTTTTTCACGATGTCGAAGTTGGTCCCATAATAAAAGTAACGGTATTATTTTGATGGCCAATCACGTCAATGTTATAATATAAACGATTTGCACTGAATTCTAAATCGCAATTTCACGATTGGCTCCGAATGTCAATTGTTTTTATTTTTCAGTTATAATATTCACAAAGATCGCGGTTAGCGTTTGTTCATAAAAGTCCAATTCACATTTGCCCGCTAATTTCTTAATATTATGTGATAAAATGGTACATTCCTACATACTTATCAAGTATCCCTTACGGGGGAAACAGCCTGGGGTCTTGAGACTTAAATGCAACTTTTGGTATGTTGTTGGAAAATGGATTGATCATTATTATCACTTACATATGATAATAATTATAAATATATTGGTATAAAATAATATAATAATAATACCAGCCATCCTCTAGTATTACTGCAGATGCTGATACTTACTTGGTGTAAAACCCGTAGTATTGGTCAAACACCGAAATTTATATTTCGAGGTAAAAAAATAACGTAAATAACTGTGAAAATAGTACCTATTATAATATCCACAACAGGTGGCATACCTAAAACACTCCATACAAGCCTACGCATCTTAGACATACCCCAATACATTATACACACATTGCAGAAGGCTGTCATACTAAACACATGCCGCAGCGCGAAAATTCTTGCAGTAGGTTCTATGCACTTGGCCATGGCCCGTGCGAAACTTTACCTCTTTTCTTCCAAAAAGAGAGAAAAAAACAATTAAAGCACAAATAATAATAATATTAGTTTATTTCAGGCAACGAGTAAAACATTACAAACATTACAATAAATAAAAAGGTTTTTATTGCGATCTTGAACTTCTTCGCTTGCTGCAATTACAATGTGGTCGTGCTGGGTAGGAATCACTCCACCACGACCAGTATATCTCCACTAGTAAAAAGGGAATAAATTTTAAATGAATGGTATAAAAAAGTATGAATTAAAAGAACTTTTTTCCCATTTGAAGATCTAATAAATTCGATGGTCGTGCTAGGAAGTACAATACGAAAAATGGAATCTAATGTTACAATTTCTCACGCAGTTGATAAAGGAGTTCTGCAACCAGAGCTTCATCAGCCGCTACGATGTCCACCTGGACTCAGGCTGGCTGGAGGTGCTGTGGGCGTCCGTGGTTTCTATCTTCATCGTGGGCGGCTGCACCGGCTCCATCCTGGGCTCGCTGCTCGCTGACTCGCTGGGAAGGTAACGAAATCCCGAAGGGCGTGCTCAGTCCATGTTAATGAACATCATTTCGAGTAGGTGTCACGGTCAATCGAATCAAACCGCCTTTCGGCCTCTGACGTGGTTCCTTTAACGACTACCAGATGGCAGCCGTGACCACCGGCTTAACCTGCCTTCCGAAGCACGGAATCATCTTTATTATCAGACAATCAGGTGATTCAAGCCTGCAATGTAATAACCAAACTGGAATCAACTAAACAAAGTATGCTTCCGGTGGGAATCTAACCCACGACCCGGGTCAACAGGCAAACGCCTTAACCACTGGACCACGGAGGCTGTTATGTTAATGAACAACTTCCATCAACAGTATCGAATATATTTTGCTTAATATTAATTTATTTTTCGTGTTCCGAGGAGTTGTTTAATATCACGGACTAAACATGCCCTTCAAGTGTTATTTATTGTTTATAATAGATTTATTTGGTAAGTATGTACGTTTATATTGATTAGTCACGTCGTAACGATAGGGCATATCAAAATGTCACAACTTACAACCATGTGTCGAGTTGGTTTAGGTAGCTATCTGTTTGTCTTGTACAATGTACAGCTATAAACTAGTACGACTAATGACCTTGGTATATAATATTGATTTCCTCTTTGTTTGCAATATATTATTTTTCTAAGTGTTTTTCAGGGTTCTGTACCTCAATAGGAAAAACGGATCCTTTATAGGATCAACTAGTTGTCAAAGTCAAAGATTTTTATTCAAAATTGGATACATGTATCTCTTTTTGAACGTGATAATAAGTTGTGCGTCTGTCTGTCAAGACACTTTTTCTCAGGAACGCGTAGAGGTGTCAAGCTGAAGTTCATATCAAATACTCAGGTCTACTGTCCTTAGAGCTGTAAAAAATCAAACTTCCAACGCAGCCGACGCAATCAAAAGATACAGCCGTTTATTCTATTATTTTAGACATTCGCAAGGGAATCAAAACGTAAAGTGTGAACTCAGAATCTTGAAATTTGGTACGAAGCAACGTCTTATAGCACAGATAAGGAAAAATTTCGAAAAGCATAGATCATTAGTTACATCATATGATAAAAATATTTTAACTAATTTTAAACTTAATATTCTAGACTCGCACTTGACCGGTTTTTATTTACTATTGCAACAAACGGGTTCAATCATGTATTTTTACAAGCTTTTATTTAGTTTTACCTGCCCCGATGTTTGTCTGTAATCAAATATTGCGAGTTAAATTTGATCCAATTCCCGGTTACAGATTGAGCAAAAATTTGCATGCATGTGTAAATCGGATTACAATACAATATTATGGAATCGTTGCGCTGGTCGGATGATGGAGTCAGAAGGTGGTACATAGAAATTCTTAAACTAAACAAGGTACACCAATTGTAATCAGTGCAATCGATTTTTACCTTAAGGCTATGTTAGGCCTTTTACAGGTGACCGGCTGTATGAGATTACACCGCCTGAAATGACCGGTGCAATATCAACAACGATTACATTATACCTCGTTTTGTTACAGAAAGAGGGCGACCATAGTAACCAGTCTCTTGTTTCTGGTCGGAGCTCTGATGTTCCTGCTATGTCGCTCTGCGAACTCTGTGGAGATGCTCATTCTTGGAAGACTGCTGGTCGGTCTGGCTGGAGGTGAGAAATACCGGCTATTCTGAATGCCATTGGATGTCATTTATTTTAAGCGGGTGCCGCGCGAACGAAAAACGTCGCTACTGCGCAAACCATTAGGCTGCGCAGAACCATTAGGCCATTAGGAAAAATAAATAATAATAATAATAATAAATTGTTTATTGCAGATAACAGAGATCCAAATTTGTTAGTAAATAATAATAAAGAAACTTACGTCTAATGTTAGTAGGTAATTAGCATGGGACCTGAGCACCTATATTTCACCATGCAAGGCTACAGACATGGTCCCACGCACAAAATGCCGCATTATTTGTGAACTCGCCCTGAATGAAAAGTCTTAATATTTTGATATTTATATTTTTATAAAAAAAATAAGAAAGAGGGCGATCTCCGAGATGTAAATATAAATATTGTCATGTGAGAATTATTGTTTTAGACGTATAAATTACAAAGTTTTCGAAGAAAAATGTGTTTAGACATCATAACATATTTATATCATTTTTAAATTTCATATGTATCTGTTTCTAATTCCAACAAGAGGGCGATCTTGTTTAGAGATTGACCTAAATTATACAAATACTTTGATGTATTTAATTGATTCAGCGCATAGTACTAGTGATTTGAAAATACGTAAAATTTTCACAATTACGTGCAGTACCGTCTTAAGCATTCGTTTAAGTCGGTGAACACGTGTGACCGAACGCGCGTCGTTCCTACTGGATTTTCCCTATGTTACCGTTTCGAAGGTGTCGCCGCGTAGGTATGCACGGGGAGTGAGATAGGCCTGCTCTCGTTAGTGACTGAATTCAGTAAAATATGATTGGGCTTTAATACGCAATTAAAAACTTTCAACAAGGAAATCACGTTTAAGAATAGCACTATACCGTAAAATTGGTATGTAGACAAATGTACCTCTTCATCATTTCGAGTAGGTGTCACGCTCAATCGACCATGCACACCCTGGTGTCAGAGTTCTTCGGAACCGCCTCTCGGCCTCTCACGTGGTTCCTTTAACGACTGCTAGATGGTAGCCGGGACCAACGGCTTAACGTGCCTTCCGAAACACGGAATCATCTTTATTAACACACAATCAGGTGATTCAAGCCTGCAATGTCCTAACCAAACTGGAAACAACTAAACAAAGTATGTTTCCCGTGGGTATCAAACCCACGACCCCCGGGTCTACAGGCAAACGCCTTAACCGCTGGACCACGAAGACAGTTAAATGTGACCTAATATTTGTGCACGTGTATAAATATGTACTTCATTATCTGAAACGGAAATGAATGTCCGTTCACAAGTTATGTGACTCGTAAAAATAATTAAAAGTTTTAAATGTCCCTATTTCAATTTTGTAACCTCGTATTTACCTTTTATTTTATTATTTTTATCCTATTACTATGCCTCCGATGTCCGACCGTCCGTCTGTCTGTCTGTCACAGTCCTGTATCTGTTGAACCGTAATCTAGGTATTACGGTTCTACAGATTATCACAGAATATGTATTCAAAAGAAATAATATTGTGTAGTTATAGGTCTGAATAATATTCGCAAAATAATAAAAATAAAATTCTAGACCCATATCCATGACCCGTTTCTAGAGTCATGGGGGTCATGATTAGCCTAGTTATGACCCCTATGACATCTTGATCTTGTTTCCATCTATCTGAACTTCGTTTTAATATCGTCTAAAGGTAGATGTAATCCTTCATTGTTCCTTTTCATGCATTTCTATTTCTTTTTACAGGCTTGACTACGAGTATAGTGCCAATGTACTTATCTGAGCTGGCCCCGCTCAGTCTGACTGGGGCAATGGGTGTCGCTTGCCCCATGGGGGTCAACGTCGGTGTCCTTGTTGGTCAAATTATGGGGCTAAAATCTATATTGGGTGAGCGATATTTTTATATTGACTATATTAATTTATTCAGTAAAATTTAAGACGTACATGCACATTATATAGTCATTCAAGGTCTTATATTTTTAGCAACGTTTAAATTTGCATACAATATAAATAATTTGCCGAGCTTCTATAGTTAGATATACATAGTTTGCCGATATACAGGGTAATTGGTATCTAACGCATAACCTCCTAAAAGTGATTTAGGTACGTCAAGATAAACTATTTTTGGTCTATGACTTTTTGTAATTCGATGTTTGATTTTTTCGTACAAAATAAATAAATCAAATGCAGATTTGTGTATGATAAATAGTTTGCCGAGCTTCTATAGTTAGATATATGTATAAGGTAATTGGTATCTAACGCATAACCTCCTAAAAGTGACTTAGGTACATCAAGATGAACTACTTTTGGACTTTTTGTAATTCGATGTTCGATTTTTCGTACAAAAAAATAAATAAAGTGCAGGTTTGCAAATCTACTCGTCTTAACTCTATGGCAATCAGCGCTACATTACGAGGTTGGCTGTACGCATACCTACAGCTACATACAGTAGAATTAAACATAGACTTAACGTTTGATAGAAAGCCACTTAAAAGCTAATGTATGTAAAATCTTACTATGTATTGCGTTTAGGTAAAAGTCATAGAACAAACGTGTTAGTCGTGATGTACCTTATATCGTCTTTAGCAGGGTTTGCGTTACTTAACTATAACCCTATATAGTCAATATGAGTTATTGACGTACCAAGTGGCGCTGTAAACAGCGTGTAAATTGACCCTCGACATTCCCTTTACGGGGTGACTCAGCCCATGAATACGAACAACTTTTTCTATGGGAACAATGCTGGGAACTCAAAAAAAAATTCGACATTCCCATACAAACTGGCCGGGCGGCGGGACTCTTTTGTATGGAAATGACGAAATTTTTTTTGAGTTCCGTGCATTGTTCCCATAGAAAAAGTTGTTCATATTGATGGTCTGAGTCACGTAAAGGGAATGTCGAGGGTCAATTTACACGCTGTATAGTTGTGGTATGTATGTTATGTTTGTCACCGTCTATCATGTCTTACTATTGTCGGAATACTCAATGGCAATACTTCTTTGTATGACGTTTCAGTATTGCCACTGGCAGGTGAAATAAAAATAGTTTTTTTTTTCGATTTGAGATTAAAGTATTGAGGGTAAAAGGTAAGGAGAACAATCTTATGAGATATATATCTTATATTGAAAAAGTGTCAGCCAAAATGCATCAAATAGTTTTATCTTGCCTTATTAGCGCTAGTGTCGCAAGAGAGTATGCAATAATTTTTGCGCACTGTCACAAAGCGAAAGCTTTCTGACCTTGTTTATTTCTCTATTATGGCTTAAAATCATAATGGAAAAACGACATAGACTCTTTTATGAGAAACTGGTCGGGAGTAATATCTGACAGAGATAAATGGAAAAAGATGGGAGAGACCTTTGCCCAGCAGTGGGACAATAAAGGTTAATAAAATAAACAAAAATTAACCCCGTTGCAACAGTGGCGCGACCACTAATGCCTTTGACGGACACTTTTCCATATATAAAGATGCGTTCCTTACCTTCTACCCTCCATAAATTGAACTATAGCGATAATTTTAATCTATCAATAGATAAACATTTTTGTGTTGCCATTCGCTTTTATGCTTTTCCTAAACCCTTTTTGGTATTTTTATAAGTGTTTTATTTTGCATTTACAATGCTATTTTGATACTCGTAATAAATTAAGAAATAAAATATGGTAAAAAAAAAATTAATGCGGAAGGGACTTGAACCGGCGATTAGGTCTATGTACGACCTATGCTCTCCCATTTCCCCTTCTATGTATGGTAGAGAATTTCGTTACCGAGATTGAATTGTGCGGTAGCTAAGATGGCAGAGGTCGTACATAGACCTAGGTCGCCGGTTCAAGTCCCGCCCGCGTGATTTTTTTCACCATATTTTTATTTCTTAATTTATTAAGAGTACCCTTTTTGGTAATTAGAGATTGCTTTTTCCAGGCGGTGTCGACGACTGGCCCTACCTCCTATCCGTCTTCGCGGTGCTAGTCATTTTATGTTTACCTGTACTTTTTATGCTGCCTGAGAGTCCGAAGTATCTTTTTGTAGTTAAGAGAAATGAAAGTAGTGCTTTAAAAGGTGAGTTTTCTTTATTTTTGACCAAGTTTTCTTTACTTCATCTAATGTGATATTGTCGCGAAGCTCCCAGAACAGAATAGTCTAGAACTTTTCCGAACATCGTCTGTCGCGCTCATACATCTTCCATCCTGCTCACACATATGTATTCTATCCCGCTCATACACATACTCGAATATTCTGGAATGTTATAGTTATCGGCCGTCGGGACCGGAAGTATATGGAACTTTCTAGATACCCATAAGTCAGTATATAAGGGAGCGGACGTGGCGATCGTTAATCAGTTTACCGCGAGTGTTCTTAGTGAGCTATAGTAATACGAGTGATTTGTGTGCGACTGATAAGTGATAATTTATACGACCACAGCAACGGACCAGGACTACGAGTGCTTTGCGTTTTGGATATTCGACGTGTCGGAAGACCAGTCAGTGTTGGGATTCCGTAGTGAATAAATTCCCTCTGAAGAGTTTGGTGTTTTACTCCAAATCCTGAACCCTAACCACGTAACATTTGGTGTCAGAAGTGGGATTTGGAAATGCCAGTGTTGCCGAGGGACGAAGAAGATAAGGAAGGCGTCCGGACCCGGGCTCAACGTGCAATGGAGGCTACCGCAGCCGCCGCCCAAGTTGCATCCGATCGACATGCGCCAGCCGCCCAAAACATCGCAGCCGAGCAACTGCCGCCCGTAGCCCCAGAGGTCGCAGCCGCCCAAGACATGGCAGCCGCCCAGGACATGGCAGCCGCCCAAGACATGGCAGCCGCCCAAGACATGGCAGCCGCCCAAGACAGGGCAGCCGCCCAAAATGTCGCAACCACCGAAGCCGTCACAGCCACCCAGGAAGTTACGGCCTCCCAAGAGATTGCCGCCGCCCAACAGATGCCAGCCGCCCATCATCAAGCCACGTTTCCTAGCCCCTCTTTCCAGGTTCCCACTCAAGCATCTTTTGATTTTGGTAGCTTGATTCAAATGTTGCAGTGCATAAATGAGAACCAGAGTAAACTGCAACGCATCAATGTGGAACTTAATGGAGAAATACAAAATATGCGGGATGAACAAAAGTGCTCGAGGGATGAACAAAAGCGTATGCAGGAAAAGCTGCATCATATGAGTGAGGACCAACGAATGGTATTAGCAGCTGTCAGCAAAGTCAGCAACGTGGTGGACCAGATCCGTAAGGATGTGGATTTGGTGGATAATCGCGTGACAGGTCTAGAAACAAACTTCTCCGGACTAGAGAAGAAAGTGCTGCGACTGGAGACAGTAGGCGTGAAAGTGACGTCGAGCAACGCTGTTGCTTATGCACCTGGACCCAAGGTGAAAGTGCCATCTTACGACGGAACTACTTCCTGGGCCGCGTATAAACAGCAGTTTCAAACTGTTGCCGCAGCAAATGGATGGACTAATGAACAGAGCCTGACAGCCCTCACCGTTGCACTGAAGGGCTCCGCTTTGACAGTATTAGAAGCACTACCTAACTCAGGTAGTGACTTCAAGGACTTGTTGGAGGCTCTTGAAGCAAGGTACGGAGAACGCCACTTAGAGCACGTATTCCGAGCCCAGCTTCGCGACCGAGTCCAGCGATCAGGCGAGGGGTTACAACAGTGGGCATTAGAGATCGAGAGGCTCGTAAGGAAAGCGTTTCCCTCAGAAGACCCCCGGATGGTGGAGAAAAATCTACTGCAAGCCTTCGTGGATGGAATTAAGAATTCAGAGGTAAGGGCTACAGTAAAGCTCCAACATCACACCTCGCTTAAAGATGCCCTTGCACACGCCCTTGAAGTGGAAGCGGTAAGACAAGATGTGCAAGTTCATAAATTGAGAGAAATTAACGAGATAAGCGAGGTAGTCAAGGCGGTTAAGGCCCCTTCAAAGAAGGATAATGGAACTGGGCCTATGTGCTGGAATTGTGGTAAAAGAGGCCATTTACAACTCAATTGCCGCAAAAAGAAACAGTTAAAGAAAGAGCTCAGGGAACAGCTTAAAGAAGAGATCAAGAAAGAGATTAAGGAAGACCTAAGCAATCAGTTTATGATCTCTCCTTTAAAGAAGCAGGGAAACGAGTAACAGCCAGGACTAAGGGGCGGGTACTGGCTGGCTCAGAAGAAGCCCCAGCAATAATCATCTCACAGGCAAGCAATGAAAATTGTCTGGCAATATGTGGTTCAGTGGATGGGAAAAACTGCAGGATAACAGTAGACACAGGTGCATCTAGGACTATAGTTAAGCCACATCTAGTGAAAGCGGCAAGGGGACCTAAGAACATCAACTGTCGGCTTCTTTCTGCTTCTGGCCAGCCAATACCTGTCCTAGGAGAAATGGCAGTTACGATGTACGTGGGAGAGACACCCTATACTCACAATGTCATCGTAGCTGAAATCATTGATGACTGCATACTGGGCTTAGATTTTATGAAGAAATATAATTGTGGAATTGATATCACGAATGGTGTTTTCAAGTGTGGTAATGAAGAAATCTTCATTCTTGGAGCTTCCACTGGAAAAGTAACCTGCCTTAACAAAATTGTTATTCCTGGACGAACACAGGCTCAAATAATGGTGAGACTGCCCACGACGGCTAAGAAAACAGAGGCAAAGAGATGTGTTTTGATTGAGGACACATTACACAAACCAACTGCGAGAGGACTCCTAACAGCAAGAACCTTAGTGCGTGGAAGCGATACTGCAGTGGTAAGAGTGGTTAACCTAGACTTCCATGAGGTCAGCCTCAATGAAGGAGATACTGTGGGAAAATGCGAAGAAGTTGTGTGGATGAGAAAGTGTCAATCAAAGCTGAGCTCAGTGTCACCTAACATCGCGAATAACTCTACAATTATTGATCTTCTGAAAGACAGCAAAGATAATCTGACTTTTAAGCAATACTCGGACGCAAAGAAGTCACTGTTGCGTTTTGCTGATATCTTCTCTTCGAAAGAAGAAGATCTTGGAAGAACTTCATTAGTTCAGCACAGGATTGACACTGGAAGCGAAAGACCTATTCGTCAGCGAGCAAGACGAATACCGATTGCCAAGGAGAAAGAAGTTGAAGAAATGTTGGAGGGCATGAAGAGAAATAAAGTTATAGAACCATCTGCAAGTCCTTGGTGTTCTCCTGTGGTTCTAGTTAAGAAGAAAGATGGCAGTACACGGTTTTGTGTAGATTATCGACGACTAAACGAGATCACTAAGAAGGACAGTTATCCGTTGCCCCGAATTGATGACACCTTGGATACTCTAAGTGGAATGCGATGGTTCTCTACTTTGGACCTAAAATCTGGCTACTGGCAGGTAGAAATACACCCAGAGGATAAAGAAAAGACCGCATTCTCAACTGGCAAAGGTTTATGGCAGTTCAATGTTATGCCCTTCGGATTATGCAACGCGCCGGCTACTTTTGAGCGACTTATGGAGTGTGTACTAGCTGGATTAGTAGGAGATGCCTGCTTAGTATATTTGGATGATGTCATCATCATGGGCAGAGACTTTGATGATCATTTGCGGAATCTAGAGAAAGTCCTAAGGAAGATACGGGGAGCAAACTTAAAACTGAACTCAAAGAAATGTCATCTATTCAGGAACAAAGTAAACTACCTCGGTCACGTAATTAGCAGTGAGGGTGTACAAACCGATCCTGATAAAGTTGAAGCAGTGCAAAAGTGGCCTACCCCGAAGGACAAGACAGAGGTGCGAGCCTTCATGGGACTGTGCTCATACTACAGGAGATTTGTCAAAGGATTCTCAGAGGTTGCTAAACCTTTACACCGTTTGACAGAAGACAAACGACCTTTCTTCTGGGACGAGACTTGCGAGAATTCCTTCCAAAAATTGAAGGAAAGTTTATGTAAAACTCCAATTTTGGGATATCCACAGACTGATGGTCAATTCATCGTTGACACAGATGCAAGTAACACAGCTATTGGTGGAGTGTTATCTCAGAAACAAGGTGACGCAGAAGTTGTAATAGCTTACTTCAGTAAATCTTTGTCAAGGCCTGAGAGGAACTACTGCGTTACACGGAAAGAACTCTTAGCTGTGGTAAAAACGCTGCAACATTTCAACAAGTATCTCATCGGCAGAAAGTTTAAACTGAGAACTGATCATGCTGCTTTGAAGTGGTTGCTTCAGTTTAAAAACCCGGAAGGTCAAGTTGCTCGTTGGATTGAACAACTCCAAGAGTTCGACTTTGTTACTGAACATCGCAGTGGAAAGTCACATGGAAATGCTGACGCGCTTTCAAGAAGGCCTTGCTCAGAAGATTGTAAACACTGTGTCAAACAGGAGTCTAAAGAAATCGCTGTGAAATTAACAAGGGCGAGTCCGCCGGGACCATGGGATGACGCGATCTTCAGAGAAGCTCAGGAGGATGATGAAGACATAAGGCTTATTATTGCATGGAAGGAACGCGGAGCAGAAAAACCTAAATGGGTAGAAGTTGCACCTACAAGCCCAATCACCAAAGCTTACTGGGCTCAATGGGACAGTTTTGTCTTGGAGGACGGAATACTTTACCGTAAATGGGAAAAACCAAATGGCAAAGAGTTTCACCTACAAGTAGTTGTTCCAAGAGCTAAAGTAAAAGACGTTCTTCGTGAAGTCCACGATGGGGTGTCCGGCGGACATCTTGGCGTCAAGAGAACATTAACAAAGATACGAGAAAGGTTCTACTGGCTCAACTGTCGAGAAGACGTGGAGGATTGGTGTCGCAAATGTACCATATGCGCTGCTGTGAAAGGGCCATCGACAAGAAATCGCGGTAACCTCAAGCTCTACAACGTTGGTGCACCCTGGGAACGCATTGCAGTTGATGTGGCAGGACCATTTCCTATAACTGAGTCGGGAAATAAATACTTCATGGTGGTAATGGATTACTTCACCAAGTGGCCTGAAGTATTTGCCATACCTAACCAGGAAGCTGCAACAGTAGCCTCCAAATTAGTTGAGGAAGTGATATGCCGGTTCGGTGTGCCCTTGGAAATCCACTCCGATCAAGGACGGAACTTCGAATCACAACTATTTCAAGAAATCTGTAAGATTTTAGGAATGCACAAAACAAGGACCACGCCATATCATCCTCAGTCAGATGGCATGGTGGAACGCTTTAACCAGACGCTGGAGAGGCATTTGGCGAAATTGGTTGATAACCATCAAAGAGACTGGGACAAGTACATACCGCTATTTCTCCTCGCTTACCGGACTTCAGAACACGAAAGCACAAGAGTGACCCCAGCTTTTATAAATTTTGGCAGAGAACTTCGGTTACCGGTAGATTTGCTAACGGGAAGACCACCAGAAGTTTCTCACACTGTGACAGATTATGTCTCGGATCTTCGGGAAAGAATGCGAGATGTATATGACTAGTTCGGGAAAACGGGCTGCAAGCAAGCGAGAACATGAAAACTAGATACGACCGAAGAGCAAATACGAGTGGCTATGAAGAAGGAGCTTTAGTGTGGCTTCACAACCCAATACGCCGCAAAGGAAAATCTCCAAAGCTGCAGACGAGATGGGAAGGGCCATATAAGGTGATCACCCGCATGAACGATGTGACATATCGCATTCAACGACAACCAAGAGGAGCATTCAAAGTGGTGCATGTGGACCGCTTAGCACGTTATCATGGCAGCAACAGTGACGCTCGGGACGAGCGTCTCTAAGAAGGGGGCAGTGTCGCGAAGCTCCCAGAACAGAATAGTCTAGAACTTTTCCGAACATCGTCTGTCGCGCTCATACATCTTCCATCCTGCTCACACATATGTATTCTATCCCGCTCATACACATACTCGAATATTCTGGAATGTTTTAGTTATCGGCCGTCGGGACCGGAAGTATATGGAACTTTCTAGATACCCATAAGTCAGTATATAAGGGAGCGGACGTGGCGATCGTTAATCAGTTTACCGCGAGTGTTCTTAGTGAGCTATACTAATACGAGTGATTTGTGTGCGACTGATAAGTGATAATTTATACGACCACAGCAACGGACCAGGACTACGAGTGCTTTGCGTTTTGGATATTCGACGTGTTGGAAGACCAGTCAGTGTTGGGATTCCGTAGTGAATAAATTCCCTCTGAAGAGTTTGGTGTTTTACTCCAAATCCTGAACCCTAACCACGTAACAATATTTATAGCGGGGAACACTGGGGTGGATGTACCGCCACCAACCTCTGTGCTACCGACTCGCCGTTCCGCGCGTGCGCGAAATTCACCCCGAGTCTATGACTCAAGTCAGTTAGGTGTCGTTTTCTTGAAAATAAATTAGTTTTTTCAAATCTGTGTATTCGTTGGACGCGCGCGCTAAGCCGGTTTGCCGTTCGCTATATATTTAGTATTTATTTATTTATTGACACACAAAACAGATGATGACATGTAATAACATATTTGTTACTTCAAATAAAAGCACTTACGTCATTATCCTAAACTAGCTGTTGCCCGCGACTTCGTCTGTGGCAATTTCTGTAATTATAGACATATACTGTCGCGGTCATTTTTTTAGTTCGTTTAGAGAGAAATAATTCTTTAATACACATTTTTTGCTAAACTAGAACCGTTTACGCATCGCACGCGTCGGATGTCCTCAACGATTAATAATTTTCCCCGTTTTAAAACATTTTTTATTGATGCCTTGCTACTATTGTACGCAGCGTGATGTTTTATAGCCTGAAGCCTTCCTCAATAAATGGACTATCTAACACAAAAAGAATTATCCAACACGAACCAGAAGTTCCTGAGATTAGCGCGTTCAAACAAACAAACAAACAAACAAACTATCCAGGTTTATAATATGAGTAATAGATATGCGTGTACGGCGTGATAATGTGTAAGCAACAACAGTTTGTAATTACAAAAATATAATATTGTTAGAAACTAAACTCAACTATAAATTGTTACAGATGTATCTGTATTGATAAAATACGATTTCTTTTACTTTTGGATGATAATATCTGTTATACTTCTCACCATGGGAAGTATGAACCTAACTCATACTTCTCATCACGAGAAGTACGAATCTAAATATGTTAAAAAGCGTCAAATAAAAAAAATATATTCATCATCATCATAATTTTAACCACGAGAAGTCAAATGACATTGGCCTCTCCTAAAGAGGTTCTTCTTTGGAAGGATATTGCCATACTCACCACGTTTGGCGAGCACAGTTTCTTTGGCGTTTTGTGCTTCCGACGCTGCTGCCCATCGGAAGCATTTTTAAGCTGGGGAAGGATAGCAGTTTGTTGGACTTGGGAAGGGAATGAAGGTATCACTCGGATGAATGGGGGAAAAGCAAGTACCCGCTCGGGAGTCCACCAGACAGGCAGTTGAGGACTACACCCCTATTCAACTTCAATTCATTTATTCATGGCTGAATTCCAGTACATAGTATCTCATGGGTACGTTAGATTCCTTACCTTGACTCCGTTGTTAGATCAGCATCAATACTCACAGGACCAAACCAGACTTGCTATATTCAGTCATGAGATTCGTCATATATGACGAATTGGAGATGCAATGTTACACATTATGCTATGCAAAGATCGAACAGCGCCCACGGCCATACTGACTATTCTTTATTTATTTAAATTACCTTCTTTAGGCTAGCTCCGTGGCGCAGCGGTCAACATACCAGCCTGCGACACAAGAGTGCCCGGGTTCGATCCCCGGCCAGGTAAACGTGGAAAATGATCTTATTCAGATTGGCCTGGGTCTTGGATGTGTATCTATATATGTATTTGTTATAAAATATAGTATCGTTGAGTTAGTATACCATAACACAAGTCTCGAACTTACTTTGGGGCTAGCTCAATCTGTGTGATTTGTCCGTATATATTTATGTATTTATTTATTCTTTATTAATATTACAGCATTAAGTCGCCTCCGTGGCGTATCGCCAAGCATTCTCACTGAAGATGTGGAAGTGCTTCGCGAGGAAACCCGCGCGGCGTCGGGTAATTCCAGTGGGGAACGATGGAGCATGGCGCGAGTTTTAAGAGAACCTTCGCTTAGGCTGCCACTACTGCTGGCGTGTTCTATGCAAGCAGGACAACAGACCAGCGGCATTAATGCGGTAAGTATTGTAAATTGAACCTTAGGTCGTTGAATTAAGGTAGAACTTTGCAAGGAAACCGTGTGGCAACTGCAGTGAAGAACGATGGAGTATGGCTCAAGTTTTAAGAACCTTCTCTTAGGCTCTATGCAAGCAGGGCAGCAGACCAGCGGCATTAATGCGGTAAGTATTATAAATTGGACCTTAAGTCGTTGTAGTAAAGTAGAACTTCAAAGAACTTTTACGACTAGCTGGTAGCACACGCTAGACGTGTGAGCATTGTGAATGCAAAATGAAACACAAAAATAATCAGTATTTATATTTGTCCACAGGTGTTCTACTACTCCATAACGATCTTCAAACAAGCTGGTCTGTCAGACCTGCAGGCACAGTACGCCACCATCGGCTGCGGGGCCATCAACGTGGGCACCGCAGTCCTCATGCTGTACCTGTTACCCAAGTTTGGGAGAAGGCCTTTGCTACTGAGCTCAATATTTGCAGCCACAGTGATACTGGCCGGCCTTGCAGCTTCTATGAAGTTTATTGTAAGTGCCTAGAGGTATAGAGGGTGAAATTGAATTCATTAGCAAACGTATAAGGAGTGTCTCAGACCACGAATCTGAACAACTTTCATTATGGGACCAACTTTGACATCGTGAAAAAATTATGCTGCTCTTTCATACAAAAGTGGAATATCTACTTGGCGGAAATCTATGGAACAGCTGATTTTGCTTTATCAATTTCGGAGTTGGTCCCGTAATTAAAGATCAATGAGACCTCTCCAACCCGTCTGGCCAGCGAGGAGAGTGTAGGCCAAATCCTCTGTCTGCTCTGGCCAAGTATGGCTCCGGTAGTACAGAGAGGGTCATGATCCTGCAGTGGAGACTTAAAAAGACCTGATGATGATGATGATGATAGTTCATATAGAGAAAGAGTGCAGAATGCAATTTTTTTAATTATGATCGAATTTCGCCCTCTGTGCGACCACTAGTTACTATTATGGCATCAAACGAATATGGATTAGGTTTTATTTTGTACCTTATTTCTATGCCTATAAGGTTTAATTTAACCTGCTTCTTTAAGCGTCTGATATTATATGTATTTAAATTTTCAGGACGCCACATCGTGGATGCCGTATGTGTGTATGGCGGCAGTGTTGTGTTACGTTCTAGTCTACGGGTTCGGACTCGGCCCGATACCTTATTTCATAGCTTCAGGTTAGTAGTGTTTGTGTTTTTATTATTATAATGATATATAACTATGGATATATAACTGTCTCCATGGTCCAGTGGTTAAGGCGTTTGCCTGTAGACTCGAGGGTCGTGAGTTCGATTCCCACGGGAAGCATACTTTGTTCAGTTGTTTCCAGTTTGGTTAGGACAATGCAGGCTTGAATCACCTGATTGTTTGATAATAAAGATGATTCCGTTCGGAAGACACGTTAAGCCGTTGGTCCCGGCTACCGTCTGGTATTAGTTAAAGGAACCACCTCAGAGGCCGAGAGGCGGTTCCGAAGAACTCTAACACCAGGGTGTGCATGGTCGATTGACCGTGACACCTACACGAAATGATGATTATGATTTTCGAGTGTGTAAGTGGCCAATAATGGTGTCAGAGTTTTCAAACTGCCTAAGGCGGCATAGCTTAAGAGCCCGCCATATGCCAGGCGGCGTAGCGGTACAAACGCGGATGGTATAAACGCGTTGGCTACTTTGGATATTTTAGTTTTTTAGGAATTCAAGGATTATTCGAAAAAGAAAAACATATGATGGCTGCCTTATCTGTAATGCAATAATAATCAAAAGTTTCAAGGTTAATTTTAATGTATTTGGTGAATAATGCTATATACCGAGTAAATTAGACGTGATTTGGAGGCAACTTTGCAATTTTTTTCTATCGAGAAAATTTAACGCAATCGTGTTTTTGAGTCATATAGTTACCAGAGTTAGTCCTGAACTTTGCTGCATTTTTATTTCAACTTGAGTATTTAATTATTATTGATATAACAGTCAATCATGCATAGCAGTGTGAGGTAGTACGGGCCCTTAACGACAGCCAAGGATGATGACAGCCGGGCAATATTTCCGTGACGTCATCACAGGGCCCAATGGAAGAGCAGCGCTGGCTGCTGTGTACGGCCAACATATGCTGAATGGGACCCGTTTTGAAACCACCTTCGGAACTATGATATTTATTTGTTACTAGCTTTCGCCCGCGGCTCCACCCGCGTTAATGTCGATCCCTCGGGAATAGTACTTTTTCCCGGGATAAAAGGTAGCCTATGTCCTTCTCTGTACTCCAGAGAACTTGTATGCAAAATTTCATTATGATCGGATCAGTAGTTACGGCGTGAAATCGTAACAAACAAACAAACAAACTCACTTTCGCATTTATAATATTAGTTAGGATTTTTAGGGTTCCGTACCCAAAGGGTAAAAACGGGATCCTATTAATTTCGCTCGGCTGTCCGTCTGGCTGTCTGTCTGTCACCAGGCTGTATCTCATGAACCGTGATAGTTAGACAGTTGAAATTTTCATATATGATGTATTTCTGTTGCCGCTATAACAACAAATACTAAAAAGTAGAATAAAATAAATATTTCTGCTCCCATACAACAAACGTGATTTTTTTTGCTTGTTTTTGCTCGTTATTGATCACGGCAACAGGTAGACATTTTAAATATTTAGTTATATATTCACTTTAAAAATTAATAATTAAATAATAATAAAATTAATATTAAAGGGGGGCTCCCTAAGAGGGGGTACATAAGACATGATTTTTTTTGCCGTTTTCATAGATAACGGTTCGGAACCCTTCGTGCCGGAGTCGTACTCGCACTTGGATGGTTTTTTTATGTTTTCATTGCTTAGTAACTTGAATTTTTTGTATCTTTCTCTTTTGTGTTTGTTTTTTTTTTGTGTGTTCTTAGATAACATACTTACTTACTTAATATGCCACATGCGGTCTTCCATAATTCTAGTGTCCAACTTTGCCCGTTGTTGTTGAATTTGACAATTCGACTAGCTCCGTGGCGCAGCGGTCAACACGCCTGCCTGCGACACGGAGTGACCGGGTTCGATCCCCGGCCAGGTCAAGATGGAAAATGATCTTTTTCAGATTGGCCTGGGTCTTGGATGTGTATCTATATATGTATTTGTTATAAAATATAGTATCGTTGAGTTAGTATCCCATAACACAAGTCTAGAACTTACTTTGGGGCTAGCTCAATCTGTGTGATTTGTCCTTATATATATATATATATATATATATATATATATATATATATATATTTATATTAATTTTAAAATTAAAACGTTTTTATTTCACAGAACTTTTTGAAGTGGCACCTCGTCCCGCGGGCATGGCGTGGGGCTCTCTGGCCAACTGGAGTGGCAACTTCCTGGTGGGGATGTCGTTCCCAAGCATGAGAGAGGCCATAGGCCCCTATTCCTTCTTGGTGTTCTCGGCCATCACGGCCGCCCTGTTTGTGTTCCAAAAGTAAGTAATAAGTAATACATACATGATCATGTCAGCCGAAAAAAGTCCACTGCTGGACATAGGTCTCCCTCAGAGAATCTCCGACGGCTGGTGAAAAGGTTCTGGAATGGCGACCCCGGTACGTGGTCGCCATTCTAGAATTTTCGCCCTCAGACTTGTGTTATGGGATACTAACTCAACGATAGTATATTTTATAACAAATACACATATAGATAAACATCCAAGACCCAGATCAATCTGAAAAAGATCATTTTCAATCTTGACCTGACCGGGGATTAAACCTGGGCACCCTCGTGTCGCAGGCATTAGATCGCAGGTGTTAACCACTACGCCACGAAGCTCGCGGAGAATGTTCCGCTAGTAGCATGAATGGGGCCGGGTCGGCCGGGGAACTGCAACACTGACATAAAATCGAATCGCTTCTACGCTTCGTTCGGTGAGTGAGAGAGCCGGGGGCCCATCCTTGGGTATAAAAAATAATTATTTTAAAAAAGTGTTTATAATTTGTGTTGTACTGATTTTTTGTTTTCTTAAATAAAAATGTGACGTCACACTATAAGGCAGGGTCACACAAATTTGTCTATCTGTGACAAAGACGGGGAGGGTCTAAAAATTATGAAATTGTAATATTTCATTGATGCCCCCTAATCAGTTTCTTGTCACCCTACATTTCCTCCATATTTTTTAAGTATTATTACCAACTAGCTGTTGCCCGCGGCTCCGCCCGCGTTAGTGTCGATCCCTCGGGAACAGTAGAATTTCCCGGAATTAAACATACCCTATGTCCTTTGCCTCAAACTACCTCCATACCTAATTTCATCTAAATCAGTTAAATGGTTGAAGCGTAAAATGACGACAGACGCTCCTTTCTTAGCGCTCACTCACATCATTATAAGCACCCCTGTACCAAATTTCAAGTTTCTAGGCGCAGCAGTTTCGGTTGCGTTGATATATAAGTCAGATTTTCCCGCGGCTACGCCGCTGCCGTTAGTGTCCATCCCTCAGGAACTGTAGAATTTCCCGTAATAAAAGATACCCTATGTCCTTCCCTGGGTCTCAAACTACCCCCATATCAAATTTCATCCAGATGGGTTTAATGGTTGAAGCGTGAAAAGAAGTGAGAAGAAGAAGAATATTAGTATGGATAGGTATAATGCCGTCATATAATGATGATGAATTGACTTTGGATTTTAATTTTCCTATGTCACTTATTATTATATAAGTAAGTGCTATATATTTGCAGGCAAGGCAAACTCATGCTTTGAATTCATTCAAATGACGATAACTTTTTTTTTAATGAACCGATTTTGATGAAACAAGCTTTAAATGTTTTGCCGAGTTAAAACAAAGCAATTGGTGAAAGTTTGAAGTAAATCGGTTTAGTATTTTCGGAGATAATCGTGATCATATATACAGACAGACAGACAAGAAATTCTAAAAAATGTTTTTTGCTTTCTATTATTCTTTTTAAGTGTCCCTCTATCCATTTCAGTTAAAAATTCTAAATGTACAGACAAAATATTTTTACTGTTTTATTATATGTATAGATGATGATATGTCTAATCATCACTGATGATATTCAGAAACGAGGGCCATGATTAATCACTGACATTGTGTTCCAGGATGTACTTCCCCGAGACTCGCGGCAAGACTCCTGGGCAAATTGCCCAGATTTGCAGTCGTGGGTTCAAATCCCGCCCCACGCGCATCACCGCGCTCGGGGACGTATGACGTCACACCACAGCTGACATGGCGGACGGAGAAGTATATTATATAGAAAGCTGATATTAAGGTTACTTCAGACTAGACGGAAAAATATTTCAGCATTTTTTATACTAGTTATTTAAATACCAACCTTATTCCATTCACATAAAGCCGAAAATAGAATTAGTAGTGTTCTTCAATTATTTGGTTTATTAAAATAGTGTTGCTAATGACCACATATAAAATTCTCAAGCGTTTTCCCGTCCAGCCTAAGTAACCCTAAAGTGTTTTGGACTAAAAACGTAATAGAACAGAGATACTTAAAATATATAGCTAATTTTGAACCTAATTCCCTTCACATAAGACACAATATCTATTGTAGACAATATGATTAATATGTGATCGGCTGTAACACCAAATGTTTTTGTTTTCTTAAATACCATTGAACAAGTGTGACTGTTGTTGGTGTTATGTATGATATAAAACCAATTTTAGTGCAATGCCGTAGGAAAAAATCGTAAAACCCCAAGGTTTATCGATTGTATTGACATGTAAAACCCATGGCTTTTGAATATAGCCTTACCCTACCAAACCTTTTGGAATATATGTTTTAACACTAAACACAAAATCGAGTTTACGAATAAAAACATTTTTTTTGGACGGTATAATTTTTTGTAATTATTTATACAATTAAGGTTTTGCGGAGTCTAAGGATCCATTTAAGAGCTATGGGAGATATAAACCTTACGGATCTCAACTATTTCGTCTTTGATTCGTATCCGTCGTGTATGTACGACATATAACGCCAATTAATATTTTTTTTTCTAAATGGTCTTGAAGAAGCTGAGGTGCCAATTTTGTTCTGAAATAAGTGGTTTACTGGTAGATAATGATTTTTTACTAGTCTATATTTATTTCCACATACATCTTATCAGATGGAAGTTATACAGAAGGGTTATAAACATACAGGGAGATTGTATCACGCGGATCATTTTTAAAAACATTTCTATCTGATTCAAGGTGCATTAGGTGTATTAATAAAATGTTTCTACCTTCTGGGTATTTCTCTTATTGAGGCAAAGATTCCTCAAGCATTCCACCATCACAACCACTACCAGAGTAAAGATATCGTCACCACCAATCATACATTTATTTTTCATAAATGGTTAAATTATATTAAGCTAAAAGAATGATCTACATATTGGGACTTTCGGTGCTGTGAATTAAAATGTACACATGATCCAATTGTCTGTAACAAAAGAGCAGATCTATACGCGTATAAGTAGTTAAAAGTTCGTATTTATTGTGATTTAAAGTTTATAAATAACATCATTTCATAACTTATTTTTGACGGTAGTTCGGTAGTGGAAAAGACTTTGCTTCCTCTGCATATAATAAATTAAACAGACATGTTGAGAATATCTACTATCGCGGCATCAAAGTTGAAATGTTATCTCTACAAGCACCTTGTTTGTATTTGTCCCTCCCCGCCTTACCCTCATTGTTAGGTAAAAGATCAGTCGATTTTTGAATCGTTCGGGTGCAAATCTTCAAACATCCGCACGCGAATATTTATGGAGCCTATTTTTGAGCACTACTTGAATATGTTTTAAAAGATCAAGTTACTGCCATAATTTCATTCCAATTAACTACAATATCTACTATCATTGGAAGGAATCTGCAATTTTTTCTAATCGAAACGGGATATTTATTATCATAATATTTGTTTTAGCATGACAGACAAAATTGTTACCGTTTAAATTGAGTGTCATTCGGGTGTAGGAAGTCATACGAGTGGTTTGAAAATTGGGCTCCTGGAGATAGGAACAAACAATGGTTGTGAAACTAATTTTGATCGGTGTATAGGTGGCGTCTAACCCGAGCTAATTGTAGAAAATATTTCAAAAGTGAAACTTTACGTGTCACAAGACCAAGTCGACTATTTACTTCCCTTAGGTTTAATCAGTTCTACGTAAATATGTCAAAGTGAATATAAATTCGCCAGCATTTCGAAACGCTCAGAATATCCCATATCCTATAGTATAATTACATGTATATGAAAACCACCCAAATACACATACAAAATCAGAAGACGAAAGTAGTTTGCTGCAAGAACATTTTTGATTAATTTCTACTGTTTTTTTTGATTACTTTCTAACTAATTATTATTTCTATTGCTTATGATTACAAGTGTTTTTAAAATAATGGTTTTATATACTTAATATATTACGTTAGTTAACTAATATGATTTTTTTACACTTTTTTAAACAAGATACAAGTACAAAAATGTTATTTTATTCAATAGGACCGGTTTTATTTTTACAAATTGCTCATTTTATTTGTCCTATTGTATAGCTAGTTTTTATTTCATTATTTTTATTGTTCTCATATGACAAAATGATTTTGTAAATTGGTTAATAGGCTAGTCTCAAAAAAAAAAAATAGTTCGTCAGTATAAAAATAATAAAAATATTGAATACATATTTTTTCTTTTGTCGATCAAACAAAAAATGATAAAGATATAGCCATTTGAAATTCCGTGTGACGTCATAGTTTGCTACACTTTTTGGCAAATCTTCACGTCACGATTCCTTTTGAACTATGACGCACTTTATATTTATTATTTTGTTTAATTGACAAAAGAAAAAATACGTCACTAATATTTTTTAAAGTGAAATCTTCTTCTTTGGTATGGGTAAAAAATGTAAAACTTACTTCCTCTCCTACGCCGCACCGGCGGTCTTAGGACACGTGACCTGATCGAAAATTCGTAAGACGGTCACGTGACCTAAGACCGTCGGTGCGGTGTAGGAGAGGAAGTAATATCCCCCTCTCTTTCTACCGCGCGGAGTTGTCACTTCTGCCGGCACTCCCGTAGTGAAAACCGTTGTTTTTTTTTTTATTATCTTACTGACTGACTAATTGTAATGTTATTTTGACCCAGGAAACTAGCCTAGTAGCTATTAGAAAAATTGCTATGTTGTTTTTAAGAGCGGTCGTCATAATTATTTTAGTTTGTTAAATAATTTTAAATCGAATAATTAATTTGTTTTAAAATTTATATTATAACTAATTTCATGACTTTTTCCATGTCATTATAAATTAGTAATTGTTTGAATTTAATTGTGTGACAAATAGTGTGGATAAAATTAACATGGCTTCCGCTTCTGTAACAAGATGTGATAGGAATCCGTCGCTCAATTATTTTAGGAGATTTACGCCCAAATACTCAAATGCACCTTAACTAAAACCGATCTCAAAACTGTCACTGTCTAGATATTACCTAGCACAGACAGTACGAGACTTAAACTTAAGAATTACATTAGTTAAGATTCTTTTGAGTATCGGAGGATAGTAGGTGTTCGAGTTGAATTCAATTAAGAGATGATATGCGAACAAGTATATTATGTACTAAAAACGGGTCACTCTATTTCGTCAGGATTGCCGACTATAGTTTCGGACTCGTCAGGAGTCTATTTTCAAGGCGAGTGCGAGACGCGCGGCGGAGAGTCCCGAACTTTATTTAGTGTAAGGCGAGCATCTGTGTGATTTGCCCTAAATGTTTTTTTATTATGGTATATGATGCACTATTTTGATTCCTCTTTCACATATACGCCTACTTGCAAACAACACAAGCAACACAATATCTAAGATATCAGAAAAGCTGTTTGCATTTTGTGCCAACGGGTCTTTGATGGCGCCATCGCAAAAGATTGCCAATCGTTGGCGCTTAAAGAAATAAGTTGCTTGACTTGGATTCAACTCGCGCACAAACTTTTGACGCATCACATGTAGCATAATTTATATAGGCATGTTTTGTTTTATTTTATATCGATATGCCGTCGAGTACAGTGTATTTGTGTACGATTGCCAATTATAGACTTTTACAAAATGGTTGTTTGATTTCATAGATTAAAAACAAGTTTTGTGAGGTACCAATACACCCCTTTACCCTTACGGTTATTCTGTATAACCGTAAATGAATTCATTAGCAAACGTTCACGAATCTGAAAAAATTTAAGTATGGGACCAACTCTGAAATTGCAAAAAAAAAATCAGATGTTCCATAGATTTTGGCCAAGTAGATATTCCACTTTTGTATGAAAGAGCAGATAATTTTTTCACGATATCGAAGTTGGTCCCATATTGAAAGTTGTTCAGATTCGTGGTCTGAGTCACTCCTTAAACGTTTGCTAATGAATTAAATTTCACCCTCTATACTTCTGGTCTGAAGACCTGCAAACTGAGGAGGGTCCTGCTGGAAAATAAAGTTTTATCTGTAATTATTGAGGTACTAGTAACTTATTTGTGAGGTACTAAATGCTGTGAATGTATATATATCTGTCCATTCAATTATGCTCATGGACAGGCTGCTGCTATATATTCAGATATCACTCCACAGAATTAATCTATGGTCCGTATTGTCATGGTAGCGTGTAAAACCGAATGTGTACCGTATCGACCGCGCTTGCGGTCATTTTGACCGACCACCTGATCGGTGGGTCGGGTACCCACCGATCAGGTGGTCGGTCAAAATGACGATGAAGACCGCAAACAACCACGAGAATTGAAAATCCTTGGGAGGTCTTTGTCCAGCAGTGGATTTCTTGTGGCTGAGATAAAGATGAGATATAGGGAACATAAGTGTAGGGAAAAAATGTTTGAAAACAAAAATACATTTTATTATAACTTATCACATGTAAAGGAATGACTTATTGCTTAGGTAAGTATAAATTCGTTTGTTAAACACGTTAAACATGAGTCATTAAATCATTAGAATATAAAAAAGCAATAAAAATAATGAATCTACAATAACAAAGAAAAATAAAATTTATAAAACTCTAGTAAACAAATATCTTTTGGTAAAACTAAGATACTGAGAGCGAAAAATAAACAAAATAATATGTATTAGTTTGGTGCTCTTTGATAACTATCTACACTTATATCTTATTTTAATAATGATTCTCACTGGCCACGTGGTGGGAATTATTTTTATATGTTGTGACACTGTCCACCCGGATGGACAAGCAGGAGAGGCGGACATTGGAAATAATCCATGTTGCGTCGATTTAATTGATTATTTAGAAATTGGATTGTTTTTAAACGAGTAATCGACTAAATCGATTATTCCTTTGATTGTGACAACACTAAAACGGACCTTTTATAGCACTATACATTGTACAACTTATTAAATATCAAGATACATCTATGAGAAGAAATGGCCATTTCTTCAGCTGGTCCCAGCAGACCAGTGAGAACACGGTGTGAGGTCCCAGTCGCAGGTAGATGGCAGTTAGGTGAGGCTAAGTTAAGCTACTTTTGTTCGTACTACATACTTTGTTTGTTATGAACTGCGATACCAATGTGATGGTGGATGTTAGTCGTACATAAAAGTTATTCACAAATATCTAAATCATTTCAAAGCTGTCAACTTCTACAGTACTCTTCAAGTATCTTCAGTTGGTCCCAGCAGACCAATAACAACACGGTGTGAGGTCCCAGTCGCAGGTAGTTGGCGGTTAGGCCTTTGTACAGCGACATAAAGCCTTCTTTGCGGATCATTTTCACGAAGCAGTCCACCATCCCGTTGTAGAGCTTGCCCTTGTTTTGACTGTCCACAGCTGAAATAATAATAATCAATACTAATATCATGATTGTGGCAGGTGCACGACCCTTTGCAATAACCCAGCATAAGTCCACCCAAATTTCAATCCCATAAACCCATTAATTTCCTTTTTAAAATGCAATAGTTCCTCCTCCGGCCAAGACCTGTTCAAGGGCATATCACACATTGGTATTTCTAGGAACGGGTTCTGGCTGGAGACCAACATTACATCAACTTCTCCAAAGGGCCTCCACGTGTTGGATCTATATCCCCACGCAAGCTTCTCAAAGAACCTGGGTAACACCCGTGAAATAGAGAGATCAATACTAATAATAAATCTGTAAGGGTTGGTCATGGAGTAAGTTACTTTGTTTTCAGAGATATCGTGTTTATATGCTCTATACTTTCATAATACTGAAATTAAATAGATGATTTTTAGATTTTTTTCTGTATATATGTTCCTCCATAACTGTTAAACGATTTAACTGAATTTTATGAAACTTGGTAGATAAACATTTAGACGTACAGGACACAGGATAGGCTACTTATTTTTTTTCTCCAGTTATGATAGGACGTGGCCCCCATACAAACATAACATAAAATGTACGCGTACGAAGTCGCGGGAATTGCTAGTCTTTAAAAAGCGACTTCAATCAAATTACTGAACCGAATGTGATGAAATTTAAACGGGGCCAACTTGAAAGCAGCTTTATGCTTAAGTCAGATTGAGCTAGAAACTCCGAGGTAAAGTCGGGCCGGGCGGGGTTTGAACCCGGGACCTTTCGTTTAAAGGTCGCGGTCGCGCTTAGACCACTGAGCCACTACTGCTTCGAAAAATGTCTACTAGGTACTTATTTGGCTATTTCGCCCTGATTTTTTTTATTTATAAATAAACTAGCAGCTCAAACCTGATGCGAGTGTACTCGTATCACTGCACTCGTGTTCCACTTACCTTGGTTAGACAGTCTTGTGGCGACAACATCGAAGGGGTTCAGACATGCAGTCATGACGATACCTCCGAGAACCGCACCAAAGAAAGACAACGTGATAGGAGATTGGGTGAATAAGTTGCGTTCCAGCAACCATTCTTTGGCGTATGCGAAGCTGACCATCTGCGAGCTGCTACCGACGGCCCCGCGAGGGATTTGGGGCTGTACTCCGCGGAATAGTCCTGGAAACATAAAATTTTTATATTATTTACTTATGATTTATAACTGACGAACCAGGATTTTCCTTTTATAATTAGTTCTTCCTTTAGGCAGCTTGATAATCTGACACAAGTGATGGCCACTTAAAATACTCCAGTTTGTTTAGCTTTCCGTGTGGGTACACGGAAAGCTAAACAAACTGGAGTATTTTTTAAGCTATCAGGTATGATGAAATTAAATTCATTAGCAAACGTTTATGGAGTGACTGAGACCACATATCTGAACAACTTTCATTATGGGACCAACGCCGAAATTGCAAAAAGAAAATCAGCTGTTTCATAGATTTTAGCCAAGAGATATTCCACTTTTGTATGAAAGAGCAGATAATTTTTTCGCGATGTCGAATTTGGTCCCATAATGAAAGTTGTTCAGATTCGTGGTCTGAGTCCTTAAATGTTTGGAAATGAATTCAATTTCACCCTGTAAATTAGCAGTATTATTTTAGCAGGTATCTTAAGAGTCGGCAACGCATCAGCATCTCCACTAGTGTTGCAGATGTCCATGGGCGACGGTAACCATCGCACTTTCCATCAGGTGGCTCATCTGCTCGTTTATCGACGAATGTACATAAAAAAAGCTGTCTATAGGCATCCTGACATAGCTTAACGACCGCAATCTAGTGATGACAGCCAGGATCAATCCGAAGCACAGAGGAGCTCGGGAAAAAATCTCCACCCATTCCAGTGGTGACCATGCCTGGGTTGCTTTATATGCGTAAGCTTATGCTCAAGCTCCTCCACTTGTCTACCTCTCGACGAATTCACCTGTTCATCAAAGTTTATCAGCGATTTTGACCTATACTGTCGTCAGTCAGCTAATATGTAGTAGTAAAAAAATATATATAAATATATATAGGTAAGACGCATCGTAACCATGGGTGCAGAATAGGGGAGAAAAGGTATGGCACACCCACTTCACTGATGACCACCCCGGATCTAGATATTAGGGTAGCCCCCCCACTCCTTGTCCAGCACTGTGTTGACCACTGACACACGCGATAAAAAAACACAATTGCACCTTTAGCTCCTTCAGTCTTATAAATTTCAGCCAGCGCCGCGATCGTGCTTGTGCTGTTGTCAGGTCTCTCATCATCATCATTTCGTGTAGGTCATCATCATTTCGAGTAGGTGTCACGGTCAATCGACCATGCACACCCTGGTGTCAGAGTTTTTTGGAACCGCCTCTCAGCCTCTGACGTGGTTCCTTTAACGACTACCAGATGGCAGCCGGGAACACCGGCTTAACGTGCCTTCCGAAGCACGGAATCATCTTTATTATCAGACAATCAGGTGATTCAAGCCTGCAATGTCCTAACCAAACTGGAAACAACTAAACAAAGAATGCTTCCGGTGGGAATCGAACCCACGACCAGGTGTCACAGTCAATAGACCATGCACACCCTGGTGTCAGAGTTCTTCGGAACCGCCTATCGGCCTCTGACGTGGTTCCTGGTCTCTAAGTAATACATACTGATTACATCTTTCTCTTGCGGGATAGACAGAGCGTTAAGCCATAGGACTCAAAGACCACGTTTGACGTATAGGTTGGAAGGTAGAAATGGGAAGAAAATGAAATTTAAAGTGTTGAGTTGAGTCGCATCGCGACGCATACCTTTGGCCCCTTCGTTCCTATAAATCTCAGCCAACGCTGCGAACGTGCCAGCATGCTTGTGTTGGTGTCCCACTGCGATGGCTCTCGCCGCTTGTGCCTGCAGCCTGGTTTTCACCAGGAAGAACGGGGTGCCAGCGATGGAACCGAACGCGCCTCCAATCCCGGCTGCAATGGCGCCCTTGATGATGGATATTCTACCAGTGGCATCGGTGGTATAACCGCGACGTTCCGAGATTCGATACACGCCTAGCCTGCAATGAAAATTTTTGGCTTAAGAATCTCAATGTAGGTCATCATTAAATTAAGGATGGAGGTACATGTAAATAAATAAAGGAATAAATATATACGGAAAAATCACACAGATTGAGCTAGCCCCAAAGTAATTTCGAGACTTATGTTTGGGATACTAACTCAACGATACTATATTTTATAACAAATACATATATAGATAAATATCCAAGACCCAGGCGAAATCTGCGAAAGATCATTTTTCCTTCTTGACCTGACCGGGGATCGAACCCGGGCACCGTCGTGTAGCAGGCTGGCGTGTTAACCACTGTACCATGGGGCTCGCCAATCACATATATTACTCTACTTTATGCTCGATAGGCCACAGTTATTCAAAATGCCTCAAGGCATCTAAAATAGCTCTTGAAACACCTCAAGAGAAGCCTGATGGTCCAGTGTCTGAGCATTATTAGCGCATGCGTATTTTAAGCAACCCTCGACGCGGTCACCACTGGGATGGGTGATCGCAAGTGGCATAAAATATTTAGAGCTCCACCGTGATTTAGGTATAAGGCATTTTTTTTTAATTTACGACATTATGATCACGAATGAAGTGCCCAGTGCCTATCCATATATTAAAGTCCCCAACACTATACTTACATATTATACATCAGAAAATCACGTTGGGACGGCGCGGCAATCTAACTAAACCCTACCATCGCGGGCAGTCCGTTTTGCAGGGCCACAGGCCCTCTGTCTTCGCGATCACGTATAACCCGCGCGGCACGCTGCTGTAGAACACAGAGTGATGACCTTTGGCATTTAGCTCCCTTGTAGTGTTTTATACCTGAACGTGTTCAAGAAGAACTGGAACCCGAGCATCGCGGGCAGTCCATTCTGTAGGGCTACGAGGCCCTCCGTCTTGGCGATCACGTATAACCCGTGCGGCACGCTGCGGTAGAACACAGTGTGATGACCCTTGGCCTTAAGTTCCCCTTGCAGTTGAAGCCTCGTTTTGACTACCTGGAACATTGCAATTTTGAAGTTTACGTCTATATATAGAAAATCTTGGTTGGTATTGAAAAAATGGTCTTCTGCCTGCCGCCAACTCTCCTTGGGTAACTAGCTACAGAACCGCTGATGAGAGGAGGCAAGCAACCCATCACTATTTAGATTCCGATTTTAATCTGATGCCTCCAACGCTAAACGCGGCCTTTGGGTCTTATGGCCTAGGGCGCTGTATGCCCCGCAACTGATACAGAGGTGATAATATGTGTTTAAGTGTAGATTCTTACCTCGATGGGGTTTGTGAAGACCGTCGCAAACATGGCTGATACTCCACCCATGGCCATGTCTGTCAGGTCACGGCCGAAACCATGGGCATGCAGGCCTTTAGCCATCTTCTATCTGAAAAAAAAAAATTTCAGAAATTGTTTAAGCCAATTCTTTCATGCTGGTCTGGGAGATAAGAAACTACCGGCCAAGTGGCAGTGAGACTCGCACACATAGAGTAGGTACAATAAGTTGACTGTTTACTACAAATTTAAGGTTTTCAGATTTTTCCTTTATTCCTGCCAAATTTCATGATTCTAAGTCTACGGGTTTTCCCATGCGAGTTTGAGCAAGGCATAATGTTGGTACAACAGAATCGGCCAAATCTTTTGATCTCGTAGACCAGGTGTTTGATTTTTTCACAGCTATACCACCTTTACCTATAAAGGTGGTATAGATTTAAATATGTGATATTAATTTCAACTAGATATGTTTACACGTTTTTGTGAAAAGTCTTGACAGACATGACGAACAACCGAGTGTTCCGATTTTTATCTTTTAAGATACGGAACCCTAAAAGTGTAGATTGCATAAGCAACACGTGGCTACTTGCATGTATATTGCATAAGCAACACGTGGCTACTTTGATTCCTTTTCCACCTATACGCAAAGACGCTGAACGTGGCCTCTGGGTCTTATGCCTTGGTCTGTCTCCCCCGTAACGGATCTTTATCCGTCTCGTCTTTACGTGTATCTCTGTCTGTTTGAGAACGGGTGGTGCCGGGGGGGGACAGGCTTGCTTGCTTCTTTGATTTGCTCGGCCTTTTTGAGACTTCTATCTTTTATCTTATCTGTTGTCGTTTCACGCTCGATCGCTAACATAACGTGTTCAACAAAATTACGTAAGTTGAAATTGTATTTATCATGAAATCAGAAAAAAAGACAAAAATATAAAATTTCATGCAAAGCCTTTCAGGCAAGTAAGTGACCAATGCTGTTGAAAAGAGTTTCTTTCGGCGTCTTCTTCTCTGCAGTGGTCGGTTCCGAAACGCTGGTAGTTTGTAGCTTTTGAACAATAATTAATAATTTAAATATAATTATTAAAAATGTGAATTGACGTGAACAAGTGCCTTGAAATGCCTATTATCTGAATAAATCTTTGAAAGCCAATAATATGTAACTAGATTAGTAGGGGTTCAACTTACTTTTTCTATTAATATGAGCAGATACATTGAATGATAACTTTTATCATATTGTTTTGTCATCCTATATTGATTGCAATTTACTCTGTACTACTAGAGCCATATTTGGCCAGAGCAGTCAGAGGACTTGGCCTATTCTCTCCGCTGGCCAGACGGGTTGGAGAGGTCTCACAGATGTTTATAAGCTTTGTTTAGCTTGTATTTCCTAAGTCGCCTTCTACGACATCCACGGGAAGACTTGGAGTGGTCCTATTCTACTCTGCCGGATACCACACGACATAGATTTTGGGTACTAGGTGTTTATTTAGGTAACCTCTGCATGAATGCCGTTTAGGACCGCATTTCAATTGGCGCATAAAAATATAAAATAAAGGAATATCTACGCAAGCCCTTAAAAACGACCTCATTATGCCAAGAGTCCCATCCTCCACTGCCTGCCCGAAGGTTGCAGGTATGGCATGGGGTACGCGCGCCCGGCTTTCAGAGCTGCTACTTGCTTTTCACCCATTCATCCAAGTGAGTAGTACCCCAATACCTTCATTCCGTTCTCAATCAAACAAATTCCTATCTTTTCCCAGCTTAAAAATGCTTCCGATGAGCAGCACAAGAAGCCGAAGAAACTGCGCTCGTCAACCCGCCTGCCAAGCGTGATGAGTATGGCAATATCCTCCCATGGAACGAAAAATCCTTGGGAGAGGCCTTTGTCTACAGCTGCAATGATGATGATGAATTTATCATTCATTTCATCATCGACGTTATTATTATATTGTCTTATTATTTACCACACAATAGTAATGAGGAAAATAAAAAAAATATAATTCAACAACATATTTTATTTAAAAAATCTAATAACTTATGTTATATTTGGCTTTAGACTAGACCCGATTTGCACTATTTTTCAAAACTTTTTTTGCATGTACTTTACAGACAATATAAATGATTCGCCTATGTCAATTTACAAGCTATGAGACTAAGCTTAACGTCATTAACTAAGCTAAACGATTGCCATCCATTTTTTAACCCTTTGACCGCGAACGTCGGATAAATCCGACATACATTTTCCATGAAAATGAAAATATTCGGGGTCAAAGGGTTAATGGCTTAACGTGCTTCCCGAAACATGAATAGCTCGGGATATTTAATTTTTATGGCTCTTTTATTCACTAATCCGAATAACAAATTTAAAGAAACCAAAGTATTTTACAATGTTATTAATTTCGCGCTGGAACTAATGAAATATAAGGGGCTCCATTCTACGTACTAACTTAATAAATCTGGCTAAATACGAGTCGCACACACATAAGGTTCCGTACAATATTAACTAGAAAAAGTCACACTTCTTGTATATGGACTCTCCTTACACAGAAAGCGTGGCTTTTTTGTCAGTTTATATAACTCTTCCTTGACATCTTTTGTTTTATACAACTCATTCTTGCATGGACACTATTTTTCTTAATTATCAGTGGTTTGACGTCTCACTAATGTAATAAAAAATAGCAACTTTGACATAATCCAGAAATAACACAAAAAAAAAGTTTATTGTATGGGATCCTTTAGTTAAAAAGGGGGTCGCTTTAGTTATATTTTGTTTTCATTATTTATTGTTATAGCGGCAAATGATATACACATTCTGTAATAAATTCAACTACCTATTACGGTTCAATAGATAAAGGCCTGTGACAGACGGACGGAAATCGGACACTTAGAATTAGGGTCCGGTTTTCAACCCTTGGGTACGGATCCCTAAATATAACAAATCATTTCTGAATTCTTTCAGATCTTTCAGAGCGTTGGTTGAGTTCTGACAGAGATTCTAAACGAAACAATCATAACACACGTTGTAACACAGTACACACCGTGTATTGACAGACCGCTTTAAGTGTAAGTGGCCAAAGCCTGTTTGAGAAAATGATTATCTTAATACCTAACATAGATAGAATATAGCTGACGATAACAGAGAACAAAATATTTATATATCTTTGATAACATCTAAAGCTGCAGTGGCAGATTAACATATTTGCCGTCCCTAGGCTATTTAATTATTGCCGCTTCCCATCAACCAACGGCAAACCGTACGGCGGCAAAGACGGCAGATTTTAAAAGAGGCGGTAATTTGCCGCCTCTCCGACTTCTAATTACCAACAGGCTAAATAGGCTTCAGCCTTAACTTCAATTACCAGCATTAATTAATTAATTAATTTAATTACCTGCTGGTAATATATCCACCACCGAAGCTACTCTATATGAGTATAAAATTAAATGCTGAACTATAACTAACTATACTGACAAACAAATACATAATTAACTGGACAACACATCTGTGGCATTGCGACACGCAAAATATCAACAAAAATAATAGGAGTTCCAAATAACTTACTAATGAAAATGCTTAAAAATTAATTAACTATAATACTGTACTTTGGGATTTACTAGGAATCATTTGGTTAGTAAGATAATTGCAAAATTGCCTAGGCCAATGATATAACTTTAAAATCTTTGGCATTATCACTATAATTACACGACTGGCCAAAAAGAAGAGTAGGTATAATGTATTTATAAGTGGTCATGTATGTAGACGTGTTTTTAATATAAATATATACGGACAAATCACATAGACTGAGCTAGCCCCAAAGTAAGTTCGAGACTTGTGTTATGGGATACTAACTCAACGATACTATATCGAACCCGGGGCCCTCGTGTCGCAGGCTGGCGTGACAACCACTGCGCCACGGAGCTCGTATGTGAGTTCATTATTCCAACAACTTTTTCAATGCCTGCAGATATTTGGATAATGAGGTCACGTTGGAATCCTTAAATAACCAGAATAACACTGGCTGTAAATATTTTGAAAAGGCAGTCGTACTGTTTTTATTTTCTTTTTAGAAAAAATAATTACTATTTTTCTTTATGGAGGAGATAGGTTAAGCCAGTAACGCGTTCTACATAGATTTGAAACATGGAAGAATGTGGTATTCCTCTAACAATGCATATTTCAGATGCTCAAAGTAATATCATTATAACGTTGGTAATTTTGCATGGGCTTAAGTGTCTACCATCTATGTTGTATTCTACTAATTAATTATCGGGCACCGGTGACGGAACACATTGTAGGAATATAACACTTTTTGTTCCGTTCAAATAACACATATTTTAGCACCAATTGTTATTCTTATCAATAAAATAAAACAAAAGTAAACTAACACATTGATTTTGTTTTACTACATATTTTTCTTTCATTCATGTGAGTAAGAAAGTTTATTGCTTACAATCAGTAGCGTAGCTAACGGTTGTCACCCAGAGCGGTCGTCACGGTGTCACCACTGGGGGCAACATGTTACACGCAACATGTTACACGGCGGGACGGTAACGATGGGAGTTTTTGGTACAGGCTTTATTTTTGTGGATGTTATCCCCCCGGGTGTCACCTAGGGTGGTCCACCCCCTAGCTACGCCCCTGCTTGCAATCTTCGTATTTCAATAGTCTCAATAAGGATTAAAGCGTCAATTGTACTCATTGTAACGGTTGGTTTTCCAACACGAGGAAAAATCGAAAATAAAATCTATTCTTAATTAATAAATAGTACTTATAATAGGTTGGTTTCTTAGGCGAAAATAATATTATTAAAGTGCGTCAGTTAGATAATTATAAAATATTGAACACGTATTTTTTCTTTTATCAATTCAACTATTAATAATAAAGATAAAGCGCGTCAAAGTTTATGACTGTAGTCATTCCATGACTGTGACACCACACAGAAATTTAACGGGCTATATCTTTATAATCTTTTGGTTAATTGTCAAAGGAAAAAATACGTGTCCAATATTTTTTCTTATATTATCTTACTGATAAAACATAATTAATCATAATTATGTTCTTTTAGGAAACTTCAGGAACTTCAGTTTAGGAAACTATCATATTACATTGTATTAGTAGTTCTCTTGTGTCAAATAAAGCTGTTTAAATGTATCTGACTAAAAAATAACTCTGTAATAGCAATGAAAGATTAGGGTGTCTCCTACATATTAGAGTAGTCGAGCATATTATTTCTACTAGCCAATGACACTTCAGTATCCATGGACAAATAACGTCATAGAAATAGAGATAAAACATCACACGTTGTCTTTCGTACATTGCCGCTTGCCACTGTCATTCATTCTCTTAAGTGCATTGGGTTACTAAACAGCAATGAAAAGCTTAAGAATTGCTAATAACCCACGACTATTGAAAGAGGTAAGCTTATATCGCTTTTAAGCAGACTATAGGCGTCTAGCGTTGAGCGGGCTGATGCGAGGTCCTTAGACTGAAATGTCATTGCTACCAGTGAACTATCATCCAAGTCATCCCTAATCCATGTTGCATACCATGCTCTTATATCATAAATATTAAAATTCTAAGAGTCTCATTACGACCACGATGGATGTAACTCCATTGAAACGTCAACGGAAACTAATAATAAAATGGTTCGTGCTAAGTCCCGTTTATAAACATAATTTTCTGTAAAAGAAGATTCTCTATAAAAAAAAAACCTACTTTGGTTGTAAAGTTATGCTTTTGTCAACCTAGCGGTGCAAACTCTTTTTTGTTATTTGATTTTATTGTAATCATAACACAGGGTCTGTCTAGAACGCGTACACAAGAAAGTATCTTACTTCTTCTTTTCGAGTCGATGGCAAACCGTAAAATCGTTATTTAAATTATATCCTGCCAATACTTAGCCACCTGAATGGCGCTTGCATTAGCAGCCATCAGGTCGCCCATTGTGCAGGTGCTGGGGCATTTAGAGCATGATAACAAGTATCTTACTAATTATGATGTAATTAAACATGGTTTTAAATAGCTGTATTTGTGAGAAACAAATTTTGTAAATATTTTTTTTTTAATAATGTGTTTAAAAAGCGAAAGGCTAAAAAAAAATTTGAATTCTAGTTATAAATTTCATCCGGCGCCACGCGCTTCTAGCAAATTTAGTTCCAAAAGTCTTCGTTAGATGGCAGTAGGCTTACTGCTAGTTAACTAGACTAATTAGAATGAATTAAAGCGTAAGATTTACGCACTTATTTAAATGGTAAAAATGTAATCTAAATAATTTTAATAATTGACTGCTTTGATTGTTAGTTTTAATATGAATATCTGTCAAATATAGCACGTAACGCCCTCTGTGTTAGTTGCAGTGCAACTCTCGTTTGTACGAATCGTCGAGGAAACACCAAAGAAGATACCACAATGCTAATAAGTATGGCCTATCGAGCATTTACTCCTTGCACTAAGTCCTGTTGTTCGAATCTCTTTTGCATATCCTTGAGCATGTCCCAGAAGACCAACAAGAAGACCGAGTGCGGCGCCTGGCGCAGGTAAGAGGGCCCCATGCCTTTGTAGAAAGCTAATAGGCCTTCGGTTTTGGTAATCTTGCGCGCGCAGTCAGCGATGCCTGAATATAGCAGGCCGCGACCTTCTGCGTCCACGGCTGTAACAATCATGTTAAATCCTTACTATACTATCCTTACGCGAAACTATGTAAGTAAGTATGGATGAATGGATGTATGGATGTTTATTACTCTTTCACGCCAAAATGACTGAACGGATTTTGACACTAATATTATAATCGCGAAACTTTGTGAGTTTTGAAATGACAAATTTTTTGAGATGGGAAAATCCATTAAACTCGCGACACTGATACCGTTACCGACACCTCTGTATATAAGTAACTGAATGTTAAAGATTTCATTTCTAAGAGTCAACAAAAAAATAAGTAAAAAAAAAATCTACCTTTATAACATTCCGAATCGAATGACACCTCAATCTATCAGTGAATACTATAATAACATACTATAAAAATAATAATAAAGTTTTGACCTAAAAGCACTTGCCACTGTTTTTTACTGCTGCTTACACATTAAAAACAACTGAAAAATATGGCTTTTTATCGCACAGTACTCTATGTATATTTACCTTGATTGTATAGCCTCGTCATGATGACGTCCATGGGCGTCAGAGCTATGGTCTTGACGATGGCGCCAATATTACTCGCCACGAACGCTGAGAGGTACTTCGACTGTTGGAACATATCGTGATTGTTCATCCATTCCTTGCACCTGAAATTACAAATTTGCAGATACAGCTTCACGTCTTTATATGGGCGTAGCGCGGTAAAGAGAGGGGCGGTCGCTGTCTTATTTTGGACTAAGAACCCACCTCCGTGGGGGAGGTGGGTTCTTACCCGCACATCAAGGAGCGGCAGCTGCCTTATTTTGGGCTAAGAAACGCTTCGCACGCCAAAACGTTGATAGAAGGCGGCAATAGAGAAATAGCTTAAGGCGGTTGATGGGGGGCGGCAATAATTAAATAGCGTACAGTCGGCAATTGTCCGGCCCTAGTTTTCTATAACGTTTAATACGCTAAGTCGAGTATTAGAAGCGGAAACTTCCCATACACAATGTGTAAAAGACAAGCGTAAAGCGCCTATTAAACTATCCTGAATTCAGTCACTACGAGAGGGACGTCGCTATACGTGAGACACAATACGAGATATCTCCAATCGTGTCTCACGTATTGCGGTGTCCCTCTCGTCAGAGGCTGAATTCCGCATAGCATAATAGGCGCTTTATAAATCGTACCTCGGGCTATATTAGAAATGAAATGATTTATTAATTTACATGAAACATGGTTAAAATGTGACAAACAAAAACAGGGTCCAACATGTTTCGCCATCAAGATGGCATGGAAATATTTATGTCTTATGCCTAATTAAATTATGTTATTACATAACTAACAAATTGGTAATCTTATTAATTGAATTATTTCTAGATTAAGATTACTATAGTATCTATAATGAAATTAAAATAACAGTCAAGAAACAAAAAAAAAATACAAATTGCTCGTGTGGCTGCAAAGTTTTGTACAGAAATGCCGATTTTTTGTTATTTTGTTCTTATTTTAATTTCTATATTCTATACATGGTTTGAATTATTACACAAGTCTTTTACTCGATGTATAAAGTAAACATTTTGAGTTATTATTTTGGCCACTACATATGCTTGAAGTACTTACATGTAGTGGCCAAAATAATATACATAGAAATACGATGATGCTCCATAGAAAGACAAGATTTTAATAATCTAAGATGTTTGATTATGATTTACTTTTAAGAGACCTGCAAGCCTACTCGCTCATTTTTTACTATTACGGCGTTACAGCGTTTTTATGGCCACTTCAACATCCATTAGATACGGTTTAATAACTTGAATAAAAATTGGCTATGAACTATGAACCTTGTATACGAAACAGCCTCCGTGGTCCAGTGGTTAAGGCGTTTGCCTGTTGACCCGGGGGTCGTGGGTTCGATTCCCACCGGAAGCATACTTTGTTTAGTTGTTTCCAGTTTGGTTAGGACATTGCAGGTTTGAATCACCTGATTGTCTGATAATAAAGATGATTCCGTGCTTCGGAAGGCACGTTAAGTCGGTGGTCCCGGCTGCCATCTGGTAGTCGTTAAAGGAACCACGTCAGAGGCCGAGAGGCGGTTCCGAAGAACTCTGACACCAGGGTGTGCATGGTCGATTGACCGTGACACCTACTCGAAATGATGATGATGACTCGCTCACTTTTTACTATTACTTACAGCGTTTTGATGGCCACTTTAACATCCATTAGATACGGTTTAATAATTTGAATAAAAATTGGCTTTGAACTATGAACCTTGTATACCGTAGTCGTCCAGAGCGTACGTATGTATTACCAAGTGTTCCCGCATTTTTTGTAAAATACATAAATGTTTACAAAAAACGTGCTCATAAAATAAAAAGTTATCATGTTTTAGCTGATTTTTTAGCTGTCGTGAAAACCGGTTATTTTTTATTCGCATGTCACGTTTTACATTTATGTATGACTTCGTTTAGGCCGACATGGGAGCAATAAACAAATTGTGCCTACTATTTTTGAAGTGCTAACGTTTTATAAATATATATTTGACTAGCTCCGTGGCGCAGCGGTCAACACGCCAGCTTGCGACACGGAGTGACCGGGTTCGATCCCCGGCCAGGTCAAGATGGAAAATGATGTTTTTCTGATTGGCCTGGGTCTTGGATGTGTATCTATTAATGTATTTGTTATAAAATATAGTATCGTTAAGTTAGTATCCCATAACACAAGTCTCGAACTTACTTTGGGGCTAGCTCAATCTGTGTGATTTGTCCGTATATATTTATTATTTATTTTATAAATCGATGAACGCTGGCTGGACGCACAAAAAAGAGTCACGTTCAGTGGGCGTCAGGTAAAGCAAGCAAGCAAGCGGAACAAGCGATAGAGGCGCGTTCGGCTTGCTATCTCCCTTCTACCGTTATTACGTAAAAAACGAGTTTACAGACAACCATTTTCTTTATGACAATTTTTGTTTGATACCTTTCTACTTCCATGCCGATAGTAGACATTTAAGGGTGTGGTAACGTAAAATTACACACATCATTATCAGTATGGCCTATGGCCTTACGAACTTTGGCCCCGTCTACGCCAAAAATGTTAACACATTATGTCATATAATTTGACGTACAAAGTTAATGTATGTTCCCAGTTTATATACATATTGTTATCTCAATGTAGACAATAGACATAAATGATATATCTAAGTTATCAAAGATAATTTACTTGATGCAATTTGTGCAAAATATGTCAGAATTTGAAATTAAAACTCTACATCATCATTTCGAGTAGGTGTCACGGTCAATCGACCATGCACACCCTGGTGTCAGAGTTCTTCGGAACCGCCTGTCGGCCTCTGACGTAGTTCTTTAACGACTACGAGATGGCAGCCGGGACCAACGGCTTAACGTGCCTTCCGAAGCACGGACTCATCTTTATTTTCAGACAATCAGGTTATTCAATTCTGCAATGTCCTAACCAAACTGGAAACAACTAAACACAGTATGCTTCCCGTGGGAATCGAACCCACGACTTCCGGGTCTACAGGCAAACGCCTTAACCACTGGAACACGGAGGCAGTTAAATATTATTTTAAGAGGCAGTTAAAATTAAAACTTAAATTAGTGGTTCATAAGTCAGTGCAGCTGCAGTAGGACTTATGTATGTTTGACGGCAAACAAGCAGACGAGCTACCTGATGGAACCGTTCCCATGAATCCATGGGCAACGGCGACCACGTCGCCCATGGATATTTAAAAAAAAACCGAAGGCACGAAGGGTTCCGTACCATAATCTATAATAAGTTTAAAATTATTAAAAATATTTTTATTATAAAGAAAAAATTGCGAAATGCATACATTTTTAGTTACATCAGTAACTGAAAATGTATGTTTTTCGCAATTTTTTCTTTATCCTAATCCTAACTAATATTATAAATGCGAAAGTGAGTTTGTTTGTTTGTTTGTTACGCTTTCACGCCGTGACTACTGAACCGATCATCATGAAATTTTGCATACAAGTTCTCTGGAGTACGGAGAAGGACATAGGCTGCTTTTTATCCCGGGAAAAAGAACTATTCCCGAGGGATCGATTGGCGCGGGCGGAGCAGCGGGCGAAAGCTAGTATGTGTTATAAGACATTGCTTCGTACCGACTTTTAAGATCCTGAGTTCACGGGAAGTACCCGTGGTTTGATTCCATTGTGAATGTCGAAAATTTGCGGCATAAACAGCTGTGTTGGCTTAGAAATTTGATTTTTTCGCAGGTCCAAGGGACAGTAGACCTGACAGACAGACGGATAACAAAGTGATCCTATAAGGGTTCCGTTTTTTCTCTTTGAGGTACGGAACCCTAAAAAATGCAGAATATATAAAAATACTAGCTTTCGCCCGCGACTCCGCCCGCGTCAATGTCGATCCCTCGGGAATAGTACTATTTCCCGGGATAAAAGGTAGCCTATGTCCTTCTCCGTACTCCAGTGAACTTGTATGCAAAATTTCATGATGATTGGCTCAGTAGTTACGGCGTGAAAGCGTAACAAACAAACAAATAAATAAACAAACTCACTTTCGCATTTATAATATTAGTAAGGATAAGTATATTGTTCATGAATTAATTAAATAGTACTTACATGGCAAATGACACAATTTGTGATGCAGATCCTATAGAATTTCTTATCATCATGCCGTGGGCCCCTCTCCACAGGCCACGCAAGCCATTTTTCCTATAAATCTTCATAATAGCATACGAGAACCCACTATGCGCATGCTGAGTCCCAACAGCAATTTTCTCCGAGGAGTATGACATAAGTTGAGTTTTGACCAACTGGAGGGGGCTTCCGAAGAACGCTCCAGCCATACCAGCTACAGCGCCAAAGAATACACTGTTTACAAATATTGTGTTTCCTTTTTTGTCTCGTATTAATTCAAAGTCATCTGCGTGTTGGTATATACCCAAACTGAAATGTAATTTAATTTCATGTAGTTTATAACTTATAATTTAAAAATATTTGTAAAACATATACTACAATTTCTTAGTAATGCAAGCAGGAAAATGTTAGTTTATTTTAATAATTGTTGCATACATACATATTATCACATCTTTATCCCGTACGGGGTAGACAGAGCCTAAGGTTATAATACCGAAAGGCCACGTTTAGCGTGTTGGTGGGCGTAAAGGTGGAATACAAAATACCGTTTTAAAGTGATTTTATTTAAATGTGGTATACGGAATCAAAATAGCGATAGGTTGCTGGCCGCATCGCCTATTGTCTGATTCTTTAGATTTTCGCCCATTCCCCTGATCAGCTTCTCAGACCATGCTGGAAGTGTCATATTTAACAGCCACAATGTATCAGTAAAATTATAACACCCTTATTTTTTTGGTCGCAGATTTAAAAAGATATTTAATCTTAGTTGTAAATTAAGTAGACAAATTATTATATGTAAAGGGAGTTAATACACATATTAAAAGCAACAAAGCATTAGTCATATCAAAAAGAAAACCTATTTTAGTACCTACTATAATTATATAGAATTATTCCATCATATCAATACTTTTTTCACACAATTAAAACTTACCGTACTCCATTAACAACCAACTGAAACCACAGAGCAGGCACCAGTCCTTTCTGCAATGCACTGATGCCGTCGTGTTTGACGATAGTGTACATTGCATGTGGTATGTTCTTATAGTGGACGGCATGTTGTCCCCGGGCCCGGAGCTCCCCCTGGAGCTGCATGCGGGTCTTCACTACGTCAAACGGGTTGCTGAAGAAGCCAGCCCCCACTCCTGCTAAGCCTCCCACAATGAAGTCCATCGTGCTATGAAGATGCAATCCATATTTCACTTTCTTTTTGATCTGGCGTTTGTTATTATTTTTAAAATCATATATAACCAATAGAGTTTTTATTATTTAGGAAAATGAATTCCAAATTAAATTCTAAACAAAGTGTTGGTGCACATATTTCATGTAAAATAGATTTTATATCCAACTAAGTATTGAATAAATTGTTAAGTTCTAATCTTAAAATCTTACATAAAAGGGTTAGGTAACAAACAGTAATAAAATGTATATATGGAGAGCCTACTTCCATTTACCTATTTCATATTTTTAGTTTTATTGTCATGATAAAATAAATATTTAATAAGTTGTTGTTATAAATTTATAATATATAATTAGAAATATATTTTTTACTCCAAAAATTTCCACAGTCAACTACAAGGACACCTTACATATTACATAACACCCAATGAAATATCACAGTCTTAAGAATCAAAAGACAAACTTAGTTTCAATTTCTTTAGATACAAATAGTAAATATTTTGATTCATCTATAGATGGTTTATGCATTGTACAAGCTTAATCTGTGCATTGCCTAAATTTAATATATAATGAATCACTTTATAAATATTATTAATACAATTTTAATGAATTAGTTAATGAATAATTTACTTAGGTATATTATTATATAAAAACTGCACCCCACTGTTAAACTAAAGTATTAAATCGAAGAGATAGTTTTTGCAGTTTTCAGTAACATATTTCATTATATCGTAAATATCAAACCTATCACTCTGGTCGGTAATTTATTTAAAAGCAGCTACAAACTTATACAATTGGGATCGGAATGTGAGTCCTCTATATACATCGTCAGGCATGGTTATCTGCGCGCAAGTACATCTTTTATAACCTTTGAAATAATATGTGTAATGGTTAGGAAAGTTTATGTTCCGAGCATTGTAAATCATATGAGAAGAAATTACGAAAATTATAGTTATTTACCTTATTAATACACGTGTCTGCAATAAGTCACCTGTAATCCCAGACAAACATTGACGCGAACATACCTAATTCTCCGAAAAATCCGGAAAATTTATTAAATTTATCAAAAATGTTTCGTAATATTCTTTGCCGAATTTGCGCATTGTCAGTTAATTGACAGCCCAGCTGACGCTGACAGTGACAGTCAGTCAGCTGATTATACGTTCAGAAATCTACCGGTAAATATTAAGTGTAAGTCATTCTAGTAAGTGTTTTTGGTGTAAGTATAGTTGAAATAGTTTTTCCTTTCCAGTGATAAACGTATCTTTATTCAAATATATATACAATTTAAATTTAAAATAACTTATCTGCGCGCAAGTAAATCTTTTATAACCTTTGAAATAATATGTGTAATGGTTAGGAAAGTTTATGTACCGAGCATTGTAACATTTACAAATAAAAAGTGTAAGTACTTACATTGTTTTGTTAGTCACTTCAAAATACGATTCGGAACATAATTAAGCGGGCTAGAGTTGCTGCGCTTGCCGGTACATGGTCGCCACTCGAAAATCTTTCTGCCTTATCGGCCATCGGTTCTAAGTGCTATGAGCCTCGCCCACAGCTACTTCAAAGAGCTCATCCGGTGAGTGAGCTATGTCGGTGACCTTTGTATGTCTACGGTTCTCTTTTCTGATTCGATTTCGCAGACAAGCACCAAACATTCTCTATAGACCTATGAGCGACTTTGAGCTTTCTTATGAGGCCATAGCAAGGGACCACGTTTCGGACCCGCAAGTCACTGGTAACATTGGTTAAATACTTTTGAGTTCAGGTACTGAGCCCAGCCCTCAGGCCCAGCCGAGTGGGATTCATCGAATGATCTCGTCCTTAAAGCTGAAACTTCCAACTTGGACCGCGATGGGTATACTAGTCAACTCCTCCACCTTGGTCTGCATCTTTCCTTGAATACATCTTTCTATCTTTTACTTGGTCTAACTCTGACTGTTTTTTTGGTCTATAGGTATCTCTTTTGTCATTCTACCCAGCATTATCAGCAACTTTTTATGTTTTCAATATAATAAACGATAAAAAAATTGCATTGCAATGCAATGGATATTAAGTTTACTAACCAATTATGAGATTTAGTTTCTTGAAATCCTTATACTTATCCTTATCCTTACTAATATTAAAAAGTGAGTTTGTTTGTTTATTTGTTTGTTTGTTTGTTACGCTTTCACGCCGTAACTACTGAGCCGATCATCATGAAATTTTGCATACAAGTTCTCTGGAGTACGGAGAATGACATAGGCTACCTTTTATCCCGGAAATAAGTACTATTCCCGAGGGATCGACATTAACGCGGGCGGAGCCGCGGGCGAAAGCTAGTAAATAAATAATTCAATGCTATGTATGACGTGCTATCGCGCAGCAATTCGTAGCATTGCAATGCAAAATGCCTACGACGCGTACCATCATCGTAGCACCGTGTTGACCCGTCACGTCAAGTTAAGGGCTACGGCTGCAAAACTCAAGGCTACGGCGTAGAGGCACCGTAGACGCGTGTTTATTATTGGGTAAATGCCCAATAATAAACATGCGTCTACGGTGCCCTTTTAATAAAGGAGAATAGACATATTCAGGTGATATTTTACTAATTACAAATTTATTTATTTTCATTTAATTTATTAGAAAGTTTGACGTAAGTGTGAAACAAGTGTTCTGGTTGCGACTTATTACTTATTTGAAGGTTTGCATCCATTATCTTATCTCTATGGTTTGCACGTGGTTTGCACAGAGGCTACGATGTTCGTAGCCATCCACAACTTTTTTATTAGAGCACCTTTTTAACGAAAATATGTTGTAAAAAAAAAAGAATATTGTCATTTTGACAGGCCCGCAATGATACATATTGCATAAAATTTGTAGTGAAATTAATAAATAATTTAAAAACAAAAAATGGCCGTTACATGTGGTATGTTCTTATTCGAAGTCGTTGTAGAAAAGGTGAACAGCTTAGTCGACACCCAAACTCTTGTCATAAGGAGCGATTTCGCCGATATATTTTCATTGGAATTGAAAGACCCTAAGCAAATGCACATTGTTATGCCCGAACCTGCTCCGTTGCCGCCGGACCCACCTGGAAAAAAGAAAAAAGCGGCTCCAAAACCAAAAAAAGGTAAAAAGGGCCAAGTAGAAGAGCCTCCTCCTGAGCCTACTATACAGTCAGGACAATCTGTGTTATTCACAAGCACTGCCGAATTCCTCATTCAAACTATGAAGGGTTTTCCAATGGAGATCTCATTGTGGAATAAAGAAGAGAAAGCTTTTATCGGGCTTTCCAGAATTCAATGGGATCCCGTATTTCTTAAATACTTAGAAGGTATATGCGATGCTCAAGATCCGCCACCGGTGACCATAAAGGAAGAATATAATGTTTTTGAGGAAGGCACTGCTAAATTGATGGCGAAACTTAGTCTTCAAGTCAAATTATCGTATTTGACAGACAAGGTTACAACAGCCTTCCGGACACTGTCGGAGGATCCCGCCGTCAAAAAATATTTATATACCGGCATCAATTCGAAAACAACATCTTTCATTTGCACAATGAAGACCACGGATGAAGTTTTCGAAGAGAATTGTAATAAGATCGAGAATACTTTCATTAAAGATAAGCCAAAGAATGATAAAATGATTTTCGCAGACTACAAGAACGCACCTGGAGCTAATCTTACTTTCTTCAATGACGGCGACTATTGTTGTATGGGCAATGCGGATAAGCCTCCCGAGTCGATCTACAAATCTCCGGAACAGTGTCCTGATATTGATTACATAGTAGACTATGTTAGGAAGATCATTGTGTCATGTAATGACAACATGAGGATGCTGACCCCTCGTCCCACTATCGCACCTAGAATTAAAGCCACTGATATTGATAGACTTTGCTACTGTCAAGAAACTAAGTGGCCTGATAGTAAATTGGCTGATAGATTTAAAGAAACAGTGCAGAGAGCACCTTGTCCTATTTGCATAAATGCTGGTAAGAGACCGGAAGGTCCCCGGCCAGCCACTTTCGATCTAGCCCATATTAGAGGTCCGTGTGGAAGACATGATTGTAGAATTGCAAGAGATATGAGAGCATATATTGAGAATCTAGTCGATGAGGATGACAAAGTATTCGATATAAACACACTTATGGGACCTTGTGGCAGTAAAGCTTGTACTCTTGTGAAAAAGATGCAAGAATTCATAAGGCACGAGGGAGCTTTCACGCATGAAAATACTAAAGAAGGGCTGTCGACGCAATGTGGCTGCATGGAGCAAATGCAAAAAGCTTTGCAGGTCCGAGATTCTTGCTCTTCAGTTTGCTCAAAAGATTGCGAAGAAGGCGAAAGCGAAACCGAACGCTGCGAAGGAAAAGCTTGTCCGTTTTCCGGTGGTAATAAAATTTACGATGTTTTCTATTTTACCGTAGAGCATGACTTCGACAAGGAAAACATTGAGTCGAATGCCGAGAACCCTGACCCATCAAATGCTGAATCGGACCAATTTAAATATTGTTCCAAAGAATGCCCCAGCATGAAGACTTCAGAAAAGACATCTTGTTCTAAAACCGTATGCAGTAGTATATCTGGAAGGACAGAGCCGGAGGACTCGACGTGCAAAATGGTATGTCCAGGGAAAAAAGTCGTTCTCCCCAGTCCAGCCGATAGCGATATCATGATACATTTTGAGAATATACATAATCCGTGTTGTGTTAAGTCCTGTGATGTGGCAGAGACGGTGAAAGACTTTATTGCTGACTCTGTCATGAGTAACAAGAAAAAAACTCAAGGCGATGACCCCTGCTATTGCGACTGCGACTGTACGTTTAAATTTTCAAATAAAACTACGTACTGTGCCGTGTGCGGAGGATACGAGAGCTTAGGAAAAGATATGGAAGACCAACCTTCCTACGTCAAGCCACATCCGTGTCCCATATACCATAAGCTCTACGATAAAAAATATATCAAGACACCAAATCCATTCCCTGAAGATGAGAAAACAAACAAACAGGAAACAACTAGTACAAAAGCTAGCTCAACCAAAGCGGGTCTGCAGCAAATAGATAAAAGAAATACAACCGCACGTTCTATGTCTATGAAAAATGTGTCAGAAAGAAAATCTGATCGTGAACAAAAATCCACACCTGAAGATAAGACAAAAAAAAAGCCCGAGAAGAAAGCAGTGGGGAAGTCTACAGCCAGTGTGGAGAAAACAGGTAAAGTAAATTTGTGTCTGTAAAATCATTTTATTTTCCTTTTTAGGGTTCCGTACCCAAAGGTTAAAACGGGACCCTATTAATTTCGCTCCGCTGTCCATCTGTCTGTCTGTCTGTCTGTCCGTCTGCCACCAGGCTGTATCTCATGACCGGATTGACGGTTGAATTTTCACAGATGATGTATTTCTGTTGCCGCTATAACAACAAATACAAAAAAATAGAATTGAGTAAATATTTAAGGGGGCTCCCATACAACAAACGTGATTTTTTGCTTGTTTTTGCTCGTTATTGATAACGGCAACAGGACACACTTGAAATATTCACAGAATATTTAGTTATACATTTACTTAATAAAAAATACAATTAATATTAAAGGGGGGCTCCCATACAAAAGACATGATTTTTTTGCCGTTTTCATAGACAACAATACGGAACTCTTCGTGCGCGAGTCCGACTCGCACTTGTCTGGTTTTTTATCATTTTCAAAGGCTTCGGCACTGGTCTATAAGGCTTATTAGTGAATACATCCTAATTCCTGTAATTGTAATAATGGGCATGTTTTCTAAAGAAAATACTTTTCAAAATAATTAGTCCGTCTGGTAGATTATTGAAAAATATTGGACACGTATTTTTTCTTTTGTCAAAGAAATTTTTTAGGTGGGCTACCTATATCTTCATAAATTTTTGTTTCATAGATTTCCGCGTGACGTCACTGTCCGGTACTCTTTTATACCGGCTTGTTGCGTCATGAGCCCCCACTCCTGAACTTTGGTGATAGCATGATTGATACGTGTATTTAATATTGTTTGATAATCTATATGATGGGCTAATTATTTTCAATGGCTTTGTTTGTAGGAAACAAGCCTATTCAACACTGCGAAATGCGAAACTAAATAATTTTGCGAAGCTGCACCGATTTGCCCAAAAATGTCGATTTAGTATTTACTTTCCCGCTACTCCAAATTTGATCCTGTGGTGGGAAGTGCTCTTTGTTTTTAGGCGTGAATACTGTCCCTATTCGAAAGTTCTTTTAGAATTGCATATTCGAGAGTGTAATTAATTGAATATTTAGTTGACTAAATGTCAGTTGAAGTTAAAGGTGGTTAAGATGTTTTAAGTAGACGTACCGTGTGGACAATTGATTGAAAATCATCGTAATTTTGAGTTTTATACCATTAAGTTATTTTTTTACAATCATGTCTTGACAAAGGATAAGTGTTTAATTTCTTGTTTAGCGTATTGTACAAATGAGCAGACTGATCGCTGTACTGTTTTTGAGCATACTTTGTTTTAGAACGTGGGACGAGGGCCGTATTATGTTTTCTTCTTTGGTTTAAGATATTAGAATCATAAGATTTTTTTTATGTGTTTAAAGACCTGCCTTTATACCTTACGAAGACAGAGCCACGGAACAAGGGCGGAGATCATCTTTAGTTATCGTCGGACGTATAGCGTTTAAGTTAGGTTAGGCTAGCAAGGCCTTTATATTATATTTAGTCTGTTAATAGAAGATCTACAATTCCCGTTAGTAGGCGAGCCCATAATGCTAAAAAATGTGGGTTTACTCGAGCATCGTGGGAACCCATTGGAGTTTTAAGATTAGGTGGTAGAAATGAAAAATGGTTATATGAGATGTTTCATTTCACAGGTGGGGAGAGCAGATAGAGGGTTTCAAAAATTCAAAACAAAAATAATAGTCACATGAAAATACTCGGGCGCGTCTAATTAATACAAGCTGGCTTTGTCACATGCCAAAAATTGTGTATTAGCGATAATCTGATGATTTCACCATGACGTCAAGGGGTGGGAGGGTAACAAAAGTGCACACAAAAAAAGTCGAAAAAATCAAATGAATCCTCGGGCGTAGTCTGCTGTTTTTTATTAGGAACGAAATAATTCAAGAATAACTAGGAACATATAATCTGACAATATGCATACGTAGAAGCAAAAAAAAAAAAACAAAGACAACACCCCATTATTAAAGTCGGATATGTGGCGGAGGTAGTTATACGGTGTCCGAGGTATTCCTCATATCTTAATCTGACGCGCTCGAGTAATTCCCAAAATCCACCTCTTGGGCTCCCCTATTACGTGGTTCCGCTCGCGTTATTAGTTCAGTCAATCGGCGGTTTCCTATATAAAGTTACTAGTGTCAGGACAGTACCTAATTAACATCATAACTTGTTATTAGCACAAGTAGCGGTGGTGGAAAAGAAGCCAGCTCAGAAGTATACATACCCTTCAGTTCCAAAACACATGGGTTGGAATTGGAACGCCGAGGACATTCCAGGACTCAAGGTTAGTACTACTGCTGTCTTGTAATTCTGACTTGAGTGAGGCATACCACTGTATGACTCTAGAGGTCTCACTCTACTTAAAAAAATCGTGATGGAACGAAGTCGAACTTTATGAATCCTCTCCACCACGAGATAATACTGTCGAAAAAGTAGAAAAACATCTACTCGAAGATATCGCGCATGCTTAGGTATATATTTTTTGTTTGTGTTGAAACCAGACATCTACTACACACACTACACAGATGTTTTTTTTTAAATATTTATTTTTTATTATTTTTTACGATGAGGTATCTTCTTTTTAGCCTCGTCCAAATTGGAAACCAGGCGCCGCCAACAAAATCCTTGTCAGAAGGTATCGAGCAGTCAGAGAAGGCATGGATAGTATCACGGCCAAGAAAAAACGCGCTTTGTTAAAAGCAAAAAAGAAAGTTGACAACAAGCCCACGTTGTTTGTTAGGAAATTAGACGGAGAATATACCGTTCAGATGGAAGTATTCAAGAAATATTCAAAGGAACGACTGGTGTATCAAAACCCATACGAAGACAAACCACCAATAGTTTATACAATCGGGAAAACAGAAGCAGAAAAAAGCAAGATACAGAAACAGAGGGAAAGAAGGGAGAGGCGAGAAACGAGACGGAAATGCAGGCTTCTGCAGTCTACCTTCAGAGATAGGTGCCAGGAGATTTGCGTGAAAGCTTACAATCAAGCCATCGGAATCCTGCCTCTGCCGAACCCCAATGATCCCGAATGTCCATGCAATACGCAAGCTCCACACGAAAGCCCTCCCATCGATTCATGCTCTTGTTCCGAAGAAGGAAGCATCTCCAGCGAGGACACGGACGGTGACGACTGGACCATCGAATTCTCTCCCCCGGCAGCCATGTACGATCCCAAAGCTAAACATGCTCCGGTACTGGTTGATAACGATAGCCAATACACGTATTTAGACTACAGAGTTAAAATATTAGATAAATACGGCAATCCCATTCCAAGATTTTTCAAGGGTCCTGATGGAAGACAAGTGTGCAGCGACTTGGGTGGATTCTGGAATCAAAATCACGTTTGGCTAGAAATTAATAAAGATGGGTACATAGGGCCCGATCAGCGATGGGTCCCCATGAATTTTACAGGCCCTGATGGAATGCTTTATTCAGCAGAAGAGGGATTTTTCGTTGATAGTAAAGGTCAAAACCTAAAGATAGGTATTGACGGTTACTTAGATAAAGATGCGAAATGGGTATTTTATCCAAGACGAAAACAACCAACACAACCTGGAGCTAAGTCCGCACCATCATCTACTGGGGTGGACAGCAAGAAAGGTGGTAGACAAGGCAAGGGAGAGCCTGATCCAAAAGCTAAACCTGCCAAAGGGGCGCCGTCCCCAAATAAAAGTAAATCACCAGCTTCCACTTTGAAAGGAGGAGATAAGGCAAAAGTCAATAAAACAGTTTCTTACTCTTCTAAGGTTAAGTCGAGTCCTTTAGTGATGAATATTTCAGTAAATTTCGAGAGGAATAAGTTCAGGCCGAGTAGACAGCGCTATGGCGAAGCTATGAAACCGTTGGTAGATCAGAAAAAACTGACCAAATATCAGGAGATCATGCACAGCCTTATGATGTATGAAGATATTGGCTCGTTGAAGGTCCCGGCTAAGGCAAACCGCGCTTCGAATACTCCGAGGAAGCAGATTTCTCCTTACAAAGGTTACAGCAATGCCATGGGTGCAGCGCTGCCTATCGTGCAATCATTTGATAATAGGGACTCTGTGGAAACTGAAGTTTCATCTAATAATTAAACGTAACATCCCAATAATACCCAAAATATACAAAGTTGAAGTAAGAACGAAATACATATAATTTTTTTATTTATATTTTTTTGTCTCTTTCTTTCTCTCATCCGTTTCCTTTGTTGCATCCTCAGCCACAGTACTTCGGAGCTGTAGGTGTGTGTGCATACATATACATTTGATCTTTTTTTATGGTATAATACGGTAAACGAGCAAGCGAGTAGCTTGATAGCGAGCGATCAGCGTTGTCCATGGACAACTGCAACACCAGGTGTAACAGGAGCGTTGTCAGCCTTTCAAGGTGTTGGGGAGGAATAAGGGAAGGATGGGCTTCCGATCTCTCATTCACCGAACGAAGCATAGAAGCGGTACAGCTTCAATCCAAACGTCGATTTTCTATGAGTGCGTGCTAATTCCCCGGAGGAGTCGGTCCATTTAAGCTACTAGCAAAAATTAATTTAGCCTGCCTGTAGCGTGGCTCTACCACAACGATCAATTATTAGGTAGTATGTGAATTTCCTGGCCGATTTCGGCCACGGCTACTGTTAAACACTGTGATGAGAGCTGTGCTGGTTTGCTCTTACATGTATGTGCTCTTTGGTGACTACAATAGCCACCCTTAAGTGAACGTGCGCATACACTGCAGGCACGTCAGGACATTAAAATTTTTGATAAGTACTCATACAGACGGAAAGCGGGCAGACAATTTTCCAGTTATGGTTAATTTATCATCCATATCGATAGTAATGTCCAGCCTGGTAAAAACTGAAAACTTCAAAAAATATTTTAATGTACACATTCGGTCCCGCTTATGTGTTATTAATGTATCTATGTCGCAGGCATATTGTATGATTCCGCGTTTTACAAACGGCGTCGTCTTTTTACAAACGCTCGCTCTTTTGGAATATGCCGAAGGCAAATTGACAACTCGTTCAATTGTAAACATTTCAACATTGATGGTTATAGTAGGGTGACTATCATAAAACACAAATTGGACAAATCACTTTATTTCAGCAATCACGTACCTATTCATGTAGGAATAACTTAAAATCTTCGATCATTAATACCAACTAGATAACGCATTACCTACAAAATCGTAGCAAAATTCTGTCCGCTCGAACATATAGCTATACATCTACATTGACTTTCTAATAAACAGAGACTAAAGTTTTAAAACCATTTTAATATCAAGATATTTTAGACCATATCATCTTACAATAAAGTCGCATTTTTTAAAACAATTACCTTATGCTTACGATTATTCGTCACGAAAACTAGCAAAGTAATAAATAACACCTGTCACTTAGAAACGAAGAATCATTTTGTCTAATAACTTCCATTGTGATGACAACCTTATTGCACTAATCATAAAGTACTTTTCTCTTTGATTACATTGCGAGTTACGTCGTTTTGTTTCGTTTCTGTTTGCTTCTTCAAATGTTTGTGCGGATGTTGGCTAGCTTGGCCAAACATTTCTTGCCGTGGTTGAAAATCGGTAACTTTTATTCAAAATGTTTATTATTAGTTAAAAGGTAAAATGTATAAAATACTTCATTTACTTACCGAAAATACTCCGGACGAAAAATTATTTTTTCGGCCATTATTTCGACAAGTTTTTATTGCACATTGCGGCATCGTGACACTTCGTTTCGTTGGCTGTGTTTGGACCGAACTAAATAAAATATCCACTCACTGCTTGGAGTGAGGGGATATTTGCCGAGCCGTTTTTTATGCGCTGACCCGACATCTAGTTGGTATTAATGATCGAAGCTTAAAATACATGTTTAGGCACTCAAGTAATTTAAAAACTTAGGCCAGGGGGTGTCATTCCTTATTGCCTGTCCGGCGGTTATATGGCTAAAGCTTCCCGAGCTGTTGCTCAGTCATCCCCAAGTCATTCGAGTGAGTAGAATACCTCTATTCCGTTTCTAAATCCACCAAACTCCTGTCCTTCCCATGCCTAATCCAAAATGCTTCTGTGGGCAGCAGCGTCGGAATCACAATAAGCCAAAGTAAATGCGCTCGCCAACCCGCCTCTCAAGCGTGGTGAGTATGGCAAAACCTTCCAATGGAAAACAACTAAAAGACCAGGCCCCCAGTCTAAGGCTGCCCCGCTATTCCTGGCTCCGGTAGCGGTCATCGTAACGGCGGGGCAGGGGGTGCTAAGAATCTCCGGATACGGCCCGGCTACCACCCCCGATGACGACTGGCCCTGGTAACACACAACATCCGCATGATGAGGCTTGACAAAAAGTCGAGGACGTGGAAGAGGAAATGAGTATGTTACGATGGGACATAGTGAGGTTGTCTGAAGTCCGAAGAGAGGGAGAGGGCACGACAACCCTTAAGTCTGGTAACCTACTCTATCCCCGGGAAGGTGACATAAAAAAGTCACAGCATGGTGTCGGGTTTCTCGTCCACAACTACCTCATAAATAACGTCGTAACCATTGAAAGTATTTCCAGCAGGGTGATATACCTTATACTCAGAGTATCTAAAAGATACTCGCTGAAGGTCATACAGGTGTACATGCCGACCGGGGAATACTCAGATGAAGACGTGGAAGCGGTGTATGAGGACATTAGTAGGGCCATACACGCTTTCAAGACCTATTTTACGGTGGTTTTGTGCTAATAATATTCCGCAGGAATCCTCCGAACACCATATTTCATGAACATCTTAGTGTTTTTTACGTGCCGGATAACCTCAAAACCTATATCTACGGCTTTTTTCTGCTCCTACTTGAGAATCGTAAAATTTTCTTACCTTACTATGATACATTTCCTAAAAACAATCCTTTTTTTGTAAAAAGTCCCTTGAACACGCAGGATTTGCACTGTTTTCATTATTTTTCTGTTTCACAAAATCGGCGCCATTTTGATCGTTTTGATTAGCAGCGCCGCGCGAGGTAAGAAAAAGAACTAAATACTTCGATTTGCCGCGTCATTTTGTAAACGGCGATTGAATTGTCTATCAAATATTAAGGCATATTATATACTGACAAGGCAATTCACAATTTGCCTTCGGCATATTCCAAAAGAGCGAGCGTTTGTAAACAGACGACTTCGTTTGTAAAACGCGGAATCATACAATTTGCCTGCGACATCTATACAGGGTTATAGTTAACTAACGCAAAACCTGCTAAAGACGACTTAGGTACATCATGACTAACAACGTTTTTCTATGACTTTTACCTAAACGCAATACATTATATTGCGTAGTAAGATTTTACATACATTAGCTTTTATGTGGATTTCTATCACAGACAATAAACCTATGTATGTCACGTTGACCGCACTTAGTGTCTTGTTCACACAAAACATACAATGCCGCGAAAGGAAGTAAAGTACTTAAAACATTTGCTTGCACCGGAATTCAAACCCACGCTGTACGAGCTTACATCGCACATTTAGGCGGCACGCGGCCTTATACATGTAGGTCACGTGTCAGCGGTTTTGTTGCTATAATTAGCATCAAAATTCTTATCATTTGGAAGATGCTATCGGCCAGCCAACGAGAAAGGACCCGTCACGCCCAACCAGCAAGATGTAACATTATCAAGAAGCAATAAACCAGTTTACAATGTGACGTGGTCTTGTATCTCCGCAACATCATCTGCCACCCATCAGCATCACATCTCTTCATGTACGGTGTTGGGCCTAACACCTTGCCTGCACCATACATAGTGGTCCTTCGAGCCGGATATTTTATTGAATTGAAAAAGGATGAAAATATTATCCAACGGTTGTTGACATTCACGATGTGATTGATTTTTCTCTGCCTCTGCTAGGACAGTGACTTCAGTGAGGCGCCACGTTTGTTTTGGGCGTCCGCGCTTACGCTTGCTCCATACGGATTCAAATCCAGAGCTCTTCGGGGAATATGGTCGTGAGCGGCGTAACGTGTGCCCGGTCCAACGTCACTTTCGCCGACGGATCTGGAAGTCTATCGGTTCTTCATAACATATCAGCATAAATACTTTTATAGCAATTAATAATAATGGCAGCGTTCTGACGTTTAGTGGGCAGGAGCAGCAAGGTGGCGGCGCGGCGGCAGCGTCGGTGGCGGCGGCGATGTCTTCAATAGAAGGCTTCTGCTAAGAAACGTCTGTACTAGTATTGCTGGACTGCTGGTAGTGAACTGAATGCCATCATAAAAATCGCCGTTTAATTTATAATTTTTCCCATTTTCCTGACCAATCACAGGGCTGGAAATTTGAGCACGGACCAAAACTTTTGCACAGGACACAAATCGCACATTTTTTTTACACACGGCACTATTTTCTCTCTTTCTACTTTAACTTATAGCTCCATCCCTGTCTTAGGCAAAGTTACGGTTTTTTAGGGGTGTTCTCATACTGAAAAATCAGTGTGATGTGTGATGACATTTAGTTTTGACAAATAACTTATTTTCTACTTATAAAGTAACTATTTCTACGTATTTTACATTTTGTTTCATTTAACAATATACTTAATTTACAAAGTTATATGCGAAAAACCATTTTGGATTTCATTATGGTATTGCTCACACCCTAATATATCTAACTCTTTCTTTTTCGCTTCTTTAACACTATTACATCTATTTAAGCAAAATAAGGCCAGTGGGTGTCATACGCAACTGCCTAACCTGTGGTTGTAGATATGGCTACAACTACAGGCTACGAGCCGCTCCTTACTCATTCCTGATTCATCCGAGTGAGTAGTATCCCAAATACTTTTATCCTGCTCCCCCAATCCAACAAATTCTTACCCCTCCCTCGCTTACAAACGGTTTCGATGGGCAGCAGTGTCGGAACCGATATAAGCCAAATAAACTGCGCTCATTAACCCGTCTGTCGTCAACTGTTTCCAGTTTGGTTAGGAAATTGCAGGCTTGAATCACCTGATTGTCTGATAATAAAAATGATTGCGTGCTTCGGAAGGCACGTTAAGCCGGTGGTCCCGGCTGCCATCTAATAGTCGTTAAAGGAACCACGTCAGAGGCCGAGAGGCGGCTCCGAAGAACTCTGACACCAGGGTGTGCATGGTCGATTCACCGTAACACCTACTCGAAATGATGATGATGACCAAACCGTCTGCCAAGCGTGGTGACTATAGTAAAACCCCCTAATGAAGGACAATATACCAGGCATTTTTTTTATGATATAGGACGGCAAACGAGCAAGCGGATCACCTGATGGTAGGTGATCACCGCTGCCCATGGTCAACTGCAACATCAGGGTGTGACAGGTGCGTTATCGGCCTTTCAAGGTTCTCTCACTCACCGAACGAAGCATAAAAGCTTCTACTCAGACGTCGATTTTCTGTAAGAGTGGTGACGTGAGACTGTAAGAGTGGTACTTCCCCAGACATGCTACTAGCAATTTTGTCGGTAGCGTGGCTCTACCACGACTTAATCGTCCAATCGACTAAATGATCCAGGTTGGAAGTTAAAACTGGTGTGGACTTTCGACGAATCCGACTCGACTGGGCAGCAACGTCCGGAAAGCTCCGTAGTGTCTTCTCGTCCTAAATACCTCAGTGCCTAAAATAGAAAGTATTCGAACAATGTGTGTTACAGTGATGACTTACGGGTCCTAAACGTGGTCCCTTACTATGGGCCTCATAAGAAAGCTCAAGGTCGCTCAAAGAGCTATGGAGAGGGCTATGTTCGGTGTTTCTCTGCGAGATCGAATCGGAAACAATAGGAGATCCGTAGAAGAACAAAAGTCACCGACATAGCTCAGCGGATTAGCTCTTTAATGTGGGCGCGGCACATAGCGCGTAGAACCGATGGCCGATGGACAAGTGTCGAATGGCCACTACGTACCAGCAAGCGCAGCGTTGGACAGCCACCGACCAGGTGGTTGGACGACCTAACCAAGGTTGCAGGAAGACGCCAGTGTCTTTATCATCATGCATCCACATGCAGGCCGCTTCCAATCGGTCGTATTGGGAAACCTTTGGGGCCTATGTTCAGCAGTACCCCTGGCCATACCCCTGGTGGTGCGGCGGGTATTTTAAAGTTAAACGGTACCACCGAGTGTAGTGACCGTAGTGATGTCTTGAGTGGATGATGATTAAGTGGTATATCTCTTTCAAAACCTTATAAGACAGAGATCTCAGTCTTATAAGGTTTTGTCGTGATGGTATTGCTTATTGATTTGCATTACAAATTAGTCTAAGAATTCCTGTTATCTAAAAATTCTATATTTATTTATAAAAATATCTTTACGAATTATCTCAACTCTAAGGCTCTATACAGACGGACCGCATTTCAACTGCGCAAATTGAAGTTTGAGTGCAGTTGATACGACTGCAATAGAACTGTAAACCGAACGTGCGGTCCGATGGCAGTTCAATTGCAATCGGTGTGCAGTCGTGTGAACTGCACACCGACTGCATTCAAACTGCATCCGAACTGCACCATACCCACCCGCCCGCACGCTCCACCCTCCCGCGCATTTGAATGCAGTCGGTGTGCAGTTAACACGACTGTAATCGGACTGTGCGTTTGGTTTGCAGTTCTATTGCAGTCGTGTCAACTGCATTCAAACTGCACTTGAACTGCAATTTGCGGTTAAAATGCGGTCCGTCTGTATAGAGTCTTAAAATTGTTTTATTTACAAAGTTTAGATACGTCGCTATATAACAACAATGCTTTCATTGGCAATCCCTGCATTTGTTTTTGTAACGCAATGAATTTGTATGCGATATCGCCAAAAAATACTACAAAGGCTCATTAGAATCTCCAGGTTCCCACCTAAGGGGTGTGGACAGATATAAATCACACCAAGTGGTTCCTGGGTGGTTAATGTGGCAGCTTGTGGGACAAAGGTTGCAGAACCGAAGGTTTATAGGACATAAAGGTTCTCGAAAGACGACAAAAGTACTAATACTGAGCGCAATGTTGTGTGCATACCCACTTAACCTACCTGATAACGAAAGGGTCGATGACAGTCGCAAAAATCGCTCTACGTCAGAATTCTTGGAGAGGTATACCCCTTCTTAGGTATACTTTATCTTCATGGATATACCTATGCGACTGTAACTTTGAAATAGAACCAAAGCTAAAAAAAGTAATACTTTAGCTTTAAGCCAAGTAGCACTACTAAGGGCGAGGCCACATAGCGTTGCGAGAGGTCGTATATCAAAAAAATATTTTGCGACGCGATCGAACGCCGCAACGTAGTGATGTGACCTCGCCCTAAGGCTCGGCCGATGTCGTTGGAATCCGCGACGAAACCCCTCGGTCGCGCGGTTAGGCTGGGCAAGTGAGGGCAGGTCGGACTCCGCCTAATTTGGCCGGACGAGCAATCAATAAGCCTGTGTCCGGCTTTATCCGGACACATGGTAACCCTAATCTTACCTATCAATAAACTGTATCCCAACCAATATCACATCCACTACCAATGAAGAATAAGATAGGTATAGTTACGGTATGGTGGAAGAGTGGTGGTAGCTCCACCGTGCCCACCATTCCGGTAATATGGCGTGGAGAGAGCAATCATGTGGTTTTAATGGGTGCGAGTCCCGCATAACTGTTCTGTACCCCCGTAGCAGATCAGTATTTATTAACGTATTTTCTAAATGTATAAAAAAAAGGTTTAGTTACTGTGGGTATCACAGATCCATGTGTGACGATCGAAGCTCGCTTGACAACCTATTAAAAACCCAAGTTTCATAGCAACTTGTTCGGCCGTCGATCGCGCCCTTTGCCTTCAAACGATGGCAGGCGAGCGGGGCTGCACCGCTATGAAGGGAAATTATCATTATTATTTTTTTGCAATTTTTTTAGGAAAGTAGCCTATCAGGCTAGTTTCCTAAAAAATATAATTAGTCCGTCCGTTATTTTTTCTTTTGTCGATTAAACAAAAAATTATAAAGATATAGCCTTTTGAAGTTCCGTGTGACGTCATAGTTTGCTACAATTTTTAGCAAACTTTGACGTCACGAGCCCCCACTCCTGAACTTAGACGCGCTTTATCTTTATTAATTATTGTTTATTTGACAAAGGAAAAAATACGTGTCCAATATTTTTGATTATCTAACTGACGGACTAATTGTTATGTTATTATTACGACCCAGGCAACTAGCCTTTTCCACTGGAGGCTCTAGTGTAGAGTGAGATGTAGATACATGACATTCAATAATACCTGGGAAATCAAGATTTAAACGAGACGATAATTTTACGTGATAACGGTGGAACAGAGCTATCTCTGTTCGGCTTGTAACGCGTCTATACGCGTTACAAGACGAATACATGCCGATTGTGCCTCTATCGTTTGTTCCGCGCTCTCGCTTGCTCTCGGAACGTGACACATTTTCGTGCGTGCAGCCGGAGTTCATCGATTAATAAGACGTTATCACGTAAAAAACGTATTATCCTAGCTATATTGCGATTGCCCCCAAAACCTTTCGAAACTCGACTCAACGGTGGCGGCATCTAGTGTGCATTGAACGGTAGTTCATTCAAATAATTCGTTGGATACAGTTGCTTGTGATTACGCAAGTCTAAAGTTTTAAATAATTAACAAACCTGTTTCCATTTTAAAATAAAAAGAATAAATATCTGACACATTTTGTCACTTTGATAAAATTATTTGTTTGGCTAAGTCGAAAATTACAAGTATTTGTATTAATTATAAGTAAAGGAATTTATTAACTATGTATTAGAAGTAAAAATGGCTTTTTCGGATTCGATTTTTTTGTTTGAAGTAGTGGTGGAGAAATTGACAAGTTTCATAAATTGCAAGACTTTCGTGATAAAAGGTCAGTTCGCCAATGTATTTTCTATCGAACTCAGAGATCCTAATGAAATTGTTGTCCCAGTGCCCAAAAAAAAGAAAATAAAATGTAAAACTGTGCGAGTTATAAAACCTGCTCCGAAGCAATATGAAAAACCCAAGCCTCAATGTGGACAGTCTATACTGCTAGCTAACAATGTAGAGAGTCTGAAAGCGGACATGAAGAACTTTCCCATTGAATTATCTCTATGGAATTCCATGGATCCTGAAAATAAACTGGGATCAGCACAAATTATTTGGAGTCAAAAATACATTGACTATTTAAATAAGCTCGACAGGAAAAAAACACCCAAACCAGTGTCAGTATCTGGAGAATATAACGTGTTTGATGAAGAAACCTCAAAACGCATGGCTATCATCAGTCTTAAAATTAAACTAAATCATATTAAAAATGGTATGGAGAGACCGATTACTTCAATACTAGACAATAACATGCAGAAATTTATCAGCACCGCATTTAAACCTGAATCAGAGCTTGTAAGTGATATTGGAGGTAATCAGAAACAAAACGACAAACTTGAAATCGGTATCATCAAAGCTAAGTTTCCAAGTGATAGAAGAAAAAAAGATAAAAGGCAAAGCCCGAATAGTAACAAAACTAGGAAATCTGCTAAACCAACCGCTTTACATGACAAAAATAAAAAACCTGCTCGGATAGAAAAAAATAAATCAAAGGAAAAAATTGTTTTACCCGGAATTAGTACAAGTCTGGTAAATATTCAAAAATTTGGGCCGGAGTACGAGAACGTACACAATCTTGCTTTAGTTAAGACTAAATCTTTTACTTCAACAAAATACGTGAACAATCTCAATCCATTGAATTACATATTTGGTGATCACAGTCAACCACGTGGAAATAAAGTGTACTATGTAGGATATTTTACTGTCCAAAATGATACTCCTCAATCCAAAGCGCCATCTGCTTCTCAAGGATCATCTACGACTTTGGGAGCTTCTGAGACTTTGAGTAAACGTTACAAACTACAGATATGTGACAGCGAATGCCCTGCAAAAAAAAATGCATCAGATTCAAAGACTTACTTGTCTGTAGATCTACCTGCAGATGCTGAGAACTTGATAGCTGTAAAAAAGTGTGATGCCGTCGAGTGTAACGCTAAGAAACATAGAGAACCACCACCTAGAGCAGACGATCGCATTCTAATAAGACTAGCGCAACCACAATTTACTCAGAAAATAGAAGAGGTAGTAGGCGGCGTAGATGCCAAGCTGCAATTCGGTGGAGATCCTTGTTATTGTTCTTGCGAGTGTAGATTTGGGTTTACCAAGAAAACAACATATTGCAATGTTTGTGGAGGATATGAAGTAGTTGGCGACGAAGTCGTTGGAAAAGACGGTCAATTACCTTTTCCTTGTCCTATATTTCACAAGTTGGTCGACAAAAGTAAAGGAAAAACGTTGAGTACCTCTGGAAGTGACAGCAAGCGAACTTTGAAGGCCGGTTCCAAAACAGATAAAACAGATAAAGCAGATAAAACAGATAGATCAGATAGAACAGATAAAATAGATAAAACCTCGTCCAAGGATAAAACAGATAAAACCGCAGAACCCGAAAAAGCTACCAAAAAAGGAAAACAAAAAAAGAAGGATGACAGATTTAAGTTTAATTATGGTTACGAAGGTATACGTATGTATAAATAAAATACCTTTTTTTTTACTTTTTGTTTATTACTATACCTACTTTTTCTTGTATTTATAGAAAATAAATTATAAATTCCGTTTCAGCTCCTCATATTGGGCATAGCCATTGTCATATGCCATGTACTGGGACGTTAGGTGCCGTACCTAAAAAAATGGGCTGGCTTTGGACAGCTGAAGATATACCTGGAATGAAGGTAAATGCAATAAAAACAGCCCGTTGTAGAATTCATAATTTAGCACCCTTAAATACATTTCATTTCTTTTTTTTTTCTTTTTGTAGTTTCGACCATCATGGAAGCCTGGTGCAACTAATAAACACGTAGTAAGATTACTTAGAATGGCTAAAAACCCTGGCGAAGTATTAACTAAAAAGAGAAGAAGAGATCAAAAGCCAAAGAAAGCTTTAGTAAGACCTTTACTTGTTGTGCATAAAAAAGATGGCGAATATACGGTGACGATGGAGACAATGAAGGCATATGCTAAACCTCGGGCTATTAACCAACCCCCATACGAAGACAAACCTCTCGTGACTTATACTATAGGGCGAACAGAGGCGGAGAACCATGACAGACAGAAAAAGAAGGAGCGAGAGCAAAGGCGGTTGGAAAGAATGCAACGCAACTTTATTCAAAGCGCATTTAGAGACATGTGTCATGAAATCTGCCTGAAAACATACCAACAGGCACTCGGAATACTCCCCACTACCGAGAGCCCAGACTGCCCGTGTTTCCCGGCTCACCCAGACGCTAGTCAAGCAAATCTAGATGTTTCTTGTTCGTGTTCTGAAGATCAGTCGATGATGAGCTCTGACACTGATTCAGATGAATGGATTGTGGAGTTTACACCACCACATGCTAAATTTGATCCCAAATTTAAAACAAAAAAGGTCATCAAAGCAGATAATGGATCTCAATATACTTATTTAGATTACAGAGTTAAACTTATGGATCGATACGGTAATCCCGTACCTAGGTTTTTCAAAGGACAAGATGGGAAACAACACTGCAGTGACTTGGGAGGTTTTTGGAGCCCGGAAAAGAAGTGGTTGGAAATAAATGTCGATGGATATGTAGCACCTGATGGCCGATGGGCTCCGAATACATTCTTCGGACCAAATGGAGAATTAGTGGAAGCTGATATAGGGAAATTCCAAACATCCAACGGCAAATGGTACGTTGTGGGAATAGATGGTTACGTCGATGGCCAGAACAAGTGGCGAGCTTATCCGAGACCGCGACAGGCGCCGCAGACTAATAAAAAGAAGAGTCCCACGAAGGAGAAAGGTGCAGGAGGCGATAAGAAAGGGAAGCCTATATCCAGCAAACCGTCTCAGGGTACTTTCAGTTGCTTCGGCGACGTTTCGCCGAAACTATTGTCCGAGATGGGTATTATGGGACATGGAGTGGACAAAAAACTATTGTTATCGGCTTTAAAAGATTTGATAGCGCGCGGCGAGAATGTGAAGATACCACAGCCGAAACTAGTGCCTCGAGCACCAATGTCGAAAAAAGGCAAAAGGATTCAAATACGTACGCCTTATGCTTACGACGCTCGAAATACAAAATGTCAACACGCTGCGCCTTCGCCTAAGGGTATTTTGGCTGTTAATCCTAGGGGCAATAAAATTTATTTCCGGTTGAAAGATCACAAAAATCTCAGGCCGAAGCAGAGGCTGGCGGATTTAAGTGATCGTGGAATAAGTCTTAGTTCTTTCCATCTACCCTGTTTCCATTCTTTTATCAACAGTGAAATGATGAAAAAGCAGCAACAGGAGAGATTGTTAGCAATGAACGCTCAAAGAGAGGCTGGCACCCAAGCCCATGCACATTGGGGAAACACCCAGGTTTAGTCGTTTACGTTAGGCATCTTACGTCCAGTGCCGTCTGATCGAGGGATCAATGAGCTTTGGAATAGGAATTTGTGGCTTTAATGATAACGTAACTTAAGTGAAAATTGTTTTATTTTGGTATTGTGCTAAGTAAATTTTGTAACGTAACGTAACTGTAAGTTGTTTAAAATAAATATTTGAAATATTCTTCCGCAGTCTCATTTGTTTTTATATTTCTCAATTCGTTTTTAAGCTCACATCGACTTAATGAGATAGATTGCAGTTCAATGGACATACAATTTTATATTACAAATTAAAATGTTATTATTTAATGCAGTGATATCATAATCGATGAGTATTTTTGTTTTCGTTTTATTTATATATTTTTTTGAAGATAATATATAAGTAAAGCACAGAAGTAAATAAACTTTATTTCTTTTAATTCAGGTTGCACAAGGTTGGAGACCCGGAGCCGTTTCCAAAGGCCTACTTCGGCAGCTGAAATCAGCAAAGCTGCAGAAATCCTCCACCACATGTCAGAAAAAATTAAAAAAGACTAAGAAACCAATGGACAATGTGAAGCCTGGCCTCGTCGTCAGCAAGGTGAACGGAGAATACCGCGTCGAGATGCAAGTTATCCCAGAAAGTCCTGAGGGGAATGAGAACCAGAACTATTCTCCACTGATTTACAAAATAGTCCGCCCGAATAATGAGGAAAGATTGATGAAAAGGGAGAGGAAGACGCAGCGATTGGTAAAAGAAGTCGTGGGTAATTGGCCTGATCCCTTCCATCCTGAGTACTGCGAGAGGACTTGCCTCAGGGCTTTCAACCAGGCAGTTGGTTTGGCATCCTACGATCCCGAGAACCCAGGCTGCACGTGTCCAGATCTAAAGGAGGAGAAAGAAGAATGCTCTTGCTGTGACGAAGATGATGACCTCAGTTCCGACTGCAGCTCTTTGGATGTTAATTGGGAAATACATTTTACTCCGCCCAATCTACGCAAAGTATACGGTGTCGAGGTCTGATGTTACTGTACTACAAAACAATTATTTTCCAATATTTGTATGAACAATGGCGTAATATTATTTAAACTGAAATCAGTCTTATAAGTTTTTGGACATGGTTCGATTATGTTTTGACGGTGATATATGGAGTTATTGAAATAAATATTTTTTTTTTTAACTAGTTTTATTTCTGCTCTTGATCAATATGTTATTCAGCATATCCCAAATGACGAGGGACAGTGTAGTGTGGGGCGCTATCCTGAGGTACAGGGGGCCTAGCCCCTTGTATAGCCCGTGTAGTCCCTCAGTCCGGTAGATCTTGGTGAGGCAGTCCACGATGCCGGTGTAGAGTAACCCGCCGGATGCAGGACCTGCAATTTTTTTTTAGTTACTCGAATCTGTGAGTTTCTTTTCCAAGTACTACTACTTTGGCTACTTACTACGATAGCAAAGAGTGAAGAACAAGAATAATGGAAATTAAAAAATGTAAATAAAATATCAAAACTTAGTAATTTAGTGACGTTTAGGTATTAAACTCAAAAACAACTGATTCGGATTTTGATTGAACTCATCCCTATGTTGAACTATACTTAGTCTACCTAAAAATTTTTGGCAGATTTAGTTTCTGAAATGTGCGCGGGAGAAACTACAAACATGATACGAGCGCACCTATGGCACACATGTTTAAAAGCTTGTATAAAGTAACCTCAGAACAAAAGTAACATATTGCCAAAATGTTCCGAGCCAAAAACTGACAATACTACATAGGTCAAATTGACAACTCCTTTTTTGAAGTTGGTTATAAAGACTTACACAAAAGCTTCTTCTTTTCAAGTCAAAATGGTTATTTAGGCTTTCTTTTGCTACAAATGATGCTAAAAAAGCTTTTGTTTAAAATAATGACCATAAGATATGCAAGGTCCATTTAAATCTCAGAACAATAACTAAAGCATAGAAGTAGGGTATTAATAAGAACTGTTGACACGTTGGATGCACTCTTTCGTCTTATATACTAAACACTGTGCTAAAAAGAGTCAGACTTATCACTACAGCTTCCAAATTCACAGGGTTGTACCGGGTTTAGCTATACATTTTATATATTGTACAATATGTCATTCTTGCATAGTGTGTGGCATTTTATCGAACTAAACATATTTGTTATCGATAATGGTTTTAAAATAAATATTTGTCGTTTTACGTACATAGTGCCTTTGTTTTACTTTTATACAACTAAGTTGGCGAACAAGCATTATACCAACCGATTTGGAAGATAATTTACTTTTCTCATAATAATAAAAAAATATATACGGACAAATCACACAGATTGAACTAGCCCCAAAGTAAGCTCGAGACTTGTGCTATGGGATACCTACTTAACGATGTGAAACTATCATCATCATCATCATCTCAGCCGCAAGAAGTCCACTGCTGGACATAGGCCTCCCCCAAGGATTTCCAATACGACTATATGTGAAACTATATTTTATTACAAATACATATAAACATCTAAGACCCAGGCCAATCTGAAAAAAGGTCAGTTTTCATTATGACCTAACCGGGGATCGAACCCAGAACCTACAGGTTGGCGTGTTAACCATTCGGCCACAGAGGTCGTCATTAAAGAATTAGCAATAATTGCTTTTATATTTTTAGGGTTCCGTACCTAAAGGGTAAAAACGGGAGAGGGGAGTTTAAATGGAAAGGATTAAGTTATTCAAAACACTATGTATATAAATTAAATTAAATAGTATCATTTTTGTCAAAAACGTTCTAATTTTTTCCTTAGGTTCCGCTACATTTTTTTTAAAGTGAAATAATGTTACACCCTCATTCTATTCTATCGTTGTCAATCACTGCTTTGATTTATGCAGTCAGTTTAACTCTTTTTTGGAGAATAATTTAAAATAGTAATATGCTCTAATGACAAACAGTTGCCTTGTGCACCATCTTTAAATTGAGCATGTACCAATAACTTTTTATAAGCTGACTGGTACATCCGCGCCGATCGATTATTATTGAATCCACATAAAGAAAAATAGCTCGATATGATCCTGATTTAATTTGTAGGTACATAAACAGTGCAGAGGACTACTTTGATCTACAACGCAAGTTGAATAAATACGTTTTAATGAATTTATACAAGTAATAAATCCCAGAAAACCAGTTTTTCTGTTTGAGTTTACAACATTGGGGCCATCTGTAAACTTTAGATTCTTTATGTAAGTGTCAACGAAGTCAAAAAGCGCCTCCGTTTCAGGAAAGTTAAATACAGCAGTAGCCTTCTGACTTTCCTGCCTTTTATTTTACAAGTGCGTTCTTGAAATTGCATCCAGCCACTTTTTCCTTAAAGCAACATCCTCAGGAATTCTGAAATAAATATATAGCAAGTAAAAGCATTAATATAAGTTACAAGACATGTTTTATATAAACTAGGTATTGAATTATATAGCTGAAACTCTGTATTTATTAACTCAAATGAGTATATCAGTAAGTACCTAGTAGACTTCAAATATAGATTAAACGTACCCATAATGCTAATATATAAAGTGGGTTGCAGAATAGAGTATAGGAAAGGAAAACTTCATTTTTTCCTACGAATGTCGTTCAAGGCGACTAAAGGATATATGTAGTCAACATCAATACACATGTGAATAGGCCAAGCCACTGAGTCAAAAATTCACTATTTTCATTTTAATAGTGTTTTTTTAACCTAACGCAGTAAACAATAAACACCTAAGGAAAAATATCCCGAAATTCCCAGCGGCAAAGGCTTATTATAAAATCTTAATTACTGTGAAATTCCACATACATCGATACTTTACACTAGCAGTTGGGACATCACTATCACACAATGTAAACATACAGAATAACTTTCTTAAACGGTTGTACTTTAACATTTCGTCACATTTATAGCAAAAATAATGAAATCTTACATTATTAATATCATAAAATTACTGCGAAAAACATTTACAATAACTTTACTTATGAAAAACATCTTACCGATGGAATGTCAAAATCTCACGTTCATTTTCTTTCTCGGAAGCGTATGAACTGCAACCAGGAACATAACAGGTAATTTTTCACTTCACTTGCAATGATTAAAATATGTAAATTTGATCGAAACAGATTTTTAAATCGTCCAAAATAATGTTCGAACATAGAGAGTCACAACTACTTCGGACACGACGCCATGTAAACATTATACGCCAAATTTATGACAGCTACTTTATCCTTCTGCAAACATAGACTGTGACTTACTTTTTTATTTGTTTGTAGTATATTGGGACTTTGGGACCTACAAGTACATAGCCACGGTACAACCTTACAAAATAAGAAAGTGATGGAACTATGTTCGACTCTTTTTATCACAGTGTTTACGTACGTAAGACGAAAGAGTGCATCCAACGTGTAAATAGTTCTTATTATTACCTTCCTTCTATGGAGCTTCTATGCTTTAGTTATTGTTCTGAGATTTAAATAAAGCACAATTTTTTTAGAGGGTTGGGTCTTAAAGGTCAAAGAAATGCTTTAGTATCAAATTTTTAAAAATCGACACGCAATTTTTTTTATTATTTAAAATATTTTTTTTTATTAAAATCGAGTCAGCTGTTTTGATTGTCACCGTTAGTGATAGTGGTTATATACTCTTTGGTTAGTGACTTATTAGCCTTATTAGATAATTTAGTGAAAGTGAGTGTTTTTTGTTTTGTTCGTCTGTTTTTCTAAATGCTCAGGTCCTGATATCTCGAAAACTAGGGTGTTGATTTTTTTTATTTTGCTTCTAAATCATTTTTTTAGCTTATGGGTGTCAGCCTTTAAAATATGACCTTATATATCCAATCTTCATAATACTGACGCATGCATTTTGCCAAAGATATGCGCATGCATATTTTGCAATTTCTAAAAAGTCTTTTAACATTAGCTACGCAAAGCAATGTATCTAAACAATTTAAAAAAAAGAATTCTTTAAATAATTAGCATAGCTTATTCGCTTGTATTTGCTTTCCAGAGGTAAGCTATAACAGATTTAAGTAGCATTTACGTGAAAAAGTAACCAACATTCATACTTGATATTGACTTATAATTATTATCTTATCTGATTAAACACTGGATAGGTTTCACGTACAGTCAGCCAAGGAGATATCTGACCCCCCTACAACAGCGCCATTTTTTGCAAACTAAAGAACCATCCGTGATTTAAACCCAAAAATAAAAATATACAAGTGTAATATCCTTTGCGACTAGTGCCATCTATTGAATTGTGAATGAACAAATAAGGTTAATATGCAGAAATCTGATACCCTTGACGACTAATGCCATCTATTCGATTTTTGATAAATAAAACAAGCCCTAGCATACGATACGCTTATTTCAAAGATATTTCAATAGTTAGATGTGGCGCAAGTGGTAGGCACTACGGTTTATTAATTAGTGTGTTTATAAGGGGAACAGGTTCAAATCCTTCAAAGCCTTTTATTTTTTACAAATATCACCAACTTCGTATTGTGATGTTGGTGTAATTTTGGTTGTTTTAATGTTACCAAGCTAATTACTGTTAATAAAAAGCATTTTAAATGTTTAGTTACTTTATTACATCAAAAAAAATTAACAGTGAAATAAATACCTGCCTACTTAATTCAAACTATGATTAATCTTCTGTAGAGAGAACCAACATGTTACTTAATAAGTAACAATTTACATCTCTCAACTTTTTTTTAATCATAGTTTTATATTTTTTTAATAACTGTAATGTGTAGGGTCAAATAGTGCTATGTTAATAACTTTGCTTCGATAATAGTATAAGAATCAATATGTAAACCTATGGCATTAAATGGATTTTAATATGGGAGAGGGTGACCCCCATTTTGAAGCTCTTGTTCAAGTCTATTTGTCATTTCACTTACCATTACGTTAGATCAGATCACATATCACTTATGCGCATATTTATTAATTAAGTATAACCTCTTTGTCTAAATTGATTTAAGTTCAAACTTCACTCGTGTCTCGTGTCCCAGTTAAGCACTATTTGACCCTACAATCTGGGATTTTAATTGGTCACTCAATAACAGTTAGATCACAGAACAATTGTCTTAAATAAAATATATTCTACATTGCACACTGTTGGAATCACCACATCTCATAAAATTTCCAAGTATTTCTTCTTTATTCATCCGACCGCCGAATTCTACCAGCTCCCCTGGGCCCATTGAAGACATCTGTCCCCAATAACCTGCAAAACAATAATACGATCAGTTACCTAATAATCTACACTGCGTTATACACTAGGTATAAAATATTATTATTATTTTACTTAACTATTTAATGAATATTTTTACCTAATGTTATCCTGCCACTCAAAGGAAAATTATTTTGATGGACATACGCTGGCCATGTCTTCTCCGCAATATTTTTCTGCCATCATCATCAGACTTTAAACTTTTTTCATCAGAATAAAAAAACTATCACGTTCTTGTTGAATGTTTCCTCACTGTGTTATGTTACGCCAGTTGATCGAGTCTTCTTATATCTCCGAATCCACAAACGGACGGTGTTTCTCTGTAAGAGATATATTTATCTTAGACATTTATCACAAACCCTATGTTTTACGGAACAAAAAAATAGTGTGAAAATTAAGTAAGTATATTAAATACTTATAATTTCTACTTACCGCGATACCTAACTCTCTAGATATAGATACTTTAAATACTGTGGTTGTCTTCACAATACAATATTAGCTTTCACAAAATCTGCTATATGGGATGAAACGGGATGCCTAATAACTAGTGGGGTTTTGGATCACTACACAGTAATCGTAGTATCTTGAATGTAATTGTGACGCGAGTGAACAATATTTTTGATTAGTTGGTATCAGGTATAAATAAATCTGATAGATTACCCTCAATTTATTTGTTAAAGCAATGCGTTGCAGTTGGTGACAATGATGTCATAGCAGTAGAAATACATAGCCAATTTCGCCCTAGATGTCATATCGTCGGTTGGCGTATTGAGATGAGCGCTAGCTTCTCAAGTAGTAGGTCCATGGTTCGAATCGAACTTCACGTAGGATTGTTTTTGATTCTTTCTTGTTCTTACCATTGATGATTACTTGAATTATTAGCTGAGATAATTAGAAATACAAAATTTGCAACTGAGCAGGTTATCAGAAACAAGTTTATACTAGCAGTTGTCTGTCTACTTGCCAAAAATCACGGTAGGTGGCGCTTCACAGCAAAGTGTGAATTTACGTTTTAAAAGTCAGGGGGTCAGGTATCTGCTTGGCCGACTGTACATACACGATGAAATTTTGATCGTCCTCGACCCTTAAAGGGGTGATTCAGCCCGTCGATATGAACAACTTTTCCTATGAGACCAATGCTGGGAACTCAAAAATAAATGGTCAGTTCCATACAAAAAATTTCGCCCGCCCGGTCGATTTGTATGGGAACGTCAAAAAAAATGTTGAGTTCCCAGCATTGGTCCCAATGGAAAAGTTGTTTATACTAACGGACTGAATCATCCCTTTCCATCTCCCAAAATCCCACCGTGTATAACAAAGTGAAGACAACTTTGTTTGACCTAGAAGACTCTATCTCTTTCCGTACAGAGAAAGATAGTTCCCGTCTCTTTCAAACGGTACGCAAAGAGATAGGGGAGCATACGATTTGCTTTCAAGGTCAAAGATGTTGTCTTCTCTAAGTATAGAGAGTACGTTACAAACAGTTTATTTTATCTCTATAGACAGAAGTTAAGACATAAAGATATGACGACATAAGCAAAGATGAGGCAAGCCAAGGTTGATAGAGATAGGAAAAACATAAAATAATTAGGACTGCTTCAAACTCACATGCTATTTACTTATTATTATAGCACTTCACTGTGTTATAATAGCTCTTAACTGGAAAAAACTTGGCAGTTTTCTTAGTGCTGACTGCTTATTAGTAAGCATTAAATATAATTTTATATAAAAGGCGAAAACGCATAGGCATTTACCAAAATAGTAAGTAGTTAAATTAAAATAGCATTTTGCACCACCCAACCTCTATAGTTATTATACTTTTGGCTCGCAACATGATAATTGACGCATTGATAAAATTTGTGTTCTTTGAAAAATCAGCCAAGTGCTAGTCGGACTCGCGTACGAAAGGTTTCGTACCATTATCTATAATAAGTTTAAAATAAATAAAATTATTCTGATTATATGATGTAAGTAAAAATTTGTTTTTCGCAATTTTTTCATTATCTGTGCTATAAGACGTTTCTTCGTACCAAATTTCAATATTCTGAGTTCACGGGAATTTTGACCTGTAGGTTTTGATTCCCTTACGAAAGTCGAAAATATCGAATATTTGCGTCATAAACGACTGTATCTTGTAATTGCGTTGGCTTAGAACTTTGATTTTTTCACGTATCTAAAGGACAGTAGATCTTAGTACTTGATTTGAATTTCAGCTTGATACCTCCACATCATCATCATCATCATCAGGTCTTTTAAGTCTCCACTGCAGGAGCATGACCTTCTCTGTACTACCGGAGCCATAATTGGCCAGAGCAGACAGAGTATTTGGCCTACATTCTCTATACCTCCACATGTTCCTGAGAAAAAGGACTCGCTCTTGACAGAAACACAGACGGATAACAAAGTGATCCTATAAGGGTACCGTTTTTTCCTTTTGAGGCACGGATCCCTAAAAAATAAGCATAATAGGCATTATAGTCTACCAATACGAACCTACTCATGATTCCTTTCATGTAAATGTATAAAGACCGTTTTTCGACTCTGTAGATCAAAATTATCAAGCTTATAAAAGGTTCAACATTAGGATAACAAGGCAGCATGAAATATTGGTTAATAGTCCTCAAGGTATATATATATTTTTAAGAAACCCCCACCAAACGCAGCCAGGCCCGATTGTCATGCAGTTGTATAGCGGCATACCCTGGTTGTAAAGCCGTGTATTGATTAGGTCCAGCGGGGATTCGATAACCACGACGATGACGCCGCACACTACGCTCGACACACAAGCTAACACTACGGGCGACTGCTGGAAGTACCCGCGAGCCAGCAGGCTCTGTTTCACTCTGGAATGAAGAGGTGTGGGTCAAGCAGAGGACCCGTTTTTATAAGCCGATTGATCCAGCAAGTCGATGTATTAGAATTTTCCATTGATTCCATGCAAATATTGGCTTCCAACGTAAATGGGAACATACGAACTATGCTACTCGCAAATATCAAAGAAATCGGTTACAAACAAAAAATAAACAAACAAGCAAATATACAGGTGACGCCTTCAATCAAATATAATGGTAGATACAGTCTCATACAAAATGAGGCCTAAATAATGTCCCCGAGCCATAACTTACTTATAAACAACAACAAAAACGGTACATACCATAGGTACATACTGAAAGTATGACCACGGTTATCGTATGACACTCCATCTTTCTGTTTCACTTTGACGCGTATTTTTTGCATCTTTCGACTGACCTTCGTCATCGCGAGACGTATGAGTGCAAGCGCGGTTTATTGAAACAGTGGACAAAACAGCTCCGAAACTTGATTAGTGCGTTGATTTGCCGGTGCCACTTTTCTAGCGCGAATCGTGAGTCTACCATTATATTTGATCGAAGGGTGAAGCTAATGACAAAACGTGTAAAAATTGAGATTAACTGACTACTTAGCTGATGAGCAACACACATAAGACATTATACATTTGCGTGGAACAAATGGAATAATCTGATCTTCGAAATTTTAAGATGTTCTACTATCTAACTGGCGTTATGAAACAGGTCGCCTGCGTGACGTCAAAAGTCCTACCCTGGTTGTACAGGCGGACGGTGGCGACGTCGAAGGGGCAGATGATGACCGCCACGACGACGCCGCTAATTGCGCTCGCGCCGAAAGCCAGCGCGAACGGCGACTTCCCGACAAACCCGCGCGACCACAGCGCTTCTTTTGCGCTGCGGAATTTGTACAAAGTTATACGGTGTTGTAACTAATTCTAATTAACATTGTAACAGGTAGGTAACAGCGGCCAAATTACTGGACTGTAGGATTTTTTTAGTTTTAGGACGGAAAACAAACGAGTCACCTGATTGTAAGACATGGAGGAGGGGGAGGATGGGTTTCCAGCTCTCTCACTCACCGTACGAAGCATAGAAGCGGTAAAGCTTCTACTTAAACGACGATTTTCTGTGAGAGTGTGGTACTTCCCCTGACGAGCCGGTCCATATGCTTACAAACACGCTAAACGTGGTCTTTGAGTTTTATTCGTTAGGGGCTTGGACGTGATAATATGAATGTATGTTATCACGTACATCATATAAAATGCCTCTAGTTGCCACTATTCTCACATTTGTTTGAAGTCTGTAAAGAGAGATAAATGCGTCACAAGCGGAACGCTTAGGTCGATCGTGACTCTTTATCGCTTTCGCTTGCACACCGAACGTGACACTTTTTCGTACGTGCAGCCGGCGTTGATCGATTTAAAAGACGCTATCACGTCAAAACCTGAACTAACGTAGAGCAACTTACAATGAGAATGTAGTGAGCTGAGCCGCGCTGCCGACACCCAATCTGGTGCACGTCGCACTGACGCCGGCGAAAAAGCCGCGCAAGCCTTCATTCTTGTAGATCTTTCGACACCCGTCCCACAACCCTGGAATCAGAAAACAAACAATTGAGAGTAGCGAGCTTGACTTCCGGTACCAGGTCGGCCGTTTTACCGATTTTCCCCCATGACGTCCGTCAACACCGGTGCCTGGGGGTGGGGCGCGCGACGCGGCGCCATTGCTCCAAGCCTCATTGGCGTTTTGATTGCCGTAGCAGTCGGTTGTATTCCATAATTTTGCAGTGGAAGTAGGTGCTGGCATTTGAGGGAGTTTGGGGAAGTACATGGGGGGAGGAAATCGGGGAAGGATGGACCTCCAGCTCTCTCACTAATCGAACGAAGCATAAAAGCGGTAAAGCTTCTACTCAGATGTCGATTTTCTGTGATACTTCCCCGAACGAGCCGGCCTATTCATAATCATTCATTCATTCAAGCTAGCAAAGATAAATTTTGCCGGTAGCGTGGCTCTACCACAACTGAAAACTGTTTGATTTAGGTGTGAATCTTAGTTTGTTTTAGGCATATTGTGAACTGCCTTCGTGGTCTAGTGATTAAGGCGTTTGCTTGTAGACCCGGAGATCGTGGGTTCGATTCCCACGGGAAGCATACTTTATTTAGTTGTTTCCAGTTTGGTTAGGACATTGCAGGCTTGAAACACCAAATTTTCTGATAATGAAGATGTTTCCGTGCTTCGGAAGGGACATTAAGCCGGTGGTCCCGGCTGGCAACTGGTAGTCATTAAAGGAACCATGTCAGAGGCCGAGAGGCGGTTCCGAAGAACTCTGACAACAGGGTGTGCATGGTCGATTACCCGTGACACTTACTCGAAATGATGATAATTGAGAATCTTTGTTGTACCATATTACAAAGATTCAAGTTGTAATATGATAATTACTACTTAAAGTACCTTTATACCTATGCTGTCTCCCCACAGCTATGCTCGGGTGCGCCGCAGACTGTATCCTGGTCTTCAGAACTGACGCCGGGTTGCAAGTCACCCCGCCCATCATACCGCTCACGCTTGACCAAAACACGGCCTTTCCCAAATTGACATCCCCGTCTTTGGTCTTCGTCCAGCCTTGGACTTCTGCTATATGATATGTACCTAACCTGTAGAAGAAATGTATTTACTTGAAACGCCATAATTCCCAACTTCAGTTGTGCATGGGCGACGGTGACCACTTTCCATCAGGTGGCTCGTCTGCTCGGTTGTCGTCAAATATACATAAAAAGGTAAGAAGTCTACAGCTGGACATAGGCCATTCTAAGGATAATTCAAAAATGAATGGTAGGAATTTGCCTGCATGGAACATGTTTTAAGAAATTATCTACTTATTTTGTATCAACACATAAGTTATAGAATTAATTGTCAATGAAGTCTTTTAACCCACGTAACCTATAAGTATCTCCACTGTTATAAAAGATACTGTGTTTAAAATTTGTAACTCAATATATTTTTTGTAATAGATTACTTTAAACATTTGTTCTTCAATCATTAATTCAATAGGCGGAGACTTGTCATAAGTGGATAGGGATTATTTCATGTTTTATTGTTACTGTAAGGCTCTCAAAAAATAAATTGACTGATTAAAAAGATCCATAAAAATGCTGGACATAGGATAATAACTATTAATGATGGTACATAGAGTCTACCGCGACTAATTCCGAGACCGGTGTGGTGACCTCTCAGAATAAGGACTTCCTTGTTGTGAGGGTCACCTTTGACGTTTCACTACCACCGCAGTTTTTCAGTCCAAAGAGTATAGATGTCTTTAATTACAACACTTTCTTTCTTGCATTTAGCTTCAGCCAGTGTAAGTAGTGGCAAAAACATGGCAGCTGCAATATTGGTGAAATATCACACGCATCTCAAACTAAACGCCTACTAAAGTACTATATCATCAATAATAGTGTTTATAAATCACATAAAAATATTAAAAAAAAAAATACACCAACTCTACCTTACTATATTTTATAACAAATACATATATAGATAAACATATATGTACTTATTTGTTATAAAATACAGTATCGTGGTGGTATTCACCTAACTGAATTCAAAGTAAATCCTAGCAGCATAGCCGGCGCAAGCCCCTTCTGCAGAGCCATGGCGCCATCAGACTTAGCTATGACGAACAGCGCGTGTAAGATTCCTCTGTATCTCGCCGTCTGTTCAGACTTCGCTCGGAGCTCCCCCTGCAGCTGCAGACGGGTTTTCACCACGTCCATGGGGTTGGTGAAGATGGTCGCCCCCGCGCCGGCTAACCCGCCGATTACGAAGTCCATGTTGCTTTACTTATCTAAGAAATAACATCAGTATAAGTTTAGCCGAGTGGTTTCCGGCAGAGTAGAATAGGACCACTCCAAGTCTTCCCATGGATGTCGTAAGAGTCGACTTAGGAAATACAAGCTAACCAATGCTCATAAACATCAATGAGACCTCTAGAACCCGTGTGGCCAGCAAGGAGAGTGTAGGCCAAATCCTCTGTCTGCTCTGGCCAAGTATGGGTCCGGTAGTACAGAGACGGTCATGCTCCTGTTGTGGAGACTATATAAAAAGACCTGATGATGATGATGATGATGATGAAATAGTTTAACTTAAAGTCAATGATATGTGTAGGAAGAATCAGCTTGGAGCAACGCACTGTGATGGGCAGTGCCGGCATCAGCATTACTGGCGCCCTGGGCGAGATTTCTACGAGCACCCCCTCTTTTTGGGGAGAGGGGGATGTAATGCGATTGAATCACACTGCCCGGCGTCCTCTGCCCTTGCTTGGGTGTTTGTTTTTCGTGTGTAAATGGCCAACACTGGTGTCAGATTTTTAAAGCTGCCTAAAGTCATCTGACATAGCTTAACTACTGCCATCAATAATGACAGCCGGGACCTTTCTGCCGCATCGGCCTAACGGCTTAACGTGCCTTCCTTGCTTGGTGGGGGCGCCCCTTCCGTATCCAGCGCCCTGGGCGGTCGCCCAAGCGCGCCCTACCCTAACACTGCTACTGGTGATGGGTCCTTATCTGACGTGTGCCCCTTGGTAGTTACCTACTTTGCCTTGATACTCCGGCCTTGATGGAGCACCATCTTTGACGTCAGCGTTTGGTAACATGATGATGAAGCTAGCGACATAAAGAGGCTATACGAAAATCAATGACACCACTACACTACTGAGTGAGAAAAAACGATGTTTAACCCACAGCCTAAACTCTTATTACTGGCCAACCTCTTAGTTTCTTTGGAAACGTCTGCCGAAATCGAGACTTTTTTTATATGGTATATGACGGCAAACGAGCAAGCGAGTCACCTGATGGTAAGCGACCTGCGCTGCCCATGGACAACTGCAACACCAGGGTGTAACAGGAGCGTTGCCGGCCTTTCAAGGAGTTGGAGAAAGGACATGGGGGGAGGAAATGGGGGAAGGATGGGCCTCTACATTCGATCGAATTCTACGTTCTTGACCAAAAACGCGCTTCCCCATATCAAGAGCCTTATTTTTTTTTGGGGCTCCGGCTTTCTCACTCACCGAACGAAGCATAGAAGCGGTAAAGCTTCTACTCAAACGTCGATTTTCTGTGAGAGTGTGGTACTTCCCCGGACGAGCCGGCCTATTCATGCTACTAGCAAAAATTATTTTTGCCGGTAGCGTGGCTCCACCACAAAAAACAAAATACCACAAAAAAAACCCTTGCAAACGTTTGCCGAAATCGAGGTCTATTTAAATGGTATATAGTGTATAGCTATGTAAGCTAAGTTAATACCACACAAGCCCAGCTGGTTAGATAATAATTGAATGGCAGTCTCGTGTTATTAACTTATCACAATGTCGCGTGACCTGGAGCATGTTTCGTGGTGCATAATGCACTATTCGCTATGGTGCATTACTTTAAACAAGTTTTACCATGAGATATTAAAAATACACTGCACTGCCAAAAACATAGCCTATGGCCCTCGAGTTGACCTACGGATTCTTACAATCCCCCATCCACATCTTATGCGACATACATGGTGAAATTTTAATCGTACTGGACCCTTAAAGGGATGGTTTAGCCCGTTGATATAAACAACTTTTCCTATGGGACCAATGCTGGGAACTGGGAACATATTAATTGACCGGGCGGCCGAAATTTTTTGTACGGAACTGCCTATTTTTTTTTTGAGTTCCCAACATTGGTCCCATAGAATAAGTTGTCCATATTGTTGGGCTGAATCACCCCTTTAAGGGTCCAGAACGATCAAAATTTCACCGTGTATAAAAGACATACATGAACCATGAAAATAATACACTTTTTTTAAACTCTCCAAGAGGAGACAATGAGACACATTATGTGTCTTTGTGACTCATTGGCTGGTAAGCGTTTGGACCTCTTAGGATCAGCTAATCCTGAGCTAGAGGACTACAGGCACTACGTACTGGGCTATGTTCTGAAGCACATGCAGTCCTTCTTTGGAATACACCGTGTGGGTGAGTAAGGCGTGGGGTAAGTACAAAAAAACCAAAGGTTAGACGTGCTACCGATTCTGAATCGGTCCCATCGAAGATAATATAAGGAATCTCCAAAATTTAAGAGCCAGGCTCTTGTCGGTATCATGGTGTGGAAAGAAAAATATTCTAAAAATATTCATTTGCGTCCCGCGGGAACCGTACTGCTTCATGGGATGAAACGTAGCATACATACATACATATTATCACTTCTTTATCTCTTAAGGGGTAGACAGAGCCTAAAGTCATAAGACAGAAAAGCCACCTTTAGCGTGTTGGTGGGCGTAAAGGTGGAAAACGGAATCAAAATAGTGATGGGTTGCTAGCCGCATCGCCTATTGTCATGATTCTTTAGATTTTCGCCCACTGCCTTGACCGGCTTCTACGGTCTGCGCGGGAAGAGAAGCTGCTGGCACATTCTACGTTTTTTTCTTTTCTCCCAGACCAGCATGGAAGAGAAAATGAAAGGTAGCCTATGTGTTAATCTAGGTAGTATCCTTTCTGTGTGCATATATCATCAAAATCTGTTCAGCCGTTTTGGCGTGTACCTAACACACATCCATATATACTAAGACGTTTATAATGTTAGTAACATACATACAAATAAGCTTTCGTGCTTATAATATTATACTAATATTAGTAAGGATTGAAACATAAGTACAATACCAGAAACAAGAGGAAACTGGCAAGGTAGGCTGTGCTGTGCATGTGACGCTACTTAGCACTATGCAATCATAAGTATTTTTTGATTCAATTCTAACTGTACGTACCCAACAATTAACTTGAATGAAATAAATTAAAGGATAATCGCTCCGTATCGTATCTTGCTCAAAGGCTGTCCATTGCAATTCAGCGAGGTAATGCGGCCAGTGTAATGGGAACCTTGGGCCAGGAACGACCCGGGGCGGCCTTTTAGACAAAAAATTTTGACGAAGCATGTTGCGGATATATATTTATCTATGCACCTTTTGACGAAACGTTCCGTGGATACTTGAATGTATTGTAATTAACTTACGTAAAGAAATAATACTATGAACTAATAATGCTTACAATCTAAATATCACATCACCAAATCGTTGTTATGCAAATAACACGATCGTATCGTATCACAGTTTTCACAGCACATTTAAATTTTCAATTTAACAACTATTTAAAAACTAACTTTCAAAACTTAACTCTGGATAAACATTAAAATTTGGAAATTTCCTAAAAAATCAACTATAATGAAGTTAACTTGACGTGTGTTTCTTATCGCCTCGGCCATGTGACTGACATTGAACGCGTGGTATCTCGACGTCGCTACGCGTGACGTAACTAGCGCGTAATCGACAGTGAATTTGGCAACTCGCGCGACGGCGACCCGTGCGAGAGGAGGCATGGTCACGGCCGTGGAGAATGACCGACCACGGCCTCACGTGTGGTGTATCATCCTCCATAGAATCACAGATTCAATATAGACATTACTCATCATCTTTTCGAGTAGGTGTCACGGTCAATCGACCATGCACACCCTGGTGTCAGAGTTCTTCGGAACCGCCTCTCGGCCTCTGACGTGGCTCCTTTAACGACTACCAGATGGCAGCCGGGACCAAAGGCATAACGTGCCTCCCGTAGCATGGAATCATCTTTATTATCAGACAATCAGGTGATTCAAGTCTGCAATGTCCTAACCAAACTCGAAACAACTAAACAAAGTATGCTTCCCGTGGGTATCGAACCCACGACCTCCGGGTTTACAGGCAAACGCCTTAACCACTAGACCACGGAGGCAGTTATAGACATTACTAAAAATTGAGAATTCCGATGGCACAGTCATGAGCATTTAAAGCGCTAACGCATGTAAGGCAACCCAGGGCGTAGTCCCCACCACCTTGATAGGTTACCCCAAGTGGCATAAAAATATCTCGAGAAACTCCGTGCTCTGGAAGCGTGTCGCCGAATTTCCCCTGCCGTCTCGGCCGTCATCATTGACGGCAGTTGTTAAGCTATGTCAGATGCCTTTAGGCAGCTTGAAAAATCTGACACCAGTGTTGGCCACTTACATACACGAAAACAAACAATACTTAAAATTACGTCAGCAGTTACATAGTGGGTTTCGAAGAAAACTCTTTGGATAAAGCCAAAATATGTTGGTTTTAGTCCAAATAGAGGTCGCATTTAAGGAAAACGATATTAAATCGGTGATCATATGACGAAGATCATGAATATTGGTGACCCTGACATTAAATAGATTTATTGAACCGTGTCACCGTGTTAAGCGCCTATTTAGTTCATTCGGCTAATGCCATTAACACTTTCGGTGACACTGCCTGCCTGTAGACGTAATTCTATTGTTATTTCTTTTGTGTCTGGTTCAGTGTCAGCGAAAGTGTTAAGTTACATTACATTGAATTAGATAGAAAAACTATTGAAGCAGCATTGCGCTTAAAAACTGACACCACGCAAAGTAGCCCAAAGCGGGCGGGGCTTAAGGCGCTGTGCATCAGAAGAATACAGTAAAACAACTATTTTTTCGTCGCGCAGTTAGCCTTATTTTTCATGGAATACTAGTAATATGAAGTACAGTTCAAAGATCAAAATAAATGGTTACATCAAAATATTTTCAAAAAGATATTTAAAACCTAGCTAAATAAAATCGCAAAAAAACTATATCCAGAAAAAGTTTCGTCGCGAATTACTAGATTTTTTCAGCGACAACTACCAACTTTTATACGTCTATAAAAAGTATAACTAAATGAGCAAGATGGATACCTAAAAAGAATACAACATTTGGTTATAATTATTGAAATATTATATTTAAAGTGAAAATTAACACTGAAATGGCAGACACGGGTTTGAAACTGAGACTGATGACATGTATGACACGAGTATATAAAATATCTCGCGATGTCCGCTACAAACGGTTAAGTGATACAGCGCCTTAAAAAGTAGATTTTTTTCGCGAACTAGTCTGCCGCGCGCTTCGTGACGGAAGGATGCGTCGATAAAAGCATTTAACGACATATTTTTTGTGAACATCGGCGAAATCTTAAAAATACTTCTTGTGTAGTAAAGTGGTGCAGGAAAGACGGAAAAGTGAATGAAATGAAATAGAATTTTATTCAAATTTGGATATCATGTATCTCTTTTTGAACGTCATACCTATTATTATTTTTAATATTTGCAAAATCGATAAACTACTAGCGTTTAGGAACGACCACTGCTGATACGTTAGTAGTATATTTGGCAGAGCGCAGGTCGTACATAGACCTAGGTCGCTGGTTCAAACCCCGCCCGCATGAAACTTTTTCACATATTTTATTTCCTAAGAACCCGCCATATACTTTGGATATTTTCGTTTTTTAGGAATATTTAAGGGTTATTCGAAAAAGAAAAACATATGGACAACTGGAGTACGGAGAAGGACATAGGCTACTTTTATCCCGGGAAAAAGTACTATTCCCGAGGGATCGAAATTGACGCGGGCGGAGTCGCGGGCCAAAGCTAGTTAAGGGCCCGTACTACCTCACACTGCTTTGCATGATTGACTGTTATATCAATAATAATTAAATACTCAAGTTGAAATAAAAATGTAGCAAAGTTCAGGACTAACTTTGGTAACTATATGACTCAAAAAAAAGATTGCGTTAAATTTTCTCGATAGAAAAAAATTGCAAAGTTGCCTCCAAATCACGTCTAATTTACTCGGTATATAGCATTATTCACCAAATACATTAAAATTAACCTTGAAACTTTTGATTATTATTGCATTAAGTACAGATAAGGCAGCCATCATATGTTTTTCTTTTTCGAATACTAAAAAGTATTAATATCCTAATTCTAACTAATATTATTAATGCGAAAGTGAGTTTGTGACGGTTACACGCCTTTACTACTGAACCGATCATCATGAAATTTTGCATACACGTCATCTGGACTACGGAGAAGGACAACGGTACATTTTATCCCGGGAAAAAATACTGTTCCCGAGAGATCGACATTGAAACGGGCGGAGACACGGGCGAAAGTTAGTAAAACTATAAATTACAAAAGCGATTTAGAGACTTGCCAGTACGATTATTAATTAGATCACAACGTAGCACATGTGGGTTAGAAAAGAACAAACAAACAAAAACTTAAAAAAGAATGTCTTCTTTACCTCGTCGTCGACTAAATAACATGCGTAGGCAACCACTGTCGCTGTGAACTCATTCCAAATAATCAACGAAACATAAATTAAAATGATAACTTCAATTAACTTAATTACTCGACGTTTGGCCTCCATTGGAAGGCGTTGGATATCTGCGATCTGCGAATTAGGTCATTACACTAGGGATCAGGACACTAGGTCTTTTAAATCGAGCGAGCGTGAAGCGCGACCATACTGTCTCAGCTTCAGCCAAAATATTTTGGGCCACTCTGTAATCTTCTTTACACCTATTTTATTTTGGGCCACCCTGTATCTTCTTTACACCTATTTTTAAAGGTGTGGAAAGGCTCATGTCTTGTCTATCCGGCCACGGGAAGCCGGACAGGTATGTGGAACTTGAACTTACTAAAACCACACGGTGTCATACGCTAAACCGCATAATGCCAGGGTCGTGTGCTTCCACAGAGCGGCGGCTGCTATTTCACAGCCCCACCTAGCTCCATCTTCTTTACACCCTGTATCTACTTTACCTTAAGCTCTTAAAGCCAATACGGCCGACTCTAATGACTCATGTTAGCCAACAACCCCTCGAACTTGACCTTTGATTATCTCATCTAACTCCACCTAAGTGATGCGGACTTTCGTCCAATTTATAACGCCACCGTCACCGCCGACGCAATATGAGTCACTCACAGGGTTTATCGCGTCGACCTGTGTTCATAAAGCACCGTTCTTCGATTTTGGATAACAAAGGTGGTGATGCGTAATCGGTTTATTACGCATAATGAATTATCGTCAAGGTGACTTCTTGACCTTTTATAGCACTTGTCTAAGGCGCAGAATTCACTTGACGAGAAAAAGTGGCCGAAGAGTCGTATTTTTAACTGACTGCAGAACACTAGGAGGTTATCAATTCGGTATATTTTTTATATTTGTTAGGTACAGCATATCTCCATCATTTACGAATCGGTTTAAAAAAATCTTTTTTATTTGAAAGGGTATGCTTTCAAATTGGTCCATTTAAATTTCATCAAAATCGGTGCAGTAGTTTGATTGAAATCGTTTTTTTTTATATGAAAGATTATCTGAACAAATATTTGAATGTTAGAGCCGCTTTTTCCAAGATGGCGGCCGTGGGACAAGGGTTGCAAAAACACAAACTTGGATTTAACTTTACACTAACTTCCCCTTCATATCTAAAAAATAAAACTGAGTCCCTTGACAAGCGCACGCTAACCCCAAAAAACCGGCCAAGTGCGAGTCGGACTCGCGCACGAAGGGTTCCGTACCGTTATCTATGAAAACGGCAAAAAAATAATGTCTTTGGTATGGGAGTCCCCCTTTAATATTAATTTTAATTTTATTTAATTATTTATTTTTAAAGTGAATATATAACTAAATATTCTGTGCATATTTCAAGTGTCTACCTGTTGCCGTTATCAATAACAAGCAAAAACAAGCAAAAACATCACGTTTGTTGTATGGGAGCCCCCTTAAATATTAATTTAATTCTATTTTTTTGTATTTGTTGTTATAGCGGCAACAGCAACACATCATCTGTGAAAATTTGAACTGTCTAACTATCACGATTCATGAGATACAGCCTGGTAACAGACGAGCAGACAGACAGCGAAATTAATAGGGTCCCGTTTTTACTCTTTTGGTACGGAACCCTAAAAATGGATAGGAGTTTTTGAGCACTTGTCACCACATAATGCTATAGTATCTTCTTCTTCCTCTCCTCTTACTTATTTATGTGGGGTCGGGAATGCATGTGTCTTTTGCGTTTTCCCTTTCTCAAACCATCTCTATCGTTACCTTATCTTCCTCCATAGGTATCCTCCCTTACACACTTGATCCATGATGATGATGATGATGATCTAAGCCTTATCAAATAAAGAAATAAGGCATAGTTTTGACCTTCCACACGAGCGCGTAGGTTGTACCTTAAGTTACAGGTTCGAGTCAAGCTCACGTGGATGTTTTCACCTTTTCTTTCAATTGAATCTATTGATATCATAAACTCTTTTAGTGATTTGGCTTAAAGAGGCTTCAAGGAACCAAAACAAATGGCAAAAATTGATCGAGCCTATCGAAGGCTTTTAATAGCCAATAGTTACCAAAAACAAACACGATCTAAAATTGATCACAACCACAGTAACTTGTCCTCGTCGACACGTGTCCGGCTCCAAAACTTATGCGCTTGACCCAAATTCGATTTTAGTTATAGGTCAGTAGATTAACTCTGCTAATGATCGTCAAACTATAGTTATTACAACTATAGTAAACAATAGCTAATGATGTGATGTGAATGCGAGGGAAAATAAATGGGAAAGAAAGCTGTAAACAAAAACAAGTCGATGAAAAATACAAGTTAATAATGCATCAAAGAGGAGGTTTGTGACCGGAGAATGTTGAAGCATGTTTGAATAATAAATGTACCCGAATGGTGAAGACATTTAGTAGGAAGCAGAAATAAATCGCATTTGGAATACTGGAATACTGTACAGAGTCACTGTACATGCATTTGCTGATGCCGCTTCCTTCACCAGTTGCGCGTCACAATTTTGCTTATACATAACTAGCTTTTGCCCGCGTCAATATCGATCCCTTGGGAACAGTACTTTTTCCCGGGTTAAATGTACCCTATGTCCTTCTCCGTACCCCAGATAACGTGTATGCAAGATTGACCTGGGTCTTGGATGTTTATCTATTTAAGTATCTATTATAAAATATAGTATCGTTGAGTTAGTATCCTACGATACAAGTTCGCAACTTACTGTGGGGCTAGCTCAATTTGTGTGATATGTCCCTATATATTTATTATTTATTTATTAAACAACAACAAAAACCGTACATACTGAAAGTATGACATTCCATCTTTCTTTTTCACTTTTGACGCGTAGTTTTTGCATCTTTTCACTGACCTTCGTCATCGAGAGACGTGTGAGTGCTAGCGCGGTTTATTGATACTGTGGACAAAACAGCTCCGAAACTCGATTAGTGCGCTGTTTTGCCGGTGCCACTTATCGAACGCGAATCGTGTATCTACCATTATATTTGATCGACGGAGGAAAAATTATTTGTAGGGTGTTATTAAATAGAAGTTATGCGTAGCTAGCGTTGGATGCAAGTTGAAGTATGGTAGAGTTGGATGGAAGCTTGAGTTGAGTTGAGAGTGCAGGGAGAAGATCACCAAACAATCACAGTTAGTTTCAGCGTATATTAATTAAGTTTAGTTAGTACAAGTTAAAGGTTTGGCACTTCCGTTCCCTATGTGTAGTTGCGAACGCACTCTGACTTAAAAATAATAAATTCTATACCTAACTAATGTTATAAATAAAATAAAATAAAATAAAAATCTTTTATTTCAGGCTTTACGACCCATAAAGTGTTAGTAACAAAGAAAACCTATAACTATGTTAGTACAATATCTAAATCGAAAATTCTTGACGGCTTCGTGTCTTTGACTAGATGAACGCGAGTCCAGTGCTGCATAATAGCACTGTCCACGTCCAATCTAGCCGCAACCGTTTTTACCAGTATGTTGGCGCTGCCCCGCACCCGGTGAATCAAGGATGCTGTGCGCTTTCTTATAATGGCTGACAGACTGTCAACTCCAACTACCGCCTGCATCCCTGAAGCACTACAAGGGCGGCGCATCCCCAACATTACTCTAAGGGCATTGTTATACTGAGTGCGCAGAGCCCTGTATGCTACTTGGGTATAATGTGTCCAAAGGCTGCACGTGTACAAAGAGTTACAAAATGCTTTGAAAAGCGTAACTTTAACCTGCTTTGTACAGCGAGCAAATCTTCGAACTATCATATTGGCCCTAACACACAAGGCTCTCCGCTCCCTTTCTATATCCAAATCATCTTTAAGCGAGTCGGTGACCCAGTGTCCCAGATACTTAAATTTCTGCACCTGATTCAGAGGAACTCCATTAAGTTTCACTACTGGAACTTTATAGTTTCTATTTTTAGCTTTGAAGACAAGGAGTTCACTCTTAGCAGTATTATATCTAAGACCATGCGACACCGCATATCTCTCACAGATACCAAGCAACTTGTTGAGTGCACTGATTGAAGGGCACAGCAGCACCATATCGTCGGCGTAGCTTATATTGTTGACAAAGGTACCGTCGATAGAGCATCCAACGCCAGCGCTGCTGAGCTCCTCAATCAGCTTGTTCATGTAAACATTGAAGAGCATTGGTGAGCTGATCCCCCCCTGTCTCACCCCGCTTTCCAACCTGTACATACTTGATAGCTCTCCTGACCATTTGACCTGGTTCTGCTGATTGGAATACCAATACTTTAATAACAGGATGTACTGATACGGTAGAGTAGTATCATCACACAACTTTTTCCACAAAATATTATAATTAACTAAATCAAAGGCTTTTGAAAAGTCCAAAAACACAGCATATACGGGTGTCCCTCTATCAGTGTAGTATCGGACAGTCTGCTTGAGACATAACACAGCTGTTTCAGTAGATAGATTTGATCTAAAACCAAACTGTGCATCATGCAATTTCATATGTGCACTAAGCTGTTTCTCAAGCAGTCTGTCCAACACTTTGGCAACAATAGTAGCCAAGGATATTGGTCTATAGTTAGATTTGTCACTAATATTACCAGTTTTATTTTTAACAATAGGTACAACCACTGTTTCTAACATTTCATCTGGTAAGTATCCATGATTAAAACATAGTGAGAAAAACATAGCCAAAATTCTAGGTAAATGCACCCCGGCATGCTGAAGGTGTTCTATACTCAGCCAATCGTGACCTGGAGACTTACCATGACTCATATTCTTAATAATTAATCTAATTTCTGATGCAGTAACTAAAATTGGTTTCTCATTACAGCTATTACTACTCTTAAATGGTGTGTATCTTACATCTTCAGAGTCTGGACATGAGGGTGGACTTACCAAAAAATGTTCTTTAAACATTTGAGCTATCTGCTGTGGTTCATTCAGTCCCTCCACACTGGATGGTAGGGTAGCCCTTGGGTTTAGTCTTTTTGTATGTTTCCAAAAATCTGAGAATTTTTTCTTACAATGTTGTTCACATAAAATATTCATTTTTATTTGTTTTTGGTTAGCTTTACACCATTTCAGTTTGGCTTTAAAAGTATTTCTACTCTCCCTCATTTTATTATACATATAACCACATGTCGGTCGACCATAAGCAATCCAATTACGAAACCATATACGTGCCTCATTATGAGCAGTTTTTACATGTTTATTCCAACCACAAATATATTTATTTTTATGCTTATTACCTATTTTCCACAGCTACCTACGACCCTCAGCAGAAAGAGTTCGTCATCCACACGCCGGACTTCGAGGCGGCTAAATGCTGGGTTGGTAATCTAGGTAAAACATAGTGTATTTCTTTTTGCCTTTATTTCTATTGTTGGAATTGTTGATCGAAAGTTCGTAGGACGTTTCCGCACGGGTATACAACATTTCTTATCTCTTATCTTCTTATCTAATACTAGCTGTTGCCCGCGACTTCGACCGCAGCAATTTCCGTTATTATCTATACTAATATTATAAAGCTGAAGAGTTTGTTTGTTTGTTTGTTTGAACGCGCTAATCTCAGGAACTACTGGTTCAAATTGGAAAATTATTTTTGTGTTGGATAGTCCAATTATTGAGCATCAGGCGGGCGTCGGAACCGTGAGCGATCTCCGTTAGAGAGAAACTTGCCAGGATCTGTTGAAAATCACACGGTTTAATAATAATTTGGATCCATATCCCCACGCAAGCTTCTAAAAAAACCGGGGTAACACCCGTGAATTAAGAGAGATACAAATAATAATAATAATAATTCATTTATTTCAGGCAATAGTATTGTACTTACAATTATGTACAATACCAGAGGCCCATATTATAAATACCTTACAGACTAACATACATATAAAAATCATTTCAATAATTTAATGATAATGATATTTTATTTCACTTAAAATAGAGTAGAATAGTTCTTAGAATATAACAGAAAGTCTCTTAATCTATTTCGCTCTTAATTAAGCATGTGAAAATATTACAGTTTGATAAAATTAAAAAATAAACTTTCTGATTGCCGAAATATTAAGATTCAATTTCTAATAATCCTTATCCTTATCTTTACTAATATTATAAACGCGAAAGTGAGTTTGTTTGTTTGTTTGTTACGCTTTCACGCCGTAACTACTGAACCGATCATCATGAAATTTTGCATACAAGTTTTCTGGAGTGCGGAGAAGGACATAGGCTACCTTTTATCCCGGGAAAAAGTACTATTCCCGAGGGATCGACATTGACGCGGGCGGAGCCGCGGGCGAAAGCTAGTTATATATAAAAATGTCATTTACTTATATGTCTCCTCTAGTATATGTCCTTAGGATCCTTTCTTTACTTAGTAGCCAACATTAGTTGGTTTGAAGATGACAAAGGGCATATGACAAGTTTATGCAATAACTAGCGGCTCGTCCCGGCTGCGCACGGGAAGATGTAGGTATTTAAATAGCCTATGATCATCAGGGATAATGTAGGATTCTAATGGAGAAAGAATTTTGCAAATCGGTTCAGGGGTACTATTTTTGGAAGTGTTACACTCGTCTTCGAGCGATTTTTTTATGGAAAAATCGCTCGTTTCCGATCTGCATCATTTCAAAAATAGCACTCCAGTAGTTTCAGAGCCTATTCGATGCAAATAAATGAACAAACAATCAAATATTTCCTCTTAATAATGTTAATAATAATATAATTTTGTATATTATTATGCAATAATGGGCCTTTACCTATGAAATTGGCTTTTTTTTCGCTTGCAACTGGCAAGCGAAAAAACTAGACTATGATTTTCAGTTAAACACATTTTCTTATTTAAACTTGAAAGTGGACTATATTATTAACATTATGCATGCATAAAATTAGTTTGTTTTCCTGAATATAATTATTGAAAAAGGCTTATGAAATGAACTAGTCAGATGCTTTCCGTTTTGATCAAAAATATCGTCATTTTTGTATACTTTTCTATTTCATTGGAAATTTTATAATGCGTAAATCAAGCTTACTTTGTCTGTAAATAATCGTCCAAGCCTCCTATATGTATGTATGTATCGTAAATAAATACAAAATTTCACTTTAGTTGAATTTATCAAACCCGAAATAATACTAGAAACTTGGCTAAATCAGTTTTTGGTTATCTCTGGGTTAGATGTAGATATATGTATGGCTAATATATCAACTTTCTTATCTGTGTTTTCCCGGTTGGTTCTTCAGCTGTGATGCTAGAGCATGTTAAGCAACCCCAGGCGCGGACCTTACTTGGATGGGTGACCGTAAGTGGCATAAAAATATCTCACGCTCCTCCGTGCTTCGGAAGGCACGTTAAGACGTTAGTCCCGGCTATCATCATTGATGACAGGCGTTAAACACCAGTGTTGGCCACTTGCACACACGAAAAGTAAACAAAGCTATGATGTGTAGGAGCCCGGGGTTCGCTATTATGACAGCATACAAAGTGTAATATGATTTGGCGAAAGTTTTTACGGCCGGCTGCCTGCCTGGCGACAACCCTACTTGGGTAGATGTGGCTAAGATGAATAACAGTCTTATATATTTTTTTACTGTGAAGCACTAGGTTGGTTTCCGTTTGGCACAACTATATCAGCACATTTAAAAAAACGTTTTGATTTTTATAAGTAACGTAACATAAACGAAAACCAAGGCTCTAGCAGAAAAATCTCGGTATTATTATATTTATATAGGATTATCCCTAGAATTTTCTTATAATATAAATCCTAACTAATATTATAAATGCGAAAGTGAGTTTGTTTGTTTGTTTGTTTGTTACGCTTTCACGCCGTAACTACTGAACCGAACTTCGTGAAATTTTGCATACATGTTCTCTGGAGTACGGAGAAGGACATAGGCTACCTTTTATCCCGGGAAAAAGTGCTATTCCCGAGGGATCGACATTGACGCGGGCGGAGCCGCGGGCGAAAGCTAGTATAATAATAAATAGAAATAAAATACTCAGGGCAAGACAATTACTACCACTTTGTGTAAAATGTAATACTACATACGTAACGTGACCATACGTCCCGCTTTACGCGGGACAGTCCCGCTTTCAGGCAGTCTGTCCCGGTGTCCCCGCAAGGCCAAAATTGTCCCGCTTTTGCAAATAGACCAAACGATAATTTAAAATATATTTTTTCTCGTTCGAAATACGTTGCACGGCGGGCGGCGCCCCGAGCTGAAGGCAAATTACGAGACAGCGCGTCACCCGCCAAGTAACATAAAACAATTATAAAAACACGAACTAGAATTCACGCCACTACTGATTTGTTTTGATTATTTTGAGTTATTATTCTATCTTCTATAATAAAAAACTTGTAAACACTAAAAATTTTTTTTATTACTTTTAGGTCAGTGAATTTTGCTAGTAATTTGGTCATAACTTCGTAAATTTTTATCGTAGTACAATAATTTTTGCACTGTATGTTATGGATATCTTAGCTCTATAATCCTGCATTCTCAACTAAAAACTTTACGGATCTTCATTCCGCAGATGTCCCGCTCTGACATAAAATATAAATGGTCACGTTATATACGACAATTCCATGAAATCATTATTTTCATGTTTTTGTTGGTACTTGGTAATAAATAATAATTTACTACCTACTTAAAAAATACAATGATAAGGAAACGTGTCATAATTGGAACATACAGTATGAGTATGAGAAACTGAATTGCTTTTGCAAAAGAAATACTATTTTTAGGATTCCTTACCTCAAAAGGAAAAAACGGGACCCTTATAGGATCACTCGGTTGTCCGTCTGTCTGTCTGTCTGTCAGTCTGTAAAGACCCTATATCACAGGAACGCGTAGAGGTATCAAGCTGAAATTCATATCAAATACTCAGGTCTGCTGTACCTGGCAGTTGTAAAAAAATAAGCTTCTGAGCCAACGCAATCAAAAGATACAACTGATTATGTCGCAATTTTTCGTGTCTTTTCGACATTCGCAAGAGAATCAAAACCTTCAACAACTAATCTTGAAATTTGGTACGAAGCAACGTCTTATAGCACAGATAGAGAGGCACGATCGGCCTGAGCGTTCGGCTTGCGACGCATCTGTCTGTCTTCCATCGTTATCACGTAAAATTATCGTCCGTAAACCGACTTAACAGACAACCAATTTTTTATGGGAACTACTGCAACTTCAAAATTCAATTTCACATTATAATTCCACTTGGAACAATTTGCAAAACAAAGTCGTGCAGTCCGCCGAAATTCCCGCCAGGAACTCATCAAGTTAGTACATACATATATTATTTGTCAACGTTACATTAAGGGCCCGCCATAGGCCAGGTGGCGTGGCGGTACAAACGCGGATGGCCTAAACGCGTTGGCTACTTTGGATATTTACGTTTTTTAAGAATATTCAAGGGTTATTCGAAAAAGAAAAATACATAATGGCTGCCTTATCTGTAATGCAATTATAATCAAAAGTTTAAAGGTTAATTTTAATGTATTTGGTGAATAATGCTGTATACCGAGTAAATTAGACGTGATTTGGAGGTAAGTTTGCAATTTTATTCCATCGAGAAAATTTAAAGCAATCGTGTTTTTGAGTCAGATAGTTACCAGAGTTAATCCTGAACTTTGCTGCATTTTTATTTCAACTTGAGTATTTCATTATTATTGATATTACAGACAATCATGCAGAGCAGTGTGAGCTAGTACGGGCCCTTAACTTCGATCAATAATACTGGTCATCATCATCATCAGGTCCTTTTTAGTCGCCACTACAGAAGCACGACTCTCTCTGTACTACTAGGGCCATACTTGGCCAGAGCAGCCAGAGGACTTGGCCTACACTCTCCACGCTGGCCGTGTAGGCCCAAGACGGGTTGGAGAGGTCTCTTAGATGTTTATAAGCTTCGTTTAGCTTGTATTTCCTAAGTCGCCTTCTACGCCATCCACGGGAAGACTTGGAGTGGTCCTATTCTACTCTGCCACACGGCTATAATTAAGGCTAGCTCCGTGGCGCAGCGGTCAACACGCCAGCCTGCGACACGAGAGTGCCCGGGTTCGATCCCCGGCCAGGTCAAGATAGAAAATGATCTTTTTTTTTAATACGACGAGTAAGTAGGTATATCTACTTGAATTGTGTTCCAAGCTGTTTTTATATTAATTCAGAAGAAAAGTCTGGAAGGTGAATTAATTTGAAGTAATTTTAATGTTTTTTGTTTTTCTTGGGGTTCCGTTCTCAAAAAGTGCCAATTGGGCCCTATTACTAACCTGTCTGTCTGTCTGGCACAGGGTTGTATCTTTTGGACCGTAATAGGTAGAGATTCGAAATATTCGCAGAATTTATTTTTCTATTGGCTTAATCAACATAAAAATAAAAACAATTTTTTAAACAGTTATAAATGCGAAAGTGAGTTTGTTTGTTTGTTACGCTTTCACGCCGTAACTACTAAACTGACCATCATGAAATTTTGCATACACGTTCTCTGGAGTACGGAGAAGGACATAAGCTACCTTTTATCCCGGGAAAAAGTACTATTCCCGAGGAATTGACATTGACGCGGGCGGAGCCGCGGGCGCAAGCTAGTATAAAATAAAGTGAGTTTGTTGATTTTTTTGTTTGTTATACTTTCATAACTACTGCACCGATCATCATGAAATTTTGCATACATGTTGTCTAGGAGAGATCTTTCATTCCGGAATACTCGAGGGGACGACTTTATGCATACTGAGCCGCGGGCGAAAGCTAGTAGACTCTACTAAGTAGAATCATAATTGGATTGGATGGCATACTTTATTTATTAACTAACATTAGTTATCAATTACCCCCTGGATTTACCATCTGGAGAAGTTCAAGTTTAATTATTTTGAACCTTGACATTGTCCGCAATAGCTGGTAATTGCTCATACTTCCACCATGGCAGATTCCCAGCAAAACTGATATGATGCATTCGATTTAAGTCGCTATGCATAACGTAATAAAGCATATAATGGTGAATTTAGGTGAGCGCCCACCTGCTACATCCCATGGCACTTAAAATTCATTGATTGAGGAAGCCTGTCAAGTGTAAGGCTGGTTAATGGTTGATTTATTGAGGTACATAGGTACTTATTAGTAGGGTACATTATAAAACATAGTACCTACGTAGTTCTCCAAGAAATGTCCCAGTCTCTCGAATGAAAGGGAATGACGCCCATCGTATTCGTAATATATGTAGTACCTAACTATGGTGCACAACGTTTTGATCGTCAATTCAATCTACATTAATAAATAAATAGGAAGCCCCACAGTAAGTTGTGAACGTGTATCGTAGGATACTAACTCAACAATACTATATTGTATAATAGATATTTATATAGATAAACATCCAAGATCCAAGTCAATCTGAAATAGATCATTTTCCATCATGGCCTGACCGGGGACTGAACCCGGAAATCCTCGTAACGATGTCGCAGGCTGGCGTGTTAACCACTGCGCCACGGAGCTCGCCTACATTGCGGCTTTCATTTGATGATGTTACGGATGTTGAAGTGACCATCAAAACGTAACGTCAACAATTGTTGAGAAGTGAAATATGACAATTAATAAGTGTTCAAAGAAACCTATATTGAATAAACGTTTTTGAATTTGAATTTGTAACCATCACCATAAATTGCAATCCGGAGCATCGCCGTAGTTGCTTGCCTATCGGTTTTATAAAGTATCCATTTTGGAGAGTGTGCGAAAGCGCTCTTTGAGAACCCTCACCATTCCTCCATCGGACTACGAGACGCAGACAGAAATTTCACCTTTTTATCGTTGGAATACCAAAGAGTCGAACTAAACGCTTTGACAGTTCCTTTTTGGTTCGAGAAGCTAAGGTGTAGAATGAATTACCTGCGTCTATAGTCCCAGACAAGTACAATCCGGGACATTTAAAAGTAGAATAAATGGGTAACTCTTGAATAGGTATGTAACATCCTCGTCTTCATCGTCACTTACCACCAGGTGAGATGGGAGACAAATGCCTACTTCAATAATTAGTATAAAAAAATAAGTATTTTTAACTGAGGACCGGCTATATATCATTTTTTTATGTCCTAATAACTTCTATACTTATTTATAATCCTGCCTTCATACACAATAGGACGTAAATTAATCGGCGGAGTATGATTAAGTATTTAAATTAAAAAGAATATCTGCCTGTTATTACTTATAGATATAAGAAGTGATAAACAAAAAAATGGAAATCTTTGGTGTAGGCGAATGTCCAGTAGTGGACTTCTTGCGGCTGAGTCGTTGATATTTTAGGCTAATGATATCTCAGAAGTAGCCGTGTGGTATCCGGCAGAGTAGAATAGGACCACTCCAAGTCTTCCCGTGGATGTCGTAGAAGGTGACTTAGAAAATACAAGCTAAACAATTTTCATTGTTTACGTAGGTCCGAATGCGTGTATTCCCAAAGAACTCTGACACCAGGGTGTGAATGGTCGATTGACCGTGGCACCTACTCGAAATGAATGAATATATGTATTATGTATGTAGTATATATGTATGTATATTGATTAGCTAAACAAAGCTTATAAACATCTAAGAGACCTCTCCAACCCGTCTGGCCAGCGTGGAGAGTGTAGGCCAAGTCCTATGGCTGCTCTGGCCAAGTATGACCCTAGTAGTAAAGTGAGGGTCGTGCTCCTGCAGTGGAGACTAAAAAGGACCTGATGATGATGATGATGATATTGTCGCGAAGCTCCCAGAACAGAATAGTCTAGAACTTTTCCGAACATCGTCCGTCGCGCTCATATATCTTCATCCTGCTCACACATATGTGTTATATCCCGCTCATACATGTACTCGAATGTTCTGGAATGTTTTGGTTGTCGGCCGTCGGGACCGGAAGTATATGGAACTTTCTAGAGACCCATAAGTCAGTATATAAGGGAGCGGACGTGGCGATCGTTAATCAGTTGACCGCGAGTGTTCTTAGTGAGCGATACTAATACGAGAGATTTGTGTGCGACTGATAAGTGACAATTTCTACGACCACAGCAACGGACCAGGACTACGAGTGCTTTGCGTTTTTAATATTCGACGTGTTGGAAGACCAGTCAGTGTTGGGATTCCGTAGTGAATAAATTCCCTCTGAAGAGTTTGGTGTTTTACTCCAAATCCTGAACCCTAACCACGTAACATTTGGTGTCAGAAGTGTGGGATTTGGAAATGCCAGTGTTGCCGAGGGACGAAGAAGATAAGGAAGGCGTCAGGACCCGGGCTCAACGTGCAATGGAGGCTACCGCAGCAGCCGCCCAAGTTGCATCCGCTCGACATGCGCCAGCCGCCCAAAACATCGCAGCCGAGCAACTGCCGCCCGTAGCCTCAGAGGTCGCAGCCGCCCAGTACATGGCAGCCGCCCAAGACATGGCAGCCGCCCAAGACATGGCAGCCGCCCAAGACATGGCAGCCGCCCAGGACATGGCAGCCGCCCAAGACATGGCAGCCGCCCAAGACATGGCAGCCGCCCAAAACGTCGCAACTACCGAAATCCGTCACAGCCACCCAAGATATTACGGCCTCTCAAGAGATTGCCGCCGCCCAACAGATGCCAGCCGCCCATCATCAAGCCACGTTCCCTAGCCCCTCTCACCAGGTTCCCACTCAAGCATCTTTTGATTTTGGTACCTTGATGCAAATGTTGCAGTGCATAAATGAGAACCAGAGTAAACTGCAACGCATCAATGTGGAACTTAAAGAGGAACAAAAGCGCACGAGGGATGAGCAGCTACGTTTGCAGAATGAACAAAGGGAAAAGCTGCATCACATGAGTGAGGACCAACGAATGGTATTAGCAGCTGTCAGCAAAGTCAGCAACGTGGTGGACCAGATCCGTAAGGATGTGGATTAGGTAGAGAACCGAGTGACGGATTTGGAGACTTTGGTGGATAATCGCGTGACAGGTCTGGAAACAAACTTCTCCGGACTAGAGAAGAAAGTGTTGCGCCTGGAGACAATAGGCGTGAAAGTCACGTCGAGCAACGCTGTTGCTTATGCACCTGGACCCAAGGTGAAAGTGCCATCTTACGACGGAACTACTTCCTGGGCCGCGTATAAACAGCAGTTTCAAACTGTTGCCGCAGCAAATGGATGGACTAATGAACAGAGCCTGACAGCCCTCACTGTTGCACTGAAGGGCTCCGCTTTGACAGTATTAGAAGCACTACCTAACTCAGGTAGTGACTTCAAGGACTTGTTAGAGGCTCTTGAAGCAAGGTACGGAGAACGCCACTTAGAGCACGTATTCCGAGCCCAGCTTCGCGACAAAGTCCAGCGCTCAGGCGAGGGGTTACAACAGTGGGCACTAGAGATCGAGAGGCTCGTAAGGAAAGCGTTTCCCTCAGAAGACCCCCGGATGGTGGAGAAAAATCTACTGCAAGCCTTCGTGGATGGAATTAAGAATTCAGAGGTAAGGGCTACAGTAAAGCTCCAACATCACACCTCGCTTAAAGATGCCCTTGCACACGCCCTTGAAGTGGAAGCGGTAAGACAAGATGTGCAAGTTCATAAATTGAGAGAAATTAACGAGATGAGCGAGGTAGTCAAGGCGGTTAAGGCCCCTTTAAAGAAGGATAATGGAACTGGACCTATGTGCTGGAATTGTGGTGAAAGAGGCCATTTACAGCTCAATTGCCGCAAAAAGAAACAGTTAAAGGAAGAGCTCAGGGAACAGCTTAAAGAAGAGATCAAGAAAGAGATTAAGGAAGACCTAAGCAATCAGTTTATGATGTCTCCTTCAAAGAAGCAGGGAAACGAGTAACAGCCAGGACTAAGGGGCGGGTACTGGCTGGCTCAGAAGAAGCCCCAGCAATAATCATCTCACAGGCAAGCAATGAAAATTGTCTGGCAATATGTGGTTCAGTGAATGGGAAAAACTGCAGGATGACAGTAGACACAGGTGCATCTAGGACTATAGTTAAGCCACATCTAGTGAAAGCGGCAAGGGGACGCAAGAACATCAACTGTCGGCTTCTTTCTGGCTTCTGGCCAGCCAATACCTGTCCTAGGAGAAATGGCAGTTACGATGTACGTGGGAGAGACACCCTATACTCACAATGTCATCGTAGCTGAAATCATTGATGACTGCATACTGGGCCTAGATTTTATGAAGAAATATAATTGTGGAATTGATATCACGAATGGTGTTTTCAAGTGTGGTAATGGAGAAATCTTCATTCTTGGAGCTCCCACTGGAAAAGTAACCTGCCTTAACAAAATTGTTATTCCTGGACGAACACAGGCTCAAATAATGGTGCGACTGCCCACGACGGCTAAGAAAACGGAGGCAAAGAGATGTGTTTTGATTGAGGACACATTACACAAACCAACTGCGAGAGGACTCCTAACAGCAAGAACCTTAGTGCGTGGAAGTGATACTGCACTGGTTAGAGTGGTTAACCTAGACTTCCATGAGGTAAGCCTCAATGAAGGAGATACTGTGGGAAAATGCGAAGAAGTTGTGTGGATGAGAAAGAGTCAATCAAATCTGAGCTCAGTGTCACCTAACATCGCGAATAACTCTACAATTATTGATCTTCTGAAAGACAGCAAAGATAATCTGACTTTTAAGCAATACTCGGATGCAAAGAAGTCACTGTTGCGTTTTGCTGATGTCTTCTCTTCCAAAGAAGAAGATCTTGGAAGAACTTCATTAGTTCAGCACAGGATTGACACTGAAAGCGAAAGACCTATTCGTCAGCGAGCAAGACGAATACCGATTGCCAAGGAGAAAGAAGTTGAAGAAATGTTGGAGGGCATGAAGAGAAATAAAGTTATAGAACCATCTGCAAGTCCTCCTGTGTTCTCCTGTGGTTCTAGTTAAGAAGAAAGATGGCAGTACTCGGTTTTGTGTAGATTATCGACGACTAAACGAGATCACTAAGAAGGACAGTTATCCGTTGCCCCGAATTGATGACACCTTGGATACTCTAAGTGGAATGCGATGGTTCTCTACTTTGGACCTAAAATCTGGCTACTGGCAGGTAGAAATACACCCAGAGGATAAAGAAAAGACCGCATTCTCAACTGGCAAAGGTTTATGGCAGTTCAATGTTATGCCCTTCGGATTATGCAACGCGCCGGCTACTTTTGAGCGACTTATGGAGTGTGTACTAGCTGGATTAGTAGGAGATGCCTGCTTAGTATATTTGGATGATGTCATCATCATGGGCAGAGACTTTGATGATCATTTGCGGAATCTAGAGAAAGTCCTAAGGAAGATACGGGGAGCAAACTTAAAACTGAACTCAAAGAAATGTCATCTATTCAGGAACAAAGTAAACTACCTCGGTCACGTAATTAGCAGTGAGGGTGTACAAACCGATCCTGATAAAGTTGAAGCAGTGAAAAAGTGGCCTACCCCGAAGGACAAGACAGAGGTGCGAGCCTTCATGGGACTGTGCTCATACTACAGGAGATTTGTCAAAGGATTCTCAGAGGTTGCCAAACCTTTACATCGTTTGACAGAAGACAAACGACCTTTCTTCTGGGATGAGACTTGCGAGAATTCCTTCCAAAAATTGAAGGAATGTTTATGTAAAACTCCAATTTTGGGATATCCACAGACTGATGGTAAATTCATCGTTGATACAGATGCAAGTAACACAGCTATTGGTGGAGTATTATCTCAGAAACAAGGTGACGCAGAAGTTGTAATAGCTTACTTCAGTAAATCTTTGTCAAGGCCTGAGAGGAACTACTGCGTTACACGAAAAGAACTCTTGGCTGTGGTTAAAACGCTGCAACATTTCAACAAGTATCTCATCGGCAGAAAGTTTAAACTGAGAACTGATCATGCTGCTTTGAAGTGGTTGCTTCAGTTTAAAAACCCGGAAGGTCAAGTTGCTCGTTGGATTGAACAACTCCAAGAGTTCGACTTTGTTACTGAACATCGCAGTGGAAAGTCACATGGAAATGCTGACGCGCTTTCAAGAAGGCCTTGCTCAGAAGATTGTAAACACTGTGTCAAACAGGAGTCTAAAGAAATCGCTGTGAAATTAACAAGGACGAGTCCGCCGGGACCATGGGATGACGCGATCTTCAGAGAAGCTCAGGAGGATGATGAAGACATAAGGCTTATTATTGCATGGAAGGAACGTGGAGCAGAAAAACCTAAATGGGTAGAAGTTGCACCTACAAGCCCAATCACCAAAGCTTACTGGGCTCAATGGGACAGTTTTGTCTTGGAGGACGTAATACTTTACCGTAAATGGGAAAAACCAAATGGCAAAGAGTTTCACCTACAAGTAGTTGTTCCAAGAGCTAAAGTAAAAGACGTCCTTCGTGAAGTCCATGATGGGGTGTCCGGCGGACATCTTGGCGTCAAGAGAACATTAACAAAGATACGAGAAAGGTTCTACTGGCTCAACTGTCGAGAAGACGTGGAGGATTGGTGTCGCAAATGTACCATATGCGCTGCTGTGAAAGGGCCATCGACAAGAAATCGCGGTAACCTCAAGCTCTACAACGTTGGTGCACCCTGGGAACGCATTGCAGTTGATGTGGCAGGACCATTTCCTATAACCCAGTCGGGAAATAAATACTTCATGGTGGTAATGGATTACTTCACCAAGTGGCCTGAAGTATTTGCCATACCTAATCAGGAAGCTACAACAGTAGCCTCCAAATTAGTTGAGGAAGTGATATGCCGGTTCGGTGTGCCCTTGGAAATCCACTCCGATCAAGGACGGAACTTCGAATCACAACTATTTCAAGAAATCTGTAAGATTTTAGGAATGCATAAAACAAGGACCACGCCGTATCATCCTCAGTCAGATGGCATGGTGGAACGCTTTAACCAGACGCTGGAGAGGCATTTGGCGAAATTGGTTGATAACCATCAAACAGACTGGGACAAGTACATACCGCTATTTCTCCTCGCTTACCGGACTTCAGAACACGAAAGCACAAGAGCGACCCCAGCTTTTATAAATTTTGGCAGAGAACTTCGGTTACCGGTAGATTTGCTAACGGGAAGACCACCAGAAGTTTCTCACACTGTGACAGATTATGTATCGGATCTCCGGGAAAGAATGCGAGATGTATATGACCTAGTTCGGGAAAACGGGCTGCAAGCAAGTGAGAACATGAAAACTAGATACGACCGAAGAGCAAATACGAGTGGCTATGAAGAAGGAGCTTTAGTGTGGCTTCACAACCCAATACGCCGCAAAGGAAAATCTCCAAAGCTGCAGACGAGATGGGAAGGGCCATATAAGGTGATCACCCGCATGAACGATGTGACATATCGCATTCAACGACAACCAAGAGGAGCATTCAAAGTGGTGCATGTGGACCGCTTAGCACGTTATCATGGCAGCAACAGTGACGCTCGGGACGAGTGTCTCTAAGAAGGGGGCAGTGTCGCGAAGCTCCCAGAACAGAATAGTCTAGAACTTTTCCGAACATCGTCCGTCGCGCTCATACATCTTCATCCTGCTCACACATATGTGTTATATCCCGCTCATACATGTACTCGAATGTTCTGGAATGTTTTGGTTGTCGGCCGTCGGGACCGGATGTATATGGAACTTTCTAGAGACCCAGAAGTCAGTATATAAGGGAGCGGACGTGGCGATCGTTAATCAGTTGACCGCGAGTGTTCTTAGTGAGCGATACTAATACGAGTGATTTGTGTGCGACTGATAAGTGACAATTTCTACGACCACAGCAACGGACCAGGACTACGAGTGCTTTGCGTTTTTAATATTCGACGTGTTGGAAGACCAGTCAGTGTTGGGATTCCGTAGTGAATAAATTCCCTCTGAAGAGTTTGGTGATTTACTCCAAATCCTGAACCCTAACCACGTAACAATATATATCTCAGAAATATCGCATCGGCAAACGTAAACATAACGCAAAATATTGGAGCTTTATCGTACCCAATAGCTAAAATAGAATCTATATCAACGAGAATTACGGAACTGTTATTGCACGTGTGAGTGGCCAATACTCGTCCTGAATTTTTTGACGCGTGAAAACGCCCTAGCGAGTATTAGTGGAGTGGTATTCGAAACAGAAACTCAAGATGAATGAGCCAAATGATAGCCGTTCTGTATCGCATCTGTCTCAAAGGATTTCCATAGCTATACGGCGTGGGAATGCTGCAAGTGTAATGGTTATGCGAGAGTACGATGCGGGGCTGTCTCTTAGATTAAGGTTCAGACTATGCATGTTGCGTATAATACAACGTGATTTTGAATCTCCTAGCTAAATTGGAATCTCAGAATCAGAATCCCTAATGAAATATAGAATTGCAAGAAAAAAAAGCAGAAAATCGAAAACAAAATTAGGGTTTCCCATACAAAGTTGCCGTTTAGCTGGACGAATTTCTATGGAAGGGCAAATTTTTTTATTCGATTTTTACTTTATTTTCTTGCAGTTCTGTGTTCCATTAGGTATTCTGATTCCCAGATTTCAATATAGCTAGGGGGTTCAAAATCACGCTGTATTATATGAAAAAAAAAAACAACGTGTTGCACTTCGCGAGTGCCGGCCGGAAAACTCGCCTTTGCGGCAGTCTCAGGTCACGTGTCTTACGAATTTTCGATCGGATCACGTGTCCTGACGCGAGTTTAACATTTTTTTATCCATCCCAAAAAGTGCACAACGCCGCTATAAGAGTTTTCACTTCAAATAATTGACGATATGACAATATCCTTATCCTTACTTCCTTACTAATATTATAAATGCGAAAGTGAGTTTGTTTGTTTATTTGTTTGTTTGTTTGTTACGCTTTCATGCCATAACTACTGAACCGATCTTCATGAAATTTTGCATACAAGTACTCTGGAGTACGGAGAAGGACATAGGCTACCTTTTATCCCGGAAAAAAGTACTATTCCCGAGGGATCGACATTGACGCGGGCAGAGCCGCGGGCGAAAGTTAGTATTGCATATTTCTGAATACAAATTTTTTAACTTGACGAATCATGTTGTGCATATTTCGTTACGGCATTATTGACGAAGCTTGTGGCGTATAAATATCTGAATGTAATTTGATATCATTACATGGCTAGCTCCGTGGCGCAGCGGTCAACACGCCAGCCTGCAACACGAGAGTGCCCGGGTTCGATCCCCGGCCAGGTCAAGATGGAAAATGATCTTTTTCAGATTGGCCTGGGTCTTGGATGTGTATCTATATATGTATTTGTTATAAAATAATAGTATCGTTGAGTTAGTATCCCATAACACAAGTCTCGAACTTACTTTGGGGCTAGTTCAATCTGTGTCTTTTGTCCTTATATATTTATTTATTTATTTACATAGTATAAAACAAAGTCGTTTCCCGCTGTCTGTCCGTCCCTATGTATGCTTAGATTTTTAAAACTACGCAACGGATTTTGATGCGGTTTTTTTTAATAGATAGGGTGATTCAAGAGGAAGGTTTTTATGTACATTGCACCCGTGCGAAGCCGGGGTCCGGGTTGCTAGTAATAGAATAAAATATTCTTTACACCTTTTTTTGTTTACGGGGTGAAAATGCCTTCGCATACCACAGACCAACTCATGTTTTAATATACAAGTTACAAATCTATTTACATCCCAAACAAATTTACAACGATCAATATTACAAATAAAGAAACTGAAATATCGCCGTTACTTTCTACCTTGCTATTGATGTTATGATGTGTGTGACAAACAATATCATTGGTCGAATTATGCGCCGAAGGTCGTCGGATCGATGTAATAACGGTCATTATAGTGTCCGTCGAAACCCCACGATTTGATACCTTGTCAGAATTGCCGCAATTATAAGTAATAAGATGTTAAACTGATAATGAATTTGCGATGAAAGTTTAAATGTCTATAAGAGATTTCAGATGGATGTCATCACCATAATTTCGAGTAGGTGTCACGGTCAATCGACCATGCACACCCTGGTGTCAGAGTTCTTGAAAACTACCTCTCGGCCTCTGACGTGGTTCTTATAACGACTACCAGATGGCAGCCGGGACCAACGGCTTAAAGTGCCTTCCAAAGCACGGAATTAACTTTATTATCAGACAATCAGGTGTTTCAAGCCTTCAATGTCATAACCAAACTGGAAAAACTAAACAAAGTATGTTTCCCATGGGAATCGAACCCACGACCTCCGGGTTTACAGGCAAACGCCTTTACCACTGGACCACGGAGGCAGTTATAAACGTTATATAACGTATAAGGCGTTTCCTATTCTTCCGATTACACACATCCATCTTTATTTCATCGGATGTGTGGAATCGGACGAATATGAGTTTATGTTATAAAAAGGGAACTTTTTTGGGCTGTTATTTAAATATTCGGGATTTTATTCGAGAGAGAGATTCGAGAGATAAAAATATGAGAAGAGAACTTGCTTTCAGATAAATTTCCTTCAATTCTTTCGAAATGGAAGAAAATAAGGTGTGTCGACCCGATCTACTATACATATTTCTATTCCTACTAAATTATTCTGTATACCACTCTGTCTGTCGGTCACATGCTTCAACCACTGAACAGATTAAGATGAATTTGGTAAACTGATAGAAGGTTCGGGATATAAGGCATCTTTGATCACGGAAAAACGAATCTTTTCCTGACGGAACGATTAACGCGAGCAGAGCCACGAGTGAAAGCTAGTTTGAATGAAGTAAGTGAGCCATATTTACTTGTCTTGTTTCTCGCTGCTCGTAGGCAGCCAAGGGTCTATCTAGATATTAATGTTTTTTTTTTAAACTAACATTTTGTAAATTAAAACACTATTGCTCTGCGAAAAGAAATAGGTATAAGCCTTTGTCGCTCGAGATTATAACGACAATAGGTTTAAATCCGTTGAGGCATTTTAAGTTATGGTGGAATATAGACACTTGCTTTAGTACATACTCATGACATGTTAACAAAAACTCGATAAACATTACGCTCCTTTTTTGACAGCCGTGTAAAAAATTATATGCAGACCACCCGACCAACTCATTATTAAATTTCTGCCGACCGCTGTTAAAAAAATGTAGTGTGTGTCGCATCGATAGTCAGGTATTCACGGTGTGCTTCTAGCCAGCGGCGTCAAAGATCTTTCAGATACTTGTCCCGTACAGCGTCTGGGAGTAAAGATCTTCAGACATCTACAGAAGAAAAATCTCGATACGACCGAAACCTACGCCTGATTCCTGAATCAACGTCTGTGGAATAATGTTGGTCAACGTGTACAAAAAGTATCTATCTACAAACCTATTTGAATTAATAAGTACCGATTACTGGCCATTAATAAAAGTCACAATGACAAAAGCTTTTGACGTAAAAGAGAAATATTTCAGAGCTTTCATAAAATCAACAAAAGTCAGCAAATAAATAGTGTAATTTGAAAGTTGATCAGATCCTATCTGTGACGTGGGGTGTCCATGCAGCGGGGTGCGGCGTTACGTGCCTGCGGTGACCGGTCACGCGGGCTATCGCGCGTGAGCTGTTCGATTGTGGGAGGAGGGAATGGGCGGCATTCCGCCCAAGGTCAGCGGCGGTTGTCGGCGAGCGGGCCCGCGCGCGTCCGCACGTCCCATGCTGCCCGGGCCACTCGCGCCGCTCGACCCGCGGAAAACGCGCGCGCTCACCACCATCTATGCGCCGCGGAAACTCAAGGCTCGGAAACATAAGACCGCGCAAACCAGGATGCTGGACAACGACATCCCTATCAAACCTACACTATCCCCGTTCCATCCGCTCCCGGCAATTGGACAGAAGAACGAAAAATCCAAAACTAAAGTTATTGTTTTCGATCTTAACAAACATGAAGGAACACGCTTAGATACCGCCTCCTCTATTAAATTCCACGATGTTCTCAAACCGTTAACACCGCTTAGGATACATGGCTACGCGAGGAAGAGCTCTTTGGACCTGGACAAGAAGCCTCAGCCTCAACAGCTGCTCAGAGAAAACACATATGACGTCATAGAACCAATTTACGTGAACGCTGCTAAAGTGAGAAAGAGAGATTCTTCTATAACAAGACGAACATTAACACCAATGGCCGTAGATTCTGAAAATACAGAAAAAGAAGAAAAACAGAAAGAGCCAAAACTATCTCCAAAGACGAGGTTTAAGAAAGCAGCTATACAAGTGGCGAAGCTCACCTCCATGCCCGAGACAGGGAAGCTATTATGTTTAAGAGAAAGAGAAACCTTCAACATTTGTAGAAAAGAAGACACATCTTCGTGTAAATTGGAAGAGTTGCCAAAAAGTCCCGCCCAGAAACTAAATAATCTGACAGAGATATTCCAGGGTCTGGGAATGAATGGCCGATATAGGGACAAGCTTAAAAAGGAGAACAGTTGGTTTTAAATTTAAAATACTAGGATAAGAAAGAGTGATTTTATTTACGTATTTTCTATGTGACAAATAAGAGGAAACAATATAAGTGATACGAGTAACGTTAGTCGTATAAGAGTTTGTTTATTTTTGTTGAACGTCCCAATGTTTACGAGATATTGTTGCTCAAAGTTTTGGTGTGTGCGGTCTGTGTACTCGCGTTAATGTTTTATTAAAGTGTGTCGTTTCTAACGTCTTTATTTTTTTTCAAATCGGCCTCTTTTGCGACAACACGGTTCCAGCCATATTTTGGCATAAGTGTCAAGTTCGTAGGTGTCAAGTTACCAATAATGTTTATTTAATATTAAATACCTTTTAGTGGTGAGTTCCTGCGAATCTAGTTCGGGATATTATCTGTTAGAACACGGTGTATCCATGTGCCAAATTATATACATGATTGAGTAACAGCGATCCAAACTTTTCACATTGCGAATATAATGTAGAAAAACCCCTCAGAATACAGAAAGAATAGCTGTAGTAAAACTGATTTCTATAAGGACGGCAACTGTCAAAAGTCTTTAAACATTCTGTCAAATAAACGGTCTTTTGACTTTTAAGTCTCCATTACTAAATAAGCATTACTTTCTTACATATAGGGCAAAAACTAAAATATGTTTCTGATGAAAAATCGTACGCAGTGGCGTTTACTATTTATTTTGTGCTGCCATTTCTGTTTTCTCATTATTATTTTCCTCGATGTTTACCTGAATCTGGAAAGCTGGTAAGCACAGTCAAGCACAGTAAGTCACCCATTACTTACCTACTAATTCGTAGTCCATTACTGAAACTTCTTAACCTTCAATTCTTGTTTGGTCCAGGCTGTCATTATTGGATGGCAGTTATCTTTAGGTCAGCTTGAAAAATCTGACACGAATGCGCGTTTTTCTCGTGGACCAACTGATATGCACAACTAGTTGTGTCATTAGGAATATTTTTTCCAAATTATTCCCATAGGCACAACTGTTGGACAAGAAGCAAACGAAAGCTGAAATATTTTGCCATTATACCAACATTGTTATCCGTGAAAAAGTCTTGGATCTATAGGTTCACTTTTTAACAAGTAATTTCAAAAGTTATTAATACTATTAAATATGCGTACGTTAGTTTTTTTATTTATTCACTACCTAGTGATGTATTATTGATTTCAAGCTCGCCTTTGCGCCGGTCTCAGGTCACGTAGTCCGTCTTACGAATTTTCGATCAGGTCACGTGTCCTAGCGCGAGTTTAACATGTTTTACCCATCCCAACAAGTGCACAACGCCGCTAAAGATTTTTTTCACATCAAAAATACAAATTTGAAAATAATAGGATTCGCTTTAAAACTGCGAAAATGTATTACAATATTGAAATACGACCACATGATTCAACATCACACCAAAGGCTAATTTTAGAGGTAACAATACCACATTATGTTTCCGTGAAAGTGTTGACCTTGCCGGAGCCTCGCTCTGTCAACAAGTGGGCTTGCGTGCCTTACCCTCCAGCCGCAGTTAATGCCTCCCAATATAATTTGTTTAATGAGGGAGATAGTGTACGATAAGTATTTGCAATCGTTTATAAGGTTAAGCTTGGGGACTGACCCGTGGGACTGACACTGCACAAATTGTTATCCATACTAATATTATAAATGCGAAAGTAACTTGTCTGTCTTCTTTTCACCCTCACTATTGAACAATTTGGATGAAATTTGGTATGAAGGTAGTTTGAGGCCCGGGGAAGGACATAGGTCACCTTTCATTCCGGGTAATTCTACTTTTCTCGAGGTATCGACATTAACGCGTGCGGAGCCGTGGGCAACAGCTAGTTGATAATATTTTAGATAAAAAGCAGACATCAACAAAGAACAGAACTGATTTGATGAAATTGAAATGGTAACTTTGAAAGAATAAGCTTGCAAATAAACAATATATACAAATGATACAGTTAAGCGGTTACATACATAAAAAAACCCGGCCAAGTGCGAGTCGGACTCGCGCACGAAGGGTTCCGTACCATTATCTAACGTCTTTACGTAACTAACAACTTTCTTAACTAATGTTTAATTCAATATGTATGAAATTTTACTTTACCGAGTACATTTATCAGTTGGTTGACTATAACTCTTTAATTTATAAACTCTACTTAGCTTTGATAGTTTTCCTTAAAATTTGGTTATATATACTACCACCGTGAATTTTTTCACGTGTTCATACAACCATTTAGTAGATAGAGGGGGGAGGGGACACTGGACTCTAACAAAAATATGGACAATAAAACCAAATGTTTCCGAAGGCATAAGTTAATCGAAACACCATGTTCTTAAACTCACAATATTTTTAAAAGACCTACTCAACAACATCACACCACACGTTGGGAGTAGCCGCGAAAAAACATTTACTCCTCTTTTTAATTATTTGGGAGCTACCCTAAAAAAATTTTCTTTTCAGTTTAAGTAACGAGGCTTATTAATATACATATCCATACCAAATTACAGCTTTATAGACTTATAGTCTGAGTACAACTGCGGACGGACAGACGGACAGACATGGCGAAACTATAAGGGTACCTTTTTCGGAACCCTAAAAAGGAACTCCTTTTTCGTCTAACAGAGAACTTCCTCGTTCTTTAGTCATTCTCACGGACACCTAAGCGGAGCAGAAGCTACGAAATCTAAGCTTTCAAGAGAGTCGTAGTCTTTTGCAGTTGCTACGAAATTGTAGCTTAGCTACGAATATTCGTAGCAAGTTTAATAAGGTTATTTTCTTTGTAAAATATCGACACCCAGTTTCGAATTCAGTTATAGACAATATAGTTATAGACTATTGTGTAGAGCTGCATTGTTGTTCAGTAAACTCGAGGTCGTTCAACTAAGCACTAACGTAAATAGAATATTAATTTATTGATAGCTACGTTATATCTTTCACAAGCTTTTAAGTTCCCCTGTTATCATGTGTGTAGGTCAAGTCTTGAAAGCTAATCAGACAAAAACTGAAATGTTCATTCGTTGGTGCTGGCACAACTAGTTTGGCACGACCGGTACTTTTTTCTGTTATTTATTTGGATCATCTAACAATGGTACACCATAACAATTATAAACTTGATAACGCTTTGTACTTTTATTTGTCTGAGAGCTTCTATATTATAAACTTTTTAATATTTAATTTAATTAAATATTATAGACTATTTAATTTAAATTATCTCAGTAGATTGTGTTGCTGTGTGCGTTTGCCAAGTCCCTCTTTTTATTAAATAAATATAAATATTAAAATTATGGTTACCTACTATAAAATGTTACAAACAGTAGGTATACTGTACTTAAACAAAATCTAATCGATTTTCGATTGGATTTCACAACTTTTGACGGCAGAAGAACTTCGATGCGAAACTTGTGCATATTTAAACATTTTTAATATTACACCTCAAACTTATAACGGCTTTATCGTGGCTTTATTCGAAATGAAATCAAAACATATGTATAAGTGTTTTTTACTTGACTGCCGAGGAGGTACGTCCTTTCGCTCGTATCTCGTATGTTTGTAAATTTATTTATTAGTTATTAAAGAAATTGTTCTTGCAAACTAAGAGGAAAGTGAAAAAGGGAGTAGTGAGATTATCCTGTGTATTTATTTTTTATTCCTTAAAAAGTTGCTAAAAAACATCGCGCATTTGATCGACCCACTATTTGTACAATATCATTTGTAAAGTAGTCCCATACTGTCCAATAAAAAACCAACAGCAATATCTGCATGGAACACGCCAGCGAGGTGTTAAAAGGTCGGATGCCAATCCGGCCGTCCGTTTGTCTGTCACGCGATCTGTCGATACTAGCTGCAGCATGGGGTTTGCACGACCCACTTGCACCCACTTGTTTGTAAAACCTAAATACCGGATGAAGTCAGTTTGCGATGAAATCGAGTACATACCTACTAATTTTAGTAAACAAGAGAAGTTCCAAAAAAATAGCGTATGTCAGTTGGAAAAAAGTAAAGTAAACCTGACACATTTAAATCTGGTAAGGCATTTGAACATTTTCGTGGAATACCTAAATAAACTTACATTGTTGTGCAGTCACAACAGTAGCAGTAGGGGAGCCCACATGATGCTAAATGTGGATTTACTCGAGCGGCGCGGGACTTGGACTTTAAAGATTAGGTAGTTGAAAAAAGGTAATTATTATAATTTTCATTACACCTGTAGGAGCAGCAGAGCAGCTAAGTACATACATATATCCTAATCCTAACTTAATATTATAAATGCGAAAGTGAGTTTGTTTGTTTGTTACGCTTTCACGGCGTAACTACTGAACCGATCATCATGAAATTTTGCATACAAGTTCTCTGGATTATGGAGAAGGACATAGGCTACCTTTTATCCCGGGAAAAAGTCGTACTATTCCCAAGGGATCGACATTGACGCGGGCGGAGCCGCGGGCGAAAGCTAGTACATACATATTATACACAGAGCCTAAGGTCATAAGACCAAAAGGCCACGCTTAGCGTGTTGGTGGGCCTAAAGGTGGAAAACAGAATCAAAATAGTGATGGGTTGCTAGCCGCATCGCCTATTATTTCTTAATCATATACATCAAATACATTCTGCCTTAACAATAAAATAAAAAGCGACCGTGAAAGTGACGTCACTTTAAGACAATTTACAATTTAAGTTTATGAATGAAAACTTTAATAACATTTTTCATTCATGAATCGTCGGGAAATGACGAAATTAGTTCCTAATGATATTTTCTTTTAGAAAGAAAAAATGTTTATTTGATACAATATAAAGGAACATACAATGCTATCAACAAAAATGTACAGGTATTTTATAAATGTATCAAAAAGGTCTCCGCTCAGCATATGTCGTACTGTGAACTACGACGCTGGTCTTCCGTTTTTACATATAACAATGAAATCAAGACCTGTAAAAATATTAGCATACCCAATTAGGTAAAACTGCAAAGGAATACAAGCATGACACGACACGTAATTACGCCCATATTACTATGAATTCCATTATTCATGACGACAATTATCATGCCGATCCAGCGTTGTTGAACGTGGACAGTTCAAAATCGATAGCACTCGAGTTATTGAAATGCTAAAAATACGGTAATGACGATATTCCGTTGATTGCTTTACAACACACACACAAAAACATACCTTGTACGTACAAGGTATGTTACACACATACGCATTTTCATATTTACTTTTGTTTTACTCTATACTTATTTACAACAAGTATACAAAAAGTATACTACTTTTTGTTAATTTTTCATGCTTCGGAAGGCATATACCGTTGGTCCCGACTGCCATCTGGTAGCCGTTAAAGGAACCACGTCAGAGGCCGAGAGGCGGTTCCGAAGAACTCCGACACCAGGGTGTGCATGGTCGATTGACCGTGGCACCTACACGAAATGATGATCATGAATTTTTTAGGGTTCCGTGCCAGATTGATAAACAGAACACTATTACTAAGCCGCCGCTGTCCGTCGGTCCGTCTGTCTGCCACAATGAGTATGATCCTCTCACTCTTGATTCAATGATCTTTGTCTCACACATTGAAATCATTATAATCGGTGGAGAGGCGTTAAGTTTTCAATGAGACAATGTCTAACTATATACTATACCTATGCATATACATTCAGACTACTACTTTTATTAAATTTAAGAAATAAGTTATTGTAAAAAAGTTTCAAAAGTTGTTTGTAAAAAACTATGTTTTTTCGGGTGGAAGCTTGCAAACCAATTTTGAAGTAGATATCTTCCAATGATTGAATTGCCATGTATCAGCCGTGTGGTTTCCGGCAGAGTAGAATAGGACCACTCCAAGTCTTTCCATGAATGTCGTAAGAGGCGACTTAGGAAATACAAGCTAAACAAAGCTCATAAACATCAATGAGACCTCTCCACCCGTCTGGCCAGTGAGGAGAGTGTAGGCCAAATCCTCTATCTGCTCTGGCCAAGTATGGCTCCAGTAGTACAGAGAGGGTCATGCTCTTGCAGTGGAGATTAAAAAGACCTGATGATGATGATTGAACTGAAAAATTGTATACCTACTCATTAAGTTTGGATTGTCATTCAACATGCAATGACAATGCATGGTTATCTATGTGACGTCATTCTAAATCCAACATGGCGGGACACCGGACTAGCTATTTTTGATGCACACCGACAATATGGATATCAAATTAAAATCATCATCATTTCGAGTAGGTGACACGGTTAATCGACCATGCCCACACCATGGTGTCAGAGTTCTTCGGAACCGCTTCTCGGCCTCTGACGTGGTTCCTTCGACGGCTACCAGATGCAGCATCAAATTAAAATGCTCGCTGAAAATAAAGTGATGTACAAAAAAGTTTACTTTTAAAAAAATTTCTTTTACTTTTAATTTGTTTCCATAGAGATAAGATAATCCTGATTTGTTTCACCATAACCTATTCCTAATTTATTATAAAAAAATACTTAAGACTACATAGGTTCTCGTTAATTTTCTATTAGAACTAATTTGTTAGTAAGTGTACATTGAAAGAAATTGATGTTCCGTTTGTCCGCGCTTGACCTTGAACAGTCAAGTAAAATGAAAATAATGTAAATACAGTACAATACAATGTTACATTTGTAATTCTATTTGTGTACAGCATTTACGAAATTAAACTTCCCTTCGTTGTAGATATTCAATTTAATTTGTTATCACTGGTATGTTACCTACCACACTATAATACTATACAGGGGGAACATTAACTCCTATCCAATTCCATACAAAAGGTTTGAAAAATTAATAGGTCGCCGTATTGGAACTCCTTGGGAAGACATGTCCAGCAGTGGACTATTTGCAGCTGATATGATGATATAATAAATAATAAATAAAATATATACGGACAAATCACACAGATTGAGCTAGCCACAAAGTAAGTTCGAGACTTGTGTTATGGGATACTAACTCAACGATACTATATTTTATAACAAATACATATATATATAGATACACATCCAAGACCCAGGCCAATTTGAAAAAGAGTTAGCGATTGTTTTTCCGAATTAATTGGGGTATTTGGAATTAAGGTACTCACTCGGATGATTTGGGGAAAAGCAAGTAGTACCTACTAGTAGTAGTTTAGATCGTTTAGGCTAAGTTAAAAACTCCTTTCCCGTTGACCCCATTGTTCACATAGGCAATGGGGCCAACAGTAAGTCAAAATTTCACTTGTCGTTGTCCACTTTATTTTATTTTTTTACACGGAAGATACCCGCAACCACTGGATAGGCAGTTGAGGACGACGCCCTGACCTTTTATTTTATTGCCCCCATTTTGCAAGTTATTCTTTACAGACGAATTAAGAACATTATATTTAATTAAACCAAGTGCTTTTCTCGTCGTCTCATATATGTTATAGTTCTACAGAAACTAAAATGTTCATACTTACTGAAACGAAATGTAAACCAAGTGTAAAACTTTTTTTTTTTTTTTTTTTTTTAATAGCCTGTTTCAGTGTCCCACTGCTGGGCAAAGGCCTCCCCTTTTTGTTTCCAATCATCCCTATCGCGGGCAATAACTTGCCACCCACTTATATAAGCATCTAAGTCATCGCGCCATCTCCTTCTAGGTCTGCCACGTTTTCGGCGGCCATCCGGTTTCCACATGGTGGCCACCTTGACCCACCTTTCTTCTTGCATGCGGCAGACGTGTCCCGCCCAGTCCCACTTAAGCTGTGCTGATTTTACACCTACATCCTTTATTAGTAGTTTTGGAGCGCAGAGTGGTCGATTCCGGTTTGTGCAGTCGAACTGAGCAGACGTGTTGTCGCGGCACGCTCTCTCTGTGAGGCTGTATTTATTGGAACTACTGTCCGTTTGTGTTTTGTTGTTTCGGCCCATTGTTGTCGGAGACTCTGGCCACAAAGTGATTTAATCGCCACGTGGTGATTGTCCCCGTCGGCTCTGTGCGGAAATCGCAGGCTCCAACGCTCAGTGCGATTGCTCGGCCAGGCGTATCCTGGGATCGAGCCCATTAACTCCGATTCGTGTTCCAGCTGCAGCTCGTCGACCACTTGGACCCTGTGGGCGGCGAGGTTCCTGTCTACGCTTCGACGCCACACGTGTTCTTTTTAAGAACGCACGTGTTCGTTAGAACGCGCGTGTTCTTTTCTTGAACGCGCTTCGTGGCGTACACGCGGATCGGTCTGTCCTTTTCAGGGCAAGTACTGACCGTAAGTGTTTCTGCCGATCAACTACCTTCTTTGCCCAACTTCACACACTGTGCGTTGGTGGAGTAGTCCTCGCTTTTAGCCGAGGCCGTGCTTCGAGTGATCGTGTTGCGGTGTTCTACGCCAATACGGGTCACTCGTAGTTTACGTAGTGCTGACCCTGGCGCTAGCCTTTACCCCTTCAGGGTAACGGCAACTACAGGACGGGCTCTGGAGCACTTGGCCTTGGGGGATCTCCTAGTCAAGCCAGAGTATCGGTTAGGTAGTTAAGACCTAGGTTCGTCCCGCTTGCACTATCAAGGTTGGCAGCGGTTAGTAGGCAGGTTCCGTTGTAGTTTGTAAGTAGGGCGGTAGGGTTCCCTCTGCGCCACCCAACAGAGGATAGGGCGTTAGGGCTCTGAGTTCACCCCTCAGAGACGTTAGGTTCTTTAGGGCCACGTTTTTACCCCAACGCGAACCCTCCATGCGGCCTTCGTAATGGCTGCCATCCCCTCCGATTACGAACTCCTCAAAGAGTTCGTAATCAACAATCCTTCTCTTAGGAAGGATTATAACGCATACAAGCGCAAGTACCGTGCTCGTATCGCCCGCGGCATCTCTCGCGAGGATCTCATCACCGATGGGTCCACAGACGTGACGCGTCCCCGTTCCCCCGTGGTATTTTCCGCCCCGGGTTCCCCCTCTCCGACCGCGACCGCGACCGCCCTCCCCGGTAATAGATACGACGGCCTCCCCGTAGATGAGACCGACTACTATTACACCGACGACCCGGCTGAGACCGCCGCTCAGCCCTTCGAACCCCGATACCCAGCTGCGACGTTAGAGACTGTCCTCGAGTCCGACGATATGGAGACGGAGACAGCCTCCCAGCAGACGCCCCCCTCTGGACAGGACCCCGAGCCAGAGCAGCCGCAATGCTCCGACGACGACGATTACACCGTCGTCACCGGAGCAAAGCGCCAGCGTAAGGCGAAGGGCTCCGAGAAAGAGCCTGCCCCTAAGGCACTTAAAACCGCGAACGGCTCATCCGTCGCGAAGACTCCCTCCCAGCCCGCCCCATCTTCCACCGGAAGGAAGCCCCGACCACCTCCGATGGTGGTCCTACGCGACCCTAAGCAGTGGGAACCGCTTTCCCGCTCGCTAAATGCACAAAAGGTCCAATACACGCGCGCGTCCACCAACCGCGACGGTAATATCGACATAAATGTCAAGTCCATGGAGGACTACCGTTCCCTCACCCGCCTCCTTAACGAGCGCCAAATCCCTTGGCACTCATTCGGCCTACCTGAGGACCGCAAACTCAGGGCGGTCATTAAGGGCATCCCCGTGTCGACTTCGGTCGAATATGTAAAAGAGACCCTTGTCTCTCAGTCACTCCCCGTAAACGAGGTCCACCGCATGTACGGGAAAAAGAAAACCCCGTACCCAATGGTGCTAGTTGTCTTAGACAACACACCGGAAGGTAAGGGGATTTTCCAAATCTCGTCGTGCGCTGGGCTAACCTCGTTTAAAGTCGAGCCCCCCCACAAGCGTGGCATTATCGGTCAATGCCACCGCTGCCAATGTTACGGGCACTCGGCCCGTAACTGTCATGCCCATCCCAGATGCGTGAAGTGTTTGGGGGATCACGGCACAGCGGACTGTGAAAGAGTCCGCAGTGCGGAGAACGAGACTCAGGCGGCCTGCGTACTTTGCGGGCAGGAAGGCCACCCCGCCAACTGGCGGGGGTGCTCAAAAGCCCCCAAAGCGAGCAGGAACGCCTGGGGCTCAAAATCCTCGCAAAATGCTGCCCCCCAAACACGCACAAATCGTGCCCCCCAGGCGCCGGCGCCCACCGCCCCCCAACCCCTTATGAGCAGCCAAGCTGCCTTCCCCCCTCTGAAGCAGAGACAGCCGGTGTCTCGCTCAGAAGCCCCAAAGGTTCCAACGGGGAACCGCGCTCCCCCCAGCAGGCCCCCACCACTGATGCGCCACAGCGCTCCTCCGGCAAGCCGGGACCAGGACACTCTGGCCTTCGGAGTGGTTCTCGACATTGCGCGAGAAACACGTGAGGACCGCGCCGAGATCCTCGAAATGGGTCACGCCATTCTCGAGACAAACGGCGACGCTTACGCGATCTTGGAAATCGTATTCCAACACCGTTTCCTAATGGAAAGATTAGAAAACGCGCCCTTCCTCGCGCGTTACTTCCCCTCGCGTTAATATGGGTAGTCTCAATAAGAGAATCAAACCCCGCTCCCTCACTATCGCGTACTACAACGCGAACGGAAAATTCACCGATGTGAAACCCCTCATCCAGGAGTTTCTTACAACACATCAGGTGGACATTTTCCTTGCACAAGAGACCTTTTTGAAGCCCCACCACCGCAATCCTCGGATTGCAAATTACAACATCATCCGTAATGACAGATTACGCACCCAAAAGGGTGGCACAGTAATCTACTACAAAAGGTCACTTCACTGCACCCAGCTAGACCCCCCAGCCCTTACAAATATCGAGTGCTCCCTCCTCCGGATAGCCATGACCGGTCATGCGCCTATCAACATTGCCTCGATTTACCTCCCCTGCAAAAAGACGTTGCTCCGTAGCGACCTCGAATCCCTCTTCTCGCTGTCAAATTCTACCATTTTAGCTGGAGATTTTAACAGCAAGTCAGTCCGCTGGCACTCTGTCACGAACTCGCCCAACGGTCTTATCCTAGAGAGTCTCCATGACGAACTAGATTTCGACGTTGTGGCCACGTTAGCTCCCACGCGTTACCCCACTCAAGAGGGACAAAACCCCAGCGTTCTTGACATTGCCCTCCTTAAGAACATCACCCTTCAGGTGTGTTCAGTAGAGGTCCACCCTGACATCTCCTCCGACCACCGACCTGTAGTGTTACAACTAGGACCGACAGACAACGGACGTATAGTGCATACAAGGACGGTGACTGACTGGAAGAAACTTGGAAAAGTTATCAACCAGCCAACACCGCACCTGGATGCAATCCCTGACATAATCACCACGACTGACGACACTGACAGCGCGATCTCCTCTCTCACCAGCCACCTGCAAGCTTCCTACAAGGAATGCTCTCGGGAAGTCCCTTCTGTGGATCCCACCCACAGAATGGAACTCCCCGAGGATATGCGGCAGCTGTTGACAGAGAAGAATCGCGCTTCACGCTTACATGACAATTATCCCACCGCAGAGGCCCGTGCCCACCTTCGTTTCTTGCAACGGCGAGTCAAGGAACGCATCGCGGAAATTAGGAACGAACGCTGGGGCGATCTCCTTGCCGAGATGACGCCCTCCCATCAGGCATACTGGCGACTAGCCAGAAGCCTCAAGACCGACACGGTTGCGGCCACTCCCCCCCTCACGCGTCCAGACGGCTCCATCGCCTTCGATGATGACGAAAAAGCTGAATGCCTAGCAGACAGCCTGGAGAGCCAATGCTCCCCTAGTCGTGAGCCAGTAGACCCCGATCACCTTCGCGAGGTGGAATCGAACGTAGAACGCTTCGTGGCTTCTAAGACGATCCCACCAAATACCCCCCTAGCCCCGACGACACTTGACGAAGTGAAGTCAATCATCCGCGATCTCAAACCCCGAAAAGCGCCCGGCGCTGACGGACTCTCGAACGGAGTGCTCAAATGCCTCCCACAGACCCTCCTCCTCCTGCTCGTAAGCATCTTCAATGCTTGTCTTGCAAATTGCACTTTTCCAGCCGCCTGGAAAGAAGCAATCGTGATCGGAATCCCCAAACCAGGCAAAGACCTGAAGAACCCCTCCTCCTACCGGCCTATCAGTCTTTTGAACTGCATAGGCAAGATCTACGAACGGATCATCCTTAAAAGACTCAAGGACTACGTAGAGTCCAAAAGTCTTATCCCCGATGAACAGTTTGGATTCCGGGCCAAACACGCGTGTCACCACCAACTGCACCGCCTCACGGAGCATATTCTCAAGTTGAGAAATTGGGGACGTCCTACGGGAGCACTCTTCTTCGATGTAGCGAAAGCCTTCGACAAAGTCTGGCATTCGGGCTTGATATCCAAGTTGTCCAACTTGGGCCTGCCGGATAGTCTCGTGCACATCATACGAGACTTTTTGTCGAATCGGTCTTTTCGGTACAGAGTAGAGGGATGCCTCTCGAGGCCCCGTCCCATTAGAGCCGGCGTCCCGCAAGGCGCTGTTCTCTCGCCCCTCCTTTATTCGCTGTACACAAGCGATATCCCAAAGACCCCAAATGTAGAAGTGGCACTATTCGCCGACGATACGGCCCTCTACACGTCCCATCACCTTAAAACGGTCATCGTGAATCGTCTTCAGTCCGCCGTGGACGCTCTCGGCGGGTGGTTCAAGAGGTGGCGCATCGAAGTTAATCCGGAGAAAAGCACAGCTGTGTTTTTCTCAAAGGATAACCAAGCTGTGTCACGTCGAAAAATCACCATGTCCGGAGCCGAACTCCCCTCGTTAGGATCAGTATCGTTGTACGGAAAGCCCATTCAGTGGGCAGGCAAGGCTAAATACCTTGGAGTCGTACTCGATAGCGCGATGACCTTCGGCCCCCACATCACCAAAGTCCGCAACCACGCCGCCTTCGTATTAGGCCGTCTCCACCCCATGATAGGCAATGCTAAGATGTCACTTAGAAATAAGTTGACACTCTATAAGCTTTGCGTCCGCCCTATCATGACCTACGCCGGCGTAGTCTTCTCCCATATCGCGCCCTCCCACATCGATCGGCTGCAACGCTTGCAGAACCGCTTCGTCACCCGAGCCACGAATACGAGTAACCAACGGTACTTGCGCATGACAGACTTACACCGTGACCTAGATCTCCCATCCATTCGCGGCTATCTCAAAAACGCCTCCAAGCGTTACTTTGAGAAAGCCGCACGCCACCCCAACCCGTTAGTAGTGCAAGCTGCTAACTACTCCCCCAACTTACACGATACGACCTTACGTCGTAGACGTCCTAGGAACGTACTTGACGATCCCGATGATCCTATTGACATCGCACAAGCCCGCCCCGACCCCTCTTCGGCTCCGAATAGCCAGAGGAATCCCACTATCCGACCCCGTCGCACTCGCCACCGGAATAGAGTGCGTAGAGTAGGATTAGCTCCGATTACTGGTGACCGCCCGGCGGTCCCGGGTGACTTGCACCCAGGATAGGCCCTTCTGGCAACGTAGCTTTCGGCCCATACGGCAAAAGATGAGAGTTGCTGCTCTCTAAAGGCTTTTGCCATTGTTTCTCAGATTGGCCCTTCAGGCTTGCATGCACGCATACGCGGCCCATCAGGCAATATGAGAGTTTGCTGTCTCTCCAAGCCTTGCGCACACAGGCAACGCCCAAAGCCGAGGTCCGTCCCTCCTGGGGGCCCTTTGGTGATGTTGTCTATACAGGTTGAGGGCACTCTGCCCTCACCTCAAACGCCCGGTGAAGTAGCGAAAGCTCACTTGGAGCTAGCTACATAGTCCTTTCAAAAAAAAAAAAAAAAAAAAGCAGAGTGGTGTTTCTAATACGGTCTATACGGCGTACGCCAAGTATACTACGCTCCATTGCTCTTTGGCAGACCTTGAGCCTGGACTTTTGACCCTCAGTGAGTGACCACGTCTGTGCTCCATAAGTAAGTATAGGCAGGATACACATGTCGAGAAGTTTGCGTTTCAATGTAATAGGGAGATCACCCTTCATCAGGCTCTTCATGGACCAGTAGCTCTTCCAGGCGTTATCGATTCGACGATCGATTTCTTTGTCCTGCCTGTTTTCGAAGGATGCTATCTGGCCCAGGTATAAATACTCCTCGACATAGTGTATTACCTGCCCATCCACCTTAATCTGACGCTGCGTGCTGTTTGTCATCACCTTGGTCTTAAGCCGATTCATCTTAAGCCCAAACTCAAGGCTCGCCGTGCTAAGATCGTCAAGCATTTTTTGAAGATCAGATGCTGAGTGGGAGAAAATCCGTTATGTCGTCGGCATAACGGAGGTTAGTTAGCCTTTTATCGCCGACATCAATGCCCATTGCCTCCCAATGTGGCGCCAGCTTTCGGAACACCTCTTCAAGACAGCTGGTGAATAATTGAGGGGACAGCGGATCACCTTGCTTCACGCCTCTTTCCACATCAAACACAGGTCCCGGATTATGTACTTTGACGGATGCAGTACTATTGTAATAAATGCTTCGTAAAAGTTGTATATATGTACTATCTATATTCTGGTTTTTAAGAGATTGAAATATGGATGTGTGGTTCAGACTATCAAAGGCTTTGGTATAATCGACGAATGCTATGTATAGGGGTATCTTATATTCATTATGTTTTTCGATTAGGTGATTAAGCGTTTGAAGGTGATCGGTCGTGGAGTAATTGGGCCGGAAACCAGCTTGCTCTGGCGGCTGATGTTGGTCTAGCTGTGGGTTTATGCGGTTTTGTAATACTTTAATAAATAATTTATAAATATGTGATGTCAAGCTTATCGGCCTATAATCGTTTATGTTAGATTTATCACCTTTCTTAAAAAATAGGATTGAGTTAAAGAGCTGAGTGAGACGCGGAAGAAGTATAGTTCTACCGAGTTTCAATACTTCAGTGGAAACGCCATCTTCTCCTGGGCTTTTGTCGTATTGCATACTCTTAAGGGCAACTAGTACTTCCCCAACGGTGAACGGATAAATGGATTCGCCACATGAATAGTCTTCTTCGGTGGTAGGTCGGGATAAGTCAGAGTAAAGCGTTCTATAAAAGTCTGTAGATATCTGTGTTATTTGTTGTTGGCTGCTCTGCTTATTACCATTTGTGTCCTTTAAATGAGTTATCCAAACTTTTTGGCGCGTGATACCCTGTTTGGCCGTTCTTAAGGAGGTGTTTCTAATAAGCGCTCTTTCTACTAGCTGCGTGTTTTGTTTTCTAATATCACGGCGGATGCTACGTTTGACTTGCTTATCTAGGAGTTTATAATCAGTACTACTATGATTTTTGTTTTGTTCTCTTAAATTAATGAGATCTATTGTTTTCTTCGACAACTTTTTTAGTTTATTTTTTGATTGGGGTATTTTTTGGCTAGCTTTTTTAATGGAATTAAGAATGTTGTTGTATTGGTTTTCAGAATCTATGTTAGTATCTAAATCAAGAATATCAAAACTATTTTTTAACTCTAAATTAAAGTGGTCATGGTTGTCGAGAATTGACCCCTTCTGCAGTCTTCTGATTTGATTTTGAAACAACTTAAATCGGTGAATTTTTAAATTAAATTTGACAGTGGCTCGTACAGCTCTGTGGTCTGACTTGTACTTAAAGCGGTTAATAACGTTGACATTTTTTTATAATATCTTTATTTGAAGTTAAGATGAAATCAATTTCATTTTTGACATTTGTATTTGGTCCTGACCATGTCCACCTGCGGTGTGGCTTTTTAAAGAAGAAAGTGTTACTTATGCTCATATTTTGGGCCGAAGCAAATTGAATAAGGCGTGTTCCGCGATTGTTGCGATCTCCCAACCCGTATGGCCCAAGTATTTGGTCATTATCCAGTTCACCTCTTATTCCAATTTTTGCGTTAAAGTCGCCTATAACTAAGTTCCATGTACTTTGGTTCTCATCGCAGGCCTTGGTAACAACATCATAGAAGTCTTCAACAACTGCATCAGAAATTCTAGTATGTGGAGCATAAGCTTGTACTATGGTCAAAGTATGACTTTTAGTAATTTGTAGTTTTAGAACTGCCACTCTTTGGGAATATCCAATAAACTCTATAATATTCGACTTCCATTTCTTTGAAACAAGAAAACCAACGCCATGTTGGCCGCCAGGGACACCAAAATGGTAAAATATATTATTTTCTCTCTCCACGGTTTGCTCTCCATCTCTGCGTACTTCGGAAAGGCCTACAATGTCCCAGTTAAGGTCTGATAGTGCGTTCTCCAATTCCAACAGATTTTCTTCTTCTAATAGAGTCTGAGCATTAAGACTAATAATATTTAAGGTATCGGTGTCCATTTTGGATGCAGTAGTCGTCTGACGAGAAACCATTCCCGCCCGGGGATTCTTCGCACCCCTTGCTCCAGGGCTGATCCGGCATCCGTCAGTGCCGGAGCCACTGGAGCCGCCGGGCACTAGGGGCCATTTACTTGGATTTGATGTCATTGTAAAAAGGGGGGATTGAACCATATACCCACCGCGCTGGTTCAGTGCGTGTTGGTGGGTCTGGTGTCAGTCAGTCTCAGTCGGCTGACAGACTGGCTGACATCTGGGTTTTGAGTCGTCAGAGCCTCGTTTGTTGTTTAGCAGCAAGCACCACGTGCAGGTGAGGTTGTCTTGAGTGGAGAAGGTGTTGGTACCACTCCATGCCCGCCAAACCTAAGGCAAGAAATATATTCTTTCTGTGAATAACGTTGTGGGTTTGCCCACCGTGCTCTCTATAGGTATAGGAGCCGCGCCTGCACTATCCTGCTTAGCGTTTAGTACTACTTAGCTGTTATAATCAGATAACAGTTTTAAGATGTATCTGCCTTCAGGCAGCTTGGAAAATATGTCACCACTATGAGCCACGGCAACATACGAGACAAGAAATACGTCATCATCATCATCATTTCGTGTAGGTTTCACGGTCAATCGACCATGCACACCCTGATGTCAGAGTTCGTCGGAACCGCCTCTCGGCCTCTGACGTGGTTCCTTTAACGACTACCAGATGGCAGCCGGGACCACCGGATAACGTGTCTTTCGAAGCACGAAATAGGTAATCTGTAACGACATGATAAACAATTGAATAGAGTAAAAATAATAAATAGGCAATAGAAGGACCAGTTATGCCTTGACTTGGCCCACTAGGTGACCGCTATAGTCGTATCCGCAAACGGCCTTATAGAAAAGAGTCTCGACCATAACCTTAGAGACTCGCTGGATGGCTGGGTCAAGGGCCAGAGACAGAAGGCAGCGGTCCTGGACACGTCACGGATAGTCAGGAGGTTTCTTCCTCTGCAGCCTTAACCGCCGGTAACTTGAGCCTTGCCCCGCTGCTGGCGGTGAGCTAGGTTTAGGTTTTTATAATGTTTTTGTTTGTATTATATTTTACTTCGTATACCGCGTGATTTTCAAACTCTGAACTATACTTAAATCCTGGAATCAGAATCCCTAATGGAATACAGAATTGCATGAAAAAAAAAGGAAAATAACGAAAAACAGTGACCTTAGAAATTCGCCCAGTTGATCGGCTTTGTATGGGAAGTCTACATTTTTTTCAATATTTTTTTTATAGCAATTCTGTATTCCATTAGGGATTGTGATTCCAGGATTTCAGAATAGTTCAGAGGTTAAAATCACACGGTATAAATATTATATAAATCTAGACTTGATTATAACTAAATAAAGACAATAAATAGGCAATATTCTTATGTTTATTCATATACAAAAAGTTCTAACTAACCTACACTATTTGAATTGTTATCTCAAAATCAGTCATACATATTTAATACAATAAGACTTCATGCTATTGCGGGAATACATAATCGAAAATGTACATAATTTGATTACAACTATTTAGAGATCAAGACATAACCTTTTCAGACTGACACTACTTGAGCTATCATTTTTTATATCTATATCATCATAATACATACTCGTAGTATAAAGCAGTAAGCTTATATATCTGCTTCGATCAAATATAATGGTATAATAAACGACGCGCTCGAAAAGTGGCACCGAAAAAACAGCACACTAATCGAGTTTCGGAGCTGTTTTGTCCACAGTTTCAATAAACCGCGCTAGCACTCACACGTCTGGCGATGACGAAGGTACAGTGAAAAGATGCAAAAACTATGCATCAAAAGTGACAGAAAAGATGAAGTTATACTTTCAGTATGTACCGTTTTTGTCGTTGTTTGTAAATATGCATGATGTTTTGACTCGGGGACATTATGAAGGCTTCATTTTGTATGACACTGTGTATTTACCATTATATTTGATCAAATGTCATGTGGGAAACTTTTGTAGGGATGTGTGGGGACATACGTGTATAATACAAACCAGTGCCGGCCACCATACAAAATTTAAACATACATGACAAATTCCAATCTCTAGCTTAAAAATTCACAGTCTTTTCAAAACTGCTTCAGCAAATGAACACTTTAGCTGCTGGAAGAGCTTGAGGTCTCTTCATAGACAACTTTGCACAGGCACACTTTTGGAGGTCTCTATAACCCCGGCAAGCCGGATTTATCACTGCTCTGGATTTTGGCTATCTCATCCTTGAATTTAGAGATGGTTTCTTTGGCCAGGTGAAGTTTTTCCTTCAGTTCTGAGATTTCATTTCGCACCTTTGATTGAGCAGCAACTATCTTTTCTAGAGTCTTCTCTTTTTTATCTTCAACTGAAATAGAAAGAGTTATAAATGAATCAAGAGACAGAAACCATTTGAGACTGAGGCAATTTGTTTTTTTGGAGGATGGGCCTCCGGCTCTCTCACTCTCACTGAATGAAGCATAACAGACAGTAATACCCAAATAAATTTAATAATGTGGACAAAACTTCAATGACGGTTTTGTGACACCATAACAGACAGTAATACCCAAATAAATTTAATAATGTGGACAAAACTTCAATGACGGTTTTGTGACACCATAACAGACAGTAATACCCAAATAAATTTAATAATGTGGACAAAACTTCAATGACGGTTTTGTGACACCATAACAGACAGTAATACCCAAATAAATTTAATAATGTGGACAAAACTTCAATGACGGTTTTGTGACACCATAACAGACAGTAATACCCAAATAAATTTAATAATGTGGACAAAACTTTAATGACGGTTTTGTGACACTTGGCACCAGATATCAGAACTGAATTGTAGGGTCCGATGATCAGTTATCATTGGATAATATTTGACACACTGCCGCTTATTTCAGATAAGCCTTTTTCCTATACAAACATATTATCACGTCTTAATATTGTAACTGTGATACCCTTAAGAAAAAAATATTAATTTATTTACTAAAAATAATGGTTGGGATAAGTTGAGAATAGAAATAGGATGAGTGAGGAAAAGTTAAAAAATACATGAGATGAGAATTCATGGTAGAACTCTAATAATATATCTCATTCTAGTTAATAACATTTAAGAGTCACTATTTTAAAATTCTGTTTATAATTATATGTAAGAAGTACCTAAAACCAGCAAGCATGCATGAAAAGTGTGATGGATGTAGATGAAGAGAAAGAGAAGAAGATGAAGAAGAAAAGATCTTAGCAAGTGGAGATCTGTTTGCCCATATACTGTCTTCCACTATGTCAATAATTTAAGTAAATCAAATGTGATATTTACAATCAGTATCATGTGTCCATGGTCCATTAGTGATGGGTTTTACACTGTTCAGCAGATGTTGCATCAGTTGTGTGGGCTCCTGGAAGACTATTTCCTCGTAAGACTCACTAACAAGTGCTCGGCCGACTGTTGGTGGAGCACCATCCGTGACTGGAGACTGGAAGAGCTTGAGGATGTGGTATAGGGTCACCTGGAATGAAAAACTTAGGTTGTTAGATAAAATCATTTTATGAAAATACAGTAAAGAAATGGAAATTACAAATTAAAATTATTTGATCGCTACTCACAAAGAGGCATATAATTTCATCATGCACAGAAAATATGCATTTTTAACAAATTGATAATAATTGGAATCGATGAAGATCAGACAGCCTATTTTTGATTTGATAGTCACTTCAAAATACATTGTGTTTTAAATATCTTAAGTAAAAATAAGCAATTATATGAAAGCCACAATGTATTTTAAAGTGACTATCAAAACGTTGTACACTGCGTTAGCAAATAGGCCGGCTGGTCTGTTAGAAATTGGGTTTATTACTGTTTCAAAAAAACAAAGAAAAGGCCATAACAGAATTAGACAAAATAAACTGGCCGAAGTTTGACTCAGATTCGCACATTTGACTTAAGATCTATGTACAACAGACTTTCCTGGTTGTATTGAGACAACTATGGATCAAACAGATCTCAACAGTCTTGAATCTTGGGAAGTAAGAACCTTTAAAAGAGACTGGGATGTTGCTAAGAAGATTGTGGATGACACCAAATTGAAATGGGCTTTGGGAACCTTGCAGCCATACAAGGCACCAAGCCCAGATGGCATCTACCCAATCTTTTTACAACAAGGAATCTCTATACTGAGTCCCCACATTTGTAGGCTATTCAAGGCCTGCATTGCGTTTGGGTACATACCAAAAGCATGGAGATTAGTGAAAGTCGCTTTTATTCCGAAGCCAGGAAAAGCGACATATGATGAAGCAAAAGCTTTTAGGCCTATAAGTCTTCAGTCCTTTCTATTGAAGACATTGGAGAAATTGGTGGATAGACATATAAGAGATGGTCCGCTAAAAAAGCATCCGCTACACAGCATGCAGTGTGCCTACCAGCCTGGCAAATCAACAGAAACAGCTCTGCATTGGGTGGTAAGTCAGGCTGAGAAGGCACTGGAAAATAAAGAACTTTGTCTGGGAGCCTTCCTCGATGTAGAGGGGGCCTTTGACCGGACTACTTTCGAATCCATTGGCAGGGCGGCGACAGAGCATGGAGTACCAAGAACGCTCTGCAGGTGGATAGAAAACATGCTGAAGGGCAGGATAATTAACTCTGAACTGCTGGGTGATAAATTATCAGCGGTAACGACGAAAGGTTGCCCGCAAGGAGGAGTTTTGTCCCCGACTCTTTGGAGTCTGGTGGTAAACTCACTGATAGTGTCCTTAAATAAAGGACCGGTCATCGTGGTAGGTTATGCCGATGACATAGTCATTCTTATCAGTGGGAAAGTTCCTGACACGGTGAAAGGGCTCATGAATAAAGCTTTGGGAGAAGTACAGGAGTGGTGTACCACAAACCACCAGAGTATTAACCCAAAGAAAACGACAATTGTCCCCTTCACAAGGCTCCGGAAATTGACAGCATTGAGCAGCCTCAAAATGAACGGCATGACGCTCAATCTGGCCAATGAAGTGAAATATCTAGGAGTTACGCTGGATAAAGAACTGACGTGGAATACACACGTTACGAATGTCATAACAAAGGCCACCAGAGTATTTGGCATGTGTCGGAATACCTATGGTAAAACCTGGGGCTTGAAGCCATACATCCTACGTTGGATATATGAGATGATGGTGAGACCCATTCTGACCTACGGAGCACTGGTTTGGTGGCCTAAGGTTAAACAGGTAACTTGTATAAATGCCCTGAGGAGAATACAGAGAATGGCATGTTGTGCTATCTCGGGGCATTCTCTACAACACCAACGACATCTATGGAGATAATCCTAGGACTGCCACCGCTACATTTGTATATTGAAGGCGAAGCCTGCAAGGCTTTATACAGACTATCTTCTTCTGGTCTGTGGAGCAGGCACGCACCAAGGACAAGGCATACGCAAATTGAGACAACACAGGAGCTCGATAGGTTGTTGAACATGGGAAGTGACAAGCTGCTCCCAGTATACAACTTCAAGAAGAACTATAAGATATATATCCCGACAAGGGATGAATGGAAGGGTGAATTTCGTCCTTCTGAACGAGAATGCTCAATCTGGTATACTGATGGATCAAAGAACAATCAGGGAACGGGAGCGGGCATCTACTCCGAGGACAGAAAACTGTTTCAGAGCATGGGACAGTTCGCTACCGTATTTCAATCAGAAACATATGCGGTAACTGTCTGTGCTAAAATGAATTTAGAGCAAGGGTTTAAAGATCACAATATCTATATTCTAACTGACAGCCAGGCGACTCTTACTGCGCTTAACTCTGACAGAATCGATTCCAGATTGGTCTTGGATGGTGTGAATGCCTTGAACCAACTGGGTAGACACAACAGACTGAGGCTGGTTTGGGTACCGGGTCACGTTGGGGTTGAGGGCAATGAGAGGGCCGATGAGCTGGCAAGGAAAGGAGGAGTATGCCATTTGTACGACCCGAACCCTTCCACAACCACTCCATAGTCACACCAATTTACCACACCAGTGTGACTAAGGTTCATTTTAATTATCCATAGTCACACCAGTGTGACTACAGATAAATTAAAATGAACCTTAGTCACACCATCACGCCCACCAGTTTAAATAAGGTTCATTTTAATTATCCATAGTCACACTAGTGTGACTACGAACCTGATCCGTAGTCAAACCATCACGCCCTTCACCCAGTTTAGGTCTTTTATTTAGGCTGCTTCTTAGGGTTTTGGGTACGGACCCAAAGGGTAAAAAGGGACCCTATTAATATGGCTCCGATGGCTCCGTCTGTCTGTCTGTCCGTCCGTATATCACCAGGCTGTATCTCATGAACCGTGATAGACAGTTGAAATTTTCACAGACGATGTAGTTCTGTTGCCGCTCTGTGGTTGCCGCTATAACAACTAATACAAAAAAAAGCAGAATAAAATTAATGTAGTTCTGTTGCCGCTCTATGGTTGCCGCTATAATTAATTTTATTCTGTTTTTTTTTTGTATTAAGTAGTTGATAAAAAAAAAACTGAATGAAATTAATATTTCAGGGGGGAACAGACATGATTTATGCCGTTTTTTTAGATAATGGTAGGAAACCCTTCGAGCGCGAGTCCGACTCGCACTTGGCCGGTTTATTGTTTTAAATAAATGAACTATTTAATCTAATCACTAAATTTGTGTAAGATTTGTCCCTATTTTATTTCAAAATTCAAAGTTTGTAAGTATGTGTGGATGTATGGATGTTTGTTACTCTTTCATGGCAAAACGGATCTTGATGAAATTTCGCACACAGATAGTATTACCTGGATTAACACATAGGCTACCTTTCATCCCGGAAAACAGTACTGTTTCCGCGGGATCGACATTAACGTAAGCGGAACCGCGGGCGACAGCTAGTATACTGATAATGGAGTTTGCGACCTATTTGCAATATTTTAATTATAAAAGAGGAGTCAATGGAGTATTTATTTATAAAAGCATTTGTTTTTACCTTGTCACTTCCTTGTCATTATTTTATTGTGTGTAAAAAATGGATGTTCAGGCTGATTTTAGAATTTTAGAAAGAAAGCGTGGTGTAGTGCTTTTATTCGACGGATATCGGTATTATAAACAGAAAGTGTATGCTAATAAAAGCATCATTTGGTTTTGTAGTAAAAAGCGAATACAGAGATGCGTCGGATCTGTTACTATTCATGTAAGTTCTCTAAACCTTTGTAAACGTAAACAGGATAAACGCAGCCTTAATATGTAGTATGTACTAGTACTATTTCATATTTAGTTTAGTAGGTACCTACACATTTTAGGATCATTACTTTCAATCAGTCAATCAATATAAATCAATAATAATATAAAACTCTTCCGTTACTGAGTGACTGAATAGATGACAAACAGACAACGTACAGCCGAAGCTGAAATTTGACATGTATGTTCCTTAGGAACCGTATGGTAGGACTAAGGCCTCATTTAAGAACTCAGCGGTCGGGGCGGTGCGTTTCCTGGGGGATCCTGGTGGACGAACTCTTCATAACATAGATTTTTTGCCAGTCGCCGAGTTCCTAAATGAGGCCTAAGAGCCTTTCCACACACACAATGAAGCTTTTTAAAAAATACTAGTTACAAACTCTAATTAGAGAGGATTTCCCGAAATTACTATAATGTACTAATTGCTGATTTTGTTTTATCAGGATGGAAAAGTACTAAAACATGTGGAGCATTCTTTGGATTGTAAGCGTGATTATGCTGGAAATGAAATATTATGTTGTGTTGATAAAATGAAGAATGAAGCCGGTGCATCGGCTGAATCCGTACCTAGTATTTTTAAAAACCAAATTCAACCCATATACAACAAAGGTCTACATTTGGTTGCCAAAGTGCCATCGTTTGATAACGTGAAGCGAAGCCTATACTCGGCACGTAATAAAAAATTTCGAGTTAAGAAAACGGTCTTCACTCAATTGGATGATGTAGAAATACCCGCTCAATTTAATAATTTTCTTATAGCGGATTATCAATATGAAGGTTCTAGGATAATATTGTTTTGTTCCCCCGAAAGTAAAGAACAACTGCCAGTAATAAAAGAATATTTTATCGATGGTACTTTCAAGAGTACACCTAAACCGTTTAGTCAGCTTTTTTCCATACATGGCGATCTAAACAGTACATCTGATACAACTAACGTTATTCCGCTTGTATACGCCTTAATGAGCGATAAAAAAGAGACATCATATCTCGCACTGTTTGACATTTTGACAACGTTTTGTCCAGAGTGGGCTCCAAAGAAAATTCACGCTGACTTTGAATTTGCAGCAACTAAAGCTGTGAAGTTTTTTTTTCCTGATATAACAATCAAAAGATGTTACTATCACTTTAGTAACAGCATCTGGAGGAAAAGCAAGTCCATCGGGATTAAATCGAAACTTTATCGCCGCATTGTGGCATTGTCTGCATCTCTTCCTCTTTTACCAAGAGACAAAATTAGTGATGGATGGAGCTATATCCAGTCGCGGTCAGAGCAGTTTAATGATTCTAAACTAAATAAGTTCATAAAGTATATGAAAAATACGTGGATTAAAGATTACCTTATAAATGAATGGTGTATATATAACGAACGTCACCGTACCAATAACGTTTTAGAAAATTGGCATTCCCAGCTGAATAAAAGAGTTAATAAAAATTACGTGACTATCGTTAAACTTCTAAGTGTACTGGAGGAAGAGGTCACAACGAACTTGATCAAAAGTATTAATATTGAATGTAACACCAACCCAAATAAAAGACGTAAATTGGAAATGAAAAAGGATAATTTTATAATACAGACACAAATGGAAGTAATTCATGGTGAAATTAGTATTGGCCAGTTTTTGGAAACAGTACGATAAAACTAATTAATATAATATTAAAATGTATTTTTAAAAATTAAATATGTTTTAATCGGCTTTTATTTTTGATCGTCAAGTCAAGAGTGTGTTGGTGTGACTACGGATTATAAAAACTAACCATAGACCATAACCATGGTCAAGAGTGTGTTCGGCTTTTGCTGGTGTGACTAAGGTTAATTAAAATGAACTTTGTCACACTGGTCTCTGGTCAAGAGTGTGTTCGGCTTTTGCTGGTGTGACTATGGATAATTAAAATGAACCTTAGTCACACTGGTGTGGTAAATTGGTGTGACTATGGAGCGGTTGTGAACCCTTCGTAGGCCTATCCTATAGCGTGGTAACTACTGCAATCAATGCGTATGTCGACAGTAGACACCAAGCCGAATGGAGAAATATGAGTGGACATTTACACTCGAAGGAAACACTTGGCTTGGACAGCGCCAGGTGGCACAAAGTGATCTGCAAATACAGCAGGAAACAGACAAGAGTTCTAGTGGGAGCCCTGACTGGACACTGAAAATAACAGTCATCTCTTTAAACTAAAAATTGTCGAAAGCCCACTATGTAGGGCATGTGAGAATTCGGAGGAGACAATGAGACACATTCTGTGTATCTGTGACTCGTTAGCTGGTAAGCGTTTGGACCTCTTAGGATCACCTTATCCTGAGCTAGAGGACTACAGGCACTACGCACTGGGCGATGTTCTGAAGCTCATGCAGTCCTTCTTCAGAATAAACCGTGCGGGTGAGTAAGGCATGGGGTAAGTACAAAATAACCCAAAGGTTAGAGGTGCTACCGACTCTGAGTCAGCCCCATCGAAGATAAGATAAGATCTATGTAAATCATGCAAATTAATGATTATATTCTATTCTATTCCATTATACATAAAGGGTTCCATGTCAGCAGATAATATTAAACTACAAAAAATGCTCTAATTAAGTTTTTTGTACATTTAGTTTCATTTGTTGTTATAGTTAAAAAAGATAGACATTCTGTAAAAAATTTAAGTCTCTACCTAAACTAATGAACCCCGTAACAGACAAACCGATGAACGGACAGCAGAGGTTTATTAATAGGGTCTTGTTGTTACCCTTTAGATTCAGAAACCTAAAGACAACACCAAAGAATGATATCAAAAAACTGAGTCCGTTTTGTGAATATAAAAGAAATCACTTACAGGTCTCTCATTTGGATCATGAAAGTATATCTTGATGACGATCTCAAACTCTCCCCAGCCCGTCTCGGTCAGCTCGTAGGGCGGCTTCGTGATGATCCTATTGGGGTTGGCGTAGCTCTCGTGCAGTTTGAAATGCACCTTCTTGATGTACGCCGACACGTCTTCGTTGGCATAAGGTTTCACGTACACCGTCCACTGATGTGTGTGCCCGTCTTCCTCGCGCTTTTTACCGAAATATCGGGCTACATTCCCATAAACTATTGGCTTGACTATCGTCAAACCCTGGAAAAAGGAACATTAACGATGATATAAAGATTGTAGAGGTGTACTTTTTAAAGAGCGAAAGTGTATGACAAACCTTTACTCTCCCGCCGGAATCCGGCCCAAAATCTGGTTGGAGGCTCATATCAAAATCTATTTTCGACGTCAGCTTGCCGGTTTTATGTAAGCCTACAATATAGATTTATTTGATTTTGTTGGTAAACAAAACCTCGAATGCGAAGGAAAGATTGATTGAATTGAAGTTGAACAAGCCGAGCCGTGTCCGGAAAATAATGGCTGTCATATGTCACTGTCACAAAACTGTCACTGTCAATGTGTCTTTTCCTTCCTTATATTTATTTTCTTCCACGAATTACGTATTTTGCCAGTATAATTTTAGGATAATCTATTCCACACATTGTTCATAAACATAGGCATTTATAACACTGAATTACATCGATTTCACAATATAAAGTCTACACATTATAATGTTTCTAACATGTGCAAAATAATCCAAAACAAAAACCGTGCAGTCCGCCGAAATTCCCGCCAAAAACTCCATCAATATTTTTTTTAGCTAGCTAAGCAAAAATTATTATAAAAAAGTATGTAAAGTTAGTAACAAACAATAATTATTTTTGGAAAAATTGGAATTGGCCAGTAACCGTAATACTATACCTACCTATCTTGTAAGTTGCATGTTTCTTCGGGTGAAAGCAACTGAATTTTGAAGTAGTTATCCGCTAACGATTCAGCCTCAGAACAAGGGATTCAGCTGAAATTTTGCACAGTTGTTAAGTCGGATGGCAATTCAATATTATGTCAATAAGCTGTTCTGATGATAGCGTTCTAACTAACACAATAAACAAGATAAACCGAAACCTGATTTATCATCAAAATCAAATTTTATTCAGAAAATAGGCCTTTGGAGACATTTTCACGTCAAATCAAATTTTACGGTATAAATTACGGAAAATATTTTTTTCAATTAACTTACCTACTCTAGTAGGTATTGGACATCCTGAGCAACATTCTAAATTTATCTAAGTATTAATATTACTTTTTACCATAAGCGTTCTCAGACCTCCTATTTATACCTAATACTCGTAGCTCCAGTATTTGTGCCTTGCTTTCCATTTGTAAATCTGATTGCCCTTCGGATAAAGCTCTCTTCCAGTCTCTTCTACTCATTTCTGTCTCATGTGACTCTATGCCAAGTCTTTACTACCTTCTATTACTACTCTTTGACCACCTGGCTTATGTCGTCATCCCAATCAAACAATAACATTCTTAAAGGACATGTTTTTTCCGAGAAACAAGCATGGGTATTGCAGGTCAGCTCAATTCGCCAAGTGTTTTAAGTAGCGTAGCCTTAGATGGCCTTATAATAAAACACACTATCGGCATTTAGAGAATAATTTATTTCTTAAAGAAGGCAAGTGAACAATGGTCCAACAAGCTCAATACCTTACAATTAAATGCAGTACAATATTTTAATAACATATAAACTATCTACAATCAGAGTTCGCTCTACGGTACAATGAGCACATATCGTTAAAACAGTCACAAGTATTCACAACATTGAGATTGACGCTCGTTCGGGTATAGACGGCAGGGGTTCATGTTAGGCCGCGGTTGGCCGGCGGGATGTAACATCAAAACATTTCTAAGTACTATTTCATCTATGTATCGGTGGGAACTGGAGTGTGTGGTTTGCAGACGGTACCTAACAGTCTCGTCAGAACTTGTGATCAGGTTTCATTTGTTCGATTTCTGATAGCAGGGGATTGCTTTCTTCTTCGGCTCTCGAAGATCTTAAGACGTGCCGCGATGCCAGCACTCTGGGAGCCAAGTGCAGGAGGTTAGGGACTAGGGGGTTGCAGGGGGTGACGGGTGCGGAGCGAGACGACACGCGCGCTCCAGGAGACCTCCGCGACGTCCGCGCGGGGTACGCCACCGACAGTGGCATGTATAAGCTCGACTTTCTCGCTCTGGGAGACTTTTTGGCGGGTTCTGTCCGCCGGTGTCTTCTTTCGTCGCTCGGCCTTCTTAACGTAGACTCTCTAGAGGTCTGTGTAGGGCTGGTAGGTTGTGGCGGCGACTCGCACGAACCGGGCACCTCTATGGGCGCAGACCTGAACAAGTGCTTTAGGCCGTAGGGTTCGTTCTCGTAGTTGGCCATGAGGTCTTCGTCATCGAGGTTTGAGGGCGAGCGCCCCACCGGCGGCGACGCTCCTAGCCGAGGCTTGCAAGCGCCGTCACAGTATAGTTCACAATCGATGAGATCCAATTCTAAGTCAAATGATGGGTCCTGGAATGGAGAAGAATGACGATAAGAGTTTCCATATTAAAGAAATGTTTTGGGGAACGAATATATCTCGTGGGTATTTGATATTTATATATGCTAGTGAGTAATACCTTGTTTGTCTTCCATACTGATCTGGGAGGACAAAGAGTCGTGTGCAGTGGCGTAACTACAGGGTGGCAGTGCTGGCAAAATGCCACGGGCCCCCGTCCTAGGGGGCCCCGGACAGAAGTAAAAAAGGGGGGAGGGGGGGGGGGGGAGTGCAAGAAGCCGCCGAAGCTGAACTCAAACTCTCATGGGCCCATTGTATGAATTTGCCACGGGCCCCAAATGATATAGTTACGCCACTGGTCGTGTGTCAGTCAATTTTACTTTATTGCAAATCGTAAATGTTGTATAAGGGACGTAACCTCCCAGGAATTCGTCTGAACCTCTTATAAACTGACGAGCATCATAATCCCGGATCCTGACAGGTGAATAGGCGCTAAGCCACAGAATAAGTATCTACGTACTAACGGCTAAGCAACCAACCATCCTCTTCTTTTTAAGAGCGATATTAAGTACCTATTGCATTTCTAAAAAGACAGAACGTGGATAAAACGGTGTCCTTACGCGTTGCGCAGTCAAGAAGAGTCTTAGGTGTATAGGATATCGTAAAAAGAGGGAATCACATTCCATGTCTTACCAATGGCTGCACAGGCGACGTAATCAGGTTCTCTCTGAAGACGATCGCGCTATCTCTCGGTCTGGGAGGCTGCGGGGCGGGTGAGACGTCGGGGGTAGTTCGGGCGCGGGGCGGGGGCGGCGCCCGGGGCTCGGTCAGCGAGGACAGCGAGCGTAGCAGGGAGCGCCCGCAGCCCACGCCCGCGCAGTCTTCGTAGTTGCTTGCGCACGAGTATGGAGGCGGGATGATGGTATTTGCCTGAAACATTTTAGAATATGTTAATCGTACAAAAATTACTAACTTCTAAAGTTTCAAGTGAGACCCGTATCCTAAGAAGATATGAAAATACATTTTTAATGGTTAGATATCCCTATTGAGAGGGACTTTTTACTTGTAAAAAATTGCATATAAGTACATTTTGAAGCTTTAATAGAGGTGAGCATTGGTGTAGTGGTATATTGACCACTTGACACAGTGGCCAATAAACCACTTTGGAAAGCGATCCGACCACCATAGGTGAATTATTATATTGTGATGCTCACCTCATTTGCCGCATTACATATGAAACTGGAGTTGAGAGATTCGGCAGTACTCGTCGCTGAGAGAGAACCTGAAACCCAAAGAAGTAGAAATTAAAATCACGTAGGTACTTTAGTACCTTCTACATATACAGAAGGTGCATTGGGTCACACTTGGCTTTTTACTGATCATCTAGCTGTGCTTTCAGGTTATTCAGGGACAAACAATAGGTGAAAGGAAGATAAAAGAAAAACGAGGAAATTGAAAACCAAGAAGAAGAATCAAAAATAAGTTAGACGTAAATCATATAGGGAAATAAAACAATTAGCCGAGGTTAGAAAAAATTGGAAATCACTCCACCACTTGTTGGTGTCAGGCTCTAAAATAGGAAAAAGATAAGACATCCGGGGCCTCAACTATGGTAACAACAAGAGTCAAAAAGCAATAAATAGCAGCATTGCTTTCGTTCAAAAGTCCATTCGATACCACTATTTTGGAAGAGATACTACCATACACTTCATCAGACTCTTGTCTTTTCGTCCAAGACTCTTGTCAATGGAATGAGTCCAAAATTTTCTAATACTCTGTAATTGCTACCAGAAGACCAAGACCCCTACACTTAGCATATAGTTTGGTATATGGCAATAAAGCAGTATACTGACTGTCGTCACATTAAGTTTCACCAGCCGAAGTCCACCTTCGTGCTTCTTGTAAACTCTTTTGATAGGATCTAACATGGTTTCTACGTTGTGTGCTCTTTACAATAGCCAGATAAGTACTGTCCGAGCTGAAGCAGCTAATTCAATTAGATCTGCCTCCGTTCATTGCTTTTTAAGCCAATTAACTGGACTCATTGAGTGCATAAAGCAGGTGACATTTAAAAGACTTGAGATTGACTTTAAATCTAATTAAGTTATTATAACTTATAACTCCATCCAAACGTTCAAACCTCGGTCTTGTCGGTGTTATTATGTGGAAAGGAACGCTCACAATTACTATTTTTGGCAGCAATATAAATGTAAATAAATATATAGACATAACACACAAATTGAGCTAGCCCCACAGTAAGTTGTGAACTTGTGTCGTAGGATACTAGGTAACTCAACGATACTATATTTTATAACAGATACTTATATAGATAAACATCCAAGACCCAGGTCAATATTAAAAAGATTGTTTTCCATCATGACCTGACCGGGGATCGAACTCGGGCACCCTAGTGTCGCAGGCTGGCGTGTTGACCACTGCGCCACGGAGCTCGCCAAGCAATGATGGAGTGGTTTGAAATTGTCTTCTCCTTATGTTTGGATTCCTTTATTATGGATTGCCACGTAAGGCAACTTCACAGGTACCTAGCAGGTAGTGGTCAAGGAAGAACTTGAGTCAGACTGGGCTACAAACTCAGAGTATAAGTCGGATATGGAGGGGTTAGAACCCAGGACCCTTCGCTAATGGGTTGCGCTCTTGGAATCGCATACCACTACTGGCTTTAAAAACTTAGTCACTTAAAAAGCTGTTTATCCAGCAGACCAATTACATTTTAAATAATAGGCAACCTGCAGTGTGTAGATAGATTTTGAAAAATTTAACTTATTATGAACGCGTCTTTTAATTTAAAAATGATGTTATGCACACTTTGAAAAAATATATATTGGTACCTACATTGGTACGTTATATTAAGTTTGATTAAGCTGGTGGAAAAGTCTAATTAAAAAAATATTACATACCTGCGTTAAGATATAAATATATCTATCAAGAACCACACGCGGGGTTCCGTACATCAGTATGATCTTTTGAAACTCACCTGGCGCCCGAATTACGTAGTTCCTGAAGTATTGCACCATAAGATAGTTTCCTCCAGCCTTTCCGTCACCTTCTCCGCAGGTAATGACCAGGGGATATAGATCGGGTTTCGAGGTAACCTGCGCAGACGCGAAATATAGAAGTTAGTTTAAAAACCTTTACGCCCACCAACACGCTAAATGTGGCCTTCGGGTCTTATGGTCTAGGCCCTGCCTACCCCGTAAGGGACAAAGACGTGATAATATGTCAGTATAAACTTATTACTGACATTCATGAATAAAATAAATCTACATTTACATCTACACTTTCTACACTAATTATAAAGAGGAGAGATTTGATTGTATGTTTGAATTGAATAGGCTCCGAAAGTACTGGACCGATTTTAATAAATCTTTCACCATTAGTTTCCTAAATTGTCCCTGATAAACATACGCTATAGAATTTTTTCAAAAAAGTAAGGTATCCGTATGAAAACTTCGATAATGTAACCCAAGGTGAGATTTTTTTAATAAGTTACTAAATCTACCCAAGCGAAGCCGGGGCGGGCCGCTAGTATCTAATAAGTAGTCATATCTCTGTCATCAGATACATATGCAAAAAAATGCAGTATATTTTCAGTTAGGGTTGCTTTAGAATAGACAGAGGAAATGCAGAATGCATTAATATGAGAACCATTACATAAATCTTTATTTATATTTTCATCAATTTTCTTGACATATTAGACATTATTTTAAGATTTTACCATACTTATATGATTGTTTGACGTCAACATATCTGATGAAAAGGAATTAGAACAGCTCCCTGCCAGCACCGGCCCACGAAGTAGCTACGGACCTCCCAGTAATACCATTATAAAAACACGGTTTCACTTACGTTTATTCAGTTGGAATCGCCAACTAGTTTCGGTCAGATACGATTATTCCCGGTCCTCGTGTCAGACCGAAACTAGTTGGCGAATCCAACTGAATAAACGTGAGGGAAACCGTGTTTTTATAATGAATTTATCTCGCGTAAATTTTAATACTATACCAATAATATCATTGATGGTTTGAACTACTTAATGATTCTTTCGACAACTAGGCGAGTCAAGGTAGCCTCCGCTCCGAAGTTGTAACGTAAAGCTTAAGTGGCGATCAACAGAAAAATACTACTACCTACGCTTTGTTTTTGAGCTAATTTCAGGTGCAATTGTTATTTACTCCCCGACTAAAGCACTAACAAGGCAGTGTAATACTGTAAAAAACTTTTATTACCAAGCAACCAAGGCCAGTTTAAGGTTATAAATTCTGTACGCAGGGATATTATCTGAGTTTCGCAGACGATCAGCCTTGGCACTCTGCCGACGTTTTGTAACGAAAATGAATTAAATATGAGCGCCCAAAGTCTCCGTTGCATCGTTTCGTGACATGTTGCCGCAGCCGTTCATTTCAAAATAATAATGACGTAATGGTGGACCAGGAAAATTACACTTATGTAAGTACCTATGTTAGAATTCCAGCACAGAAAAAATATACTACGTAGAAGTTGAGTAAATCTTTGATTTCGCGTCACTAGTAATAAAAATCTACTTACTTACCTACCTGCAACTACGTACTATTCATATCGCGACAATGTTTTTTTTTTACTAAGTCCTTAAAGTCTACCAAAGAGCTATACCTATATAGCAAAGGATATTATTTTGAGAATGTCATAAATTCAGTTGCAATTGACCTACCTCGATGGAGGGTGATGTTTTTCGCGCGTATGTATTTATGACTGTTCCATTGGTCCAGTGGTTAAGGCGTTTGCCTGTTGACCCGGGGGTCGTGGGTTCGATTCCCACCGGAAGCATACTTTGTTTAGTTGTTTCCAGTTTGGTTAGGACATTGCTGGCTTGAATCACCTGATTGTCTGATAATAAAGATGATTCCGTGCTTCGGAAGGCACGTTAAGCCGGTGGTCCCGGCTGCCATCTGGTAGTCGTTAAAGGAACCACGTCAAAGGCCGAGAGGCGGTTCCGAAGAACTCTGACACCAGGGTGTGCATGGTCGATTGACCGTGACACCTACTCGAAATGATGATGACTGTTCCATTGTCGTCTCTTGCGAAACTCATCCGAGCGTGTTCCCGGGTAATATCTTCCCATGTGGGGTACATACTATAAGATTAGGTAGCATTATCAGGGAAATGCATATTTATAAAAAAATAGCACACCCATGCAACATCGACTAAAGTTTGTTAACTTAAATAGTGTTAATAGTCATCATCTGAAATTGAGAACGAAGTGAGTACTTTGTACGTTTGTAGGACGCCCTTATACTGCTATATACATATCAACAAATGTCGATACTATTTAAGCGAACAAACTTTAACATAATTATGACAGCCTAGAAGTATGTCGTCTCTAAAATGAAAAATACCATAAAAATAAACTGGCAGAACTAAATAGACTTCAAAATAAGTTCACAATAAGAATATCACTTCAGAATACGGTGGTGGCGCCTGGTGGAAGGACCCGCAGCGGGAGTAGCGGGGGGGCGGATAGAGGGAGCCAGCTGAGTCCTGGTTGGAGGTAGGACGCCGCACGCAGCACGAGAGAGAGCACATGTACACGCTGTTGGGAGGAGACCGCTTGCAGAAGAGGCAGTAGATGCAGCAGATCACGATGCCGCCGAGTGTCCCCAGAAGAAATAGGACAGGCCTGAAAAAAAAATATGGGCGCTACACAAATCCTGTGGAATGAGGGCGAGAGTAATATATTAGCGGTTAGGCTTCTTCATTCTCCTTTTTTACAAGCTTTTTTTAAACTTGCAATATCTTCCACCGATTCAGCTTAAATTTTGTGTACTCGTTTAGTTTGGATGACAATTCATAATTAGCTATGTGACGTTCTAAATCCAACATGGCGGAACAAACAAGATGGCCGACTAGCCATTTTTGATGTAATCCGACAATATGGATATCAAATTAAAGGGCTCGCTGAAAATAACTTGAAAAATAAAGTGATGTACGTAAAAACTTGTTTTAAAAAAGGTTTTTGTTTTTAATTTATTATACGGAGAGAACTAGTAAAGACAGACACACAAGCTAGTAGCATGAATGGGCCGGCTCATCTGGGGAAGTACCACACTTTCACAGAAAATCGACGTTTGAGTAGAATCTCCACCGCTTCTATGCTTCGTTCGGTGAGTGAGAGAGCAGGAGGCTCAACCTCCCCCCCCCCCCCCTCATTTCCTCCATCCCAGCCATGCCATGTCCTTGCCCTAACTCCTTGAGGCCGGCAACTTGTTACACCCTGGTGTTGCAGTTGTCCATGGGCAGCGCTGATCGCTTTCCATCAGGTGACTCGCTCGTTTGCCGTCCTATAACATAAAAAAACACAGTGGAAAAATCTTCTTAGTTAAGTTAGGTATTACTCACCATTGAGCATACCAAGGGTGTTCCTTATGGTCATGTTCCCGGCGCGGAGGGACGCTTCCCGGGGCACAGCAGCCCGTGTCGCAACACTGCCATGGGATGGGGCACGACTTGCCGTCCCCGCACGGGATCTCCGTCATGCACTGCTCAAAGAAAGCGCGGTTATTTTGGAAGTCATTTAGTCAGCTGTAGACATCGCCAGTCTGAAAAGACTGATAGCAGTGAACTCGCAATGGCTTTAAGCGAGAGATCCCAATGACCATTAACGCCTATTTCCACACATGCAATAAATTTCCTAATACTGAATAGACAAACAAAATTCAATTAAAAAAAAAACAATTTACAGCCTCCGTGGTCCAATGGTTAAGGCATTTGCCTGTAGACCCGGGGGTCGTGGGTTCGATTCCTTTGTTAAGTTGTTTCCAGTTTGGTTAAGACATTGCAGGCGTGAATCACCTGATTGTCTGATAATAAAGATGATTCCGTGCTTCGGAAGGCACGTTAAGCCGGTGGTCCCGGCTGCCATCTAGTAGTCGTTAAAGGAATCACGTCAGAGGCCAAGAGGCGGTCCCGAAGAACTCTGACACTAGGGTGTGCATGGTCGATTGACCGTGACACCTACTCGAAATGAATGAATGAATGGATTAACAAAATTACACATGAATCAGTTAAGTTGAGAAATGCGATCTATAGATCAGAACAACTGAATAGCGAGAGAGATGTGTACAAGTTTTACTCATAGATTAAAAAAAAAAATGTTTTACTATTAAAACGTAGAGGCAATTGTCTTCTTCTTTTTTGCGTTAATATTTGAAAGCCTGGCACAAATTAGCTAGAAAAATTTAGAAGCAAAATAATAAAAATCGACGCGTTTTTTTCCGGGATATCTTGACGGGAACATTATATACAAACTTATATTAATTAACAATTAGTGTAAATAAAAAAAGAAACTTTCTTTCTTGGCCAACAACTTTTGCTATCGTCGACAATCAATACAGCTGATTTACTGGCGTGTCGATTTCTTAAATTTTGCTACTAAAGCATTTCTATGACCTTTATAGCTTTTTCCCCGCCCTTAAGAGCCCGCCATATGACAGGCGGCGTGGCGGTACAAACGCGGATGGTCTAAACGCGTTGGCTACTTTGTATATTTTCGTTTTTTAGGAATATTCAAGGGTTATTCGAAAAAGAAAAACATATGATGGCTGCCTTATCTGTAATGCAATAATAATCAAAAGTTTCAAGGTTAATTTTAATCTCTTTGGTGAATAATGCTATATACCGAGTAAATTAGACGTGATTTGGAGGCAACTTTGCAATTTTTTTCTATCGAGAAAATTTAACGCAATCGTGTTTTTGAGTCATAGATAACCAGAGTTAGTCCTGAACTTTGCTGCGTTTTATTTCAACTTGAGTATTTAATTATTATTGATATAACAGTAAATCATGCAAAGCAGTGTGAGGTAGTACGGGTCTTTAAGACGGCGACTTCACGAAAATGCGAAAATTTACTCATTGAACGTGTTTCCAAAACACTGGTACTATGCGCTGAATTAATGAAATATGTCAAAAGTATTTTTATAATTTAGGTCGTAGGAACATTCTTTACGTATAACCATACCTAGGGCAACCCTTCTTCCTTAAGGAATATATTTATTTAGTATAGATCGTTAGTGCCCTTGTTAAAAGTCTATAAACGTGTATTGAAATCATTTGTACCCCACAGATTTTTGAGTAAATTAAAATTTATTAAAACCTCGATGTAGTGGGGCCCTCCGTAAATACATAGAAAATCTTAAACATTTATCTAGGAAGAAGTGCCAGCTAGGTATAGATACATCCTTCCAACAATATGAATAGTTTAATCTTACAATGACTATCTGAGTACCTCCTAATAGCAAGTGTAGTAATCAAGTAAGATGCTCTTTAATTGTGAAGATGAAATTAAAATAACAATTGATTTGCGTTTCATAAGAAGAAAATGCGTACTATCTATTTAAAAAAATAACATGCCACTCAAGTAGGTACTTATGTTTTTTGGACAGATTACCTATATAGGTATATATTAATATTTCATTTAAAAAACCGACTTCCGTCAAATGTGATGAAATTTGAACGGGACCTACTTTAAAGCATAACCACAAACCCGGATTTATACCTTTTCCTCTATTTAAGTCGGTAAAAAAGAGCAGAGATTCAAGTTTAAACAGAATTCTTGCAATCGCATACGTTAATGATGTACTTACATTGAAAGAAAAGTTGGAAGCTAAATTTAGAAACTTCATTTCTCTCAATCCCTTTGAACCAGGCTGCCATCTCTCAAGACCTCTACTTCGCTCTGAAGCGATGGAGCGCTTTCATTCATATTGTGTTTACCTAGCTTGTGGCTTTGAATGCATTTCAAAAAGAAAAGGTCTTAGAGATTGCGATTGGTTTTTCTAAAGGTTTTGATTATTTTTTCCTTCATTAAGACTTTATGTTATTTTTAAGTATACTGACATACTTAACATACCTACTACTTTACAACTGTTGTTTGACTATGTCATTTTCGCCAATTGTAGTTTTCCTTTGAAAGCAAAGATCATGTGGAAACAAAAACAAACAAATTTATTCAATTATTAAAATTACACATTTATCAGTTGAGAAATGCGACCTATAGATCAGAACAACTGGACGGCGAGACAGATGTGTACAAGTCGTTAAACATCTAAGAGACCTCTCCAACCCATCTGGCCAGCAGCGTGGAGAGTGTAGGCCAAATCCTCTGGCTGCTCTGGCCAAGTATGGCCCTAGTAGTAGAGGGTCGTGCTCCTGTAGTGGAGACTAAAAAGGACCTGGTGATGTGGAAACAAATTCAGTAAAATTGAGAATGAAATTGTAAACCTCTCTGGCAATAAGTACCTATATACTAGAAAATAATGAAATTTATTGCAGTAGCCTTAATAATTTTAAAGGCAACAAAAAATTCTAGTATTTTTATTTACAAGATCAAATTTTTACGATTTTGTATTTTCCTTTAAAATGTCACCTTCCATAATATACAATGTTAAATAAACATATGTCAGAATTAAAATACACACGTAAAAACAAAAATAAATACATTTTATAGCCCGCCCTTTAGCGTCTCTGGTGCAAAGGTGCCCAAAATACTAGCTGCATTGCCACGCTGGATGACTATGGCCATCCTTTGCACCAGGAACGAGCCAGAGCGAGAGTCCCCTGTCTTATCGGCTATGCGGTGGCCTATCTCCTTAACTAGACGCTTAGCGTCTGATCCCCAGCAACCCATTGTCTCTACGGCTAGGGGCACAAAACAATATTGTGGCTCCAGAGCTGCATATTTTGCTCGTTTGCAAGATCAAATATAGAAAACGATAAAAATCATCAAATAGAGAAATAAATTCGCCAATATCGATAACATCATGAGTTCCGATTATGCGCGCAACAGGCGTTGTTGCTAGGCCGCAGTTCAGACTGGTCGAAAGCTCGGCTGAATAAAACTTGTAAGTTGTACTTTCTTCGAATACCCAACTAATTTAACTTTTTATGTACATAGTTGATACAGAAATTGAATGATGCCGGTCCAAAGTAAGAAGAGCTTAAAAAAAACTATTTATGAAACTTGGGAACGAAACTCGATGGGAAGATACGACGTGATAAAGAAATTTACAAACATAAATACGTGCGAAATACAATACAACCCTTCTTGGGATTCGCTAAATATAGTAAGAGAACTAAGAGATGAAGCTCTCGCGCAAGTTCGTAGACAGTCTACGCTACTGCTACGAGTTCGTAACGGTAGCGTAGCGTATACCAATGTGAAAACAAAAGCTACGTTTAGACGGAATTTGCGAGTACCGTCTATTTATAACAAATCGATACAGTGCATGTGCAAGCCTTACGCCCCGGCCGGATGTTGTTACGTATTTATTTTAAGCGAAGTACAAGCAGGTATTAACTTAGGACATACTTAATGAGCCTTCATTTTTGTTCTAATGACGCCACGACTGACGAAAATAGGTCTTGCCGGGATGACGAGAATTTATTCGTTTGAATTTTTTTTATTTTTTTCTTTGCAGAAAGCGATATTTCTTTCAATATATTTAATTAGGGAAAAAATAGTTGACGAACATTTTAAAGTATAGTTAGATATATATATGGTAAAATCATTTAATATTTTGAATCATGAATATGAAAATAAATAAAATTAGATAGTTAAGTAGTTGAAGTTCATTGACATGATAAGAAGTAGAACGTTGAACTTTTCCGTATTCAAATGTACTATATACATATACTGTTTACGTAGACGTTGGGGTTGATGACCGTCGATACGTCCGGCAATCATAAAATCAATCAAATTGCTAGCTATGACGACCTACCCTATACCTTTTAGGTAGATTACCTACCGTATAATAAAAAACCCAACTACTTATTATGATGTTTTTATACTCTTTGGCAAGCCAAGCTCATTGTTCATAATCCATACTTATATTATAAATGCGAGTCTCCGTCTGACCGTCTTCTTTTCACGCTTCAACCATTGAACCAATTTGGATGAAATGTGGTATGGAGGTAGTTTGAGGCCCGGGGAAGGACATAGGTTTCATTTCGGGAAATTGTACTGTTCCCAAAGGGTGGAATTTAACGCGGATGGAGATAAGCTCGTATGTTACAGGTATAAACAACAAGTTTTTCAAAAGTTAGTTCCTATTTATTAACTTTTTAGGTCAAACGATACTAATAAGATCAATAATAAAGGAAACTAATTAGTTGGGCCGCTTAATAATTATTTGGGCAGCAGATTTTACAATTGTGGCAACAGAGTAAAACATTTGGATAATCTTTATGGCTTTTCACCTGAAATGACTGAGGACAGAAAAGAAATTAGGTTCAGGTTATTTCTTTTTTATGACTACTATCCTAGAAACTTCTTAAGTAAAAATCTCATTACTTAGTTTTACGCTGTGCTAAAATACTTTGAAGTGGTGATCATGAAGTCATTATAAAAAAATTCAACAAGTTACCAATGAATGTAAAATAATTACTATACATCCGACAATTTGATCTAAAATTAAAGCTATTATAAGCTTCTGATAAATGCTTTACTCATCATTCATTTCGAGTAGGTGTCACGGCCAATCGACCATGCACACCCTGGTGTCAGAGTTCTTCGGAACCGCCTCTCGGCCTTTGACGTGGTTCCGAATGCTTTACTTAATTCCGTAGTATTGTCATTCACACTTAGTTTAGATAGTTACCAATGAATGTAAAATAATTACTGTATACATCCGACAATTTGAACTAAAATTAAAGCTATTATAAGCTTCTGAAAAATGCTTTATTTAATTCCGTAGATATTGTCATTTACTTACACTTAATTTAGATTGTACATTTCGGGGATGTAAGTTAGTTTTGAATTTTCGACACAATTAATTGAATTTTTTATTTTTTAATATTTATGAGCTAAGTTGTTATCGGTGGGTGTTGTAATTAACACAATTTGCCAATACCTTTTCAATTACACAAACTTGAACAATCCCCTAGTCGTATCGTGATTTACAAAGACATTAATAAGTAGATAGATGTAAACTTTTGCGTTTTAGAAATAGGTACCTAACTACTTATGCGCAGCCTAAATTACTCTAAAAGATTTAACCGAAAATTACATCCAGTAATGTTTTGATTAAATCTTTTTGATTTAGCTGTGTTGTTCTCTGGTTTTCGCGGGAAAATCGTCGAACACGGCGCATGTTTCCACTGAATCGATCGCGAGCACGTTCCAGGAAGGCGAATTTTTCACGATGTTGCCGTAAACATGGTTTTCTGAGATCTACCACTTGGCTTGTTCGCGGAAAAGGGGCAACATAGTTTTGCCCCGCACGTTTCCTCGTGGGAGGAACGCGAGTGTCAAAATTAAACCATTGTCTGATGAAGATATAAATAGACTGGCTATGCTTTAATTGATTATTGTTTGTGATATTTATAACGGTATTCACATGGACTATTTACATAACAAATGCAATTATAATAGATATTATAAAGTTATTTTTTAAAAATAAGTTATGTTTAACACTTAAACAAAGGTTTAGAACCGTATGGTAACAAAATTGTCGTATTAATGTTTTTCTTGACATTATAACGATGTTGAAAACTGATCAATTATATTAAAATAATTGTGTATTCTGATGTATTTTCAATATTACTATGATTACTATGCTTTTGACAAATATTTATATTATGCATAAATATTTAAAAATGCTTTGGATAAAGCTTAAAAAAGTCCACTTAAAAATCTACCTTGATGATATGAGTATTTAACAAGAAATTAGTATAAAAAATAAACTCACTGGAATAGGTTTAGTCATAAGCATCCCCATCAAGATGACAGATAGTAAGGCAAGAACCATCGTGATGGCAAGCAGCGGCGTGTAGTATTTGAGTTTCTGCGACATGGGCTCTGCTGCTGTTCCCTGCACATGCAGTTACACAGTGCACGTCACGCGCGGCAATAACACCAGTCACCAGGTATTCGGGACGCCATCCCCGCGCCAGCCGATCGCCCCGAAGGGTCGCGCCTCACTGAATATCCGTACGCCCGTCTTAGTAAAACCAAAATAGCTTGAGCTACCTCGCCTCGCGCGCTGTTGCCACCCTTACTTGAGAGTGGAAGGCTCCGTTTTCAGCCGGAGCTCTCTCGTCACTGGTTAGATGTAATATTCTACAAACTTACGATTGCAGCCGCGACGTCAGCTGCGCCGTGCCCTATATTGTGTGACGTAGAGGCTGGAGAGAGTTTGGAGGGTAGTGGGTCGGTGTGGCCGCAAATAGATGTTGGTTTTCAAGTGAAGTTCGCAGATTGATGCCATGGTAGCGGGAATTATTGGGAGGTGCAACGCGGCCGGGACCCACTTGCGTTCGTCGTTGTTGCCGAGCCACAGAATATTTATTGGGAAATGGTATTAATAACATCAATAACAACACATACATGCAGGCATGGGCATACATTTTTAGACTTTTAAGCTTATTGTATTTATATATATATATGTATAACATATTTCTTATCTAAATAAATCAAACGTAATTTGTGATGATAAAAAACACGGACTCCGTGATAAAAAATCATTAAATACAGCGTCTCTATACAGCTAAATTGATCTAAAATTATCTCGCCAACCCCCCTGCGAAGCGTGGTTCGTATGGCAATATCTTTCCATCGAACAAAGAATCTTTGGGAGAGATTTTTGCCCAGCAGTGGACTTTTTACAGCTGAAGTGAATGATGATCCAATTTGAATGATTTTGCGAAGGAATCTGATAATTTGAAGTTAACGAAAAACACACCTTACCAAAAAAATATACCTAAGGCACACATTCCAATCTGTTAACACTTAAAAGTTAGGGTGGAATAAAGAACAATTACACGGACAAACGTTTCATCGTAGTCCATGTCTACTACGTACATCTCTTACATACTTGCATGAACCTTTGTAACATTAAACACCTGTATTTGAGCTTGATTTACTTAATGTTGTATGTCCCCGGGTGAGGCAGAGGTTTTCCACAGTTCTTCTCCATCTCGCTCTATCCTGGGCAACAAGCTTCATCTCAGGCCAGAGGTTAGCCTATTGACTTCACTTCCGCCACTCCGAGCGTTGCCGGGTTTTCCTGAGCCACCACGCTTTCTCTTTCCTTGTGCGGGCCCTGTCTGCCTGTCTAGGTGACTCTCCTCTGTAACGTGTGGCCGATCCATATCCATTTGCGTCGCAGCATTTCCCTACAAAGCCACTATAGTTGATTATTTGATCCTCTCAGGCCAGAAGATCCCCAATATCCGTCGGAGTCAGTCATTTATGTAGACTTGGATTTACTATGTACCTATATTTGGATTATCATCATCATCAGGTCTTTTTAGTCTCCACTGCAGGAGCATGACCCTCTCTGTACTACTGGAGCCATACTCGGCTAGAGCAGACAGAGGATTTGGCCTACACTCTCCTCGCTGGCCAGACGGGTTGGAGAGGTCGCATCGATGTTTATGAGCTTTGTTTAGCTTGTATTTCCTAAGTCGCCTCTTACGACAGTCATGGGAAGACTGGGAGTGATCCTATACTACTCTGCCGGAAACCACACGGTATTTGGATAGTCATGTAAAAAATATGCATTCCAATCTTTTCTGAAGATGCCCAAGTTAAGCTTGATTGACATCGCGCTGATTGAACGGTCGGTGGAATCTTTTCCGCCAGTCAGCGAATTTATAGGACGTCCCATTACAACCAGCCTTGACCTAGCTATCGAAAATTACAGAGTGATAGATCCGACACTTCACTACTCTAGGAATCCATACCTACTAACCGTCGATCAAATATAATGGTAAATACACAGTCTCATACAAAATGAAGCATTAATAATGTCCCCGAGTCAAAACATCATGCATAATTACAAACAACGAAAAAGTCCATTTTTTTTTTTCACTTTTGATGCGAACTTTTGATTTTTGCATCTTTTCATTGTACTTTCATCATCTCGAGACTTGTAAATGCTAGCGCGGTTTATTTATACTGTGGACAAAAAGCTCCGAAACTCGATTAGTGCGCTGTTTTGCTTGTGCCACTTTATGAGCGCGAATCGTGTATCTACCATTATATTTGATCAAAGGTACTAATATTATAAATGCGAAAGTAACTCTGTCTGTGTAACTCTGTTTTATCCACTGAGCAGATTTAAATGAAATTTAGTATGAAAATAGTTTAAAGTCCGCAGCTGTTCCTGATATATCTATATTCATGTGTGCAGAGCTGTGGGAGAAAGCTCAGGAAATAATGTACAAAAATAAAACGCACCTTTTTGAGATGACTTCGAGAGCGATTCTCAATTCACATTCGGGCTGAAGAAGACCATTGGATGGGGACGAAACATTTCGGCCAGTAGTTGATTTTGTACGCGAATGTCGGATACTGCCCAGCCCTGTTAGCGTGCTAAGTGGCAATGCTTATCCAATAATGCAAGGTTATCACATAAGTCCCGACTGTAGATGTGTTACCCTTCTGTCGGCATCCGTAGTTCGAACTTAGATTAAAACACACACACACACTTACGCTCACACAGGAATGAAATAGTGTTACAAATACGCACATCACAGATGATATATGTACGTGTAGCAAGTGCTGCGTAGCTTTGATGGTATTAAATAAAATCCATTTGAATTAAGCGCAAATACTTTAAGGGCTGGCTCTTATAAGCTAAAGAAATGCTTTAGTAGCAAATTTTAAGAAATCGACACGTATTTTTTTTCAAATATATATATTTTTTATCAAATATATTATAATAAAGCTGTTTTTTTTTAATTAAAAACTAGCCATTTTCATTGTCGTCGTCAGTTTTGTTTTTCAATAGTAGTAGGATCAACTACAACCTCAACAAATACAACCTCAGGTGTATTAGCTTTGTCAAAAAGCACTGCTAGTAAAACCCGCTGGTTTTACTATCAGTGCTTTTTGACAAAAGCAAACCCTATTAAGTTGGAGCAGGGCAGTATGCGTATGTAGTGAAATGTACCTACTCACTCCGAGAGCACGAATGCGAAACTTGTCAATGAACATTCGTCTAGATGTATATATCTATAACGACTACATGCCTGTTATTTATTATATGTAAAACTTCAACATATTTTCTTAAAACTGTCCAACCTGAAAACACGATTAATAACAAAAGCCTCGATACTTTTATTTTGCAAACATAGCCCCTTTATTTGATGTTTGTGGTCAGAACGGCGAAACCCTAAGGTCTTTAGAAATGATTTTTAGTTTCCTAGCTTAGCAATAACTAGTTCTAAAATCTGGCAAAGTTTTTTTACTCATTAACCTCGTACTTTTATTTTAAATAACAATTAAGTGATTTGGCGCTTACGCCCGTTAATTCTAGGACACCCGCTTGTGCCTACCCACTATCTTCTTCTCATTTTTTTACGCGTTACGGTCATTAGATCTAGCCTGCTTTCGCGCGGGGCGCGGGGTGCGAAATGGCTTCAGCCGGGTCGCATTGGTGCGCTCTTAATCATGAAACAGAATCTTTTCAATAAAAAACTGCTTTCCATAATTGTTAACTTCTGAACTTCAGGTAAATATGCACTGACACTGATATATCCGATGTCTAGTCGTTAGTGATTTTTTAGTATATAAAGTATTGTAGCTAGCTAGCTACGCGAAGAGAATTTCTACGAGTTCTACGAACGGCTCGACAAGTTGTGTAGCTTTAGCGTAGACCATCTACGAAGTCCACCTACAAGTAGGTACTATTACTTATTCTGCGGCTACAGGCATTCGATGACACGAGCACGCGACTTATCGACTATACTTTATTCTTATCTTTAAGTACTTAGCTTCTGTCCGCCGAAATCAAAACAAATCGTTAATTAACATAATTTTTAGGGTTCCGTAGTAAACGAGCAACCCTTATAGTTACGCCATGACTCTCCGTCTGTCTGTCCATCCGCGGTTTTACTCAGAGACTATAAATACTAGAAAGCTGTAATTTGGTATGGATGTGTGTGTACCTATATAAATCATGCCGAAAAAGAGGTAAAATAAAGTACAAAAAATATACCAACGTGTAAGGGGTCGTTGAATAAGTCTTTTAAAAAATTGTGAACATAATTGCAGTGCGATGCGCCTTAAGCAGCACGCGTGTCTCAATATTGAACAGACTTTGAATTTTTTATTCGCGATTTGCGCGGCTTCACACCGCTGCACGATACCATCGCTATGAGTACTAATACTAAACCACTCGTACGTAGCCGACGAGTTATTGGCTTCATCGATTATGTATATTATTAATCAGCAGCAACCACGGAGCAGCTCCGTGGCAGCAACTCAATGGAATGATTTTCAACGTCCTCCACCTTTAAGTTTACAAGTTCACATCCGCGGCAAGCACCATTGAGTCCAAAAATTAAGGCCACCTATAATAAAGATAAAAACAGGTAAATATATAGAATAATTACCATTACTAAGATACGAAATATTCATAGTTAAATCATGTATACTTACGGTTGTCGTGAGAAAAATTACGTCAGGAGCTTCATTAAGAAACTAGCTGTTGCCCGCGACTTCGCCCGCGGCAATTTCTGTTATTATGATTAATTAGTATAGATGACTAATTTTCCCCCGTTTTCAATACATTTTTTATTGATGCTTCGCTCCTATTCGTCGCACCGTGATGTTTTATAGCCTAAAACCTTCCTCAATAAATGGACTATCCAACACAAAAATAATTTTCCAATTTGAACCAGTAGTTTCTGAGATTAGCGCGTTCAAACAAACAAACAAACAAACTCTTCAGCTTTATAATTATATTATAATATAATAATATTAGTATAGATTTATCCACATATTGAGTCGTAAAAATTTTATCCCTCTTTGCGCAATGCCGTTCTGATTTTTTTTAAAAAAGCCAGTTATTTCGTGCTTGATGCTTATAGTAGCTTTCAGTTTTGAGTATATGCACCAAAGTGTATTCGGATTCTTTGTCTTGGATAAATAATCAAAATAGAAAAGAAGTAAGTACTTATTCTGAAATTGATAGGCCTTTCGCACTTCTCCACGTTGAAAATTCTTCATAAGTTTTTAAATAATTTTCCTTGCATTTTGTTGGAAGTAAATCTATACTAATATTATAAAGCTGAAGAGGTTGTTTGTTTGTTTGAACGCGCTAATCTCAGGAACTACTGGTTCAAATTGTAAAATTCTTTTTGTGTTAGATAGTCCATTTATTGAGGAAGGCTTTAGGCTATAAAACATCACGCTGCGACGAATAGGAGCGAAGCATCAATAAAAAATGTTTTAAAAACGGGGAAAAATTATACGTGTATAGATGAATCATTTAATCATAATAACAGAAATTGCAGCGGACGAAGTCGCGGGCAACAGCTAGTTATTTATAATTGCGGCAGCATTTGCACTGATGGAATCCGACAATTTACTGTCACTGTCGCTTTGATGTAACATCGTAATGTATTTTTAGAACATTTAACTTATTTATAAAAATAAATTAAAATAAACTTAACGTTTATGTATTTGAAGAAAACAAAAACGCGACAAATTCCTAGACCAATACTTTTTTGCCGGAAATGCAAAGGCATCAAGCTCATACGGCCTCGTCGGTTTTCGTAATTTTATTTAATAATCATAACTGCACTAAATGCGTATTCCTTTTTCAAAAAGATGTATAATGATTTATATACAAACTCAGTAGTGTATTTACTCCACTGAGATGTAGTTCAGTATAAATTTCGGTAAGTATTCCAAATTTAAATCACATTCTCCCCCTAGAGGTGAATGAAACTCAGTACAATTTTCTTTCCCTGTTTTTAACAGATTAAAAATGATTATTGTTATGTTCTGAGTTGTTATGTTCGCTTTTTGTGGCACAGAATGTCACTTTTTGAGCAAGTGGTACGAAAAATACATTTTTTTGTGCTGGATAGTCCATTTATTGAGAAAGGCTTTAGGCTATTGTTAGAGTTTAAAATATCTGCTAGTTAATTTCATAAATAGTAAGTCCATACATTTTAAGACCAACAGTCATATGTGCAGTGTAAGAGTATGGCCACCCTAAGAGGGTGGCAATACTAAAAAGAACCTTGACGTTGGCGGTGACAGCGGGGGCCGCCAAGAATTGAGAACGAAGAATTGTAAAAGCGAGGAAAATAAAAACATATAATTTATGTACGATGGTCTGGAAAAGTGAATTTAAACTTAAATACAAGGAAAATAGTGAATTTAAACTCTTTTATTTATTTGGCTCTGTCGAAAACTGGACGATTCTAATAGTCAGAAGTGGCATTACCCTAAAAGAAAGTTGGAAAATGGATGTTGCTAACGCCAAACAGAAAAGAAGGATGAGCCGCAAGATAAAGAATTAAACAAAAAGAACTAAGGATTGGATAAGTTCCTATGCCAGGGATAGCATTCAAGGCTAGTTACTAAAAGAAAAGTTTGATGGCGTAGATGAAGACCCGATTACTCCATCAAGCCCTATCCAAGTTCTAGATGAGAGGATCAGAGTATATTAATGATGAACCCCAACACTCACCATCGTATTCTAGTTCGAGAGAGATTCGAGTTCAAATCAATGACAAGAACAATGGAAGCTTTAATTGTTTTTTTTTTAGGAGTTCTTTATGAGATCTTCCAACAACAGTTCTCAGAGTATTAATTAAAAAAAAAATATGGTGCTGGAATTTGATTCATGTACAGTGCTACAAGGATCTAAACAAATGCCAGTCTGCATCTTGTTAAATTAGTCATAACTGATTTTTTTCTGTCGTTTTTCAGAATAGAGAGTTTTGTCCAGACTGTCATACAGTGGTATATGGCATACAGTGGTATGAAGGTTTGCAGATTGATTAAGTATAGCTGGGAAGACTGGCAAGGTGTTTTCATTGGATATGACATATGGTACTATACTAACAAATTATGTTGAATGAGAGGTTAAAGATTGGTAAGTCTTTAAATAACCATTATTACAATACAATATGTTATTGTATGCAGAAATATAAGGCAAAAAGGCAGTTGAATGTAAGTATACTGAATGGATGAGATGATCCACCCTAGGAGATTTAGTCTGCCTGAAGACTATCAAAATTTCCCAAAGTATTTAGTAGAAAATTTATTTTAAAACATCTATTGATAAGAATGAGGATAAAATAATAATTTATTGTGTAGTTTGCGTAAACAGTTAAGTAATTTTTCTAAACGGTTTAAAAGCTTGTTATTATTGTAAGTTAATTGGGCACTGCTCTTTCAGATGTTCTGAACCATTGGTTACTTGTAGAAAGGGTCATGCTTGTGAGCATTGCTATCTAAATATTTATCATAAGGAGGAAACAGTTACTTTTAAAAAAATATATAATATTGATTACTTGTTGAAACATTTATGTACTCAACAGAATATTATACTGCGTGTTTCATAGTAATGAAATGGTTATTAAGGGGCATGTAGGATAGCCCATTTAAACTTCATAACGAAGGCAGAAACCAAAAACTCAGTGTCTCATTCACCCTCTTGAATATTATCAAAAGGTTTTGTAAAAGTTATTTAGTTTCAAATTTAAAAAAGAAATACGCCTAGAAATAATAATTATTTACCAGGAAATTAAAAGTTATAAAGAGTATTCAAGTGCGGTTTTATGCAAATCAACTTAAAACCTTAATTTGTGGGAAAATTTCTTGAATTTCTACTAGAATAGCATGATTATTAAAACTTCCAATTGCAAATAAAGTTTTAAAGGTGTATTTACATTAAAAATTAGGTAAATACAGAATTATGTTGATAGGGGATAATGATAGGAATAATAATACAAAAGAACAGTTTTAAAAACTTGATCTATCAAAAATAAAAAGTTTTCATGGAGTCATATTCAATTCTTCTTTAGTGTGATTTAATATAGTTAGATCATGACTGCTTGGTACTAGGTACTGTAATAAAACAAAGAAGTAATTTCTTCAGCTTTTAATTTGTAGTAAAACATTTTTGAATAAAATAAATATAAAAAAAAAACTGAACTGAACTCAAGTTTTTGCGTAAGCTATTTTATTATTTAAAGAATATTGAAATACAAAAGTTCTACAAGCTATAAAATTGTTGTGTGAATGAGTAAGTACCTGCTTTAATGTGCAAAAGTGTTTTCTGATTAGTTTTGCATTGTGTACTTGATTTATAAATAATTATGAAATAATAACATGGATTGCGCAGTGATCTAATGATATTTATTTACGGACAATACTAATGTGAATAATTGATAAGATGAGCTTTAAGTAAATAAAACATTGTTAAATAATAGGATGGCCTTGTTTGACATCTTAGGCTATGACAGGATGCGCGAGCATTGATGTGCACAAAAGTTTAGAACCAGGCCTACAGTAGTTCATATCATAAGTGCCAAATATCGAACTTCTCTAGCAGTATTGTGCAAGTTTAAACTTATTCAAAGTCGTCACCAGTGCACTCTGAAAATGAATATATAAAATATATATATATATATATTCGTACTATGGTATAATATAGCCAGCAAGTGTATTGTTATGAGACACCCAGTTCATTCACAAAGTGTTATTTTGCTATTATGTAACACTTTGTATAGTAAAATAGAAAAACGGAAACATATGTGATGGGACATAGGATATGTGTATAAAAAAGGGAAACATATGTGATGCAAATTGTTTTTGATCAGTATTTAATTCTAAAATAAAGCAGGGTAAATACAAACTACATATTTACCAAAGGGAAAAATTAAATTTATAAATATAGTTCAGATAGAAAGTTCACCTAATATGTATATTGTATGAAATGTGTAACTGCATGTGTATATTCTAGTCTAGTGAATATCAATTTATTGAAATAGTGTTCACATGATGCTTTATCATTATATTTTTAGTCCCAGAATAATTCAGAATTATTTGAATCATCACAGGCTCTGTCTACCTGTGGTTGATGGGAAGGTATTTGATGATATGTGATTCCAAATAGAATTCGACATTGCAATTTTATACTTGTGGAATGAAAAACAGTATTTATTTGCTTAAAATATGGTATAATATAATATGGTATTAAAGTACAAACATACAGTTCTGCAATTTTACCAGCAGCGGCATGCAATGATAAAAAAAATAATAAATAATAACTTTCAATTGCTGAAAGCTGCATTGGAATCCGTTTAGTAGTTTTAAAGATATAAGCGAACAGACAGTGAAAGCAACTTCGTTGTATACTATGTAAAGATAATGATTAGTCTATACAGGCACACACAGGCCCTATAATATTTTTATCTATTGATATTAAAGAATGTGACTAAACAATTATATATTTAAGGCAAATATAGAAATATAGATGAAGTTAAAAATTGTATCTGAAAGACTAAAAGACTAAATGCAATATTTTAGTGGTATTTGTCAAGTCTTATAAGTGACACAATAAGAGAAATCAATGTCAACTTTTTAAGTAACAGCCTGTTGATGATATCCAAGTAGTACCTTTTCATAGTCCAAGTTCTAAATTGTGATGAAAAAAAAATGAACAACTAGGTATAGACAAAGTTGGCACAAAACTTTTTAGTGTGAGTTTAGTAATTTATATGCTATGGAAAAACATTTAAAAACAAAAACACTGTAGTGTTCAGCTCTTATGATTCATGATACATAACTGGATTGCACAGAGATGCAAGCAAATGTGGTTTAGCTGATATACTGAACAGAAAATGATCCTTTTAAATCTGTTGCTTACTATTGTAGGTAAAAGCACAATAGATGAAGTAAAATGACATGCATTTGATTGAGAAACTTTAGATCTTGTTATATCACTACAACATTGCTCAGTATATTTATTGATTGGATGTTTATTTATTTTACTAGTAGTTATGCTTTGATATTCATGCAATGTGTTTTATACAAGATACCAAGATGCAAGAAAATGGTTCATGGTAAAATAATGTAATTGTAACATTACGAAATGTAAGGGGTTGTTACATTTGCTACTAAATACTAGTCACAGTTTGAGCATTAGCAGATTTACGATTTATTACAGATAGACCTCTGATGAGTGACAATTTTTTTGTCAATATTTTATAATATCAATGTAATGAATTGAATCTTGTTGGATCACAAAAAACAAGTTATAGTATTTTAGCTGCAAAACTTATTATGATGATTGAGCTTTGGATAATATGATATGTTACAAATAATAGACCTGATTAATTTATAATAAAAGCATGATACTGATTATGCCTAGTTTATGGTAAGAACACAAACATTATTGTAAAACTTGAGATTAACTTATTGTATGAAGAGTGAGGTTAGCAATAAGTAGTAGTTACATGATTAACTTGAAAATGTGTATTAAATGATGCCACCAAAAATGGCTATACAGTTGTCATTTTAAGTTTAAGTAAGTTCCATAACCAAGTCGTAAGGAGAATGTAATTTAGACTTGTTGTACCTAAGTAATACAGCATGATGTGTAAATCTCATGCTGGAGTAGAAAGGTATGTGTCATGTTTAAATAAAGGAGTATACATGATAACTTGGAAATGTGTATTGAATGATAACATGAAAAATGGATATAGAGTTATGTTTTAAAGTTGAAGTAAGTGCCATAACCAAGTCGTAAGTAGAATGTAATATAAACTTGTTGTAAGTACAGCATGATACGTTTTCATGCTGGAGTAGAAAGGTATGTGTTATGTTAAAGTAAAAGATACATCATGAAGCGTTAATTCCATGCTGGAGTAAGAGAGTATACAGTATGATACGTAAACTTCATGCTGGAGTAAGAATATACAGCATGAAGCGTAAATTCCATGCTTGGAGTAAGAGAGTATACAGTATGATGCGTAAATTCCATGCTGGAGGAAGAATATACAGCATGAAGCGTAAATTCCATGCTGGAGTAAGAGAGTATACAGCATGACGCGTAAATTCCATGCTGGAGTAAGAATACACAGCGAGATATGTAATTTTCTGCTGGAGTAAGGAGGTGTACAGCATGATGCGTAAATTCCATGCTGGAGTTAGTTAATAGGTATATGGCACGAAGTGAAACTTACATGCTTGTGCTTAAGTTACAGAATGAAGCTGTAGTCAACATGTGAAGTTTAAAATGGAATATTGTTATAGTAAAGCTAGTTCATTGAGTTAAACTTCCATGCTTGTGTATAAGATACAGAGTGAAGCATTGGTAACATGTGAAGTTTAAAATGGAATATTGTTATAGTCAAGCTAGTTCATTGAGTTAAACTTCCATGCTTGTGTATAAGATACAGAGTGAAGCATTAGTAACATGTGAAGTTTAAAATGGAATATTGTTATAGTAAAGCTAGTTCATTGAGTTAAAGTTCCATGCTTGTGTATAAGATGCAGACTGAAGCATTAGTAACATGTGAAATTTAAAATGGAATATTGTTATAGTAAAGTTTGTTCATTGAGTTCTTTTATGATGTGGTCAAGATTTATGATCTGTTGATTTATAATCTTGGTATAAGATTATTTTCTCAATATATACTTAGTAAAAATAAAGCTGATATGGAAAAATGTTAAGATATGGGTATTTGTAAAGGTAAAGAAAGAGAAACATTAATGTAATAATGTTGATGCCTTGAATTAAGATAGCAGTTGTTTTATGGTAGTATTGTTATGTATTGTTAAGATATAATCCCCATTGTTAACTCAAAGTAGTTGAAAATCTCAATCTTAGAATTTACTTACAAGTGTAACATTAGAAGTAAATTGTAAACCTAAAGAAAGGTTAAAGTTTGGGGACAAACTGTTTGTCAGGAAGGGCGACTGTTAGAGTTTAAAATATCTGCTAGTTAATTTCATAAATAGTAAGTCCATACATTTTAAGACCAACAGTCATATGTGCAGTGTAAGAGTATGGCCACCCTAAGAGGGTGGCAATACTAAAAAGAACCTTGACGTTGGCGGTGACAGCGGGGGCCGCCAAGAATTGAGAACGAAGAATTGTAAAAGCGAGGAAAATAAAAACATATAATTTATGTACGATGGTCTGGAAAAGTGAATTTAAACTTAAATACAAGGAAAATAGTGAATTTAAACTCTTTTATTTATTTGGCTCTGTCGAAAACTGGACGATTCTAATACTATAAAACAGCACGCTGCGACCAATAAGAGCGAAGCATCAATAAAAAATGTTTTGAAAACGGGGGAATAAAAAAACGAATTATAACAGAAATTGCCGCGGACTTAGTCGCGGACAACAGCTAGTTTTAAATAAAAGGTAATATTATGTGTTATATGTGTCGCAGGCATATTGTATGATTCCGCGTTTTACAAACGGCGTTGTCTTTTTACAAACGCTCGCTCTTTTGGAATATGCCGAAGGCAAATTGACAACTCGTTCAATTGTAAACATTTCAACATTGATGGTTATAGTAGGGTGACTATCATAAAACACAAATTGGACAAATCACTTTATTTCAGCAATCACGTACCTATTCATGTAGGAATAACTTAAAATACATGTTTAGGCACTCAATTTAAATAACAAAAACTTAGGCCAGTGGGTGTCAATCCTTATTGCCTGTCCGGCGGTTGTAGATGTGGCTGTTGCTCACTCATCCCCAATTCATTCGAGTGAGTAGAATACCTCTATTCCGTTTCCAAATCTACCAAACTCCTGTCCTTCCCATGCCTAATCCAAAACGCTTCTGTGGGCAGCAGCGTCGGAATCACAATAAGCCAAAGTAAAAGCACTCGCCAACCCGCCTCCCAAGCGTAGTGAGTATGGCAAAACCTTTCAATGGAAAACACCAAAAGACCAGGCCCCCAGTCTACGGCAGCCCCGCCATTCCTGGCTCCGGTAGCGGTTACCGTAACGGTGGGGCAGGGGGTACTAAGAATCTCCGGATACGGCCCGGCTGCCACCCCCGATGACGACTGGCCCTGGTAACACACAACATCCGCGTGATGAGGCTTGACAAAAAGTCGAAGAAGTGGAAGAGGAAATGAGTATGTTACGATGGGACATAGTGAGGTTGTCTGAAGTCCGAAGAGAGGGAGAGGGCACGACAACCCTTAAGTCTGGTAACCTACTCTATCCCCGGGAAGGTGACATAAAAAAGTCACAGCATGGTGTTGGGTTTCTCGTCCACAGCTACCTCGTAAATAACGTCATAACCATCGAAAGTATTTCCAGCAGGGTGATATACCTTATACTCAGAGTATCTAAAAGATACTCGCTGAAGGTCATACAGGTGTACATGCCGACCGGAGAATACTCAGATGAAGACGTGGAAGCGGTGTATGAGGACATTACTAGGGCCATCTGGGCACGCTTCCAATACCTATTTTACGGTGGTTTTGTGCTAATAATATTCCGCAGGAATCCTCCGAACACCATATTCCATGGACACCTTAGCGTTTTTTACGTGCCGGATAACCTCAAAACCTCTGTCCACGGCTTTTTTCTGCTCCTACTTGAGAATTGTACAATTTTCTTACCTTACTATGATACATTTCCTAAAAACAATCCTTTTTTTGTAAAAAGTCCCTTGAACACGCAGGATTTGCACTGTTTGCATTATTTTTCTGTTTCACAAAATCGACGCCATTTTGATTGTTTTGATTAGCAGCGCCGCGCGAGGTAAGAAAAGGAACTAATTACTTCAATATGCCGCGTCATTTTGTAAATGGCGATTGAATTGTCTATCAAATATTAAGGCATATTATATACTGACAAGGCAATTCACAATTTGCCTTCGGCATATTCCAAAAGAGCGAGCGTTTGTGAACAGACGACGCCGTTTGTAAAACGCGGAATCATACAATTTGCCTGCGACATATGCATGCAGTCAAAACTTGTTTTTGAAGTTCGTAGTAAAAAATTCAAGGTTTGCTTACAATCTCCGGTGATTCACCGATGATTTTCACCGGTGCCATAATTTCGCTCCGGTGCAAAGCCCTACAAGAGATAGAGGCACTATCGACCATAGAGATAAGATAATCCTGACCTATCGACCTAAGCGTTCGGCTTGTGACGCATCTATCTCTCTTCCACCGTTACCACGTAATATTACCTATAGTATTGTAAACCGACCGACTATACCTACAGACAACCAATTTGTGGATGGGTGGAATTTCACCCATGGATAGTGCCGGTCACAGACACAGAGTACTTTATTTACGAGCAATACAGACATCGCAATCCTTAAAAACCGTACCTTTACCCCTCTAGCTCGGAACCATGAAATGTAACCTTTGATAAACAACCATAAACAACACGCTACGTCAGTGTGACTTCAGAGCTTCAAGACAGAACATTACGTAAAAAATGGTGAAGTGTGCAATATTCTTGTGTAAAAATTATAGTAGTCGTACGAATGACATTTCTTTTCACCAGTAAGCCCATTTTGTCCAATATTTCTTAGTATTTTCTTGTAAAGTTAATAAACTGCGTTGTCAATAGACCGGATAATACGTCTACTTAAAAAATCCTTGGTTCAAAATGCAAGTCAACCAGAATGATGTCATACTCTAACGGGTCGGGTTATAGCTGTCATTGTTCCATTCGTTCACTAATTCTTCAGTTCATTCCTTTCCTTTAGGGCCTTCATCTATCGATGAACGTGTCGATGAATGATATCGACAGGACTGACAAGTAATTTTCGTATTACGGACATTGTTGATTGTTAATTTCAGTAAACAGAGACAGAATCACGACTTTATTATTTACTGAATAGACAAGACATAGCTTCGCGATATTAAAATGCCACGTTTTGTATGTTTTTCTCATAAAGTAAGCAACTTACTTCTACGGCTTAGCTGTTTAGTTTTCTAAAAGCAAATAAATACACATGATAGTCCATGTATCCATAACAGTGAGGACAGAGCCTGCAGATTCATATCAGTTTCACTGTGGTGCGAAACCGAAACGAAACGAAAATGTGTTTTTTCTGTATTGGCATGCCATTTATTAACTTTCCAAGTTCAAATACACTTAATCACTATCCGAGTATTTTTCCTATAGTCTGAGGTCAGCTATTATGTGAGATACATAGTTTGGGACGTCGATCACACGAAAAAAACACCCAAAACGTGGATATCCGTTCGTTTTATTATAGGTTCTGTTCATCTTATATTCATTGCATAAAGAGAGTTTTCTACTATAGTTTCTAATACATATTCATTTGAAAACATTTGAAAATTTACTATGTTACTTCATTTTTAGTTTTTAACTCTATGGAAAACCTACTTCTTATTCACGTTAAATAATATAACTTGTCAATTTCAGATTTCCTACTGATCCATCAAGAAAAAGAAAGTGGGTTGCAGCTGTCAACAGAGAGAAAACGTGGATACCTACTAAATACCATCAAATTTGTAGCGTGCATTTTGAACCAGAATGTTTCAAACAAAACGCTAAACAAAGAAAATTACACAAAGATGCAGTTCCTACGTTGCATTTGCCTGAATTTGAAAACAACTGTGCTAATTGTTCTCAACTTGTTGATGAGAGTGAAGAAGAGTATCCACATGACTTAAATAGCACAACGCTGCAACGTAATGCATTAAATTATTTAGATGCTGAAAAAAATAAAGCAATAGCTTATACGTTGGGTGATAATTTACTAGAAACTTATGCATCAAAAGAACCGGAGTCAGAAAGAAATGAATCCTCAGTTCCCGCATTAAATATACATCCATCGAAAATTTCTTGCAATCACAAGGCAATCATAGATTTGCCTGAAACAAAAAGATTAAAACGGACAATAAATTTAAAGAACAAGCACATTAAACGGTTACAATACCGAAACCGATGTTTGGCAAAGAAGTTGGCAAGCTTACAAGAAATTTTGGACAACATAGCAAATAAAAAGTAAATTACAGATGAAAACAAGAGGGAATAATCTCCTTTAACCTATCATGTTCCACAAAACGATGTAAATTGATATTGTATGAAATGAGATAAAATTAGAAAACATAATGAAAAAATGAGAAAAGTTAAGAAAATACAATAAAATATTCATGCAAAACCAAATAGGCGATACAAGGCGAATAGGCGACCGATACTGTTCAAACAAAAAGAGGTCGGTTCCGAAAAGCTAGTAGTATGTAAGCTTTTGAATAGTAAATAACATTTAATACTTTAAATATAAGTGAACTTAAAAACTTTGAATTGACGTGAATAAGTCCCTTGCCTGACAAGGCCTATTTTCTGAATAAAATGAATCTTTGAGTAATCATAATTATTAATGTAAGTTTTATTTTTACAAAAATCACTAACGTCCGTAGATATATTAATTTCGATATTATAAGGATCATACGCGATGAAATTTTTATAGTTTTGGACCCTTAAAGGGAAGACTCAGCCCGTCGAAATGAACAACTTTTTCTATGGGACCAATACTGGGTACTCATAATTTTTTTTAACCTTTCCATACAAATTGACCGGGCAACTGAACTAGTTGGTATGGAAATGACCATTTTTTTTAAATTGTAACTTTGTGTATCTAAAAAGTACATTATGACATACTGAACCTTATTTCCTTTAGTAAACAACATAGTTAGGTAACTGAGCTGCGCATTTTTTTAATTTACCTATTTGTCCCACAATTGGGCAAAGGGCTCCCCTTTTTTTTTACTTTATATTGAAAGTAGACATTTGTCTCCCATCCCACCTGATGGTAAGTGACGATGAAGATGAGAATGTCATTTATTCTACTTTTGAATGTCCCGGGACTGTACTAGTCTTGCTTTCCCATTTCTTTCCACTTGTCTCTGTCCAATGCAGTTTTGGACCAACCACATAGAAAAACGTCGAGGTCGTTGCGCTAACGCTTTCTTGGACTTCCCCTTCACCTTCGGCGTCGACCATCCTCAGGTATCCATTTAGCTGATCATATTTATAGAAATTATAACATATATCTGCGATGCTTTTAAACCAGTCATTCATTCATTTTGTCGATTATCGACTATGTAACAACACTGTCTTTGATAACTGACATAACCTACTTCTAAAGCGGCGATTACATTACCCAATTTATCGGGCCGATCCGTCGGGACACTAACTGCCGATATTTAGGGCCTTGCGTTTACACTTGCACTTGATCGCCTCCCTAACTCAGTTGGCCGCCGCCCGTGTAGCTGTAAGGCAAAGAGTATACATATAATCACTACGTTTTGCGGCTACTGAGCTCCCTTACTCACTGACAGCGATCACACCACCCGATTTACGCACTAACTAGGGAGTTAGTGCGATCTTGTAGCCACGATTGCCCTAAATCGGGACACTAACTCACTAACTGCGATTAGACTTCCCGATTTAGGGTCCCTAACTGAGATCAGGCCCGATAAATTGGGTAATGTAATCGCCGCTTAACTTTGAGATCCTTGTTGCACAGAGAGGACATACTTTTTCAAATCTGTGGCACAGAGTACTTTTGTATTTAAAATCTCAGAACAATAACTAAAGCATAGAAACCGTGTTAAAATAACAACAAAATACAATATTCTACACTGTTTTTACTTATGGCATTGTTAAAGCATCAGAAAGAGATGCATATACAATGCCATTTGCGTAAATGTGCAGGTTGTCCTGGGGTACTGATGTGATCAGGGTTGTACTATATCGATGAAATATATTTATCGACTAAATGTTTCGTCCTAAGAAAGTCATAAATGTACTCTACTCTGATTGTATCGATTCGTTAAATGAGTACGATTCATAAAAAAAAAAAACAACTAGTTGCACTCCAGGAGTGCCGGCAGAAGTGAAAACTCGCCTTTGCGGCATACTCAGGTCCGTGTCCTTCTTACGAATTTTCGATCAATTCACGTGTCCTGACGCGAGTTTTCTATTTTACCACGGAGCAGATATAGAGAGGAGTTGCCCTAAGGAATATTTTCTATGAAACAATGCGTGGCACTTACAGGGGGTGAGGGGAGTATTATCTGTCTCACTCTACTTGCTCTGTCTCACTCCCTCCTTTATATCCATCTAGCGGCGAATAGCCCAACTACTTAATAAGTTCGATGTTGATCTTTCTTTTTAGTTTATCTATCCGTCACTAGATGTCCCTAACACCTACTGCTACTAAAAGAGAATTATGAAACTACATAAACATAATCTTTTTGTCAAGGTAAAAGTTTAGGTATAAATTTAGAACAAATTTCAGTACTTATGGTTATTAGTTATTACGATAATTAGCTTTAATATATTTTTATAGTTCTTACGTCACATTACGCAAAGTGGTGCCATCTAACGATGAGTAGCACGGAACGTCGCCAAAAGATTCTTCTAGAATAATTTAAGTAAATTACGAATTAAAATACTTACAAATGAAATGTGATTCCTTCCATAGCCTCTGAACGTTTATCGGAGTAGTTTTTACATGATATAATACAACACTTCATGATTTTCTTCGTAAAAAACAAGAAAAGTCCGAAAATCTCACTGTGTGCACAGAACGAACCACGTACGAACATTGACAGCTACAACAGCAGACTAATAGGCCACGCCTACTCTCGATGTTAACGTGATGACGTCAGGACCTAGTTGGAATCACAGTGCACAGTAGCTTACGCCGTCTCCACTCTATATCTCCTCCGTGTATTTTACCCATCCCAAAAAGTGCACAAAGCCGCTAAAGAGGCTTTTACTTTAAAAGTTACGTCAAGATACACCTAAATAACTCCTAATCGCATGGCGTCGCTTGGCTTCATCTGATAAATAGGTAAAAAAAAAATCCATACATTACCCACCGCGCGTCTACTGTCTACTGCTGGTCATTAGGCCTAGGTATTCTGCCGTTCGACATCAGTATTGGTCGAACGGCAGAATACCTAATATGATGTCAATCATATTTTCGATTATTTCGAAATTCAAACAGTGCCTACTTACCTACCTTACCTATGAATGCGCAAAAAACCCAATGCATTCGATTTACAGTCCCCAATGTGAGGCAGTCCAACGTTGACATACTAGTTGAAGGTAAAATAGACTTTGTAAATGATACCACCTTCTTAGGAATCACAATAGACTCTAAATTGCAATGGGGCGCTCATGTATCAAAAGGTAATATAAGGTCAGATATATTTTTCACTTGATCAATGGGCCATTCAGCATATTCCAAAACCATCTAAAGCTTTTCCCAGCTAGCTTTGAGGAACAGTCAGTAAAGGAAACATAATCAGGTAGGTAAAGAGAAACACATAATTCGAAGTGATATTTTTTATTGGTAATTTTGTGAAAGGGAGATGAAGTGGAAGCACGCTTACCGCTCGTATCGCGTTGGCGTGGGCGCCTAGGTATCTGCGGCGGCCGGGATGGTTATTGTTTCTTTCTTCAGTCTTCACCTTCTTTCACTCCGGTCTAGACACCGGTGATGCTGACCGATATCGCGGCGGTTGACGGGACAGGTTATTGAAACGCGTGTCGACCGAACGGCGGCGGAACTCGAACAGAACGATCAGTCAGAGCTGACGTCTCGGGTTTTGTTGGTTTACCCTCATATGCGTGCATAAGGAAATATGACAGGAAATATGAGGGTAGATGAGGATGATGGGACTACTACCTATGCATAAATAACTAACATAAGCCGCCCCCCAAAGAGCTGCTAAGCTCTTTGTGTTAATTCTAAAATTGATGAAGCTGATTTTCCATATTTTTTAAGATGAGTTTATATTAATGAATTGAAATAATACTAAATTATAATCTAAGTTACCTATTGCTAAAAAGGGTTTGATAGAAAGTTCAATTTAATTTGTACCGGTATTATCTACTGGCAAGGGACAGACCTTGCTCACAGATCGAAGACATGTACCAGTTTTTGTTCTCAACTCTACCACGCGGACAACACCGTCGGCTCCAGGATGGAGCTTGAGCACACGACCTTTTAGCCAGCGCAAAGGTGGCGCTTGATCATTTTTTATGAGAACTAAGTCTCCGATTTTTAGGTTGTCAATAGAGTTGTGCCATTTGGCTCTTTGTTGCAGGTGGTGAAGGTACTCAAGCCGCCATCTCTGCCAAAAATGTTGTGCTATAGCTTGAATAAGTTGCCAACGGTTGAGTCGAGACATTGGAGTCTGATCGTAGTCGTATTCCGGTAGACAAACTAATGGCTGTCCTATCAAAAAATGTCCAGGAGTTAGTGCTTCAAGGTCGTGCGGGTCGCTCGACATTGGGCATAACGGCCTGGAGTTTAGAACGCTTTCAATCTTCGCAAAAACAGTTACGATTTCTTCGAAAGTCAGCACTTGTTCTCCGATTGTTCTTTTTAAAAGTAGTTTAGCTGATTTGACCGTAGATTCCCATAGTCCCCCCATGTGGGGACTATAAGGTGGGTTCATGTGCCAATTGACCCCCATTTTAGCCAAAGCGTCGCCTATTTCACCTTCCTTAGAGGTAAGAAAGGCCTCTACCTCTGACAAATATCGCTTCGCGCCTTGGAAATTCTTCCCACAATCAGAATAAACGTCTGAGTGCAAGCCACGCCTAGCCGTAAATCTGTCAAAGCATGCAATGAATGCATTGGTGGACAAGTCGGAAGTTACTTCCAAGTGGACAGCCTTAACAGCGAGGCAGATAAAGACACATAGGTAGGCCTTGCGCAGCTTAGCATTCCTGATTGTGGATACCTTGATATTGAAGGGACCTGCGAAATCAATGCCGATTTTCGAATAGGGACGTGATTGCCGAATGCGATTAGGCGGCAGGCTGCCCATCAGAGGCTCGAGAGGTTGGGCCTTGAAGCGATGACAATTGTGGCACAGATAAACTCTATGACGCACAATGCTTCTAGCAGATAATATCCAAAATCTTCGGTGAAGAATACTGAGCAAAATGGAGGGTCCAGCATGAAAATGCGTTTGATGATAGAAATCAATCAAGATATTAACAAAATGATGTCGCTTTGGCAGCAAGAGTGGATGCTTGGTAGCGTAAGGTAAGTCGGAATGCTGGAGCCTTCCTCCTACGCGGATAGAACCATCGGAATCGATGAAAGGATTTAATCGCGCTATGGCTCCCTTCAAACGCAGCCCTTTATTAAGATGAGAGATAATATCCGAAAATGCCTCATCCTGTACCAGCTTGATGACTCTACCTAGAGCACCTTCCAACTCTTGGACTGACAGGCGTCCAATCATTTTATTTTGTTGATTACGCGAGTTGTGGATAAAACGAAAGCACCACGCAACTGTGCGTTTTGAACGAGAGAGAGAACTGAACCTTGATAGAAGAGACTCTGAAGGTTCTGTCTTTTCAGAGATATCAACATCCGCGGTGAGATACGACGATGCACTTGGTTTAAGTCCGGGTAAATTTTCACATGCGTCAGTGACGTTAACTGGCCACCTTGACGGATCGTCCTTACACCATGCAGGACCCCACCATAATTGGTGATGAACGATGTCCGAAGGAAGCATCCCTCGACAAGCGCAATCAGCGGGATTGAGCGCTGACGGCACGTACCGCCATGTAACGTTGGGGATAAATCCGTTTATTTGAGAGACTCTGTTCGACTCAAAGGTTTGTAACCTATGAGGAGGAGTCTTGAGCCAAGCAAGGGCGATTGTAGAGTCGCACCATGCGATTGTGTCAGCAATGGGAATACATTTGCCGAGCACAGCAGAGACGTGATTGAGCAGTTTAGCGAGCAGAACGCATCCACAGAGCTCGAGCCTTGGAATGGTAAGCTTCTGTTTAATGGGAGAAACCCGCGATTTTGATAAAAGTAGATGGACCTTGACATCGGTGTGAGATGATTGGACTCTAAGATAAACTACAGCTGAGTAGCCCTTCTCAGAAGCGTCGCTGAAACCCATGAGATCACACCGAATGTCTCCTTGACCAAGCACGAATCTCGGAAGGCTAGGTAACTTCAAACACGCAAAACCTTCGACAAAGCTCTTCCACAGTTTGGAAATGAGCTCCGGAAGAGCGTCGTCCCAGGATACGTTGTCGAGCCACAACTGCTGCATGATGACTTTCGCGTAGAAAGTTATCGGAGCGAGATAGCCACACGGGTCGTAAATCCGTGCGATACTTGAAAGAATTTGGCGTTTGGTACTACATTCCCCTATATTTGAAACGTGAAAGATAAAACTATCTGTTTGAGAATTCCACTCCAACCCTAAGACCTTGAAAATCTGATCACCTGATTCTTCGAATCGAAAAGGCTGCTCGTGATGATCAGATGGATAGCTTTCTAGAAGCTCGTCATAATTGCTAGCCCACTTTCGCAGCTGAAAGCCTCCCTGAGCCAGAGTCTCTACCACTTGCCTTTGTAGATCTTTAGCGGACTCTACATCGTGGCTGCCGCTGATGACGTCATCACCAAAAGTATCCTCGCGTAGGACTCTAGCAACCTCGGGTTGGTTAGACTGATTCAGACTGGCCAACTCTTGAATGACTCGCATCGCGAGATAAGCGGAACTAGAGACGCCATAGGTGACGGTAGTGAGTTCGAACTGCTGCAAAGGCTGATCAGGCGATTCTCTCCAAAATATGGTCTGGTACACGCAGTCTTTATCGTGCATGCGCACCTGTCTGTACATCTGTTTAATGTCACAAGTGAAAACGACAGCATGGGTCCTAAAACGCAAAATAATATCCTCTACATTCTGCTGGAGCTTGGGACCGGGCAGCAACACGTTATTTAAAGAAACTCCAGATGAGCTGGGTGAAGATGCATCAAAAACCGCTCGTAGTTTAGTAGTGCTGCTGCTCTCCTTTAGGACTCCGTGATGCGGAATGTAGTAGCGATTCTTGGACAAGGGACCGAAGACTGGTCGCATGTGACCGGCTTGTTGATAATCTGCCATGAATGCTCTATACATGGTACGCAGCTTCTCGTTCTTCATGAGCTTGCGCTCCAAATTATGAAAGCGCTTTAAAGCGTTAGAGTGAGTCTCACCTAAGGGTTGGTAGGAGTTGCGAAATGGAAGACGAACGATAAACCTGCCGGTAGAGTCACGAGAATGTGTCTCTACAAAATGAGTCTCACACTGCACATCCTCAGGATCTTGGATGACCTTCGTAGGAGCTTCCTCTACTTGCCAAAAACGAGTAAGTAGAGTGTCCAGGTCAGTAGTGCAAGTCAAAGCGGTCGTGCCGATTGTATGAAATGACACTGAGTGTGCCGGTGCCTTACCCCGTAGAACCCATCCAAATATAGAGGCATGAGCGATGGGAAGGCCCTCTCCGAGCTTCACTCGTCTACCGTCATAGATTTCATCATACAGGTCGAGACCGATAAGCATGTCTATAGGTCCAGGAATGGTACACCTACTATCCGCCAGTATCATGTCTTTACACTTCTCGAGGACACAGGATGAGACTGCTATGCATGGAAGATTATTTTTTGTAAGTTTCTTCAACACAATGGCTGAAGTTATAAGTGGGGAATGAGTATTATTAGAAGATAGAGGTTGAATAATACAATTGACCTTACCATTTGTATTATTGCTGCAGGCACCTATACCGTTTATAGGTCCATATTTAGATCGAGGCAAGCGTAGCTTTTGAGCCAAGCTCTCTGTCATTAGGGTGACCTCCGACCCGCTATCAAGGAGAGCTCTCGCTTGATGGACATGACCGTTGATATCCTGGACACCAACAAGTGCAGTACCTAACATCATAGTAGACCCACCATGAGTACTATGACAAGATGCATTTGTTGAGCTATGAGCTGCAACATTACCTGACGGTGCTGCAGTTGGCGCAGAATCCTTAGAAGATAAAGATTGATAATCTAAGTGAAGTTTAGTATGATGACGCCCCTGACACACCTGACAATAGCTCTTAGACATGCATTTATTAACAGAGTGTGCGCGTAGACAATTATAACAAAGTTTGTTTCCTGTAACAAATTCCTTGCGTTCATGTGGCGTCATGCTATTAAACTTGTCACATGAGTATAAAAGATGATCCCCCTTACAGCATATGCATGGGTTGCTTGATGAAGAGGAAGTAACCGTATGAGATGATTTAGGGGTATTCTGAACAGCACTATTAGATGAGGTTCCTTTACTGCCAGATACAGCCTCTAATACCTTGAGATGAGTTTCTAAAAAAGAAATTAAAGTTTCAAATGTTGGTATGTCTGACGTACCATGCTTTAATTCGAAATTACTACGTAGTTCGGTGGGTAATTTCCTGACAATTATGTGGAGAAGAATAAAACTCCATGATGAAACGTCAAACCCCAAAGCGGACAATGCCTGAAGATTTTCCTTCAGAACATTGACAGTCTTACGCAGACCACTAGACAACTGATTGGAATTTAGATTGTTGAGTGACAAGATAGCTTCTAGATGTTTATCAGCAATAAGCCGCTTATTCTCATACCTTTCACAGAGAATTGTGTAAGCAATATTATAATTTGAGTCAGATAATTCCAGATGCTTAATTAAACTAGCTGGCTCCTTCTGGAGAAGGCTAAATAAATAATGCATTTTTTGGACATTGTTGAGCTCAGCACAGTTATGAATCAAACTATCAAACATTGCCTTGAAGTTGGGCCACTCTGTATAAACACCAGTGAAATGATTAATTGTAATTTTAGGTAGGTAGAATTGATTTAGTTTAGGGTGATCCGAACAGCCATTAGGTTTATCCTTAGTAGGATAGAAGGTCTCATATAAAACCTTTATTGAGTAATACATGTCATGAAATCTAGTAAATTCTTCATCACAACGCGATCGGAGCGTTTGATCTACACATTTCGATGCAAATGATGAGTACGCGGACTCATATTTATCACGATACTGGTCGATGTCCTTGTATCTGGCGCTAAAATTCATCAAAACATCAGGCTTGGCTTTGCCTTGTGCTCCAACCACATCATTCGCGTATTTATACAAACTTTGCATAAAACTGAAACTAATCTGCATTGTGACGACACTCGAGTCATGTAACGGATCTTCCAAACCCTTTTTAGCACGTTCGCCAGTCATTTTCGTGCAAAATAAGACTAATTTTTATAAGAATTAATTATGTAAACAAAGTTGACAATGACTGACACTTGACACTACCGTGAATGAACAAAGTGAATGAAAGAACGATTCTTTCTATAGTGTTGGTACGAACCAAAGTTGTCTATGGTGGAACCTATAGATGATTACCGATTAAAAAGTAAAACAGTACAGTGTGATAGAACCTTTAGTCATTCAATTGACAACTAATGTCAAATTGAACATGACAGATGAAACCAAGATGGATACGTTATTGGGAAAATATTTTTGAACAAAATGAAGTAAAAATATGATTTTTCCCCAAGTAGAAATGAAAATTAGATATTTAGGACGCGGGAACAGGGAATCCGGCTCGAAGGACCAATGGTAATTTTGTGAAAGGGAGATGAAGTGGAAGCACGCTTACCGCTCGTATCGCGTTGGCGTGGGCGCCTAGGTATCTGCGGCGGCCGGGATGGTTATTGTTTCTTTCTTCAGTCTTCACCTTCTTTCACTCCGGTCTAGACACCGGTGATGCTGACCGATATCGCGGCGGTTGACGGGACAGGTTATTGAAACGCGTGTCGACCGAACGGCGGCGGAACTCGAACAGAACGATCAGTCAGAGCTGACGTCTCGGGTTTTGTTGGTTTACCCTCATATGCGTGCATAAGGAAATATGACAGGAAATATGAGGGTAGATGAGGATGATGGGACTACTACCTATGCATAAATAACTAACATTTATTTTATAAAACTTTTACACTAGGGTAAAAAAGTGCCAGTGTGTTATTTGTGAAAAATTCACAGTGTTGGTAATAGAAAAACAAGAGGTGAAGAAAAACAAGAGATTACTTTACCCATTTTCATTACTGTCCAAAATAAAATGTTTTTCATAATTTTAAATATAAATAATAAAACCGTTTCCGTAAACTTTCTTATTACCATTGATTTATAATTCGGCAAATATAAATGTAGGTAAAGCATCGTGTTTCAATCGCTTCCATTTAATTTTATATTCGAAATTAATGTATCGGCACGGCAGTAAAATATTTTGAACAAATTCGAGTATGTATGACATTTTATGTCCAATATGTCGCTTGAAAGTTCCTCGGATCCACACCTTTTTATCCTTTTACTTCAGGGAGCTGCAATAAAATTTCAACAATAATTTTCTTCATATTAGTAAAAATCGATTCTTTTTAGGGTTCCGTACCCAAAGGATAAAAACAGGACCCTACTAATATGACTCCGATATCCATCTGTCTGTGACCAGGCTGTATCTCATGAACCGTGATAGTGAGACAGTTGAAATATTACAAACAAAAATTTCGGGCGTTTTTATAGCTTACGCCCACGGCTCCGCTCGCGTTAATGTCTATCCCCGATAACAGTACCTTATTCTGAGATGTAATTTATGTCTATGTTCTTTTCCGTACTCCAGAGATCGTGCAATGGTGATGATGATGATGCAAAATTTCATGATGATCGGTTCAGAAGTTACGGCGTGGAAGCGTAACAAACAAACTCACTTTCACATTTATAATATTATATGTAAGGATGGTACGGAACCCTTCGTGCGCGAGTCCGACTCACACTTTGCTGGTTGTTTAATTACCATGATGGTTCAATTTGTTACATTACTATTGCATGGCTCAACACTAACAAAAATATCCCTGATAGCAAGACCGTCATAAAAAATATCGATATACTCGTAGATACGTGATTTTACCACATCACTAGCAAAAAAAACTAACCTAATTTGAAATAAGGAAAAAACGATAATTTTAAGCAAAATACCTATAAAAGTTGTCATTTATACAATACGTTATATAATTGACAATATTATTGTTGTATTTTGAGGTATTTTGGGTTTTAATTATGCACTTTTAACTGAAAAACTTACCGAAGAAAATTATGTTTTACAGAATTTATTTCTGTTCGTCCTGAATGGGATTTACATCGCTCCATTGCACAAGACATTGTTTAGTATAATGGTCATTTGATAACGCACCAACCCAACACCGGTTAATACTTTTTTCCGTGAGAATTTTAGCACAATCCTATATTTAATTTGCAGACATCACAATTCCGCCGCAATGTTTTTGTCAATATATAACCCGATCAAATCGGCAAGATGCTAATATTACAGACGTTGAACTGTAATAAGTTATTTTGAATTTAGTCGGATTTAATTGGAGTCCAATGGAGTCCATTGACATTTCAAGTCGGGACAACCATGAAAATAATAGAAACTGACTGAAGTTTTTGTCTCATTCTGTCATAAGCGAAAGCTCATAAGAAAAATACAGTGTCAACTATCTGTTTTCAGTTTCTATTTTTATGCGGCTTCTATGTATATTATTCTTCTGAGTTTAAAATGAACCTTGTTAAAGCAGGAAGGCACCACTATTCAATTCGCCATCCTTATTCAAAATAGGTAGGAGACAGAATTTTTTTTCGGCTTCAGTCGTTCGCTTTACGTTGTCGTGATAAGATCTTGTCAAGTGTTTTCGACTTTTCGTATTAATACCTTCTTGTAGTGATATTTCGTATCGTGATATCTTTGAGTAATCAAGAATATTACGAGATGATTCTCTGCGTCGGAGCAGCAGACGGCAGTCTGTCGGGCGCCCGCGAGTTGTACCGACAACGGTTCGTCGAGGGTCGACCACCTGGTGAAGCCAGGCGTCTGCCATCATTGCCTTGCATTAGCCGGATGGTACATCGCTTGTACTCAACAGGATCTTTCCACGCGCCAGTACCTATGGGACGCGCCAGTACTCAAGACCCGGAATTCGAGGATGCAATATTGGCGCACTTTGAAAATAACCCGAGGACCAGCACCCGTCGTGCTGCCTTGGAACTAGGGGCCGCAAATCATTTACAAGTCTGGAGAGTGCTGCACGCGGACCGTCAACGCCCGTATCATTTTCGCCGCACACAAGAACTATTACCAACAGACTATCAACCAAGAGTAACATTCTGCGAATGGTACAGACACCAGGTGGATGTTTCGCCGGAGTTTGCCTTGAAAGTGTTGTGGACGGACAAAGCGTCGTTTACAAGAGGTGCAATCAGCAACCTCCACAACGACCATTATTGGTCGCATACCAATCCGCATGTTTCTACGGAATCCAGTTTTCAACACCAGTGGCGGATAAATGTATGGGGAGGAATAATCGGGGACACTGTAGTTGGCCCAAATTTTTTACCACACGCTTTAAATGGAGAAAATTATTTGGAGTTTTTAATAAATGATTTAAATGAGGAGCTTTCGGTGTTGCCGGTTGCCAGCTACGTCAACTTGGTGATGGACAACAACATGGTGTTCCAACACGATGGTGCTCCAGCACACTTTGCGCGAGATATGAGAAACCACCTGAATGATCGTTTCCCCCTGTGGATTGGGCGAGGTGGTCGTGTCGCATGGCCAGCGCGGTCACTGGACCTCACTCCGCTGGACTTTTTCTTGTGGGGTTACATCAAGAATAAAGTGTATGCTGTGGAGTGCTCGTCAAGAGATGAAATGGTGGAACGCATCAAGGCCACTTTCAGCACAGTAACACCTGAAATGTTGCGTAACGTCCGCGGCTCCATGTACCGGAGGACTGGTTTATGCATCCAGCAGGAAGGACGACATTTTGAACCCTTTCTGTAAATAGTAAGTTCATAGGTATTTACTTTTTCTTAGTCCTGATTTTATCAATTTGAATTTGGTTCTTACGAAAATTATTTACTAAAAATGTTAAAAATAAGTTTGTTAGAAGAATGTGGTCTTTATGGCAAACTAATAAGTTTTTAATTTGTTTGTTCCAGATATTCCAGTAAACATTCGCCGACATACCTAGCGCTTCCTTTGTCATTTGCCGCTAAAGGGAAGCCGATCACCGGGGCATGGACCGGCGTCGGCGTTGCGTGCCGCCTAGTACTAGGACCGCAGGACGCGCAAGGAGAGTAGCGGATCACAGTGATTACAGTGCTAGTGATACGTAGAATGGAGTCGCTGACCTCAATAGTGTTGTGACATATTTGTTTACGTGCAAAAAATATTTTCTAGTCAGTTATAATAATTTCAAGAAAAAAACTGATGTGTTTATTTCAACTCGGAATTTTGGATATAGCATATACACAAGGTATTGTACCTACTCACTTTTTATTAATATACCCTTTCCGTAACACCTTGTATACTGAAACCTTGTTGCCAACAATGTGTCGAATAAGTAGACATAGTTGCCACATAGTAGATAATCCAAGCTTAATGAATAATTTGAATAAACATCCAGAGCTCAATAACCACAAATGCGCCAAAGTCCATAACACGAACAAATTAACATTTTTAAAATAGCCCTTCTTTCGCACTTCTGTCGCCTGCCAAGTGTCGCTGCTTGGATCCCTATGTAGTTTGTGGTTCGCTGCGCCATCTTAGTTATTAGATTTTTACACTGTCTGCGATTCTGGAGCTACCGGAGGGTTGGCGTCAGGCAGTCAGCCGGGTGTAAGAACTTTCGCCAAATCATATTACAGCATGAATACTGTTATAATAGCCGGCCAAGGCTCCGACGGATCACAGCTGAGGGACGCAACCGATAAAAAAGCTCGGATGAGCCCAAAAAATAGGGTTACCAAAAGAAAGTGGCGAGCTTCGTGGCACAGTGGACAACACGCAAACCTGCGACACGAGAGTGCCCGGGTTCAATCCCTGGACAGGTCAAAATAGAAAATTATCTTTTTCAAATTGTCTTGGATGTTTATCTATATATGTATTTGTTAAAATATATATCGTTAAATTAGTATCCCACAAAAGAAGTCTCGAACTTACTTTGGGGCTAGTGCAATCTGTGTGATTAGTCTGTATATATTTATTTAATATTTGAAGTTTTTAGTTGTAGAGCCACGCTACCGCCAAAACTCATTTTCGCTAGTAGCATGAATGGGCCGGTTCATCCGGAGAAGTACCGAAGTAATTCTTCTTCTATGCTTCGTTCGGTGAGTGAGAGAGCCGGAGACCCATCCGCCCCCTCCCCATTTTTTCCCACCCATATCATGCCCCAACTCCTTGAAAGGCACGCTCCTGTCACACCATGGTGTTACAGTTGTCCATGGGCAGCGGTAATTGCTTACCATCAGGTGACTCGCTTACTGGATTGGCCTCCTATATCATAAAAAAATCTATATGAAAAATACAAAGGACAGAAAAATGGAAAGGACGCTTCTACCCAATAGGAATCCATTACAAAAACAAAACCTCATTAATAAATTTTAAATGTAAAGTGAACATTTTATTTTGGAAATAAACGTAGCTTATTATTATTATATATCATAAAAAAAAGAAATCTGCACACGAAACAATGAAAGAAAAAAAAATACACAAAATGATTTTTCATAACAATTTATTCCGAACATTCCGTCTGTGCACATCACTGGTTCACCAATTTAGATTATAAATAAATCACAACTGTCTCTTCACGTCACATCCAAATAACTGGTAGTGTAAACGTAGGCCATATCTCTAGGCGTTGCAACCTCATCACTCTAGCAAGACTGTTCCCAAGGGCGGATCCAGGATTTTTTCTGAGAAGGGCACGCAGACGGGCAAAAAATCAACAATAACTGTTAGAAATAAACTTGATAAACAGAAATAGACAAGAGTTTCGCTCATGTTCACAGGGGCACAAGGGGCAGACGGGCAAAAAATCAACAATAACTGTTAGAAATAAACTTGATGACAGAAATAGAAAAGCTTCGCTCATGTTCTTTATGTTATTTTATTCATATATTAACAACTCTGATATGTTGTCTGATACGTGAAGGCGTAACAAACAAAGTCACTTTCACATTTATAATATTACTAGCCACCCCGCCTCGGGTACTATAAATTATACATATAAATCATCTTCTTGACTTTTGAATCATTCTATCTATAAAAAAAACTGCATCAAAATCCGTTGCGTAGTTTTAAAGATCTAAGCATACATAGGGACAGACAGTAGGATGCGACTTTGTTTTATGTGGTGATTAGGATAATAAGTATAGAGATAAACACCCGGATAGGATGAACCTGGGAACTCTCTAAGATGAGATGAATTGGCTGCGCAACCAGGAAATATGACCCAATATAAATTTAAATGCGTTTTATGAGGAGGCTTCCAGTCCATTTTGGAGTTCCTCAGAGTCGTTCGGCAAGTCTTCTTCTTTCTGTTGATCTTCTTCCTCCTTCTGTTTCTGTTTCCTCACCATATCTGATAGGTACCTACACCGCTGCATACATTCTTCCTGGAAAATAAATAATATACACTAATTTTAATAAAACACGAAGAAATGCTAAAAGCTCTAAAATATTAAAAATTTAAGAGCTTTTAGTATTTCTTCGTCCAACTTTAAGATTTTATTTATAAAAAAATTACCTGATTTTCGAAAATAAGGTCATTTTAATAAACGATGCGGCTAGTAACCCATCACTATTTTGATTTCGTCTTCACCTATACGCCCACTAATATTGGCCTAAAGGTACGCTAAATGTGACCCTTGGGTCTTGTGGCCCTAAGCTCTGTTATCAGCTCTCTATTAAATATTATAAAATGCAGTTTAAAGAAATCAAATTAAAAACAAAAAGATAAAATTAGATGAAAGATCTAGTTGGAAACAAAGAGTCGCGACTTATGTCAAAATGTTGGTAAATTTCATAAAAATCGGTTCAGTAGTTTGATTTAAGTCGGCTTTTAGGGTTCCGTAGACAAATGGCAAAAAACGGAACTCTTATGGATTCGTCATGTCTTTCTGTCCGTCTGTATGTCAAAGCCAATTATAAGAACTATACTGTTGAAACTTTGTAAGTAGATGTATTCTGTAAACCGCAGTAAGATTTTCACACATACTTTAAAAAAAAAAAATTGTGGGTTCCCCATACTCGGAACTGAAGCTCAAATTTTTGGTTTTCCGTCGCACCTATACGTATGGCGTATCTACGGATAGGTGTTCAAAAATTATATTAAGGTTTCTAAGAACATTTTTTTCTAAACTAAATAGTTTACGCGAGAGACACTTCCAAAGTGGTAAAATGTGTGTCCTCACCCCTGTAACTTCTAAAATAAGAGAATGATAAAACAACAAAATATTCGATGTACAATACCATGCAAACTCCTACCGAACATTGGTTTAAACGAGATCTAGTAAATAGATTTTTTTAATACTTCATAAATCGTAAATGGCAATTTACCTTTCATTCAATCAACTCAAATATAATTGCAACTTTTATATTATGTTACTTTATCATCATCATCATCATCAGGTCTTTTAGTATCCACTGCAGGAGCATGACCCTCTCTGTACTACCGGAGCCATACTTGACCAGAGCAGACAAGAGAATTTATTTATTTAGTACTAGCTTTCGCCCGCGGCTCCGCCCGCGTCAATGTCGATCCCTCGGGATTAGTACTTTTTCCCGGGATAAAAGGTAGCCTATGTTCTCCGCACTCCAGAGAACTTGTATGCAAAATGTCATGATGATCGGTTTAGTAATTACGGCATGAAAGCGTAACAAACAAACAAACAAACTCACTTTCGCATTTATAATATTAGTTAGGATTATTCAAGTATCCCTGTATATGTGTACGTACTTTGGTCTTGCCGGGCACGGCGGCGGCGATCTTCTGCCAGCGGTCGCCGGCGCCGGCCTTGGGGTGCTTGGCCAGTGCCGCTTCCAGCGCCCTCTGCTGGCTCTGCGACCAGTTGCCTGCGGGCACCTCGTCTGTCTTGCGCGTTTTCACCTGCAACATTTTCTCAATGCTTTAATAGGCTATTTTCCTGGGTTGTAATAATAACATAACAATTAGTCCGTCAGTTAGATAATCAAAAAATATTGGACACGTATTTTTTCTTTTGTCATATAAACAATAAATAATAAAGATAAAGCGCGTCAAAGTTCAGGAGTGGGGGCTCGTGACGTCAAAGTTTGCTAAAAATTGTAGCAATCTATGACGTCACACGGAACTTCATAGGGCTATATCTTTATCATTTTTTGTTTAATCGACGAAAGAAATAATACTTGTCCAATGTTTTTTGAATATCTAACTGACGGACTAATTATATTTTTTTAGGAAACTAGCCTGTTAGGGTAGTATTTAATCCAATAACTATAAATCGCCTTTTTTTCCAACTAAATATTCAAAAGTTTTACCAAAAATACTGATTTGCACACTAAATATGCACATTAAATAAATTTAATCCTTTTACTATAAATTCTAACTTAACCCAACCTACTTTTCCGGCAGCAGCTCGTTTCTGGTGGCGATTCGTTTTCTGATGGGGTTGCAGTTCTGTGGCCCACCATGACAGGTAACCGGCCATTTTCGTCACTACAAGCACAGCATGGCCAATGAAGTTATTGGCCATGCTGTGCTTGTTTGGCCAATTTTGGCAACAAATATAATGTTTTCATACTCTTTGGCGGACTTCTGTGGTGGGATCCCATTCTGGCAACTTGCAGTTTGACCGCGATGTGCACCAGGAAACCTTAGAGACGACGCGACTTTTAACCAATTTGAGAAATAAATAGTAATGTTTGTCACCTTTTTGGCGGGCTCCGGCGGCGGCGCCTCGCCGGCGTCCTGTCCCGGCAGCTTGTAGCAGTTGTCCTTGAGCTTGGCGGCCATGTGCGTGACCTCGGGCACGGCGCGGCCCATGGCCTCGGCGATGCGCTCCCAGCGCTCGCTGGCGCCACCCGGGTACTTCTTCACGAGCCGCACCAGCTCGGCCAGGTCATCGTCGGTCCACAGCCCGCCTGAGATCACTGGCGGCGCCTGCCGAACATATAAAAATTAATCACATTGTAAGTAAGTACTTTATTTGAGAACAATAACAGATAGAAATACAATTTACTACAATACTTAACCATAATATTATTGTATTGGAAATCTCAAAATTTCCTCACTTTCAAACGACTTCAAAAAAAGGTGGAGGTTGTCCATTTGGTTGCATATTTTTTAATTTTAATTTTTTATGTTTGTTATCTTAAAACTCCCGTCATTTATGAACCGATTTTGGAGGGTATGTATTCAAGTTGATCCCATTTGAATTTCATTTGGACTTCCGGGGGGCATGTCTTGTGTTTTTGAAATAAATTGATTGATTGATTTCAATCGGTTCGGTAGTTTGATTGAAGTCGTTTTTATAATTTACGGGATAACGGTAAATTATAAATTTTAGTAATCAGCATAAAAATATATATTTTTTTATTTCATTACTTTTATATTCTAAATGGGACATCTTGCTTTTGGTATAGGCTATACCCAGCGGACAATCAAGACGCATATAACGACGTATAATAAATATCTCAAGTTACGCTGATTAGTTTAGGAGATAGTAGTGAACAAACGAACATACATAGTGGCCAAAGTCATGACCCTCCTTTTGGCTCCGCCGTAGTCGGGTAGAAAAGCAAAATTGGACAAAAAGTACTTGATAAAATTTTAACGTTTTTCATCGACGCCTCCATAACAAAGTACTAAAAAAAAGAAAACTAAAAGTATCACTCACGGGTCTAACAGGCACGGCGACGGGTCCTCCATGCTCAGGCTCGTCAGCAGGGTCTAGCAAGCAGCCCTCGCGTTCCGGCGGCGCCCAGCGTCTCCGCCGGACGGTTTTGGGCTGCGCCGCAATGGCTGCCTCACGCTCAGCTCTCAATCGTTCCTCTTCCTCTCTGAATTCAAATTTACTAATATTTTAGACGGCTCTGCACGAAATTGTGGAAATTGACGTGTTTTCAAATCACTAGTACTATGCTCTGAATTAATTAAATACATCAAAAGTATTTGTATAATTTAGGTCGATCCTTGAACAACATCGCCCCCTTGTTGGAATTGAAACAGATACATATGAAATTTAGAAATGATATATATATAATTTCTAAATTTCATATGTATCTGTTATGCTATGGTATGTATGATATCTAAAAGCATTTTTCTTTGAAAACTGTAATTTTTACGTCTAAAACAATAACTCTTACATGACAATATTTATATGTACGTCTCGGAGGTCGCACCCCTTTCTTATTTTTTTTTTTATAAAGATATAAATATGAAAATATTAAGACTTTTCATCTTTTTTCCTAATCGCCGAATGGTTCTGCGCAGCCTAATGGCTTGCGCAGTAGCGACGTCTTTCATTCGTGCGGCACCCGTTTAATAAAAAGCTTGCATTGAACTGATTCTAATTCATATTGACTACCAGCTTACGTCGTACATTTCCGCGAGCCGCGATCTACCTACATCATGTAGGTCGCATGTCAACTATTATCCTTACTAATATTATAAATGCGAAAGTGAGTTTGTTTGTTTGTTACGCTTTCACGCCGTAACTACTGAACCGATCATCATGAAATTTTGCATACAAGTTCTCTGGAGTGCGGAGAAGGACATAGGCTACCTTTTATCCCGGGAAAAAGTACTATTCCCGAGGGATCGACATTGACGCGGGCGGAGCCGCGGGCGAAAGCTAGTAAAAATATAAATCAAAAAAACGTCATTATCTTAAAATATACCGAGATACACATCGCTGGCGCATCGAGATACTATCGAGGGCGCAATGAAGTACTAACGATCGGCGATACTATTGAGCAGCTGGATACTGCCATCGAGAAAGGAGCCGTGACACCCAGCTATCGTGTAACCAGCAAGAACAATAAACCATTTCTCCGTGACGTGATCTTGTGTCCCCACACCACCACCTTCCCTGTGCATTGAACTGATTCTAATAACTGCCTCCGTCGTCCAGTGGTTAAGGTTTGGGTGTTAGGTGTAGACCCGGGGGTCGACGGTTCGATTCCCACATGAAACAGACTTTTTTTTAGTTGTTTCCAGTGTGGTTAGGACATTGCAGGCTTGAATCATCTGATTGTCTGATAATAAAGATGACTCCGTGTTTCGGAAGGAACGTTAAGCCGTTGGTCCCGGCTGCCATCTGGCAGTCGTTAAAGGAACCACATCAGAGGCCGAGAGGCGATTCCGAAGAATTCTGATACCAGGGTATGCATGGTCGATTGACCGTGACACCTACTAGAAATGATGATGACCACCATCTTCAATCCAGCACGCAGCAACATCTCTTTATGTATGGTGTTAGGCCTAACACTAAAACATTTTGCATGTGGCACCATACATTGACAATTAAAAAAATTGTAACACAAACCTCTTTTTCTGTCGGCGTTCCTCTTCCTCTTTTTCTATCTTTCTGCGCTTCAACTCTGCAATTACTCGGGGGATGGCAGTCACAGACCACCACAAAAACCGAGGAATTTGGAACGGCAAAGTGTCCTTGACACTGGGCTTTGGGAGTTGCTCCAAGATTTCTGCCAGCCCAGTGTCGAAACCTGACTTTTTAGATGATTTCTTCCCTCTGCTGCTTATTATTTGCTCCTGTTAAACAATCACAAATTATAATTTAAAATATTAATCTCATTCCTAGCAAGGTTTTGTTTCAGAAATACATTAAATAGTTAGCACTATTGTTTTTTTATACTACTTAGTAGTCAAACAGGCATACGGCCCACCTGATGTAAAGCGGTTACCGTAGCCTATGGACGCCTGCAACACCAGGGGTGCCACTCGCGCGTTGCCGACCCTGAGGAAATCTTTTCACACCCTTTTTAAAGAACCCCAAGTTGTAGTCACTCGGGAAAACCATGGCTGGGAGTTCGTTCCACAACTTAAGCGTACGTGGAAGAAAGTTCCTTCCAAAGCGTACTGTACGCAACCATTCATTCTTGCAATGTTGATATTAATATTAAGAAAATGACTATTTACTACATACAAATAATTTGCAAGTCCAACTGCCGTTTATGGTCTAAGATCTGTATATCATTGTGACATTTTTCTATACCCACACCCACAGATATCGATTGATTAAAAAAAAATTGAGGAAGGCAGACAGCATTTTACTTGTTTCATATATTACTGCCTGTCCTTTAGTAAAAAAAGGTTTTTTGAATAAATATTCTATGTAACTGGGAATAAATTAATTAGTTGAACTTATGAGCAACCAAACTATGTACACAAGTCAAAAACATAAGAATTTCAATATTCGTTTTTTTTTTAATTTTATTTATTTGGATTACCTCCAAAGTTGGATTAATAATGATACTAAAAATAGGGATGTTCAGAGGCTTGCAATTTTCAAACCATTGATCTTTTAACGTAAGCTGTTTAGAAACGTACATTGATTATGATGAGATAAATTGATTATTTTCTTATTTATTTACAAACATAATCAAATATTGCCGCAAAACCATTTCTCAGTTTGTATCTAGATGTTCACCTCCAGGGCAGTCTCAAATATGTAATTAAAACATGTACTAACAGCTGTAAACCTCTTCTCAGCATACGCCGCCCAGCCGACAGCATACTGGCCAAAGCTGATGATGATGAACAGGATAATAGATCCTTCAGCCAAGCCCATCTTCCTGACATGTCGGTAATAGTATACCGCTGAACGCCAGTTGGGTAGACCATTCTTGAGTACTTCATTGTATCTGAAAACATTTTTTTTATTAACTTTCATATTTAGCTATACTTTACTCTTACAGGATGAGACTCAAATAGCCAAATCACACTTTACTGAATTTAGTCTGACAAAGTATGTTAGACACAAATGAAAATGTCTCCAAGCGTGAAGTGTGATTGAGCTTTCATATGTCTCTTGCAGCCATACTGTAGCACACCTCAGTCTACATATAAATATATGTAGTTTTAAGGAATATACTATGAATTGTAATTTGATGACTGGAGAAAGTGCACAGTGCAGTTTGTTGCCGCTTCTGCTGCACTCTGCTTTGGAAGCGGCTCTAAACTTAGCTTTTGACTAGCTCCGTGGCGCAGCATTCAACACGCCAGCCTGCGACACGGAGTGACCGGGTTCGATCCCCGGCCAGGTCAAGATGGAAAATGATCTTTTTCATATTGGCACGGGTCTTGGATGTGTATCTATATATATGTTACGGTAAACTTGATTAATTGAAAATTATTAATAATTTTATAACATTATTAATAATAACCTCGTGTTTTGTAAAATGTGAATAAACAATTGAAATTTATTACTTCTGCTAGTTATTATTAATAATTCACTACACACATTGGTAAAAGTTATAAAATAAAATAAAAACCCAAAGTTTTTAGTCCGGCAGGTATTTATTTATAACTAGCTGTTGCCCGCGACTTCATCCGCGGCAGTTTCTGTTATAATGATTAATTAGTTTTTTTATAAGTATGAAATGAATAATTTTCCCCCGTTTTCAAAACATTTTTTTTGATGCTTCGCTCCTATCGGTCACAGCGTGATGTTTTATAGCCTAAAGTCTTCCTCGATAAATGGACTATCCAACACAAAAAGAATTTTCCAATTTGAACCAGTAGTTCCTGAGATTAGCGCGTTCAAACAAACAAAGTCTTCAGCTTTATAATATTAGTATAGATATGATATGACACACAGTGCTTGTCTCAGATCACACAAACAAGGGTAGGTCTTGTACTTGTGGGTCGTTTTTTGGGTTTTTTGGGGTCTTGATCACGATAATTAACGATAATTACCTCAGTTATGTAATGACTGAGCTGACTGTACCAAATTAAAATTTTGGTATTCTTTGGGACATAAAATAAACAAAAAAATTAAGAGTGGTATCCGTTTGGAATAGAATAGAATTAAAAATTCAAAGTAATACCAGTGGTATTCGTTCGTGGTATTGGATAGGAATAAACCTAATCTAAGATCGCGGGCACGACTTTTCATGATAAACCAACATGAGTGTCGTTTTCTAGGTTTAAGGGGTGTAAATCTCGAAAATGACGTCAGTTAGGTAATCTAAGATGGCGGATGCGACTTTTCATTATAAATCGACATGAGTGTCAATTTATAGGATTTTTTCGGTGTAGATCTGGAATATTACATCAGTTTTAGAATCCAAGAAGGCAAATCTTCGCGTGGCCTCGCACATCCCGCACGCCGCCCCGCCACCCCTGCCCGCACCTCTGTTTCTCAATCGAGAAAAAAATCACCAGTGTACGTTTATTTTAATCGGTAGTTATTACATTTATCGGTACTAAGGTTACATTATTAATAATCACCGACAAACGTGAATAATTTCTCACTTTTACATTCGGTATTTATTAATAATGATATACAATTATTAATAATTTTTGATTTATCACTCTAACCGTAACATATATATATTTGTTATAAAATATAGTATCGTTGAGTTAGTATACCATAACACAAGTCTCGAACTTACTTTGGGGCTAGCTCAATCTGTGTGATTTGTCAGTATATATATATATTTTTTTAGTATACCATAACACCAAGTCTCGAACTTACTTTGGGGCTAGCTCAATCTGTGTGATTTGTCAGTATATATATATATATATTTTTTTTTAAGTAACTTGACGTCAACAATATTTTGTTGTAAAATAAATGTTAACGTTCACCAAATGATATGTTAAGTGTGATATTTGACAAAAATAAGAAGAAATGAAAAGAATAAGGCGAAGTTATGTACTTAATAACTAAAAGGAAAAACAATATATATATAATAATATTGTTCATACTTCTCCCTTTTCCCCGGATCTTTGAGTATGTTGTGTACGGAGACTAGATTTCTGAACTGTACATCTGCATCTGGAGCATCATTTTTATCTGGGTGCAGTTTCAGCGTGAGCTTCTTGAATGCTGACTTGATTTGATTTGGAGTGGCATCCTACAAAAAGAAAATTAATGATAACATTAAAACAATTCAATCCTAATCATTTAAATCAATTAAAATATTATCATGTGTTCATGTGATGCGCAGAACCGAAGACCATGTAGTCAAAAAGGCACTGTGCCTCTCTGAATCTAAAAGAGGCAGAGGGACTTTGACATGGTGGACCTGCATGGGTAAACTTATCATAAATGAAAATTTGCCCGACCCGACAACCCAAGACAGACTGACTTGGCGCAAAAATATTAGGAGAACCGACCCCACCTAAAGTGGGAATAGGCAAAGAGGAAGATGAAGAAAATAAGCATTAGCTATCCTAATAATTTAAAATTAGCATAGCATAGGAAGAATAGTTATTCAACTGTTGTTTCAAGTTTAGGTGTTACGTTACATAATTAGGTAATAAACAAAATAAAATCTTAGTATATTTGTGACTGATGTAAGTTTTATTTATTTTTTTACTAAATATTCAAGTAGGCATTTATCTCCCATCTCACCTGATGGTAAGTGACGATGAAGACAAGGATGTTACATGCCTATCCGAGAGATACTAATTTATTCTACTTTTGAATGTCCCGGGACTGTACTTGTCTAGGAATATAGATGCAGGCAATTCATTCCACACCTTAGCTACTTGAACCAAAAAGGAACTGTCAAAGCAGTTAGTTTGACTCTTTGGTATATCAACGACAAAAGGGTGATGAAAGGTGACAGCATGCAGCATGAAGAGAATGTTCAGGTAGATATATGAAGTGACAAATACTTGTTTCTGATCCTGTCCGAGTCACTTCTAGTGAGAATGAGCACAAAAGTATTCAATTCAATTAATTTTGTAAAGATAGGTTGAACAAAAGAGGTTCACTCACTATGTCCTCCTACCAGAAGGCATATTAGATTAATAAAATTAGTATTACCAATAATGGAAAAGCTGAAAAGTAGCAAATGGGGATGGTATGAACATGTTTTGTGAAGGGATGAAAGGCACATTAACCCATCATGACCCTGTTTAGTACATAGTTTCCTTGAGTCCCGGAGGACATTTTATAATGTCATTCAGTTTTTGAGGGTTTAATAGGAAGATGATGGGTATTAAAGTTATTGGGAATCAGGATAGAGATAGGCCAATAAAACGATGGATAGACGAAGTGAAGGAGGATATGAGAAAAAGAATGTAAATAGATGGCTTGAGAAAGAGAAAAATGGGAAAGACTAACATGCTGTCCCAATCACCCACCACATAAAGTGGAATGAAGAGATGAAAAAGAATAAACTGACTGAATATACAAAAAATATTTGAAAATTATGTATAATTATTAATGTAGATGTGGTATTGAACAATTATTCAAAAAGCTGTATCAATATTGAATTAATAAAAAAAACGATCTTACCTGCGCAACACCCAGCAATTCGTAGAAGTTTTGGTTCACTTCTTCAACCACGTCGAACACCTCTAGATCATCATCATCCCACGCTGATGCACAGTATATCAGCGTGCAAAACACAAACAACACCAGCCGCATAATTACACAGGATACTTATTTCATAATTAATACATAAACACATACAAATAAACCGCAAATAATTTTAGAGAGCACTTGTTCGTTTCACAAATTTTGACAACTCACCAACCAGCTGTTGGGGATGCCAGTCTACAGAAAAAAAACCTCTAATAAATGTGTGGTGGGGTGGGTGCCTTTGACTAGATTGGCTAATTGACTCTAGATGGCGTTAGTTTGTGTTTGTAAAAAGCTGTATGAAATTAGATGCTTTTGCCTAACAATAAGACAACTTAAAAAGCGATGACAGTCAGCAGTTGTTGTGATCACGGCCGACAATCTGCTAATATCGGAACGCAACGCGTAGCGGCCATCTTGCCCACTATCCTACATCTTTTCTGTGATTGGTTGATGCCTTGCTGACGTCATGGTCTGACGTTCGTCGCTGGCGCAAACGTAGGTAGTAGTTTGTGCATTACTGTCATTGTGTGAAGACCTGTGCTTATCCTCTCCACTTTACCAGTAATAGAGCCCTTTGTATTTCCCTAGTGCTCCTTGCGTTTTGGAAAATGCCGTATTACAAGTGTTGTGTGTGTAAGTGTTTGCGAAAGGACTCTAGTTATTTACACCGTTAACCTAAAAGTTCTGAGAAAAGACTCAAGAGGTTAGAGTGCCTAAATCGTTACGATTTTATACCATTAGAGAAAGAGATAAACTTAGCGGTTTGTCAAAAACATTTTGAGAAGAGGTTCTTCAGTGAGACTAAACATCGGCCAAACATAAACTAAATAATTGTTTTGTAAAAATTCGAGTTAATAAAAATTACAATAATAATGATAAATGGTATTATTCATTTTCCTTTACCCCCCCCCCCCCCCCCCATGTAAATAATGTATGCATGATATACAGTATGCATTAAAAAGCACAATAAGTATATATATGAGTATATTAGTTGTATATCTATATGTGTAGTTATCTATAGATAACATATTAGCAATGGAAATGCACGTGCACGTTTATTCTTTTGCTCCAAACCTTAAATTATAAAAAAAAAAATGTCTGTTAAGATATTGGAAAATTAAAAAAAAAAACGCTATGGTTTAAATTTTTTGTTCACAGTTGGCAGTCTGATACGTAGTATCTCTTAGTAGTTTGTGGTTGTGATAACATTGACGTTTCAAATATCAATAAAGAGTCGGTCGATTATTTTACGTACCTTTATTGTAGACATTAAAAATAAAGGAATTAATACGAATCTAACGCTGTTGTTGTTTCAAGTACAATGGGTGACCTCCTGGACGAAGACCTGGAATTCCGCGGCGGTACTCTGCAGCTTTCTACTGACCATATAGCAGCTGAACATACGGCAAATAATGAAAACACTGCGGCAGAATTATCCAACAAAAATAAACCGAAACCAACTGCACACTCGTCGGTGTTATCTGGTGCAGATTCACTAACATCTTCGACGTCATCTTTCGCAGGTATACATGAATTGCACACTGCTTTTTAGATACCAGTTTTTTGTGACGTCGTTTTTTAAACTTTTCTTTTCTTTACGTTTACAGCTTCAGCTTTCCGTAAGTTAAGAAGTGCAGTTTCAGTTTATCATCTTAAAGTTTCAAACTTAAAAAACAAGATACTCGGAAGAAACAATTCTTGCATCCACACCTATGAACATGCACTTTTCCATAGTAATTATTAATTTATCTTTTATTTAATTAAGTTAATTATTAGAATGGTTATTTTATTTAGCACATTATTTATCCAATTTTTTAGCTAAGAGTTTGTCTGTAAAAATAAACTTGTAGACAAAATTAGTTTAGCTGGATGATTACTTAGAGAAGACGAAATTTTGGCATATTATTACATACCTTCTACATAATTAGCATCATTCAGCATTAAGACCATGAACCACAGTAAATATATCACATTGTTTTTATTCATTCACATTGCTTACTAGTTAAAAATAATAAAATTATTTTTACACTGTCCACTTCTTTTTCCCTTCATCTCCATGTTCAGATGCAAGAAATGATGAGCAAAGGCCAGAGGAGGCTGCAGCATCTTCAGTTCCCTCAGACAACACACACACTGTGTATCCCCGCTACGATGTGCCATTTCACAGCGAGAACATCAAGGACTTCTTCACATTTAGGAAGGGAGTGGTGGAGAATGCTATTCAGGAGTGCATTACGGGACTGCTGTTTCCTGAAGATGGAGAGTACCTGGGCTCGTGGTTGTTGACTGAGTAAGTTATTAAGTGGATATTTCTTCCCATTTATCAGTTTCAATGTTCCAACTGGCTTGTTACTAGGCTAATAAAATAATAATAATAAAAAAATAAACAATAAGAAGCAAAAGAATGTGTAAATATTTTTTATTTATTTTTTCTTAAAACATTGTTATTGGATTGGTATAATCTTTTATATGAAAAAAACTACTTTAATCAAACTATATCATTGACATAATTATATAATAATATTCAAACAAACGATGAAATGTGAATGGGACCAACTTGAAAGCATACCCTTTAAAACAAAAATAATTTGTAAAATCAGTTCATAAATGACAGAGTTCTGAGGTAACAAACATTACAAAAGTATGTCGGTTATATGTTTTTAAGTTAGTTAAATTAAAAAGGCACATTTGTTGTATTCTATGGTTGTAGTGCTTTAAAATAATACTGACAGACATTCTAAACCTCCTGATATGAAACAATTTTCTTACACTCTGTATGGAAGTAGGACATACATTGCTTAAAAGGGGACTCCAATTTGTCATCTGTTCTGTACATAAATTATGTTAAAGAAATAAAGATTTTTTGACTTTGATTTTGATTTTTTTTGAGAACAGGAAAATGATTATCTTTTTACATTTGGATAGTAGGAATATTATATAGTAATAAAAAAGAAATCCTAGATTATTTACTTTTTTTTTCGAAATTATTTATGTAAAGGAATAGCTGTAACAATTTTTAATTTTCAAAACATTCATTGATATGCTGTAACAGTTTTAATGTTCATAATTAATAAAGGTATTGATAGCATCTGCACACAAATTGATATAGAAAACACGTTTGATAACAAATCATTTGTTTTGTTTTTGTGTGTAAGTTGCCAACATGGATGTCAGGTTTTTCAAGCTGCCTTGCTGCACCTAATACAGCTAAACAACAGCCATCAATTATAACAGCCAGGACCAAACAGCTCAATATGTTTCCTGAAGCACTGAGAATCTCAAGATATTTTAATGAAGGCAAACATATTGACTAAGTTGAATAAATAAAAACATTTTCAACAGGATTACTCTCTGGGATAATGAAAAGGAAAGGATTGTGCTACTCACATCTAGACTTGTCATGACCATCAAATACGACTTCATCGCCATGAAGCAACTTGACTTCAAGAAAACTTACCTGGATGATCTTGACACCCTTGTAATTGGAGAGCTGGTGTATCCCCCTTCCTCCTTAGTACCGTAAGTGCTTATAATATAAATTAACGGACATGGGATTTATATTTTATGTAAATGTTAACTTCAATGTCTTTTATGTTTAATATAACTTCCATAACGGGTGCAGCATAAATATTTCTGTTTTTAAATAAGCAAAGCACTTATGTATTTGGGTGTTTTTCACTTTTCATGAATATATTAATTACCCTGTTTTTGAATAAGCAAAGCACTTAAATGTGTATTTGGGTCTTTTTCACTTTTCATGAAATATCAATTCCTCTGTTTTTAAATAAGCAAATCACTTAAATATTATTTGGGTATTTTTTCACTTTTCATGAATATATCAATTTATCTATTTTAAATAAGCAAAGCACTTAAATGTGTATTTGGGTGTTTTTTCACTTTTCATGAATATATCAACTCCTCTGCCCTATTAAGAATAGTCATCCCCAGCATAGTCACATAGTTGTATCATCATCATCCTCCTTACCTTATCCCATTATCTGGGGTCGGCGCAGTATGTCTTTTCCTTCCACAACTCCCTGTTTCCCGTCATGCCTTTATCCACTCCCACCGCCCTCATATCCTGCCTTACGCATTCCATCCATTCCTTTTTTGGTCTTCCCCTTCCCCGGTATCCACTAACCTCCATCTCTAGCGCTTTTCTTATAATATGATAACCTTCTCGCCTCATTACATGACCATACCAACCTAATCTACCACTCCTTAATTTTTCGTTTACCGGCGCTACTTTCAGACTTCCTCTTACATAAACATTTCTGATCCTATCCATCCGCGTCACTCCGCACATCCACCTCAGCATTCTCATTTCGGTAGAATGAAGTCTATTTTCATCCTGCACCTTTGTAGCCCAGCATTCTGAGCCGTACATAATCACTGGTCTAATAACAGCTCTATATATTTTGCCCTTAAGTTTCAACGGCATTTTCGGGTCACACGTAGAGCCGGTAATTTCTCTCCACTTCTGCCATCCCGAGTTGATTCGGCGCTTTACCTCTCTGTCCACGTTTCCGTCGTTCTGGAGTAACGAACCCAAATACTTAAATTCAGAGCAAGCTGGTATTGTGATATTATCGATGGTTAGGCTCACTTCCCTAGAGGCTCCACCGAAATCGCAGAACAGATACTCTGTTTTTGTTCTACTAATTTTAAGCCTACTGTTTCTAGGGCATGTTGCCACATAACCAGCTTGCTCTGTAACATCGCACCATCCTCATCTACCAGTACGATGTCGTCTGCAAACAGCATGCACCAGGGTGCCTCTCCCTGTAGGGTCGATGTCAGAGCATCCATGACTAACAGGAAGAGGTAAGGACTTAACGCCGATCCCTGGTGCAGACCAACTGTGACACCAAATCCTTCTGTTACTCCAGCGACAGACTTTACCACAGTGACAGGATTTCTGTACATGGCACGAATCAACTTTATATATTTTACCGGTACCCCTTTTCTTGTCATTGCCCACCATAAGATTTCACGTGGTACCCTGTCATAAGCCTTCTCGAGATCCACAAACGCCATATGCAAGTGCTTGTGTGCTCTCCTGTATTTTTCGACTAATTGCCGCAAAGTAAATATGGCGTCTGTTGTGCCTCTCCCAGGCATGAAACCAAACTGGTTTTTAGATACTTCAGTCTCATACCTTAATCGCTTTTCTAAGATTTTCTCCCATACCTTCATTGTGTGTGACATCAGCTTTATTCCCCGTTAACCATTGCAATCCTGGACGTCACCTTTTACCTTAAAAATAGGTATCAAGAAACTGCTACTCCATTCGTCAGGTACTTCACAATCATACAATAGTTTATTGAAAAACAAAGCTAACCATTTATAACCGTCTTCACCTAATATTTTCCATACTTCTACCGGAATGTTGTCAGGTCCTACAGATTTACCTTTTTTCATATTTTTTACTGTCACATAGTCACATAGTTGTATGAAGTTATCAAAAATGGCTTACTCAGCCACCAGTTGACAACCGGTGTGGCCGCCACCTGCCACTCAAGTACAAACTGCTGGTCGCTGGCCACCGGTGTCTGTGGTCGGTAGCCCGTTTGCGCCAAGATTAAATTGAGGGTGGAAAATGATTGAATTAGTCTAGATTTATATCTAGCTTTTATAACAGGGCCTTAGGGAATATTTTGAGTTATAGAGTTCACATGAAAACAGGAGAAGACGAAAGTCTATTTGTAAGGACAGGTAAAACACAGGGCTGGACTCACACATTTGCCATCCGTAGGCTATTAAATTATTGCCGCCTACCTACAGCCTTATGACGTGCGACGATAGACTCAAGCATTTTGCCTCTCCTTCCAATCTGCCACCTTAAGCTTCAGCCTACTCAGGCAAAGATGGAAAACACTCCACCAAAAACAACATAGTTCTTAAATTAATAATGACTTATAGAAATTTTATTCCAAAATTATGAACACTTCGACTTGCGAAATACTCTCTATTATAGTATGAAAATAATGCTTTTATATTTTTCTTTTTACTTAATTTTTAACTTGATGACCTCTGTGGCTCAGTGGTAACGCAAGTGCCTTTAAAATGCAGGGTCCCGGGTTCGATCCCCAGTCAGGTCAATATCTTTTTCAGATTGGCATTGGTCTTGGATGTTTATCTATATATGTATTTGTTAGCAAAGATAGTATAGTTGTGTTGGTATCCCATAACACAAGTCTCGAACTTACTTTGGGGCTAGCTCAATCTGTGTGATTTGTCAATATGTATATATTTATTTATATTTCCTTCATTCATTTAACCAGCCGTCTAAATGGCATCGCGACAGGCGTGTCGACGGTAGTCAAAGACTGCGTCATCGACCGCCTCTGCCGGCGGCCGAGCCCGACCAGCGAGGAATCCAAACTGTTCGATCCCAAGTATTTTGAACCTAGGTACCTTCTGTTGCAGTAGCCGCATGTTTTGTTATCCGTTGTCTTGTCTGCAAGCTTCGTACACGCTATTTAAATACTTGTTTGTAGCTAATGTATTGTTTGGCTTTATTATATTTTTTTAATCACTTATCTACCTTTTTATTATTATTATAGCACCTTTTTGAATAATTAATATTCCTGATTTGTTTTTGTGTGCATGCACTACATCCTAAATATTCTATTTGTCATGATATTAGTATGTTTTTAGTAATATTGATACATAATATGAGTGTACTCCTGAAGATGTAAGCTAAGGTTTAAAAATTTCTTCTACTTCCATAATCGTAGGTATAAATTTTTTATTGGTTTTGAACCTTATGTAAAGGACAGAAGATTCAATTTAATGTGGGAGCTATGCTTCCATGGTTTGATTAAGGGTTAAGTCCACACAAATCAGTTGTATTCGAAGATACGTAGTGTTTAAAGATTCCCCCAACTGTCGGTATATCCCTAGGCCTTGGGTAGTATACCTCATAGCTTAGAATAAATATATTTATCCTACAAGTAACAACTTTTCTAAATTTATATTGTAAACATACCTTGAACTAGTCTTACATTTTATTATGACATAGACGATTAGTCATTCGTTTCTAATTTCTAATTAGCTATTAAAACTTTAGTCAGACACTTTAGTAACAGTAGTCAGACAGAGAAAGGCGTCATTGATAAAATCTACTCTATCTCTTGCTAGCGGAATGAGCTTGGTTATTTTGTAAAATGAATCATGAACTTAAGAACATTTTGGTACTTATAAAATTCTGAAGATATTTCTTTCTATCATAGGGAGCGTAACTTGCGCGGTGTCCGCCTAATGTGGAACAAAGGGGAACCTCTTCCGCTGAAAACCGTGTGGAATCCCTTCAGCCAGGACGTGCCTTTCTTGACATTCGCCTCGCATCCTATCTATTGGCATAAAGGTAATTACACCAATAGCGATATTATTCTATTTATAGTTTAGCCATTACATGAAGATATCAAGAATAAATTGGTCAGACTGTTCTCAAATTGTGATGTTCTCTACGTGAAGTTTTCAGTTAAATAGAATCCTTTCATTCTATGCATTGCCTCATATTCCATCGGAATAAATAACAAACTGCACTTATTCTCAAGTTTTCGCATTATCAAATCAAAATTTTACTGCATGTGAGAAGAAGAATCTGAATTATGAATGGTCTGGTGGAATAGAAGATGGGTGATGTAAGTTATATCATTTTGTTTTAATTTATCAAATGTATTTTTTTAAACATATTCCATAACCTAGTACCTTCCTTCCCTCTCTCACAGTTCATACATTTTCACCATTATTTTTATTTTACATAAAATTTCAATTGAATCGTCTCTGATTCAAGATGGGGGTCCAGAAGAGAAATCAACGTACGACATGGAGATATTTGCTCAAAAGCTGCAGCGGGCTATCGAGTCGATGCCATCATCTGCCTGCTGTATCCACCACTCTCCCATCGTCATCCAGAGCTACGTGGGCGTGACGTCACTGCTACACAACAAGACCAGTATGGGTTTCTTTAAAGTCAGAGGCAAGTTCAGTTTCTAAGCAGCTGAGGTCTATGACTTATTTAGATTTATTATTCCCTTGACAGATAACGTAAAATGGTCTATAAAGCTATAGTCATATAATTGATATTTCACTACACTATGTTCTGTAAAAAAGCTGTAATAATAGACATATCCACATTGCTGTTACAAAATGTTCGCAAAAATTAAAGAAGGTTTTTTTTACAAACTGCAGTATAATTAAACAAAAGGAAAGGTAAAGAATGGTTTTCTAATTATACAACATGTAAAAGACATATGCGTAATCAATCGAAAACTCTTCCATGGTGGTCCGGGAGAAAAGAAAAAACGTAGAATGTCCCAGCTGCTTCATTTCTCACGCAGGCCGTAGAAACCGGCTGAGGGAGTGAGCGCAATTCTAAGGAATCATGTAAATAGGCGGTGCGACTAGCAACCCATCACTATTTTGATTCCGTATTCCATCGTTAAGCCCATAAATATGCTAAACGTGGCCTTTCAAGCTTATGGCCGTAGGCTCTAACTACCCCATAAGGGATAAAGACGTGATACTATGAAATTAAAATAACAGAAAAAAAATTGGCATTTCCTTACAATACCCCAGGTGTTGTATTTGTCTATGGGCAGCGGTGATCACTTACCCTCAGGTGACCCGCTTGCTCGTTGGCCGCGCTATGTCATAAAAAATAGTGTGCAGCCGCCCTGGAAATTTGAATGGGCATGTCGTACAACATTGTGAATCTAAAATATGTGATGAAAAAATTTCGCCACAGGTAGCATTTGAACCCACAAACCTTCGACATCTAGCGCGTCGATGCTCTTAACCACTGAGCTGCCGTAGCTTCAAATCACCGCGGCCAATTTGTTCATCACATATTATAGGTATACGCATTCGAAGCATGCGTAATCTCCATTACTACCCACTATTTAGAAGTGTGCCCGTGTGCCATGAACAAATTCGCCGCGGTGATTTGAAGCTACGGCAGCTCAGTGGTTGAGAGCATCGACGGGCTAGATGTCGAAGGTTTGTGGGTTCAAACCCTACCTGTGGCGAAAAATTTTTTCGTCACATATTTTTGATTTTAATATTAAACCGAGCATTGTAATGCCATTAATATAATTAACATCGTCAATGTTGTATGAAATGGAAATCAGGATATGATGTAAAATGTTAACGAATGTTAGTGCTTGTTGCAGTTTTTAACAGCAATCTGAATGGACCTTAAAGTAACGTAAATAAAGTCGAGTTTTGATTATAGATTTTGAGCTGTCAAGGGAAAATAACTTTAGATCATAGTAATGGCTAGCTAGAGGAAGCGAATGGCGTATGGTGTTCATGGATATGTATAACGTTGATATTTACGCGATTGTAGATTAAGTTGTGTAAGGCACACAGCGCTGGTGTTAATATTGCAGTCACTGAGCCTTATGTACGCTCTTAAGTCATAGCGGTAAGGTCGAAAATTGTATACAATTTTAGAGGTCGATTTAAATTTTATGCCATTTGCTCGTCTCTAGTACACCAAACGAATTGGGCATAGAAAACAATTATATCGAGCTAAAAGCCTTCTTTCGAGTAATATCGTTGTAAACTAAACTACTTTGATATTACTCGAAAGAAGGCATTTGAGACGAATGGTGTTTTGAGGAAGATCAACGTAGTAAACGACCTTATAGACACCGAACATAGATAATCCTAACTTAATATTATAAATGCTAAAGTGAGTTTGTTTGTTACGCTCTCACGCCTTTACTACTGAACTGATCAGCATGAAATATTGCATACACGTTATCTGAGGTACGGAGAAGGACATAGGGTATATTTTATACCGGGAAAAAGTACTATTCCCCAGGGATCGACATTGATGCGGGCGGAGCCGCGGAAGAAAACTAGTCATTAAATAAAACAAAGTCGGGGTAGTTACACTATTTATAACTCAAGAACGGCTGGACCGATTTTAATGAAAATTGGTATAGAGGTAGCTGCCTCTCTGGATTAACATAGGCTACTTTTTACCAGATTACCCAAAAAAAGACGCGGTACGAAACTCTCCGCTATTGTTATTATTATTTTTTAGCTATATACGTTTCACTGCTGGGCAAAAGCCTCCCCTATATTTTTCCACTTTGCTCTATCTCTTGCCATCTCTCCCCAGGTCAGCTAGTTAGAATAAAATTTTCTCGAGCTTCTCCTAACTTCGTAAGCACGTTAAGCAGTTGGTCCCGGCTTTCATCATAATACGGCAGTCGTCAAGCTATGTAGCTGTAAAGATGCCTTTACGCAGTTTAAAAAATCTGTCACCATTGTTGGTCGTTTACATACGTAACCTACGAGTAAGTTAGTACGTAACAAACAAACAACATCTAAAAGAAAGCTAGCTGGCATAAAGTTTCAATCGCACTGATAACAATCATATGATGTGGGTTATGCCTTGGTTTCTACCATGCGGTGCCTCGGCCGCACTCCATCCAAACAAGACAGACCTATATACATAAAAGAGAAACCTTTACAACTTTCTCTTTTACGTATATAGGTCTGTCCTGCTCAGACAAACTGCGGCGTACGGCACCGCCATGGAAAAATCAAGACACTGCTGTTGTTTTGAGCTCCGCTAACTGCGGGATTGCAGTTCCATGTGGCTTTTCAACTCAGTTCATTTGTATATGTATATTTTGATCGAATCAAGACAGTTTAGTATAGTTTTGGAGATTATTTTTATTATAAAAGAGATTTTAAATTTGTGATATTCAATTATTGAGTTTTATTATTGTTAACTTTAATAGCTTTATTTTTCTATATTATTAATAAGATTTTAGATTATTATGTTTTTGTATAATCATCAAGGGGTGGGCGATTACAGAAAGCTAAAAATATAATAATAATATAACTGAAGAATATGTCACAATTTTATTAATACTCTTTTGCCTTTTCACTGTTAATGATAATTATGTAACGAAAAGCTATGCATAATGCGATTTAGATTTTAAAGGAATGTATTTTTAACGATATAATTAATTGTTGTGATAATTGACTGTGTTTGTTAATTATTTTTATAATTTATCAGTGTAGCTGTTTAACTGCGGTATATATTTTATTTTGAGGCTATACGAGTAAATATTTTGTTGGGGTATTTATTTATTATCTATGACATATTTAGAGCAAATTATTGTTCGGATAGTTAATGTTATTTAAATGAGATGCTTAATATAGATTATAGTGTATTAAATTTTAGGAAAACATTATGTTCAGTTTATATTTGTATAAAATATATGAGCTAGAGATACATGTAGCATTATTATAAAAATATTCGGGCTAAACTCTTGTATATTTTAAGCCCATTTACACTCATATAGATTATGAACTTGTGTTTTCCATTCGTGTATGTTGGTGCCGATTTAAAATTATTATTTTAAAAACAGTTAAGTGAACATTTCAAACAACAATACAATTTTATTTACAGTTTTTTTACGATTAGTTTTATTTATTATTTGTGTCAATGATGGAAGTTTAACAAAACATTCGGAGCAATTAAAAAAGCGTAATAAATTAAAGTCTAAGACTTAGTATTTTTTCTTTCTCTGTGGTAGTGATTAGTAACGGATAGTTTCGTTGTATCCCATGAGCCCATAGTATTTTTCGCATTTGCCGCTAATGTTGATCCGTTGGACCTCCATCTAAACTATAAATCCTTTTCTACAAGGCGCATTTCGCACTTCTTCTTTTATGCCAGTGGGCTCATTGATTATATACGATTGATTATTCTCATATCTACGAAACTGTACCCGTGTGCATAAAATAGTTTGACTAAATGTCAATTTAACGGTTATATGTTTTAAAAACGATAAACGCACAGGATAATCTCCAACATCCGTTGCGGTTTCTCGGTATTAACTGTTGATAATAATGTTGTAAACATAACTATTTACTGTTAAAAGTAGCTTTTACATAAATAACGTTAAGATGTTACGCCATTTGATGGATTGCGATTGTCTAATATAAATATAGATAAGTTCCGATTTGTACGACCGAGTAGGCGAATTGATTGTCGAATCACTTGATTTTCAAATTCAGGTGATTGAAAACACTTGGCTGGGCTATATACCTCTACAATACCAGTAATAGCGCTGTATCAATGGCAGAGTTCTGTCCGCCTACTCGCTAACTTTTATTACGGTCACGTTTTGATGGTCACTTCAACATCCATTACGGTTTATATATTTTAATTTAAAAAAGGCAATCATACGAAAGCCGCAATGTTTTTGAAGTGATGATCAAAACGTTGTACACCGTAGTTATCAAAAGCTAGCTGGTAGGTTCGTCTGAGTACTAACGGCCAAATACTCAAGGGGTGCTTATAGTTAATCTTTTGTTTTTCTTAACAGTTAATCATTGCTAAGCTAAATTGTATGGCTTGATCATTGATTATTTAACTCTTGAGTATTCGGCCGTAAGAATTATATTTAACGTCCCATCCAGTTGAGGTTAATTCTCAAAATTTATACAGTCACTCGTTTTTAACTGTAAAATATGTTAGCAACGAGCAACAACGTGATCTTACTAATCGGAATTCTTGTATTGTCGGCATTACAATGAAATTTATAATTTCTATAAAATTTAGCAATATTTTATTTATAATCATAGGCAAATTGTAATGAAATTTACCTGAAGAAAGCTAAATTTTCAAATAAAAGCTATCCCTTGCAATTTTTTTGTGTCTGCCAGTATCGGAGACAAGGAGAATATCGACTTGCAAAAAAAGGTTCTAGCATTTTATTTAACATGGAGGCCAAATCGAGAATTTATTTTTGAGTCATATAGTATATTTCTAAGTTGGTTCAATATTATTTTGGAAATATCGATTTGTTAGTTTTGAAGTTGATTTTCATATATTTTTTGTCCGTAGATGATATTTTGATAATATTTATGGAAGTCAATAAGTAATTCCTTAAAACGTGCTGTTGTTTATGCCAACTAACTAGTTGCTGGCCACTTAACGGCCTATTATTTGTGGTGAGTTTTTATAATTAAGAGTGCATTGTGATATGATTGTATTAATTAAAACAAAACCTAATATGTGAATGGGTTCAATTATGTAATATGTAGATATATCTACATGATAGGATTGAAATATATACATTGTCAAATTTAAGATATATGAAATTGTGTTGCTTCGTGTAACGTCTACGTTTGAATCTTGTCATTGAATTTAAATATACTTAATAATCTTACTATCTTTGCCAATGATTAAAGTTTGGAATCGCATTCTGTAGTTTAATTATTTTAATAACGGAAATTAAAAAATATCATCAATATAAGCAGAATGGGCATCATACTGCATACTTTTTTCGTGTTGCTATGGAAAGACCTTCCAAAAACATTGGTTAAAAAAACATTTCTAAACAAAACAGACGTCAAATTTGAAAACCTTTGCTAAAATGCCGTGAGATTTTGATTTTTGTTTAGTAGCTAAGTATATTAAATATTAATTTCACATTATAAGTATGTTTAAAATTTAGTACATCATACTTTTAAAAATGGTCTTGCACACCCATATTCGAATTATCGGAATCAAATGAAAAGTGTTCTTAACAGTATTTTTGGATAGATATCAATAGCTGTTGAAATATATAATGCAATCTCAACATCAGTCCAATACCATGTATAAAAAATGTTGTAATATATGGATTTTTTCATAGCCGCAAAGGCTTGAAATACGAATAAAAATACAGAGTAAAAAATCCCTCCATGGTAGATTTTGTTTTATATTCACTAATGAAGAAATAAAATATGGTGAAATAATTACACGCGGGCGGGGTTGGAACCAATGACCTTAGGCCTATGTACGATCTATGTTCTGCCAATTTAACTAACGCTCTTCAGACCTCGGCCTCAGAATTCTCGAGCATATCCCACTATCTTAATTCAATAAGAGTACGGTATCCTTTTATTTGTAGATCATCACATCCTTTTTTAGTGAAGTTGTGAATTATTGGCTTGTTTAGATAGTACTCCATCTTATATACTAGAGATAATTTTAATATAAAAAGTCCTGGTCATTCCAATTGGCGGGTAAATCAAATGTATCCCAAAAACTGTCGTCATGATATTTCAGTTTGGGATCAATCTCCTCGGCGGCTACTTCTCTAATGTATCTTATGTTTTCTATCCACGACAAATCGTTTTCCACGTTGTTATTATAGATAGACCTTGTTGGATGACTTTGAAAAATTGGCGGTTTTTCAACAACCGAGTTTACCACAGTATTATTATTTTTAGGACATCGAGTACGTACACTTTTAGTACCGTTCACAGTAATATCGTTGTTTAGTTTTGATTTCAAAGTTGTATTATTGCGCCTTCTTTTGGGTTTTTCTTTCGGGCTACCATATAGCTCTATTTGTTTGGTTACCGCTTTCTTCCTTCCCATTCCCTTTTTAGGTACATTTTTGGGTATAATGTCCTCGACTTGTTGAAACTTGCCAATGGTCGTTGTGTGATTATTTGAAATAGCTTTGATTGGAATAGTGTCGGTACTAACTTTATTAACACTAATTGTAACTGTCATATCTCGATGTTGATAGTCTCCACTATAAGACGATTTTTTCTGTAACATTTCTAAGTTGGTTAAAGATTGATCGTATTTAGATCCGTGTGATATTTTACGTACTGTTCGTAGGCTGGTTGATTTTTGTTTTTCCTCATTTACTGTTTTTATTGCAAGTTGCGAAAGAGATCTTTGTAAATCTTTGATTGGAGCATTGCAATCATTGATTTGTGCTTTTGTTTCTTTTATATTACGTTCATCGACGTTGTATCTATGACTGAAATCGGTAGTATTATCTCTATTAATTCTATCATCTATTCGTCTATGTGTATCTTTTTCAAACGAGTAGATTGCTGTAGCTACATTTGCCTTAGCAGCTGGCTCGATAAGGGAGACATCGCTAGTAAAAGGATTATCAGCTTTATCTCCTTTACTAAATTCATTTCGACCTACTTCGTTATCATCACATAAAGGATCTTTTTGTTGAATCACGTCTATATCTCGCTCAGAATAAGTGGGAGACGGTAAACAAACAGCAATACTGTTCTCAATAACTTCTTGCACATTCCAAGAATAGTTCGTATCTTGTTCTTCAATCACGCCCTTTAGTTGCCGTATTAGCTTTTCAGCAACCTGAAGAAAATTTCGTTTAAGTATTTTAAAATCAAGATTTTATATAATCATTTTTGGGGCAGGCTTTTGTTGCGACCGAATAATTAGTATTCAACGTTGAAGAATTCTCCATCGCCATATTACATCGTCGTCCGATTTATTTGCGTATGCAAAATTTCCCCTAAATGTGACATCGGGAAGTTGGTCATATTTGATCATCATCATTTTGAGTAGGTTTCACGGTCAATCGACCATGCACACCCTGGTGTCAGAGTTCTTTGGAACAGCCTCTCGGCCTCTGACGTGGTTCCTTTAACGACTACCAGATGGCAGCGGGGACCACCGGCTTAACGTGCCTTCCGAAGCACGGAATCATCTTTATTACCAGACAATCAGGTGATTCAAGCCTGCAATGTCCTAACCAAACTGGAAACAACTAAACAAAGTATGCTTCCGGTGGGAATCGAACCCACGACCCCCGGGTCAACAGGCTAACGCCTTAACCACTGGACCACGGAGGCTGTCATATTTTTGTTATTTATTATTGTTTTTAATGTATGTTGAAACAAAGACACCGAGACATTATCAGTGGTGAGCTCGTTAAAATGTGCTTCCTTTTAACCAATAACTAAATTTTAGTTATATAATTAGGTACAGAACAATAAAGTAAGACGACGACGACGAAGTTAAGGTAAACACTGTTCTCCTTTAAACCATCAAATCAGCCCGCCAAAATGTACAACTTTTCCCATGGGATTAATTCTGGGAACTCGTATAATCTCTTCCATGCTGGTCTGGGAGAAAAGAAAAAACGTAGAATGTATCAGCTGCTTCTCTTCCCGCTCAGACCGTAGAAGCCGATCGATGGAATGGGTAAGTCAAAATAGTGATGGGTTGCTAGCCGCATCGCATATCAACATGATTCTTTAATTATATTGATAGGCGATGCGGCTAGCAACCCATCACTATTTTGAATCCCTTTTCCACCTAATCCCAAACAACATGCTAAACGTGGCCTTCATGTCTTATAGACCTGGGCTCTGTCTAACACGCAAGGAAAAAAGACGTAATACTATGTATGTATGTGTAGGTATGTAGTCGAATAAAAATCGTCATTTTCATAATGGTGTACGGCCGCCGGCCCGGCAATTGGTATGAAAATCGCGATCTTTTTTTCGGTTGTCTCTCTCTTACCACTGAACCGCAGAGGTCATCAGCCACTGCTTCTACTTGAATTCTTTTAATACCACAGGAGATAAAACAATCCGATATTTCTTGTCAGTCCCCCAGGAGATTTTTCACACCAAAAATTTGTTCAGCGTTAACTGATTGCAGTCGCAGTAAAAAACTAGTGCGTGCACCGCCCACTCACTCCATAGAATGCATGGGCGACGTAAAGCTGATGCACCTACGTGCATCCTATGTCCGTCCGTTTGTCCGCCTTGACCGCCTAACTGAATGTAGGTTGGCTGCGACGCTTAGGAGTCGATCATAAAGAGTGTGAATTCCTTCGAAAAGCTATTATAAGTTTAGACAGACCTCATAAAGGTTTCCCTAATCAACCAGGCCAAGAAGGAGGTGGAGAGATGATCTCTACAAATTTATGAATGGATGGGCAGACATTACGATGGACAGAAAGGGATGATATCCACCAGGCTGCCCAGAATAATAGAATTAATTTCTTGTGACCAAAAGCATACCCAGGGACGTTGAGATCGTGTTTGTGGCTGGCAGTAAATCGTTTTTCCCAATATTGTACAGCAAAATAAGAAAGTTAAATTAGTTACTACCGTTAATTTGGCGGGCCTTTGCCAGAGGACCCCGGGCTCCGATAGCTGAGGATGCAACCGGGGACAAGCAGTTATGAGAAAGACTTACTAAGGAAACATGCGGTTAGCTGGTGTTAAGTAAATTGGCCTAATATCTGCGTTCTCTGACCTAGGGTGGTAGTAGAAACTCTATATCTCACATGTCGGATGTTAACTACCAACACAACAACATAACGTTATATACAATTTGAAGAATTTTGTGTGTTCTTGATACCTACCTGAAATATGCGAGGGTCTTTGCCATATTGATATTTGTATGAAGAAACCTCTTCAATAGACACGGCAGCGTCGTGCAGTAATATCGGCTTGTTTTTGTATATGTAATTGTCAATTCTTAAGCTTATCTCCATCAACCTCGATTCAATAATCTTTATCTGAAATTTCACTTGAAATTTTAATAAGTGACATAGCATATATGCAATATCTAATTATTATGAAATTAAAGTATTACAATTATAAATAGGTAATCTACGTATTTCATAGGTCATTTACCTGTTTTTTGGTGGAAAGCAAATGTTTTCTTCTGTTTTTATAGGGTGCCATTTTATTAGCACTGTACAAGTAAGCTACCTACGAGTATTTATTTTACCAGGTACTAAGGTAATGAACTCCTTAACTATTGAAATTATGTCGTTTTAAAAAAGACAAAAGAAAGTCGCTTTTCAAAATCTGAATAAATATGACGTAATTTTCTTTGGTTTTTAAATATTTCCCGCTGTTTTTGAAAAAAGAACACTCGAGACGAAAGTAAATACCACGTAAATACCTATTACATTTTTGTTTTTTATTACTAGAGAACATATTATGCATAATGCCTTACATTATTTCGAATCAAATCCTGCATTTACAGATAATTCAGTACTATCAAAGGATGACATTAAATATTTATCCGTCATGTTATACATGTGTATCCTGAAATGTTTATGTAATAGAAGATAATGTAATAGCACATAACCATTCGGGAGTCAGTTTGGTTGAAGGCACCGGAGCCTGCAACACTGTGTCATAGCGTAATAGATTTTCGATTAAATAATAAACATAACTATGAGAATTTAAAAGCAAATCAAAATGAATTTGTTGTTACAAGAATTGATATTCCTGCTTGGGATATACCTTTGCGATGGAGGGTATGGAGTTCCAGCGCCACCATCTTCATTGGAAAGCAATCCGTGAGTTTATTTTTTTAATTTAATTTTAGTGTCCGTCTAGACTTTATGCCATTGCCTATTCTATAAAGACGAAAGTCAGTGTTCTAAGTTCAAACATATTTTGCTGCTATACATGTTTACCCTTGTTTACCTTTAGTTTATAGAAGGACGGGGCTGTACGCGCTAGATCTCTTTACTAGCTAACAGCTATTCTGTTAAAAAGGGTAATCACGAATTGTATGGTATTTTACAAATCGCAAATTCGCCTGCACAAGCTATGAACATGGACGTATAAAAATAGGGCTATGAAGAAGATATTATACCCACTAGTTCCACTGAGATTAGCCAAGATGAGAAGAGATGATAAATCTTTTATTTTTTTCGTTTGAATTATTTCCGTCCTCGATCCCTGCCACAGTATACCGGGGTTTAAGAGCGCCTGCTCTTAAACCCCCATAAACTCTTATCTGTCCGTATCCGTTATAAGCCTATATAGCTTTTCCCTAGGCTGCATACAGGCCTATTTGCTTTAAACACAAGTTAAATTGTCAGGTGCACTATATACCACTTATCTTCCTGAAGTATTGTGAAGTATTGGACACCTGTGGTTTTCTACAGTTCATAATAGGAATGTGATCAATTCGTCTTCTCTTGTTACTAATTATCTTACAACTAGCATTTTATGGGCTCTCGAATTTTTTTTTTAAATAATATTACTTAACAGGCAGTAGCTGATTTTGTTGGTACTCTCAGTTCTTCGTTTTATGTGTAGATACAGTACAGCTGCCACTGCCTAGACTTCGAATAAGTGCAGCTTTACTCATTTTCTTGTTAAGATATAAGTAGGATCGACCCAGCCGGTAACTCGGTTGTATGTAATATGAGATATATTACAATGTAAAGAGAAATTTAGCGTGACTCGTAATTATTCAATCATAGAAGTAATCATTTTAACCGACTTTAATAAAAGTAAGATTCTGTGAACCACCTGTGAGCTACATTTTGAAAACTTATCTATTTTAATGATCTTTTCACTTACTTTTCAGCCAAAGCGACGTTCAAGCACCAGCGTACCTTCCTTACAATTTGAAAAATGCTCCAGAAGAAATGTATCCCAGTCCACCATCCGACCGAAGCTATAGATACATGAAGACTCGATATTCTGGTACAAAGACCGGTCACGGAGGTACGAAAACCGGTTACGGTGGCACTAACACTGGTTACGGTGGCACTAAGACCGGTTACGGTTATTCGGGTACTAAAACCGGTTACGGTTATTCGGGAACTAAAAGCGGTTATTCTGGTACCAAATCTGGATACTCGAACTCATATGGTGAGAAGAGAACTTGGTACACTGATAATAATGCGTAAGTATGTTGTTTTTTATTTGAAATACTATACCAGGAGTGTTTATATAGTAAGTTGTTCTTACATCAATTTAGACAACAGTTGAAAAATATTTCAAATAACTTTTTTTGATGATTTAAATCAATAGATTTTAACTATCTAAATAAAAAGTAGGTATGTGGTATACAGGGTGGACACGACATATGAGTTACGACAAACGAAACCACTGACTACTAAATCACTATTGTAAATTGAAATTATTGTTTTGTTTGCGTATACTATCATTATACATCTCATACCATGAGTAAGTATGTGGTATGTTTATCACGCTAATGACGTCACAGTACTGTAGATCACAGCAGAATATACTTTAGATAATACCTAGTTTAATTACGATCCGCAAAGATTTCCTTTCTTTATTGCCATTGACTTTGATAGACGCCCTGCCAGGATGGCACGATAACTTTTATAATTAACCGATTTTGGTGAAACCAACTGTAAATTTAGCTGAGTCAAAACAAAGCAATTGTTGAAAGTTTTAAGTAAATCAGTGCAGTATTTTCGGAGATAAGTGTGACAGTGTGAGTGTACAGATAGACAGACCGACATTTTTTTTCTTTGTGTAATTTTTTTTAATAAAAAATACTAAATGTACCTACAGACAAAATATTTTTACTGTTTTATTATATGTATATATAATAATAGATTATTCTTTGATCAGAAAATCACCATTATTCTGATTGATTTTTTTTTCTTGTTTTTGCAGCCCTTCGTTCGAAGACTTTCATGGAAATGCTAACGCACCATACACGGGTAAGTTGAAGTAATAACGATTTTATAACCAGTCTGACGTAGAAAGAACTTTTAATCTTTTTTTTTTTTTAATTTGGCAATATAAAACAAATAGGGCTCTACCTCTGCGTAAGTACTCATCTTCTTATCGTATCGACGGACTTTATTTCAAATTTTATCGGCTCATTATTGAGCCTCTCCTGTACCAATAAGAGTAAATACTCATTTTACGAGTAATAGTACTCTTTGTCCTTCACGGGGTAAGGTCATAAGATTCAACGGTCACTTTTAATTTATTGGTGAATGCGCGACGTATGTAGTCATTGCATTGCCTTTGATATTAATCTTTGGACTTTCACCCTTTCCCTCGATCGACTTATATAAGTAAAATAAAGCTAATTTAGGTAAGGTAAAAAATAAAACTCTGATATACCTACCTAGTTATTAAGGCGTATACCAACATCATCATTCCAGCCGTAAGCAGTCCACTGCTGGGCAAAGGCCTCTCCCAACGATTCTTTGTTTCATGGGAGGATATTGCCATACTCGCTTCGCAGGCGGGTTGGCGAGTGCAGTTTCTTTGGCTTCTTGTGCTTCCGACGGTGCTGCCCATCGGAAGCATTTTCTAAGCTGGCGAAGGATAGGAATTTGTTGTATACTTACGTTAGTGATTAATTCTCAAAATAACAAAATCTCTCAACTTCAATTATCATAAGCGTGGGTGGACATATTCGCTATCTATTCGACCGGAAACCGCTTCAAATCCCAACAGGATGTCTGCTGAATTATTCCGCTATTTAAATTATAAAATACTATTTGCACACATGACACTATGTCCTATATAATTTCCAATGTCATTGATAATATTTACCCTTCTCTTCGGGCAAACAGCAATGCAGTTTATTATGGGTCATGGCCGTCTATTTAATAGTACCTCCTATATCTACACACATGTAGTCCAAAGGTCCTTATGATTGCATTGTACTTTACACAGTTAACTGAGAGGATGGGTTTTGTACCACTGTCAACAAACAGGTTTAGGAAAAGGAAATATAAATTATTCAACGGGACATTTAAAAGTATAATAAATGGGTATCTCTTGGATAGGCATGTAACATCCTCGTCTTAATCGTCACTTACCATCAGGTGAGATGGGAGACAAATGCCTAATCCAATATTTAGTAAAAAAAATATTGATCTACATAAAGTCCAAGTTTAGGTACTTTAGGAAGAAAGCCAAATAGGTCCTTTTCTTCGTAGTCGGTCACTCTTGAGGTGTCGTGGTTGACTGGTTGTGGTTGGTCCTGGGTCGTGATTTTCTATAGGTACTGGCCGTCAGTGGCGTGCAAAGACCCCAGTTGGTCGTGGGCAAGACACATTTCGCGAAGACTTATGGTCCTTTCCGCAAATCGTAGACTACCCAAAAAAAAAGCTCATCATATTATGCGCGGCCCCTTTGGGCGTGCTAGGCCATGGGCTCTTCTTTTTCGCAAGTCGAAGGCTACCCAAAAAAAGGCCGTGGTCTAACGCCCACTGCCCACTTTGCCCACGCCTAGTTTCGCCATTGCTACCCGACTTGAGCGAGGGTTGCTGCTTGCGCAATGGCTCTCCATCTCTACCTGTTAGCATTTCGAACACGTTGGACTATGGAAGAACGGATCGCTGGTTTTGTCACGTCTATCCAACGAGTAGGAGGTTTTCCTCGAGCTCTTTGCCTTGTATCTAGCCCTGGACCATAGGTCTCTCCAACGACGAGTCATTTCGACTGACATGTCCATAGAACTAAAATATTCGTAACTCTTAAATATTCTTGCTTACCTTTGAAAGGGGTAACTAAACTACGAATAATTAACTCGTAGAGGTAGAACGACTAACCGCTACCGTGTGATGGTTAGAAAAAAATACTAACCGTCACCCTGTATACATAGATTACTTAGTTTGGAGTTTCTTCTTGATATTGTATCTTAACTTTAAGCGATAAGGATGTATTCTATACGATTTTTTAACTATTAACAGCGAAATGCGAGCCGGAATGCAAAAACAGCGGCATCTGTGTGGACACCAACACCTGCCACTGTCCCGCGAACTTCCATGGCCGCTACTGCGAGTTCGAGAAGAAGCCCTGTCTGGTTTATCCGCCACTGCCTATGAACTCCAGGAGAAACTGCTCAAACGAGTGAGTATCATAATAACAAATGCGTCTCGCCAACTTCCAGCTGCTTTGACTCCCAAAAAAAAGCCTTCCTGGTTTATCCGCCGCTGCCTATGAACTCCAGGAGACACTGCTCAAACGAGTGAGTATCATAATAACAAATGCGTCTCGCCAACTTCCAGCTGCTTTTACTCCCAGAAGAAGCCTTCCTGGTCTATCCGCCGCTGCCTATGAACTCCAGGAGAAACTGCTCAAACGAGTGAGTATCATAATAACAAATGTGTCTCGCCAACTTCCAGCTGCTTTTACTCCCAGAAGAAGCCTTCCTGGTCTATCCGCCGCTGCCTATGAACTCCAGGAGAAACTGCTCAAACGAGTGAGTATCATAATAACAAATGCGTCTCGCCAACTTCCAGCTGCTTTGACTCCCAAAAAAAAGCCTTCCTGGTCTATCCGCCGCTGCCTATGAACTCCAGGAGACACTGCTCAAACGAGTGAGTATCATAATAACAAATGCGTCTCGCCAACTTCCAGCTGCTTTTACTCCCAGAAGAAGCCTTCCTGGTCTATCCGCCGCTGCCTATGAACTCCAGGAGAAACTGCTCAAACGAGTGAGTATCATAATAACAAATGCGTCTCGCCAACTTCCAGCTGCTTTGACTCCCAAAAAAAGCCTTCCTGGTCTATCCGCCGCTGCCTATGAACTCCAGGAGACACTGCTCAAACGAGTGAGTATCATAATAACAAATGCGTCTCGCCAACTTCCAGCTGCTTTTACTCCCAGAAGAAGCCTTCCTGGTCTATCCGCCGCTGCCTATGAACTCCAGGAGAAACTGCTCAAACGAGTGAGTGACATGGTTCTCAGAACTCTTGCTTGGAAGGAGCATTGTTAGCATTAGGAAAATTGATGGTCAAAAAGGCCAATCTGTTCCAAAAATAGAAATAAACATGTACGGTCAGGGGATCCCCGTCAGGAACTAACTCCTTACGATTTTTCTTCTACTCACAATGGTATGTTCTACTCACAATGTTAATCGAAATAAAATTCTAATATTTTATTCTATTACTAGCTTTCGTCCGCGGCTCCGCCCGCGTCAATGTCGATCCCTCGGGAATAGTACTTTTTCCCGGGATAAAAGGTAGCCTATGTCCTTCTCCGTACTCCAGAGAACTTGTATGCAAAATTTCATGATGATCGGTTCAGTAGTTACGGCGTGAAAGCGTAACAAACAAATAAACAAACAAACAAACTCACTTTCGCATTTATAATATTAGTAAGGATAAGGATTGGTAAAAGTTAATAGCTTACATGGAGGATTTGAATCGACAGGAGTTTAAAAAATATACTATGAGGCAGCCATCACAACCAACTGAACTATTTCTAATGCTAACTGCAAGCTCAGAGATTTACGTTATATCTTAATACTTATTGAACCAGCACCTTAAGTTTGCCATAAAACCAAGAAATCATGTAATTTGTCCTACAGTTTCTGCACTATCCAATGCCGACAAGGCCACAAGTTCATCGACGGCTCCACGATCGCCAACATGCGCTGCGTCGACGGCCAATGGCAGCCGACCCGCGCAGACTTCAACTCCATCCCCGACTGCCTGCCCGAGTGCGACCCGCCGTGCCAGAACGGGGGGGTGTGTCTTGCTTTGAACACCTGCCAGTGCCCAGACGGCTTTAGGGGACCGGCGTGTCAATATTGTGAGTACTAGATTTTTTAACACTAGATTAGGGAGTAGTTTTTTTTTTAATTTTGTACAATCCCTTAAATGTGATTGCGTTCGTGTAATTTATTTTATAACCGATATTGTAAAATTTCACCAAAGTCCACACAATAGTTCTGGAAAGAAAGGAACAAATATTCTCCTTCATAAACTTTTACATTTATATGTAACTCCCTCGGAAACAGTACTTTTTCCAGGATGATAGCCAACCTTTCCCAGATAACGTATTTGCAAAATTTCATGATGATAACCACGGAGTAAATGATAACAAACAATCAGACAAACAAATGAATAAACAAACTCACTATCGCAATTTTTAATTAACACCTATACTTCATGCATTGTCATAAAGAACACTTTCGGTTTTTCAACTGAATCGTCCACGTCGGCCATGAAAGCTGGCGCATATCAGAGCAGTCTAATTCACAATATGTATAAATATATACATAATGTATCGCCGTCACCGTCAACCCTCCGAGCAGATAAAGAAGCCTACGTTTATTTAATATATGTTTATTTGAACTTATTTAAACAACAGAAAATTGTTGACGTCATTAATTAATGTATTGACTGAGCGATCGTGAAGCATCTCTGTTTCAGCTTGGGCAAAAAATCGTTCATATGTCCCGCTGTCCGGACTTTATTCTTACAGGTCACATGTCTCAACCGATTCCCGTTTAATTTTGCATTTGATGACATGTTTAATTTTTTTTGTCAAATTTCTAAATACTATTTAGAAATTTGACAATATAGCCGAATTGGCAAAGAGTACTTAAGCGCCATTGGAGTCTCTGGCGCTAGGACTGTTGTGAGTTCGACATGAGGACTCGCGAGGTCTACAGCCCATAGAGCAGCTAGTTACTAAGCATAGTGCCGCTTCCGAAGCGGAGTGTAGAAGAAGCGGCAACAAATACCATTCTAATCGGCATAGTAACGCTGATGTTCAGCGTATAAAAAGACTAGCCAAAGAACCACTCAGATACACCACCTGTGGGTTGACTGGTAGATAAAGCCTCTGGCTGAAGGTCCGCCTTTTACATTTTGTAAAGAAGTAGAAATAAAGATGTGCGGTCAGGGGATCCCCGTCAGGAACTAACTCCTTACGATTTTTCTTCTACTCACAATTTAATCTTCTATTTACAATTTTAATCGAAATAAAATTGTAATATTTTATTCTACTGTGTATAAAAGTCAATGGCTTTTATGGGGAATAAATAAAAATAAAATAAATAAATATATACGGACAAATCACACAGATTGAGCAAGTTCGAGACTTGTGTTATGGGATACTAACTCAAAGATACTATATTTATAACAAATACATATATAGATAAACATCCAAGACCCAGGCCAATCTGAAAAATATCATTTTCCATCTTGACCTGGCCGGGGATCGAACCCAGTCACTCCGTGTCGCAGGCTGGCGTGTTGACCGCTGCGCCACGGAGCTAGTCAACTAAAAATAGAGGTAGAGATTAACACCGTATGTTTCTACAGCGGCAAGCGTGTGTGACATGCGAAAGCTCGCCTTCAACGGCGGCTACTCGTGCTTCGGCGACGACGAGTCGTTCTCGTGCAAGCTGCGCTGTCCCTCGGGGTCCACCTTCAGCTCGCCGCCAGCCGCGCTGTATACGTGCAAATACAGCACCGGCATGTTCGAGCCTCAACCCGTGCCGCATTGCGTGTTCAGTGAGTTTACTGTGGTTAAACACAATATAATACTGATGTATAGACTGCCATACTCATACAAAAATATTGGCCTAACTTCATTATCATCAACCTACACTCGTCCACTGCTAGACATAGGTCGTATTTTTAAATGTAATTGTCAAATTTATATTTTGAAATATCCCAAGTTAATCATAACAAGACGAGGCGAATTTTAGTGAGGACTTGGCTGGTTAGTCACCTTATAAGTTAAAGTTATTTTCTTCTATTGTAAATTGATCTTTAGCTCTTTTTGCAGAGGACGTCATGATCATCACACCGAGCAACTACGTCAATAGGGTGAGTCAACCACTTAAATTCCTAGAAGTTTAGTACCCGAAAGGCAATATTGGTAATGTTCAAGTTCATAAGTATAATATCAAAACATATATCGTATAGTTAAGGGTTGACGGAGCTAACTGGCCATCGGTATAGCTTTGTAAAAGAAGTGGCCCCTTTGTCTGCCGAAGTCTTAAAATCCAGGCTTAATACATGAAGGGACTGATATCCAACAACGTCTGTCATCCCGCTGTCAGAGCATCTCCCCCCTGGCAATGATCTACTTTGGGCGACATGGAGTCCTTGAACAGACTCCAGCCTCTAGCCGGTCGAAGCAAGGAGAACATGCATAGTGTGGTGCTACTACAGACCATGGCATAATACCTCAACAACAGACAACTCTTGTCACACGCGAGGACCTACGCAATGCCACTGATAACGCTGTGTCAGTGGCAAAGTTCTGGTCAACGCAAATATAATTCGCCTGAGTTGATACGATAAGAAGAAGGGCTAAATGTCACAAGATACGATTTTATTCCCCAAATATGTTTATTAATATTTTAATTTATTATAAATTAATAGCCTCCGTGGTCCAGTGGTTAAGGCGTTTGCTTGTTGACCCGGGGGTCGTGGGTTCGATTCCCACCGGAAGCATACTTTGTTTAGTTGTTTCCAGTTTAGTTAGGACATTGCAGGCTTGAATCACCTGATTGTCTGATAATAAAGATGATTTTGTGCTTCGGAAGGCACGTTAAGCCGGTGGTCCCGGCTGCCATCTTGTAGTCGTTAAAGGAACCGTCAGAGGCCGAGAGGCGGTTCCAAAGAACTCTGACACCAGGGTGTGCATGGTCGATTGACCGTGGCACCTACTCGAAATGATGATGAATATAACATTCTTTTAATTAAGTCCCACCAGGATTCCACATGTATGGTTAAATAAACGCATTTACGGGATAAATCAGACAATCAGGTGATTCAAGCCTGCAATGTCCTAACCAAACTGAAAACAACTAAACAAAGAATGCTTCCGGTGGGAATCGAACCCACGACCCCCGGGTGAACAGGCAAACGCCTTAACCACTTGACCACGGAGGCTGTTTGATACAATATAAAGGAGCATTCAATACTATCAACAAAAATGTACAGGTATTTTATAAATGTATCAAAAAGGTCTCCGCTCAGCATATGTCGTAGTGTAAACTACCTTTTCTAAGCTACATTTCCTTTGATCAACTTGGAAAATATAGAAGACTCAGAACTTATGTTCTTATAATTTTCATTTCAGACTTACTCAAGCAGTGAGAGCTGGAACATGTCCACGAGTAGTAGCAGTCACAGTTACGGCTACGGCATGGGAGAGAGCCACAAGGAGCACGGGAAGTATGGCGAAGGGGAGAGCGGATCCATGACGGTGGTCATCCAGGAACTGACGCCTAAAGGTGGAACTTGCTTAACGTGGGCTGGAGTGCATTACAAGACCTTTGATGGAAAGATTTACAGGTTTGACTTCTTTTTTAACTGGTTTAATTTCTTTTTTTCTTGATAAATGTACTTTATGTACATTTTGACGTTTTTCAATGTGGATGGTCTGAAATTGCATAGGACAGTGACAAGTGGAAGGAAATGGGGGAGACCTTTGCCCAGCAGTGGGACAATATAGGTTAGTTAATGATCATAATAATGATGATAAATGTACTTTATTTTTTCACAATTAACAAATCAAAAATCGACAAAGATTCATCAGCAACATGCTTCGTCAAAAGTTTACAGAAATAAATCAGCATCATGCTTCAACAAAATATATATAAAACAGTATTCGCTACACGCTTCGTCGAAATTCTCAGTCCAAAATACCGCCCCTGGTTTAAAATAGTAGCCTTCGATTCAATCAATTCAATCTTCCAAGATGCATCATGACATCATCCGCCGTCAACATGTCATCATAACATTATCATCATCTCAGCCGCAAGAAGTCAAGACATAGATCCTTTCCGTGGATTTCCAATATGACCGGTCGGAAGTGGTCTGCATCCAGCGTCTTCCTGCAACCTTACTCATGTAGGCTGACCATCGGTCATAGATCGATGTGTCCGATGCTGCGCTCGCCGGTACGTGGTTACCAGAGAGTATTCTTCTGCCCCCATCGGCCATAGGTTTTACGCTTATTACTTATTCGTAGGTTCTACGCTTTGTATGTCATTACATGTGAAATTCATTATCTTCGGATACCACTTTATCTATGTTTAGACCGCTAATTTTTCGCCATTTGCTTCGTATTCTTCAGGCAAGGTCTAGCTACTTACCAACTTGGTCAGTATGAGACTGACATGTGTCTCTGCACCGCGAAAGCATTGGTCACTTCCCTTATTCCCGCTTTCTATACAATATGTAAAAAAATCCCCGTCCGATCGCCCATTGATATTAACAACTTTTCCTATCTCGAATTAAAAAAAAATGGACATTTCATCAAACAAAAATGTTCGGTCGTATAGTTACTTTATATAAAAAATCAAGTTCCCAGCTTTGGTCCCATGGGAAAATTTGTTCATATCGATGGGCTGAATCACCCCTTCAAGGGTCGGACAGGGTTTTCTTTACATATTGTATAAAGGTATATCCTAAGTTAGGTAATCTACATAGGATCGGGGTGATACCTAATAAGTGTTTGCGTTTCTTCCATACAGCTTCCAGTCCCCTTGCCAACATATACTCGTCCGCGACGCCACGGAGCACAAGTACACAGTCGCAGTAAGGCATGGCGAGTGCACGAACAAGGCGTTCTGTCCCAGCGAACTGACGATCTACTTGGAAGACAAACCCTATGTGCTGGCTGTTGGAGGTATGGTTACAAGATCGAGCAATTAAGAGACCTCTCTGTATGCTAATATTCCTTACAATGCTGTAAAAAGCAAAGTCGTATTATATCAGAATTTTATACAGTTTTTATATATATTATTTAAAACAGAAAAACTAAGAACAAAAATGTATTTATATTTAAATATTAACAAATAAATAATAAGAAATAGGAATTAAATTAATATATTTCCAAGGTGCTTCAAGATCTGTTTTTTTAATGATAGGACGGTAAACGAGCAAGCGGGTCACCTGATGGTAAGTGATCACCGCTGCCCATGGACAACTGCAACACCAGGGTGAGTCAGGTGCGTTGTCGGCCTTTCAAGGAGATAGGCCAGGGGAGGGGGAGGAAGAAAGATGGGCCTCCGGCTCTCTCAATCACCGAACGAAGCATAGAAGCGGTAAAGCTTCTACTCAGATGTCGATTTTCTGTGAGAGTGTGGTACTTCCCCGGACGAGCCGGCTCATTCATGCTACTAGCAATTCATTTTGCCGATAGTGTGGCTCTACCACGACTAAAACCAACAAACTGTGCTGATAATTTTTTTTTATTTCTTTTTTAACTTTTTTTATATGACATGGGACGGCAAACGAGCAAGTGAGTCACCTGATGGTATATGATCACCGCTGCCCATGGACAACTAAACTACAACTTTGTCATATTTATTAAAAAGTGAAACATAGAACTTGAAGGGTCTATATTTCTACTGCAAAAGATATATTTTTTTTTACAGAGGATGGTACCGTTGCATTCCGCAGTACCAAACGTCTGATCCCAATCCCAGCGTCTCTCCCTGGCATCAGAGTGTCTATGCCCAGCGACTACGTGCTCGTAAACTTGGATATGGCTGGAGTCACCCTCAAATGGGACACTGAGGTTGGTTATTTGTTTGTTTCTTCAAATAGACAATAAGGTACTTATTCGCGTATTGTGCCAGTCTGTCTCTATCCGCATCTGCCGGAGATATATCTGTAGCATAATACGTGTTGAGACGCTTTATGGCCCAGTGACCGTAAGCATTATTAGCGCTTATTTTATTTATTTATTAAATATTAAAAAAATACTTTTTGAACCTATAGAGCTACAGAAGTTGGACTTAATGCTAAGAGTATTCCCTCCCAATCAACCTCGAGAAGGATAAACAGATAAAAAAGATTGGTGGTAAAGTGGGAAATAAATACGAGTGATGTGATGAGGATGGGGATCGTCATGCGGATGGCATCGGGGATGGAGATCGGTATGAGGATGAAGATGGGATGAGGTAAGGATGGGGATGAGGAGTAGGAGTAAGAGGAGAAGGATGAGGAGGAGTACGAGTAGTAGGTGATAGTAGGTGGTAGGCGGGGTAGTAGTAGTAGTAGTAGCAGCAGTAGTAGTAGTAGTTGTATCCATTACACTCTATCTTTCTTCTACCGTTATGACGTATAATTATCGTCTATAAACCGACTTTTTAGACAGCCAATTATTATTTCCTTGGGGTGGAGACCTGGTGTCCTGAAATACAGGCTTTGCCTAGCTTAGGCACCAGTCTCCCACATATCGACTGTGTAATTTGTGAGCTGCATTCTTATTATTTACTAAGTTTGTAACAAATTGATACTGAATATTTGTCCAGACCTACCATTCTCTGTATTCTTGTTACTTTTGTGGGAGAAATAAATAAAGATTATTATTATTATTATTTGTAGAATTTGGTACTCGTGGAAGGAACAGTCCAGCTTTGGAACAACACCGAGGGTCTCTGCGGCTCTCTGGACGGGAACCCCGAGAACGACTTGAAGACCAAGGAAGGAGCGATCGCCATGTCCAAAACCGCTATGGCGTCTTCGTGGCAGCTCAATAAAATTGGTGGTAAGGATATCATTAAACTTGAATTTGAAAATGTCATTGGTAAACAACTTTTTGATTTGTATTTACCCGACTTACCTACCTAGTACGAGGGTAAGGTTTTTCGTGCGTATGTATGTAATGTATGTATGTGGGTGTGTCTGTTCCATTGTCGTCCGTTCGTCCGTCCGTCCGTCCGTCGTCCGTTCCATGCGCATGTAAGTATGTTTGTTCCATTGTCGTCTCCTGTAGCCTAAACGGCTTGACCGATTTTGTAGGGCGAGATATAAATTTTCTTCCTCGGAGTGTCGTAGGCTATGTGACGTTAGCAAAAAATGTATATGGCTGACGTAAACTGTCCTAAAGGCAGACGGGTTTTTTTTAAGTAATCCACTTGTTTTTTGATATATTTCGGCCATCTCATTTATGTCCTATAATTATTTATTTTCCAGACATCTGTGAAAGTAGTCCAACGGAAGTTAAGGCATGCTCTTCTAAAAAAGATGATGATATGAAGAAGGCACTGCAATTCTGTACCAAAGTCTTCAGCAAGGAAAAGTTCCGGAAGTGTTCCAAGGTCAGATCTACATAGAGTATTTTATATCAGCGTTTCTATTTTATTCCATTAAAGTCTGTCAACAAGGTATTTATATAAGATTTAAGAAATCCCTGACCCGAAGATCCCTTTAAATCGACTGGAACGATTTTGATGAAACATAGTGCGTATACAATAAGTCTAAGGACCATAAATAGAAAACCTACTTTCTTTATATAACCATATCCAAATCGTTTCCTCCTTTTCAGAGCTTAAGCTTAAGTTAAAGCTTATGTATTTAAATGTATAACACGTCTCTTTTGGCGTCGGGGGTTAAAATTAAGCTTTTATCTAGTTTCAAAATTGCATTATGCATTAAGAGCTATACTAAACAAATCTAATATCAATGGTATTAAAAAAGGAAAAGAAGCCGTTTTTTTTGTATGCACTTATGTATGTATAATATTTTCAGGTTATGGATGTATCGATGCTTTTAGAAACGTGCCAATGGGACTATTGCGCTTGCGCAGCAAGTCTAAGTAAGTTATACAGATATATAATTTCTTCACAGTTCTTATATCGATCGCTAACATAACATGTTCCACAAAATTATGTAAATTGAAATTGTATATAACATGAAACCAGAAAAAAAAGAAAAGATAATAATACAAAGCCTTTCAGTTCAGGCAAGTAGGCGACCAATACTGTTGAAAAGAGTTTCTTTCAGCGTCTTCTTCTCTGCAGTAGTCGGTGCCGAAACGCTATTAGTTTGTAGCTTTTGAACAATCATTAATAAAAAATAAATAAAAAAAAACAATAATTTAATGAGTATCATTTAAAATGTCAATTAACATGAAGAAGTGCCTGAAAAAGCCTATTTTCTGAAGAAATCTTTGAATCTCTTTTGTAAACAGTCTCCATCATCAATGTATGTTTATTGTGCTAGGTCCTGAAGAATGTGCGTGCAGAACGGTGTCGGTGTACGCGAAGGAATGCCTGAGGCAGGGTGTCGAGGAGATGAAGTCCTGGCGGGACGAGGACACTTGCCGTGAGTGCTCTCTGTACTTATTATTCTTTGAACATTGCGATTAACGTGATGGTAAGAGACTGCTTGAAATGTGAAGAACATTTGTGTTGTTAGCCATTTATGACCCACCACCGGGCAAAGCCGTGTGGTATCCGGCAGAGTAGAATAGGACCACTCCAAGTCTTCCCGTGGATGTCGTAGAAGGCGACTTAGGAAATACAAGCTAAACAAAGCTTATAAACATCTAAGACACCTCTCCAACCCGTCTGGCCAGCGTGGAGAGTGTAGGCCAAGTCCTCTGGCTGCTCTGACCAAGTATGGCCCTAGTAGTACAGAGACGGTCGTGCTCCTGTAGTGGAGACTAAAAAGGACCTGATGATGATGATACCGGGCAAAGGGCTTCCCTCTTTCTATACATTTATCTTTTTCTCTGTTTTTCTTTCACCATATAATTTATTTATGCTCGTGTTTTTCTCGTAGCAGTCTTTCCGTTCTAAAGCGCGTCGAATGCGCAAGTCATCCAACCATCTCGTCTTCAAAGATGAAACGAAAAACATAGTTGCTAATGAAATATTTTTTCGGAAAAATGTTACTGCATGCGTATGCAGCCAGGTCATTGTTATTTTTATACAATTACTTGTTTTTTTGACAAATTATCGAATAAGATACCAAAATGCAATATTTTTGTTGCATACAATCTGCATAATTTATTTGTATCTTTAAAATGTTACATACCTATATGCCAGAATTATTTTGGTAAATCTTAATATATATAAATCTCGTGTCACAATGTTTGTCCTCAATGGACTCCTAAACCACTTAACCGATTATAATAAAATTCGCACACCATGTGCAGTTCGATCCAACTTGAGAGATAGGATAGTTTTTAACTTATGGCGAAACGAAGTTCGCCGGGGCAGCTAGTAAAATATATTTCTTCTGGTTTCTGTGTATCTCAGCTTTTCTTTGTCCCTATAAGCAGTCATCGAAGTAGACTAGACAACTTAAAAATAAGCTGAGGACGATGCCTTTGTGTGGTGATTTTTAAGTTACCTGTGTGTTTATTCAATATTTGCCTGCGTCGCTTGAGACAAACTAATAATAAAAAATAAAATCCAACACCTCAAGAGGCTCTCGCTAGATGGCTGGATCACGGGTCAGATACAGAACGACACGGCGCGCATCGCCAGTAGGTTCATCTCTCTGTAGCCTTAAATGCGGGTAGCTTGAGCACTGCCCCGCTGCTGGCAGCCCTCTAGGATTAGGTTTTTATAAAAGTTGTATTTTTTATTATATTTTACTTTTTTCTATAAGTTTTATAAGTTCCAAAAATACAAAATAAAAAAAAATTACAGTTATCACTATTTCGTCTTTTCCTGAACAGCTGTGAAGTGCCCAGAAGGCAAGATCTACAAAGCGTGCGGACCAGACTCCCAGCCCAGCTGTATGCTGCCTCAGCTCTCGGGCACGTCCGATAACGACACCTGCATCGAGGGCTGTTTCTGTCCCGAAGGCCTCTTGTCAGAAGGAGGCCGATGCGTGCCCAAGACGGAGTGTCCTTGTCGACTGAGAAACAAGAGCTTCAAGCCTGGACAGACGATTAAAAAGGACTGTAACACTTGGTGAGTGATTTCATATCACAATATATCTTTAGGCTGGTCAAGATGGACAGAGCAATTGAATTCATAATAAATAAATAAATAAAAGATGGACAGAGCCGTCTGAATCGAGGGGTGCCAAATTTCAGATCAAAAACCGTACAGTTTGCCAAATTTCCCGACAAAAACTCAGGCTACTTCATTGATTGACTCTTTTTTTGATTGACTTATAAATCGGTGAACGCCAGCTTCACGCACGAAAAATTATGAACAAGCGATAGAGAGGCACGATCGGCCTAAGTGTTCGGCTTGTGACTCATGTATCTCTCTTCCACCGTTATTACGTAAAATTGTCATCCGTAACTCCCTCTGTGGTCCAGTGATTAAGCCGTTTGCCTGTAAACCCGGGGGTCGTGGGTTCGATACCCACAGGAAGTTTATTTGTTTAGTTTTTTCCAGTTTGGTTACGACAGGCTTGAATCACCTGATTGTCTGATAATAAAGATGATTTCGTGCGTTGGAAGGCACTTTAGGCCGTTGGTCCCGGCTGCCCTTTGGTAGTCGATAAAGGAATCACGTCAGAGGCCGAGAGGCGGTTTCGGAGAACTCTGACAATGGTGTGCATGGTCGATTGACCGTGTCACCTACGCGAATCATCATTTCGTCATCATCCGTAAACCGACTTTTATAATAATAATAATAATTCATTTATTTCGGTTTCCCATATAATGTTAGTAACAGTTTGACTTAAACACCTATATTAGTACAAATGTATAATTTTATTTTATATCCGACCTCCTATAGCCACCAGCATGCAGTGCCTCAATATGGTACAGTCAGGGCGTGAGGCTAACATGGTGTTGTTGCTATTCCTCACACACTGCAAAAAGGAGGACGCCTTTTTGCGTATCACGGCATGAAACCCGTCAACCCTGGCCTCCGCAAACATCCCTGATGCACTGCATCTGCGAGAGACTTTACAGACAACCAATTTTTTTTCAGCACGTGTCAGGCGGGTGAATGGACGTGCACGCAGGTAGCTTGCGGCGCGCGCTGCAGCGCCGTGGGAGACCCGCACTACACCACGTTCGATGGACTGCGGTACGACTTCATGGGACATTGCACCTACAACTTGCTGAAGACCGACAACTTCACGCTCGAAGTGGAGAATGTTGCTTGCTCGGGGGCCATAACTGAGGTTTGTGCACTGTCCTGTTTATAAAAGTCTTTAAATGAAGTTTTTGTCCTTCGATGCTTGTCTGGGAGAGAAGAAAAAACATAGAATGTTCCAGCTGCTTCTCTTCCCGCGCGGATCGTAGAAGACTCTCGGCCGACTTCTATGGGCGAAGATATTAGAAACCATGTCAATATGCGATGCGGCTAGCAACCTAGCACTATTTTGATTCCGTTTTCCACTTTTACGCCCACTTACATGCTTAACTTGGTTTTTGGGTTTTATAGCCCTAAGCTATGTCTACCCTTTAAGAGTTAAGACGAGCTAATATGTATGTATGTCTTAAAATTATAGGATTTTTCGACCTGTTACATAGTAAGTCAATAAAAAAAATTGACAATCTTAGAGCTTCCAAATCAAAAGACTCATTTTAATATTTTCTTAAAATGGAAGGTAGGTTGTTGATTTCCTATTTAAAGTTAATCCTCTTCTAATTACATTTTTGGATGGAAGGCTTCATTACATTTTGGGGATTAACAAATTTTTAAATGTGTTCTTCTACTCAAACAGGCTATGAACTTAGCACCCTACAAGGGCGAAGGCAAGCCATCTTGCACCAAGGCAGTCAGAGTGAACTACGATGGAGCCGACATCCACCTGAAACAAGGAGGATTCATACTTGTTAATGGCAAAGAAGTGACGTCATTACCCGTCACTGTCGGAAAAGTTAGGATACGTGCTGCATCATCACTCTTTGTTATTGGTAAGATTTTCTCAGATCCTTTGTTCAGCATTGTATAAAAAAAACCTATTTTCTGTATTTGAAATACTGGCCAGTGGCCACTGAGGATCTCAAATAAGAATAAATTACAAAGGGCCTTTTTAAATATTCTTCCTCCGAAGTTACTATAGCATAAAAGAAGACAGTTTTAACTTCTCAGTCAAGTATATTCGTGTAATTTAAAATTTAATGTAAAGTTTTTTGTAAAATTTCCATTGATTTATTTTACTATACTTTAATCGTCTATTTAAAATTTTTAGTGCAACTGCCTCTCAAGGTTGATGTGTGGTGGGATGGTAGCACCAGAGTTTTCGTCGACGTTCCTCCGACCCTTCAAGGGAAAACACAGGTAAAATAAATAAAAGAAAACTATACCTATATGTTCGTTTTTATATTTTTACGAATTCGAGTCGATATTTTTTAAAATATATTTGAGCATTTTTTAATATAATTTGTACATTTCATCAGGGTCTGTGCGGAACGTTCAACTTGAACCAAAAAGATGACTTCCTGACCCCCGAAGGGGACATCGAACAGTCGACTCTAGCCTTTGCCAATAAGTGGAAGACCAGAGAGCTGTGCGATGACGTTATGAACACTGAACCGGAACATCCTTGCAAGGCTAATGTTGAAAACAAGGAGGCTGCCGAGAAGTACTGTAGCAGACTGAAGTCCAAACTCTTTGAAGGTATGTTAGTTTAATTGAAAGTAGGTTGAATATAGGTTTCCTTACTCTTCATGGAAACTTCGAACAATCCACCCATTTTGATAAATCTGTTGACAGACAAAGACCTCAAAAATGTAGTTGTACACCTAACCTAACATAAATACAAAATTATATTTTTTCTTTTATAATTATCTCTAATGCAACGCGAGGGATTAAAGTATTTCAATATTAGTAATTATTAATTTTTACTTATTATTATTTATTATTCAAAATATTATTATTCTGTTTGTTTTTTATTTGTTAAATTCAAAACAATTTTAGGCTTTACTTAAGTACTTATTTATTGTTTTCGTTCCACATTCAATTCCACTTAATTTGTTCTAATTGAACAACACATCATTCACATTTGAATAGTTAAAGTAATTATTTTTTTATTAAAAATATATTTTTATTTTATTTTATTTATCAGCTATTCTAAGTACTTAATTATATTCAGGGTGTTTTAATTGTAATTTGTCGTATTTACAAACATTGTTTAATAGGAAAGAGCCTGCCTCCCGAACCACAGGAAAACCTACTGTGGGTTTCAGCAACAAAATTATATAGCATTGCTACCTGACATACAAATTTCATTTCATTTCCATATTAGACCAGACAGTTGAGTCGGCAGCGCAACGGCAGAACTAGATATAGTTTGGTGATAATGGAAGCAATAGATACACATTGGGAATAAATAACTGAGACCTGCTAAATAAAAGAAAACTTATTTCTAAATACTCTTTGTCCTAATTTTTCTAGTTCATGAACATCAATAATGTTCATATCTATTATTCGACAGAGTGCCATTGGTACGTGGACGTGGAGCCCTATTATGAGGCGTGTCTGTACGACATGTGTGCGTGCAGCGGCGATGTGTCAAAGTGCTTGTGCCCCATTATCGGCGACTACGCTATGGTGTGTGCTCAAAATGGCGTGAAGGTCCAGTGGCGGTACAACGTGAAGGAGTGTGGTAAGGATACTTATTAATTACTCTTTATAACTATTTTGTAACTACGGAACTTATTGCAATTATTTTTGGGTGTCCAGCACAGTTCCATTGAAAACATAGTCCTGAAAGTATAATTATACTAGCAGTTGCCCGCGACTTCGTCCGCGGCAATTTCTGTTAATATGATTACTCGTAATTAGTTTTTTATTAGGATAGTTGAATAATTTTCCCCCGTTTAAAAACATTTTTTATTGATGCTTCGCTCCTATTGGTCGCAGCGTGATGCTTTATGTTTTAGCCTAGAGCCTTCCTCAATAAATGGACTATCTAACACAAAAGAAGTTTCCATTTTGAACCAGTAGTTCCTGAGATTAGCGCGTTAAATAAACAAACTCTTCAGCTTTATAATATTAGTATAGATTCGTTTTTGCATTAGCACTGAACGATACTATAATAGTTCGTCAAACTCGGTAGTATACTCAAGATCTACCCTCAAAGATTCCTGTCATCACACAGATTCTGACACCACAGAGTGACATATTTGTGACTTTTCAGAGCTGCAATGTCCCGGAGGTCAAGAGTACACCGTGTGTGCTGACAGCTGCCTCCGACAGTGCTCCGACATCGCGCTCATATCGTCAGGATCTAGCACGTGCAAGCCCTGCTGTGTAGAGGGCTGCGCGTGCCCGCCGGGACAGGTGATATTATACTTACATATAAATTTATTTTTTTTAAGTTCTTAATTCTACATGTGTTTCTCAGGGTTCTTATCAAAGCCAATTCTACAGAAAGTGAGAAACATAAGAAAGAAAATGGTGGGATGTGATAGAGGAGTCGTTGAAAGTAATGAACTTTTAACTATTTCCATACTACCTTATGTTTCTCACTTTCTGTAACATTTGCTTTAATGAGAAACCTAAGAATTAACATTATTTAATTAATTAATTAAGTAACTGTACCTAATGTTGGACCATGGTAAGATATTTATATATGATTGGCCAGATTACCTTCCATTTCTTTGGTTTCATATTATATTTTTGGTATCTGCTGATACGTCTATTAATATAAAATATCTCCTAAAATAAATATCGTGGAATACGAATTACGAACATTATTAAGTCGACCACATAAAATATCTTTTTACTTTAGTTTTCAGTTTTTATTAATCCTAATATAATTATTTTAGCTTCTAGACGAGAATGGTGTATGTGTGCCGGTAGCAATGTGTCCATGCTACCACAAAGGCATGAAGTTCAACGCCGAGTACAAGGAAGTGAGGGCTGGCAGACGCGAGAGAGAGTTATGGTAATGACCTTTTCATCATATACTATTCAATTTCATTTCTTATTTGTAAAACATATGTGATTAGAAGTTTCAGTCCGTTAGGGTGATTTTTAATTACCTGGCAACATTTCAATGTTGGAATCAGAATCCCTTATAGAATATACAGCCGCAAGAAGAAAAAGGTAATTTATGAAAAAAGAACTAGGAGTTAGAAAATTTGACCAGCTGATCGATGAATTTATATGGGAGGCTCAATTTTTATTAAGAATTTTTAGCTTTTTTTCCTGCAGGTAGTTTTCGTTATTCTATTAGGGATTCCGATTCCAACACCAAAACATTGCCAGGTAATTAATAAATCACCAATACGGCAAATTATATTCATTACAGTTGGTAATACACTTCTCACATAAACTCACTAATCAGTCGATCAATGTTAAGCGTTTTGTATTTTACTATCAGTATTTATTATGCTTAAAGAAGAGTATTTAATTAAGTGTGTTTTGAAAACGAAGCAATGCTTTTGTGTTACGTAAAATAAAATATCACCGTATTTGTTACAAACTTTATTTTAGCAGGACATTGTGAGTCGTTACTTTTATGACTATCCCCCGCACTTACGCACTGATCGTTCGCGGATCACTGATCACGAATTCGCGGCAATACTACAAGTATTGCCGCGAACTCGTGATTCATTAGGTTTGTTCCAATTTTTTGCAAGAAATAAGCATGGTGGCCAGGTTTTACTGCCATTTCATTCCTCCTGCAGCACTTGTGTGGGCGGTGTGTGGGAGTGTGTGCCGGCGACGCCGAGCGACATCGCCAAGTTCCCGCCCGCCGAGGACCTGCGCAGCAACTGCAGCGCCACCAACAACATGGAGTTCACTACATGTGAAGTGGCTGAACCCCTCACCTGCAAGGTGACCTTTTTATTTCATGCCTTGAGTCCAAGGGGTGTCCGATTGTATAGTAGGTACATAAACAGTGGCAAAAAGGCATTAATGAACGAACGTGACAATGTTGAGGCGAAGCCGAGGCATCTTTCTAGCTTATATTAAACAATGGGCAGAAATTAAAAAAAATATATTATTCAGTTTAATAAAACATTTTTATTTTTGAGCCAGTTATTTTTTTTTAATAAAACGTTTGAGTTACTATTTTTATAGGATACTTAAAGGAGCTTTAATTTCATAACTATTACATCAAACGGTTTCACATATGTATCAGTCTGTATCGCCAAGGAATTTCAGCCAATCGAGATGACCATCTTCAGGGTTCATGTGGCTGACTTCGTGACACGGACGTCCCTCGAGCACTGAAGTCTGTCGCCCATGCAGCCCGCTTCTACGCGAAGCGCTCGCGCCCATGCGTTGATAGGGGGTCAGACGGACAGACGCGCGTCTGTCCGTCTGACCCCCTAAACCCCAAACACTAAAGCCTCATAAAGCCACAACATATCAAAGCCCTTTGGCTTTGATATGTTGTGGCTAGTTCTACTTCTAACCACGTTACTGTGGCACACTTGTATGCATAGAGTTTGACACTCGCCCTGAATATGTACAGCTGAAACTAGTCGGCGGTACCGACTAAAAATACGTGAGTGAAACCGTGTGTTGCAATAGCTTTAATTTTGTTTAGAACATGCATCTACCCCCGTCCCGGACGAGCGAGGAATGCAGACCAGGTTGCCAATGTAAAAAGGGCTACGTATTGGACACGTCCTCCAAGCAATGTGTACTGGCCGACCAGTGCCCCTGCCATCACGGCGGCCGCAGCTATCCCGACGGACACAAGATGCAAGAGGAATGCAACACATGGTGAGACTTTAAATTTACACTTTCCGAGACATCCCGCCTGTAGATGTAAACTTCCTGTTATATCTATTGTGTCTGGTCAGTGTCCGTGAATGAGTTAAGGTGGTTCGAGTTTTAGGTCGGATTAGGACTTTCAACATGGCGCCCGGGATGCAGTTTATATTACCTTGCTCTTTATCATCACACTTGCTATTGCCCGCGGCTCCGCTTGGGTTAATATCGATCCTGCGGGAACAGTACTCTTTTTCCGAAACAAAGGTTAGCCTATGTGTTAATCCAGGTAATAACCTATATGTGTGCAAAATTTCGTCAAAATGCGTCCAGCCGTTTTATCATGATTGAGTAACAAACATCTAAAAATCCAAACTTTCGCACTTATAATATAAGTAGGATAAGACAATAATATAGATAAGAAGATAGTACGACGATAAATTTTATCGCAACTAGTGAAAATTTTTTGTACTTCTCCGAAATATATATCTGATACGGTGATACCGTATATACTTTTATTCACTCTCTATAAAAGTATATATAAGTACAAAAGATTCAGCCATGTGACAGACCTTCAGACGGAAGGACACGGGAGACTTAGTAATAGGGTTTCGTATTTACTCTTTGGTCCGAAAGCCTAAAAAGGAGCGAATCCTCTGGCTAGTTCTGAAGTTGAAATTATTCATCAAGTTGAAGAAAAATATGAGCTTCAATGTAATGCAGCTCATATGTTTATCATTTACTTCCAAACTTTTTTTTACATCATCTTTAGGACATATTAGAAACTTATTTAATGATAATATAAAGAACCAAAGTTACATAATTCGGTCGTCTATACTACTGAATTAAACAACAGTCGAATTATGAATGAACTGGTTCGGCGCTGGCCTTACGCGCGAGTGAAAGTTGATTTCGAAGGCGAACTTACGCATTACGCATACTTGATCTATGACCAAGAACAAGTCTACTTGAAGTGAAGCCTCGATTTGACCACTACACCACCGGGGGCGTAGCTCAGATGGTAGAGCGCTCGCTTAGCATGTGAGAGGTACCGGGATCGATACCCGGCGCCTCCAACTATCCTTTTTGTTTTACTGCATCATTTTATTGTTACTAAAAACTAGTTTACTTGAAGTAATGCCTCTATTTGAGTGCTACAGCACCGGGGGCGTAGCTCAGATGGTAGAGCGCTCGCTTAGCATGTGAGAGGTACCGGGATCGATACCCGGCGCCTCCAACTATCCTTTTTGTTAAACTGCATTATTTTATTGTTACTAAAAACTAGTTTACTTGAAGTAATGCCTCTATTTGAGTACTACACCACCGGGGGCGTAGCTTAGATGGTAGAGCGCTCGCTTAGCATGTGAGAGGTACCGGGATCGATACCCGGCGCCTCCAACTATCCTTTTTGTTAAACTGCATCATTTTTTACTATACCATAGGTTTCTAATACATTTGTAATTTTTTTACATGCGAAAACTTAATTTTGTCTGTTGCTGAAGTGCTACAAATACAGTTTTACTTCTTCATCCTTTACCGGATAGACAGAGTCAGTGGGTGCTACCGCCGACGACCTCGACCCTGTAAGGGCTTCTCAAATATTGTAGACGAGCTTTTTTGGGGCTGTCCATCGGACTGTCACATGTCGTTCGGGGGCTAAGGCCTCAACGAATGCCATGTTCATGTTCATGCCCACTTTCTTGAAGCGCCACTGAGTAAAATATTTCTAACTGGAAAATAAAAAGAGCCTTGCAAATCTGATGTCGCTGTCGTCCAAGTTGCATCTAGTGCGGCCACTGGACAGAGCCAGATGTCACAAGGTTAGACGTGACATTTACCAAGTTTAGCAAGGTAGTTGCTAGAAAACTCAGTTTTTTTTAATTTGATAGTGTATTTCTAAATAAAAATGTAGGAAAGCAAACCCTTTTTTATTTTTATTTTTTTAAGGAAAATATTCTAATGTATGTGTTGCTAAACAAATAATTAAAAAAAAAATATATATATTATTCCTTATTCTAAAATTGTAAAATCTGACGTACTGTACCGACCCTACATGAAAAAGTGAGATAAGGTAACGGAAGAAGAAGTGTATGTTTTTCTAATGGTCCCATAAAGTTCTTAAAAATCGATTCAGTAGTTTTAAGTCGGTTTTTATATAAAAGATTATTTAATTGTCTTAACCCGCTAGTAGTTTATCTATTTTGCAAATATTAAAAATAATAATATGACGTTCGAAAAGAGATACATGATATCCAAATTTAAATAAAATTCTATTTCATTCCATTTGATATTGATATAATTGCTACAAAATAATTGTTTTGACAGTGAATGCAAAAACGGAAACTGGTCGTGCAGCGCGCGTAAGTGCGCAGGCGTTTGTAGCGCGTGGGGAGACTCGCACGTCGTCACATTTGACGGCGCAGACTATGACTTCGAAGGCGTCTGCACTTATCTACTGGCTAAGGGTTCTATGGACGCGAATGATGGCTTCGATGTTGAAATACAGGTAAATTGTCATGTCTACAGATTGAGAAATCAGAACATATTTGTCACTTTCCCTTTCGTTAGCTAAAGCGATTATGGACTAGACAAAACCTAACAAGTCATTAAATAAAAAAGAAGCAGTATTTTAACTAGGGGCGTTTTATTCTTAAAAACACCTCTATCCTATTGACGTCTCAATCGATTTTGATATCTGTTCGACCGTGGTGGTAAATACAGCCACGAATAGCGGTCAAACTTATAACAACCCCAAATATGTCAATATACTAAAAACGTAATTCAAGAATTCTTCATATTGCTTTGCTTAGCTTTTACTATGACATAGATGGTGGAGATGCCACCATTATGACCACATTTTGTTTTAAATTGACATAATTTTATTAAATAATTAATCATGCAATAAATTATAAAACAATTTCTCACATTCATCATGTATTTCTCGACAGAATGTGCCATGTGGAACTACGGGCGCTACTTGCTCCAAGTCAGTGGTGCTAAAAGTAGGTGCTCCCGGCAACGAGGAAGTAGTGTCACTAACAAGAAACTCGCCGCTGCCTGACACTTCAAAGCTTAAGAGGTAGGTGCACGTATACTTCAAACACCACAGAGGCACTCTTGTATCCTGAGTTAAGTAACTTCATTACATTATTACCTGATATTTTTCTTCTCCACCTACCTACTATCAGATATTTATTTTCTCATTACGTTATTACAAAGTAGTCAAATAAATACACCTTACATGTGAACAACTTTTCCTATGGGACCAATGCTGGGACCTATGAAAAAATTACATTGTCATACAAAAGTGTTCGGCCGGCACGGCAATAAGTAAAAAAATGTCAAAAAAATAAAGTTGGTCCCATAGGAAAAGTTATTCATTTTGACGGGCTAAATCACCCCTTCGCGGAAATATCGCTGGTTAAGTTACACGCTGTATACTCGCAAAATATTTCACAGCTGGGAGTGTAATCAGTTTTTGAAGTAATTGAACAATTCCTCAGCTTTACTTTTTTGTTATTAGAATTAAGCTGCGTCTGGCGGGTGCTTACGTCTTCTTGGACGTACCTTCACTTGGCGTCAGTCTCCAATGGGATCGGGAACTACGCGTTTATGTCAAAGTTGATTCATTATGGCAAGGCAGAGTGAGTATGATATTTTATGATTTCAGATCAAATTATTCAGATGAAAGTATTTTAACAATGTTTTACCTAATATGTATTGTATGTGTATGATGTAGAACGAAGATATAAGTTTATATTGGTCTTGAAACAATGATTATTCAACGTCACGTCTGGAGAAAAACGGTATGTTCGCGCTAATTCATTTAGTAAATGATTATTCACTTTGAACTGCACATTTTATCTTATGCAATATTTGTTTCATGTGAATATTATCATTTTACTAGGAATAATTTCTTTCACAAATTTAATCCAGGTGAAAGGTCTATGCGGCAATTACAACGCAGACACTCGCGACGACTTCCAAACCCCATCAGGTGGTGGCATGGCGGAATCCTCCCCACTCATCTTCGCAGACTCCTGGAAGCTCAAGTCCACCTGTCCTAAACCTCAGCCCGTTGGTGTAAGTAACAAATCAAATGATTATGTAATAGTGGTTTAATAATAGCACCTTGCGGTGCACCTGTTAATGAGAATATATTTTGCAATTTATTGTTTACATGCCGCAATAAGGCAATTTTACGTAAGACAATATTAACTGAAAATAAAGGCTTTTTCAAAGTAATATGAAGTTTATTTATTAGGTATATTAATTAAGCGTCAGGAGCGATATATAACACGTCAGATGCCTTGTAAAAATAGATGGCTAACAACAAATAACCAACACCTATCACTGATTAATGATCACCGAATATATAGGATCACTGCAAGCAACGTCCAGAGCGCAACGAATGGGCCGTGAGTACATGCGGTGCCCTAAAACGCTTCCCATTCTCACTCTGCCACTCTGAAGTGCCGGCGGACAAGTGGCTGCAGCGCTGTGAGAAAGATGCCTGTGCCTGTGATGCCGGTGGAGACTGTGCATGCGCTTGCGCAGCATTGGCTGCGTACGCGCATGCGTGTGCTATGCGTGGAGTTACTTTTAAGTGGAGAACCCCGGAGCTGTGTCGTAAGTACTACCATAAAATATATACTCATCAATACATATGCCTCGTTCCTGAAAAAAGTTATAGAATCAGTAATTGGACACTGAAGTTTTTTTCCCTTCTATCAATTTATGTCTTCGAATGCCTTCTTTATTTTCCATACTACGAAGTGATCAAGGTCATTTAAGAGTAGATTGTAACGCAAGGACCTAACGTAATACTTTTTGGTAAGGGCAATATTTTTAATCCGGGACAAAGGAGTACAAAAAAAAATTGTCACTCGGGAATAAAAACCTATTTTATGCCCTGTATACGTGAAATCGTTCTTTATTTTTTGAATCATCTTCATCAGGTCTTCTTAGTATCCACTGCAGGAGCATGACCCTCTCTGTACTACCGGAGCCATACTGGGCCAGAGCAGATAGAGGATTTGGCCTACACTCTCCTCGCTGGCCAAACGGGTTGGAGAGGTCTCATTGATGTTTATGAGCTTTGTTTACCTTGTATTTCCTAAGTCGCCTCTTACGACATCCATGGGAAGACTTGGAGTGGTCCTATTCTACTCTACCGGAAACCACACGGCATCCTTTTTTGAATAGATGAGATGAAAAATGAATTTATTTACAGCTATGCAATGTGATGAGGAATGCTCCAACTACGACGCCTGCCTCTCTCCGTGCCCACTGGAGACGTGCGACAACACCATAGATTACGTGGATATGAAGGTGCAATGCGAGCAGGATACGTGCGTTGAAGGCAAGTTTTATAATCCAGAGGAATGTGTGATTTACATTTTTAAATTTCAACAATCTATTATGCTAAGATTATCAGTTTGGTGTAAATAATGTTTTCACAAATAATGCATGGCAGTTACATAAACTTAGACATTTGCTGAAACACACAGTAGAAAGTGCGAGTGGCAAATGCACAGATAATATGCTATTTTTCTGGGCAAAGTAATATTAAATGTAGTTTACAGTAAGATAATGTGGCCTCCTACTGGTTAAAAACAATATAAACAATGTCTGGACAAATATTACCATGACGATTAGAAAAGAAGAAGTAAGATAATCAAAAATGTATTTTTCATTTGTTTTACCTATACAACTGTTAAAGACAAAGTGCGTCAATGTTCATAAGTGTAAGGCATGTGACGTCACAGTTGGCTAAAAAGCGTAGCAAACTATAACGTCACACGGATATTTAACAAGCTAAATCATTATTATTTTTTGTTTACTGGACAAAAGACAAAGACAAAATATTTTACAATATTTTTTGATTATGTAACTGGCTGCAATTACGAGCAGTTGTTTTGTCAGGATCGAGTAGTAAATTAAAGGGGTGTAGCATAGTACACCCCTTAAATGTTTTATTTTATTTTTATTATTTGTTGTTATAACGACGATAGTATACATATTCGGTGAAAATTTCGATTGTCTGCGAATTACGATTCCGACGATAGAGCACCGACAGCCAGACGGACAGTCATCGGAGGCTCAGTAATAGGGGTCTATTTTTACCCTTTAGGTACGGAACCTTAAAAACGTGTTTACTTATAACAGTTCAATTGACTTATTACTTTTTACTTGTTTAACCTAGGTTGCAAGCCCAAGAAGTCGTGTCCTGAAGGATCTGTGTACACAAATAGTTCATTCACGGAATGCGTGCCCCGCGCCAAATGCAAGCCTGTGTGCATGACTTTGGAAGACGGCACGGAGGTCCCTGAAGGAGGAATCATTGAAGAGGACGCCTGCCATTCGTGTAGATGCTCCAAGAAACACAAAGTGTGCACTGGCCAACCTTGCTCTACGGTGGCGGTAAGTTAAGGTCGCCTTTTGTCTATGGTACTTAGTTTCTTACCCAAAAATAAGTTAACTACTTCAATAGCTCTATCAAGTCAAGCAAAGTAATATCACAGAGGAAAAAAATACTAGGTACAAGTATTATAGGTATGAGTTTTGGCGGGAATTTTCGGCGGTCTGCGCGGGTTTTGTTTTGGATTGTTTTGAATATAGAAAGTAAAGTATAGTGCAAATTGCTTCTAATGGTCTTTAAAATTTGAAATCGATATAACTTGGTTTATTTTATTATGGCCATGTTTATGAACGATATGTGATGTTACCCTGGTCCTTTGAGGGGTGTGGAGATATAAATCGATATAGACGTGGAGGCACTTTCGACTAGTTTATGTACCGTTGGTCTACAGCCAAAACCCGTTTTTGGACAAGTCATGGCCGGACTAGGAGCTATTGCATTTTAGAAGAGAATTAAGTGGATTATGGGATTGAAATGTGACTGGATTTGTGCTTGGTTTGTAATGCATTGAGCACCTACCATAATCATGTTGACTTACTATAATTGGTTTCAGTTTATTATCAAATGTATTTTTGCAGCCAACTGAGGCACCGACAACATCCACGTCACCAAAGCCCCATGACGAGCCGATGAAGTGCATCAGCGGCTGGACGGCGTGGGTCAGCAAGAACACTCCTGAAGCTGATATCAATGGACAGTCCGTGGAAAAAGAACCGCTGCCGGAGCCCAAAGATATGGTATGATAATGTTTATAAATTATACAGATCACGTCCTTATTTCTTTTGAGGTAGATACGAGCCATATGTCGCAGAGACTAGTTATCAGCTTTCATTTCAACTCAAATGAAAACCATCTAATTAACAAATTGACTATGATATTGTCGCAACGCTCCTAGTGTGGAATAGTCTAAAACTTTTCCGAACATCGTCTGTCGCGCTCCTGCTCTCATCTTCCATCCTGCTCACACATATATACTCTATCCCGCTCACACACAGTCTCGAATATTCTGGAATGTTCTGGCTGACGGCTGTCGGGACCGGAAGTATATGGAAGACTCATAAGACCGATATAAGGGAACGGACGAGACAATCGTCAATCAGTTTGGCGTTTTACTCCAAATCCCGATCCCTAACCACATAACAATATTTTATATTAATAGGTTCACTGTTCGTAAACGAGACACAATAGTTAAACAATGGCCATGGTCTGTCGGATAGGGAACCTGTTAAATTATAATATGACTAATAAATAAAAAATAATAAAAATTTTTGACTGCGCGACCGTAAAGCGCGAAAGAAAGATCTCCTTTTGACTGTCCTCCTCTAAAGGTCGCATTACTCAATCGATTCTCCTTAGATTTTTGTGCAGGTTCAATAATTACATAGATTTTTGTCGATTCATTTATTTGTCATTTGTCAATATGGCGAAATTGAGACAAAGGACCTAAGCGACATTGGGGTATATGGCGAGTTATAAGTTCGCTGCGATAAGTCTCGCGAGGTCATCTCACAGAGCCACTAGGTGATTGACTATTTCAAGTAAAATAAATAAATATATACAGACAAATCACACAGTAGTGTATTTTGAAGTGAAAGCGGCTTCTTTAGCGGCGTTGTGCACTTATTGGGATGGGTAAAAAATTTTAAACTCATGGCCTGATCGAAAATTCGTAAGACGGACACGAGACATTCCAAAATGCACAACGTTAATGTGCAAGTTTTCACGTATCCCGGCACTTCCGGAATGCAACCTGTTGTTTTTTTATAGGAAATCGGCTCTCCTATGTGCAAACGCGACATGATGACAAAGATCGAGTGCCGAACGAAGATCAACCACCAGACGCCTAAAGAAACTGGGCTGGATGTCGAGTGCAGTTTAGAACGGGGACTAGTGTGTAGGGAAAATGGAAATACATGTCCTGACTTCGAAATTCGAGTCTACTGCGAATGTGAAGGTAAGTCTATAAAGATAGAGTCTCTCGTATGCCAAAACATTATTCTAATATTATAAATGCGAATGTAAGTTTTTTTTTCTTGACATTTTCTCGCCGTAACTAATCAACAGATTATCATTAAATTTTGCATACACATAGAGAAAGACATAGGCTACATAGGCTACCTAGAAAGGTCCATTCCGATATTCGAGGGATCGATACTGTCGCGAGCGATGCCGCAGGTGAGAGCTACTATGATGATATAAAAATAATTGCCAAACAAATGTCATGTATGTAAATGCTAAAGAAAATAAAATGTTTCTTTTTGACGTGATAACGATTTATAAGTCGATGAACACCAGCTGCACGAACAAAAAAGTGTCACGTTCCATGTGCAAGCGAGAGCGCGAAACAAGCGATAGAGAAGCACGACCAGCTTAAGCATTCGGCTTGTGTTGTGACGCATCTATCTCTCTTCCGCCGTTATCTCGAAAAAATATCGATTTTTGGTAAATAATTTAAGTGCGTTTGACCTCTATCTTGCTTGATGGGAAACAACGATGAGGTCTAGGGTGGTACATGCAAACTCAAATATGCCTATTCACTCTTGCCTTGTATTGTTTGCTTGCATGTATTTTATTATACAGGTGTCGAGCAACATCATACCCCGACTTGATATGCCATATATACGCCTCGCCCTCTCCATAAAGCTAGTCCGCAAATTACTTATTTTCAAGAAATAATAACTTAGTATTTTATATTATATTTTTGACAAACAGAACAATTCCAATGCCTCAATGCGGATCATCCCAGCTACCCACACCCCAAGAACTGCGCGCAGTTCTACGAGTGCACCCCTGATCTCCTGAACCCGGACAAAATACACACCGTGTTGAAGAACTGTGCGGAGGGTACCCTGTATAACCCCAAGACGATGGTCTGCGACTGGCCGTCAGTGGTCTTCGAGTTAAGACCAGAGTGTCAGATTGTCAAAGGTAAGTCTGACAGCCTTAAGGTCTGGATGTATTAAGAACTGACTGGATTGGCACTAGAGTGCTCTTCTGATCTACTGAATCCGGAAAAAAATCTTTGTAGAAGAACTGCTTGGAATACCTGTATAATTCAAGGATGATGTCTACGATTGGCTCTCGTTGGGCATCAATTTGGAACCCGAGTGTGACTAAGTCTGTTCCTTCGAAACGTGCTTTTAGTCATTCGTTTATTAGAAATCGGATTATAAATAAAACTGTAAACTAGTGATTGCCCAGTGGTCGAAATTAGACCATAATTAAAAAAATATAAGCATTCTTCACTCCTTTTCTATATAAACTATAAGTGTGCAAAATTTCATACTCCTCAGTCTGTGTAATTTTTGAAAAAAAGGGGTAAAAAGTTTTTGCTTCGCATATAGATATACCGACAAATACACGGTTTAAGCTAGCCCCAAAGTGAGTTCGATGCATACTTCTGTTATGAGATATTTTATAACAAATACATATACAGATAAAAATCCAATCTGAAAAATATAATTTTCAATCTTGACCTGATCGGAGATCCAACCCAGGATCTACGCTGTGTCAACCTGGTATGATGACTACTAGCCCACAGAAGACGATTACAGGAATCATCGGCTTATATTTTAAATTAGCTGCGAAAAAGAATGCTTGGTAAAGCCGAAACCCAAGCCGACAAAGCCATGAGTAAAGTTGATTTTAAATAAAATCTTCATCTAGAACATAAAGAAATAAAAAGCTTCTTTCAATTGCAGATATGGAAACTACTCCTAACTATCCAGATACCACATACAATTTCGGTGAGTTCCACTATTTTTTTGTTAGCCATTCGTGTTCCACATTCCTTTGTTTTGAGATATTCTTCCAATCCTTCTCAAACTGATTAAGATCTTCTGACCATCTCTTTCTCGGTCTTCCTTCTTTTCCATGCTTTGGTGTCAATTGGTGTTTTTTTTGGTGAAAATGATACAAATATTTACGTAAGCTCCCAAGCTGACGTAAACACGTCACGTACGTAAGGCCCCCAGGGAGGGGTAGGGATTTTCTTGCTTTTGATGACTGGGGGGGGGGGGGGGGAAGGGCGTTAGAAACTGATTAACTCCCAAATATTTTGAGAGTTAATTATCCAACGCAGCAATAGACAACAAATATGTTTAATGATGGCTCAACCCTTACGAGGCCTCCACGAGGCTCGTAAGAGACAAAGAAGTGATACGATGTCTGTGTCACTCAACAGAGATGCCGTCGACCATAGCGCCGCAGCCAGCCACCACCGCGGGTTTATGCGGGCCGGGCCGCGTGCTCAAGCCCTGCGCCTATCCGTGCGACCAGCTGTGCGACCATTTCGAGAAGACACTCAATGAGAAGGGACTCTGCAAGCCCGGAGAGGTACGTATCTATTAGAAAAAAATAAGTTAGTACTTTAAGTACTGTGGAGCCATTGTTAACTATCGCCGCGGGTTAGTGTCTTCTTCTTCTTAAGGTGTCTCTCTAACTAGTGAAGGTCGGCAATCAGCTTGGTACAGTCCTCTCTGTTCTTGGCTCGACGGAACAGCTCAGCCGCTTTAGCAATCCCGGTCCACTGTCTTATGTTTCGCAACCATGACTTCCGTCTTCCTCCCACCTTTCGTTTTACTGCAACTTTGCCCATCATTATGAGCTGTAAGAGGTCATACCGTTGATGTCGGAGCACATGACCAAGGTAGGAGATTTTCCGCTTCTTTACCGTAAGCATAAGATTGCGCTTCTAGCCAACCCGTTGTAGAACGCTTACATTGGTCACTTTCTGGATCCAACTAATAGACAGCATGCGTGTCAGACGAAAACTACGTAATATGAAGCTAAGTTTTCTACACTAAGAAAGCAAACAGGCTTATGGCCCACATTATGAAAAGCGTGTAGCATCTTATATACCCCAGCCTTAGGATGTCTGAATCTCAAAAGTTGGAAGGGCGCTGAATTCAGTCACTGAAGAGAGGGACGCCGGTATACGTGAGACACGATATGAGATATCTCTAATTGTGTATAAAGCGCCTATTAAAGACACTTTAATTTGAATCATGGTGGTATCATCTTTGACGTTCACGATGTTTCATACAAACTAGAGTTGCGGTGCAACTGTACGCAGAGGGCGTTACATGTTACATTTAAGCATTTAACAAATATTTATAAAAGAACTAATAATAAAAAGCATTTTCAGTTATTACATTTATTTAGATTACATATTTATCATTCAAATAGATGCGTAATATGTATACGCTTTAATATATTCTAATTAGTCTAGTTAACTAGTAGTGGACCTATCGCCATCTAACGGAGACTTTAGGAACTAAGCTTGCCGGAGCGCAAGCCGCCGAATGATATTTCTATTCCTATAGAATTATCTAATATATAAAATTCTCGTGTCACAGTTTTCGTTCCCATACTCCTCCGAAACGGCATGACCGATTTTGATGAAATTTTTTGTGCTTATCCGGTATCTATGAGAATCGGCCAACATCTAATTATTTATATGGCAAAACAACGTTTGCCGGGTCAGCTAGTAATATATATGGTTTGAATTAAGTCGTGATCGACATGTAATCGAAACACTATTGTACCTGCGATTGCGGCACAGTGTCAATTATGTACCAATAACATTTTTCGTAGAAATGTGCGGAGGCCTGCGTAGACGAGTCTCTGAAAGACAAGGAGTGCGGCAAAGGGTCTATGTGGCGGGACGAGAAGACCTGCGTGCCTATCAAGGACTGCACCTGCTACTCCGAAGGCAAGGTCATCAAGGTAAGCATTCTTATTGAAAGGACTTTGACGCTTTTCATTTATTATGGTACATTATTTTTGACAGTCGAAGTATAAATTTAGAATGTTTATTTGTACATACAAAAGTTCTAGTAATTTTATTTTTTTGCACATCGCTTTTCTTAAAGTATTGTATTTGGAAATATTGTGATCTTATGGGAGAGACCTATGTCCAGCAGTGGACTAGTATAGGTTGATGATGATGATGATGATGATGATGTAAAATCTATCAACATCAACTCCACCAACTTGTAAGAAAAAATAAGAAAATGACATCAACCCCTAAATTGTCTTACGTAATAAATTAATGCTCCTTTATATAGACTTTCATTAAGAATCAGAACGTTTATTTAATATAGGTTATTTGAGCACTTATAATTTGTCATATTTGATTTTCTAACTGACTGAGTATGCATTGTCCTATATAAATGACATGATCAATAGAATTTGAAATATGATGTTGTATGAAAAGATGTCAAAAATAGTCAAAGTAAATAAATTTTATTAAAAAAGTGTACTTTTTAAATATGAATAACAAAATGTACCAAACAGATTGTCTTATATACGAAATCACGAAGCGTCCGCGCCAAGCTCAAGCCAAATTTTCTTGTTATTAAGAAAATCTTCAGTTCTGTTTTGCATAACCTTTAAATTTTCTGTCAGGCATATCTAGGAGTGATTTTGTTGATAACTTGTTAGGTATTATAATATAAAGATAAAAATATAATATTACTTTTGACTAGCTCCGTGGCGCAGTGGTCAACACGCCAGCCTGCGACACGGAGTGACCGGGTTCGATCCCCGGCCAGGTCAAGATGGAAAATGATCTTTTTCAGATTGGCCTGGGTCTTGGATGTGTATCTATATATGTATTTGTTATAAAATATGTATCGTTGAGTTAGTATCCCATAACACAAGTCTCGAACTTACTTTGGGGCTAGCTCAATCTGTGTGATTTGTCCGTATATATTTATTATTTATATTATTTATTTACTTGTTACTTTTTTTGACATTTCTATACAAATTTACCGGGCGACGGAACATTTTTGTATGGAATTGTCAATTTTTTATTGAGTTACCAGCATTGCTTCCATATTAAGGGGTCCGAAACGAATTAAATTCACCGTGTATATTCTTCCTTATCATTGTAGCCCGGTGGCGTTATAAGGAGCGACTGTATGAAATGCCAATGTCTCGATAATGACTTGCACTGCGATACGAGTGACTGCGTCAAAGTACAGGAGCCAAGTGGAACAACCCACGAAAAACTTATCGAAATGACTGAATCTACCACCGCCATTCGTGGAAGGTTGATCGAAGTCACGGAATCAACGACCACCACTCCAGCTCCGGCCACTACACCTCTGATTATTATCAACACAGCGTCCCCACCACCTGAATGCTCCCCTGATAAGTGAGTACATTATCTTATATCATTAAAACTAACGTGAGATACAGACATTATGTACTAAAAACGGGTCACTCACGTGCTATTTCGTCGGGATTGCCGACTATAGTTTCGCACTCGTCAGGAGCCCATTTTCAAGGCGAGTGCGAGACGCGCGGCGGAGGGTCCCGAACTGTCAGTTACCGTAACTATAGTCGGCAATCCCGACGAAATAGCACGTGAGTGACCCGTTTTTAGTACATAATGTACATTATCTTACAAACACTACATACTAAACATAACACTCATAGTATCCAAAGATAAGCATTTGTATTTGATGAAGAATCCGCAATAGCACGCGATGTCAGCGTGGTCATATTTTTGTCTTTTCCCCTCATCATTGCAAGACCTAGGTACGGTACCGTACCCCTGACCGTACTAAGGGGGTACCGTACCCCCTTAGTACGGTCAGGGGTGTCGTCCTCAACTGCCTGTCCGGTGGTTGCAGATATGGCGTTATGTACGCGCGTCCGGCCTCCCGAGCTGCTGCTTACTTTTCCCTCATTCACCAGAGTGAGTAGTATCCCAGTACCTTAATTTCCTTCCTAGATCAAATGAACTCCTATCCTTCCCCATCTAAATGCGATGAGCGGCAGCATCGAAAGCACAAGAAGCCAAAGCAACTGCGCTCACCAACCCGCCTACCAAGCGTGGTGAGAATGGCAATATCCTCCCATGGAACGAAGAATCCATGGGAGAGGCTGTTGTCCAGCTGTGGACCTGAAATTATGATTGCAAGACCCAATTCGCTAAGCTAATTTCTCCTTTAACTGGCTGAAACCAAAACTATTTCGAGGTATATGCTCAAGTAACTATATAAGTTTTGAAGTATATTTTCCATATTTCCGATAATAGGTGGTGCGGCAACCCATCACTATTTTCATTCCGCTTTCCACCTATACACCCATCAACTAGCTAAACGAAGCCTTTAGCTCTCATGGCCTAAGGTTCTGACTACGCCGTATGGGATAAGGACGAGATTACTATTTATGTATTCACGTTTATCATGATGACAACAATTGCAATGGTTTTAGCTATAAAGATCTGTTGTGGGGAGACCAGCCACTGTCTGATGAAGCGTTTAGTGCCAGCTCAGTTTCCAATGAATTCTTCAAACCGCAAAACGCTGAACTCAACGGAGCTACTACTGACAAGAGCGGTAAGCACCCTTGAAAAAGATAACTAATTCGTTTTTGGTAGAATAGTTAAGGCGTGAAAACGCAGAACAACAACTTTTGGATTTTTGGAGATATCGATTTGGATTAAATATATTTATACATCATGCACATGCCTGAAATCATATGCAAGACTCTTGCATATGATGCGAGTGCAAGACCATGACGAGACCCCGTGATCTCACGAGCGGGCTAAGCTAGATAGCTAATATATGCACCCTTATAAGGATTTTGGGATATATATGCCGAGTGCAGTTAATCATAGTGTAAAAAAACAATTGAGAGATAATAGTTGACTGGTTAATAGTATCAAATGTAATAGGACATACCTACATCATTGGACCCGGTATATCAATACAGCCATTGGAAAACATTTCAGAATAGGGTAGAATATTTTTTATTCGCGTTTACACAAGATGTTAATGATAGTTGAAGCTTTCACCTTATCCGCTAAAAACGTGCATGCAAATATCCATGAAGGAAAGTTAATAGACATTAGCTTAAGTTAACTTTACTGTATTGTAAAATTGATCCACTAATTATAATGAACATGTCAAAAGCTTCAGCAATATGACTGTATAACTATAATTATGTTACAATAAGATTTCGTCAAAAAACGTTTTAATATTTCTTTCTTCCTTGACCACAGCCGGAAGCTGGACGCCCGAGTTCATGGACCAGCATCAGTATATCCAAGTGGAGTTCCCCCACCGAGAGCCCATATACGGCGTCGTTATCCAAGGAAGCCCGATCTTTGATCAATACGTCACTAGCTATGAAGTCATGTATGGGGACGATGGCACTGTGTTCTCTAAGGTTCAAGACGAGGATGGAAAGCCAAAGGTAAATGAAGAGTAAGCCTAAAGGGGTTTCTTTTATATAGTTTCAACTGTCCCGTCCATGTTTGTCTGTAATCAAATCTTGCGAGTTAAATTTGATGCATCTCCGTGTTACCGGTTGAGCTGAAATTTTGCATGCATGTGTAAATCAGATGACATTACAAAATTATGGAATCGTTGGTCTGATGTTGGAGTCGGTAGGTGGCCATAGGAACTCTTAAACTAAACAAGGTACACCAATCGTGTTTGGGCTCATTTGCTTCGTCTTAGTAAGCACTTCACAGTGTGGATTCGTTTATAATAAACTAGCTTTCGCCCGCGGCTCCGCCCGCGTCAATGTCGATCCCTCGGGAATAGTACTTTTCCCGGGATAAAAGGTAGCCTATGTCCTTCTCCACACTCCAGAGAACTTGTATGCAAAATTTCATGATGATCGGTTCAGTAGTTACGGCGTGAAAGCGTAACAAACAAACAAACCAACAAATAAACAAACAAACTCACTTTCGCATTTATAATATTAGTTAGGATGCTTGTCACGAAATGTAATTTTTGCAAAAAGACTTGTTGTTCCCTTAGGTGGCAGCACTGTGACGAAGCACAGCAACTGTCAAAATCGTTTAATCATAAAAATGACAATTAATATTGATTGGTAGATTTTGACAGCTGATGTCTATAACATCTTTCGTCACAGTGCTGCCACCTGGGAGAAAAATCTATTCCGAAAACTGGTATACATTTCATAATGATTACCTATGTATGTATTGTTTTACAACTTATTTTGAAAGAAAACGTGTAGAATGAGTCCCCTCGTCAAGAATCCGTCGACGTGGTGGTCCAAAAAAGTCCTAAGAAAGGAAAAAGAGAAGAGTAAAGAGTTAGATATTTTCAAACAAATTGCCCTATTGGTTAAAATACTTTTAAATGAGAAAGACTATTTTTCGTGTTCCCGGAATTCGTCGAAGTAGTTCATTTGAATGCTGTGGACACTTTAAGTGTACCAACATCAACTGCTTTGAAACGCCTACGACTTCTTCAGTTGTCCAAATTAGTATCACAGGTCGCGGCGTAGTGGGGACGCTTGTCAGATTTTCTTGCGTCCTTCAAAGGGTTAAAGATGAATATAGACACAAAATATACCTACATACTTATGTTAGTACACGGAAAAAAAGAAGTTTCTCCATTGATTGGAAGTAAATTTAAACGCGCCACAACACACTTGAATTTGAACTTGCATTTTCTGATGAAATTATGTTATGACAGGTCTTCCGCGGCCCAATCGACCACAAGACCCCCATGAAGCAGATGATCCAGCCCCCCATCGAAGGCAAAGTCCTGCGCATTCACCCACTGACGTGGCACAAGGACATAGCCGTGCGATTTGAAGTGATCGGGTGCCAGGAGCCGTTGACTACTGAAGAAATGACAACAGTCACTACGGTAATTTTTGTCCCTTCACTATTGACTGTATATTTGTTATGTACATATAACGTTAGTGTTTTATTTCTTTCTTTAATTCTGACATTTCCGTATACAGTTGCTTTTTAAGTTCAGTTGTTATTTTAAGCTAACGGCCTAATATGCCTTTAGAAGCGTCGTCCTGTTCTGAGCTTATGAAAACCAAAAACAAATCACGTTGAGGGTTTTCCTTAATGTAAGCTAATACTACCTAATCGTCTTCCTCGCCTTTTCTCTATTTGGGGTCTGCACCATATAATTACTAAAATAAATACGATGAAACCTCTTCCATGCGTCCTGTGTCCGTGAGGCTAACCAAACTCTTTTTTGCATGAACAATAAATTGTTCTATAAATTAAATAATTGTCTGTGGTTTGACGTCTCCGTAATAAATGAAAAGCAACTTTTACAGGCTCAAGAAAATCGTCCAAAAACACGTTTCTATTATAGGATCCCGCTTTAATTTTTTATTTTATTTTGTTTTTATTATTTGTTGTGTTGTGGTAGCGGCAATAGATATACACATTTTATAGAAAAAAATCAAGAGTCAAAGATACAGCCTTGTGATAGACGGTCGGATAGACAGCGGAGGCTTAATTATAATTATAATAATTTTAGAAGCGACAGTTTGAAATAATGAATTGGTTGAGGCGTTACCTTGTGGAAGTCAAAGTTACATAATGTACAACAGTGAAATAACATAGCTAGTGATCGTAATACAGCTGCTCAATGAACCTGAATGCATCAGGGCCTCTTTTTGGATGCACGGTGCGCACAATATCCCGTTCTACCTCAGTCATCTAGATGAAAAATCAGATTTGTTGCGTATATTTTTTTTTTTAATCTGCAATTAAGAAAATAATCGGTACCAATGATTTCACACATTATATCTCAATGATTTCCCAGCCCTCACCGATCCAGTGTACGGAGCCACTGGGCCTGGCCGCAGACCTGCCTGTGGAGAACATCGAAGTGAGCTCCAACAACGAGGCGCGCCGGCACTTCCGACTGGATGGGGCCCAAGGTTGGACTCCAGCTTACAGCACTCCTGGGGAATGGATTATGGTGAGACATTCGTTTTCTCAAATTCTAATTTATACAGCTTCCATACTGGTGTGGGGGAAAAGAAATACAAACAGACACAAGAATGTACCAGCTGCTTCTGTTCCCGAGCAGACTGTAGAAGCCGGTCGAGGGACTGGGCGAAAATTAAAGAATCGACGGATAAAGGCGACGCGGCCAATCTTCCATCACAATATCAGCCCATCACTATAATATTACCATTGAATATTATTTCCTGAAATAATATTCAATGGTAAATAACAATAATACAATACAATTGATTATTAAATAAATAATTTTATTACATAAAATAGGTATCTATATTATTTTCTAAGATAGGAAGTCTCCTGTGCTTTAATAACATTTTTATTATTAATAGTCGTTTCAATTTGCATTTGAAATGTCTAGTTTTTAGTTTTTTTTAACAGTAGGTAATTTACTATGTAATTTTCGGCCCAAATATACACTGTCCTGCCATATGGTCATGTTAGAGTTTTGCTCCGAGTGTATTTTATTTCTAGTGACTCTGGGGTATCTAGTAATACGTAATTTGTTTTAAGTAATCAGATAAACCCAAAATGAGCTCACCTCTTTTTAAACACCGTTTATTTGTTTTAAGTTCTCGAAGGAGGATAGTTCTCCAAGCTGTCCTTTTTCTGTTCTTATTGTGTTGAAGAATAACTTTAACAAGGCTACATTTTTGTGCCAGAATTGCTAGTTCCCAAATTCTTGGGCGCAGACAAGGAACGGATAAAGAAACATCAAACTTAACGTTGATAGGAATCTTTAGTGAACTTTTAAATCTTGATTTAACCTTTATTATAGTTCGATTTTACGGCGCCTCGCAACTTGACTGGTGTCAAAACCAAAGGAGGGCCCAAAGGCTGGGTCATGGCTTACAACATCATGTACACGTCAGACCTCAGCACATTCAACCCGGTGGTGGAGAGCGATGGAACTCATAAGGTTGGTTTTTTTCTTACTAGACCTATTGATGTAGACTATAAGTGCAGGAAATATTAGAAAAAATAATATATTATTTTCAATATTAATTAATTTAAATAAAATCACTTTAATACGGTATTATCGCGTATATTACATTATTTTTACACTTAACGTTTCTAAAACTTTACAGTTTTCATGGTCGCAGGCAGACTAAGTTGACATTTGTCTTTGTGTCATCAATCTGGCTCACAATGGGAGCCAGATTGATTCACCAACTTACAAACTGGCACAGCATCTAACAAAAATATTAGCACCACTCCGTGGACACACTAACACTCATGTCAAGGACTCTTACCACTTCATCAGCTTAATTAAAGACCTTCAACTCTGCTGCTGTGACACAAATATTTATCGATATAGGTGTTCCCTGGTAACTTCGACTCCGACACACTGGTGACCAATATGTTCCGGCTGCCGATCCACGCGCGCTACCTCAAGGTGTTGCCGCTCAAGTGGAAGGACGCCATCGAGATGAGGATTGAGCCCATCGGCTGTTTCGAACCCTACCGTGAGTTTTGATTTGGAGACTTAGGTGTTTTAGTTTTTTAGACGTGATAACGTCTTATAAATCGATGAACCTTTGGCAAAGTTTGTCAAATAAGTATGATGCTAGGTAATTCAGTAAGCCATTTTCTTAATTTTACTTCAAAGCTTCTTTTCTTCCATATTGGTCGGAAGCATATGAAGTCAAGAAACTGCGCTCGCCAACCCGCCTGCCAAGCGTGGTGAGTATGGCAATATCCTTCCATGGGACGAACAATACAATACAATACAAATTCTTTATTGCACCATTAAAAATACAAAATAAAGTAATTCAATATAAAATTGTACAAGAGGCGGCCTTAACGCGTACGCAATCTCTTACAGGCAACCTTAATAACAGAAATAGAGAGAAGACTGTAAAAGAACAGGTGGCGCAGCTTGAGGAAGTAATATTAATTATACATTATAAAATTCTAATGAATATACTACACATATAAGATATCTATGTAATACTTAAATACAAAATATATAACAAAATGACAATGAAAGATAGATCCTTATAATCCTTGGGAGATGCTTTTATCTAGTTGAATTTGAACGGCTGCTTATGGTTGGCGAGCGCAGTTTCTTTGGCTTCTTATTCTCACGACGCTGCTGTCCGTTGCAAGCACATTGAAGCTGAGAAAGGATAGGAATTTGTTAGATTAGGGAAGGGAGTGTATTGGGATAGTACTTACTCCGATGAATGGCGGAAAAGCTCGCAGCAGCTAGGGAGGCCGGGGCGCGCGTACCCGATGCCATATATATATATACCTGCAACCGCCGGATAGGCAGTTGAGGATACCACCCCTGACCTGTTTTTCCCCTTGTGCGTGCAGCCGTGACGACTACGGCGGCCCCCGAGCCGACATCGAAGGCGCCGTGCTCGCTGTGTCCGGGAGTCCCCGCGCCCGTCACGGCCGACTCGTGTTCGTGTGTCGCGCCGCAGTACTACGACGGAGAGAACTGCGTGTCTCGCGACCAGTGCCCTTGTCTTGAAGGCTTTATATCGTGAGTATTCTTTATAGTTGGGGAGCCCAGGGGGGGGGGGGGGGGGTCGATTTACTCGAGCGCGTCATATTAAGATGGATACTTCGGACACAGTACAAGTACCTCCACCCCAAATTCGACTTTAATATAGGGGGATTATGTTATGTACTTTCCAAATTATAAAGAGCCATTTGCCACAAAAAAAAGTCGAAGAGATTTTTCGACTTTTTTTTGTGTCCATTTTTATTTCGCTCCTATCCTGAGCTCATGGCCAAATCGTCAGATTATTATCATACACAATTTTTGGCATGTTGCATTAACAGGTTTCCTGTCCAATTAATCATATATGAACAAATTCCTGTCCAATTTCAAATGTTTTACCATTGTGTCTAATTTCAAGGCCAGGGGGTGTCATTCTTAATTGCCTGTCCGGCGGTTGTAGATATGGCTACGGGTACGCGCGCCCGGCTCCCCGAGCTACTACTCACTCATCCCCAAGCCATCCGGGTGATTAGTATCCTAAATACCTTTATTCCTTTCCCAAATCCACCAAACTCCTGTCCTTCCCCTGCTTCAAATGCTTTCGATGGGCAGCAGCGTCGGAATCACAATAGGCCAAAATAACTGCGCTCGCCGACCCGCCTGCCAAGCGTGGCGAGTATGGCAAATCCTTCCAATGAAAAGAAACAAAAAGACCAGGCCCCCTGTCTCCGGCAGCCCCGCTATTCCTGGCTCCGGTAGCGGTCACGGTAACAGCGGGGCAGGGGGTGCTAAGAATCCCCGGATACGACCCGGCTACCACCCCCGACGACGACTTGCCCTGGTAACACACAACGTCCGCACGATGAGGCTTGACGAAAAAGTCGAGGAAGTGGAAGAGGAAATGAGTAGGTTACGATGGGACGTAGTAGGGTTGTCTAAAGTCCGAAGAGAGGGAGAGGGAACGACAACCCTTAAGTCTGGTAACCTACTCTATCACCGGGAAGGTGACATAAAAAAGTCACAGCATGGTGTCGGGTTTCTCGTCCACAGGTCCCTCGTAAACAACGTCGTAACCATCGAAAGTATTTCCAGCAGGGACCTTTACCTTATACTCAGAGTATCCAAAAGATACTCGCTGAAGGTCATACAGGTATACATGTCGACCGGGGAATACTCAGATGAAGAGGTGGAAGTGGTGTATGAGGACATAAGTAGGGCCATACACGCTTTCAAGTTCCGTTTCCGGTAGCTATATCGTTAACATCACAGTGTAGGTGCTCCATATTATCTTTGCGAAAAAAATAGTTTCAAGTAACACTTTCCACAATCACATACACGCTTCCAAGACCTATTTTACGGTGGTTATGGGGGACTTTAACGCAAGACTGGGCAGACGGAGTGACGGGGAGTTTAGGGTGGGGCAATTTGGACATGGGAAACAAAATGAGAGGGGCCATATGCTGGCTGACTTTTTGGAGAAAGAGGAACTCTTTGCGATGAACTCTTTCTTCAAAAAGCCACCTCAAAGAAAATGGACCTGGATGGGTCCTACTAGAAAGGGCCAAGCTCCATTGAAACAGGAGATAGACTTCATCATGTCGACCAGAAGAGAGATATTCAATGATGTCTCAGTAATCAGCAAGATAAAAATCGGCAGCGATCACCGAATAGTGAGAGGCATCTTGAATATAGATCTCAAGCGTGAGAGAAGCCGACTGATGAAGTCTACGCTCCGAACATCTCGGGCCCATATCCAAAACCACGAAATCTTCCGGCTTGAACTCTCCAATCGTTTCGAATGCCTAGACGATTGCGTCTCTGTGGACGAGTTAAACAACGGGTTCGTAGAAGCTGTCCAGGCGGTGGGATCTAAGATTTTTAAGTCCCGTCCCAAACAAAAACCTCAAAAAATCTCTCCTCAGACCCTAGAAATGATGGCTGAGCGGCGATCCATGGTGCTGCAGACCTCCGAAGATGCTGACGCACATCGGCGGCTTAATAGACGAATCCAGAAGTCCCTGCGGCACGACATTCGCTCCTCTAATACCGAGCGTATAAAGGAGACGATTGAGCAGAACAAAGGCTCCAAAGTGTTCGCAAGAGTGGCGTCTATTGGGCAGAGCCGATTGTCTAAGCTAAAGACGGAGGACGGCAAAGTGGCGTCGACGAAGACCGAAGTACTGAGAGAGATCGAGAGGTTTTACGGGCAGCTCTACACCTCAGTTGTCAAACCCAACGAAGGCCTGGCTAAAGACCCTAGAGCCAAGCTAACCCGACACTATACCGAAGACATCCCGGACATCAGCCTGTACGAGATTAGGATTGCCCTCAAACAGCTCAAAAACAACAAGGCACCGGGCGAGGATGGAATCACAACAGAGCTTCTGAAAGCGGGCGGAACGCCGGTACTGAAAGTCCTTCAGAGGCTATTTAATTCCGTTCTGCTCGAGGGCGTGACGCCAGAGGCGTGGAATAGGGGCGTGGTAGTCTTGTTTTTCAAAAAGGGTGACAATACCCTACTGAAGAACTATAGGCCTATCACGCTCCTAAGCCACGTCTATAAGCTGTTTTCGAGGGTAATCACAAATCGTCTCGCAAACAGGCTTGATGCCTTCCAGCCTCCCGAACAAGCCGGTTTCCGAAAAGGCTACAGCACCATAGACCACATCCATACGCTGCGGCAGGTTATACAGAAGACCAAAGAGTATAACCGGCCATTATGCTTAGCGTTTGTGGACTATGAGAAAGCCTTTGATTCGATCGAAACATGGGCCGTGCTTCAGTCTCTCCAGCGATGCCGCATTGACCACCGGTATATCGAAGTGTTGAAGTGTTTATACAAGAATGCCACTATGTCAGTCCGAGTACAGGAGCAGAGCACGAGGGCTATTCCACAACAGAGAGGGGTGAGACAGGGAGACGTTATTTCTCCGAAACTGTTCACCACTGCTCTGGAAGATGCCTTCAAACTCCTGGAATGGAAAGGATTTGGCATCAACGTCAATGGGGAGTATATCACTCACCTTCGATTTGCCGATGACATCGTTGTCATGGCGGAATCGCTGGAGGATTTAAGCACCATGCTCAATGACCTCAATGGAGTTTCACAGCAAGTGAGCCTTAAAATGAATATGGACAAAACAAAGGTCTTGTCAAATGTCCATGTTGCGCCGTTACCGGTCGATGTTGGAAACTCCACCCTTGAAGTTGTAGACCAATATGTCTACCTGGGACAGTTGATCCAGGCAGGCAGTTCTAGCTTCAAGGATGAGATCTTTCGGCGAATCAGACTCGGCTGGGCAGCGTTCGGGAAGCTACGCACTGTCTTTTCGTCTAAGATACCTCAGTGCCTAAAGACAAAAGTCTTCAATCAATGTGTGTTACCAGTGATGACTTACGGCTCAGAAACGTGGTCCCTTACTATGGGTCTCATAAGAAGGCTCAAGGTCGCTCAAAGAGCAATGGAGAGGGCTATGCTCGGTGTTTCTCTGCGAGACCGAATCAGAAATGAGGAGATCCGTAGAAGAACGAAAGTTACCGACATAGCTCAGCGGATTAGCTCTTTGAAGTGGCAGTGGGCGGGGCACATAGCGCGTAAAACCGATGGCCGATGGGGCAAAAAGGTTCTCGAATGGCGACCACGAACCGGCAAGCGAAGCGTCGGACACCCACCTACCAGGTGGTCGGATGACCTGTGCAAGGTCGCAGGGAAACGCTGGATGCAGGCCGCTTCCATCCGGTCATTTTGGAAATCATTGGGAGAGGCCTATGTCCAGCAGTGGACTTCTTGCGGCTGATATGATGCTGATGATGATGTGTCTTATTTATGGGCAGAGAAAAGTTTAATTAGACGCGCTCGAGAAATTTCATGTATTAATTATTGGTGTTTTATATTTTTGTAACCTAGCTGGTATCCCACCGGTGAAATAAACAAGTGGATTATTTTAATAAATAAAAACCCCGACTGCCTATGACACTCCCAGGAAGAATACGAATCTAATGATACCTTGCTCATAAAAATCGGTCAAGCCGTTTAGACTACAGAAGACGACAATGGAACAGACATACATACGCGCGAAAAACATTACCCTCCTTCCCAGGTCAGTCGGGTAAAAGCATCATGAAACCTTTTTTTCTTTCTACCACCTAATGTTTAAAGTCCAACGGGTCCTTTCAGCATCCAGGGCTACTAATACCCTTGTAGATATTTGTGAAGAAACAACAGTTTACAATAAATCCGATATTTAGATATTTTGCGCCATGAAAACGATAAGATAGTCTGTGCTCATTAATGAATCACAAAAATGATGATTTAACATGATTGGTGGATGACACCTTCTATCAAAAATTCCTATCATCACAGTGCCGCCGCCTGAGTAAAAACTTGATTTCGAAAACCTTCATTGCGACGAGCTTTGGTTAAATTTAGGAACATCAACAACTGACCGGTTATAAAAGCGTACGGTGTGTCGGTTATTACAAGACAATCGAACCAACTATACTTATATTTAAAGCTAAAGAATATTGGATTGTTTTTATCAGGTACGCGGTGGGATCGACGTTCCGCGGCTCCAACTGCGACGAGTGCGTGTGCAAACTCGGCGGCATCACTGACTGCAAGCCCGTCAAGGAATGCATCTGTGCACCGGTAAATTATTTCATGTGTTTCAAAATTCTACAAAAAATATTATCTCATATTTGTTTCAATTCATCATCATCATCATCAGTTCTTTTTAGTCTCCACTGCAGGAACATGACCCTCTCTGTACTACCGGAGCCATACTTGGCCAGAGCAGACAGAGGATTTGGCCTACACTCTCCTCGCTGGCCAGACGGTTTGGAGAGATCTCATTGATGTTTATGAGCTTTGCTTGTATTTCCTAAGTCGCCTCTTACGACGGAAGTTAGTTTCAATTATATTATATATAAGGTGAGGTGGGGTAAGACTAACATAGTTTATCGTTAGAAATGAAAGATCGGTTCTTACACTTAAATTTCACATCTTTGTGTTATATGAATAATTACACCAAATAAAGATTTCTTTACACTTTTACATAAGTGTTTTGATGTTAATTATATTAGATATACTTAGGTAGTTGACATTTTTTAATCAAGTAAAAAAACTAAATACAGTCACCTACAAAAATTACACTTCATGCTGTCCACCATTAATTACAAGTAGATATTGTTATATAATAAACCTACATCAATGCAAAACCAACCTTACTAGCATGCCATAAAGCACAATTTCGAAAGCTGACCGTGATCTGGCGGTCGAATATGTATTGTGTGTACATCTTGCGCTTAAATAAAAAAAAAAAGCAGTAAAAACTGTTATTTGAAAATACTTGTTTGGTGAGGACTTTTATTACCGCGTATTGTATATCTTGTTTTTTTTTTATACTTATTCGAAGTTTACGTTCTATAAATGAGTAATAAATTTACGTTTATAAATAAAGTACAAGTTATCTAATTCGTAATAATTTCCACAGGATTTAGTACCAAAACTGTCTCAATCGACCTGCGAGTGTCTCTGCGAGCCCTGTCCGAACAACACCAAAATCTGCCCCACTAGCAAACTGTGTCTACCTTTAGAAAAATGGTGCGATGGCTTGCAAGACTGTCCCGATGACGAAGTCGCATGCACCACCTCCACAATTGTCACTACCACCACGGAGCCGATAGTGGTCACCAGTAAGGCGCCTACTGCCGGCGCTCTCGTCAGCACTGTTGCTCCCACCACCCCCAAACGTAAGGTTTTAACACTTTCATTGCCAAGATTTCATGACATTGCATATTTAATTGTTTAAATGCATGTACTAGCGAGTCTACTATAACTAAATGCGGGCTGATATACCTTATTATATATTTTTTTTGCTGGACGTCGGGTGTAAGACATTTAGTTTTCTACTTTTTACACGATTATCCAAAAAAGGAGTGTATTGTTCTTAGAGTTCGTGTATGTATGTGTATGTGTATGTTATGTTAGGATCCCTAACTCTGCAGAATTTGAAAATGGCCTCCTGTCGAGTCTGAACCTGTAATGCCTCAACCAGGCCTCATCGGATTTGGACGTGTGCTATCATTAGAAAGTCGTTCTTGTGTTTGTTTTCATATTGTACTTTTTCCATTAGCCTAAGATCCGAGTGTACAACGACCTTTACCGAACTGGTTAATGGATGAAAAGTAATTTATATTACAATAAACATGTTAATAAATATTTTGCAAGTGGGTTGACTAAAAATTCAGTCCAGTGAAAAATTTTTTTAAATTATTTTTTTAATCATTTCCCCCTTTTTTTAAACGTTTTGGTTAATGGACAAATGACATAATCAAAAGTATGAAGCCTATATAATATGTAAACGTTATTTTGCAATAAAGCTTATTCATTAGACCAGCGCAATTACTAATATCGATTTACCGAACCGCTTTAGGCTGAATACGAATTATTTTTCAAAAGCAGAATCTACATAATAGGCATAAATTGGTATTGGCAACTATCATAATCATAATCATTTATTTGGTCAAATACGGTACATTGAAGATATCAGTAAACAATAACGTCGCAAAACTCTTAATTTATTTTATTAAGTACCTCGGTAATCATTCGTTATTAAAACCTGTAATATGGAAAATATGGTTACATGAGCGTGTACTTTGAAATGATTTTGGATTAAGCTAGTCAAAGGTACTTGCTTAGCCAATTTATATAGGACTAAAACAAAACGTTTTGTTGTGGTAGAGCCACGCTACCGGAAAAAAACATTTTTGTTAGTAGCACGAATGGCCAGGCTCGTCCGGGGAAGTACCACAATCTCACAGAAAATTTACGTTTGAGAAGCTTTACTGTTTCTATGCTTCGTTCGGTGAGTGAGAGAGCTGGAGGCTCATCCCCCCCCCCATTTCCTCCCACCCATGTCCTCCTATCCCATATCCTTGCCCCAACTCCTTGAAAGGCCGGCAACGCTCCTGCCTGACACACCCTGGTTACAGTTGCCATCATATGACTCGCTTTTTTTTGAGAAGAGTTTGAGTGCGTTTGACCTCTTATCTTGCCTGATGGGATGCAAGAAAGGAAGCTTGGTAGTTTGCCGTCCTATATCATAAAAAAACGTTTCCAGCGGCGGAGTGCCCGCCCGTGCAGTGTCCGCCTGGTTACCTGGTCCGCTACACGGCTGCTAACGCCGTGTACTCTGCCAGCTCCGAGCTGCCCCCGCCGCGTCCGCGGTACACATACCAGCGCTACTTCAGGGGCGGACAGGGCAACGGCGGGTACGGGGGGTACTCCAAAGGAGGCTACTCTAAGGGAGGCTACTCGAAGGGAGGATATTCTAAGGGAGGATTCTCTAAAGGCGGATATGGTGAGAACATTTTGAGGTTTTATACTTTAAGACATGATAACATCTTATAAATCGATCAACGCCGGCTGAATCCACGAAAAAGTGTCTTGTTCCGTGTGCAAGCGAGAGCGCGGAACTAGCTATAGAGACGCATGATCGGCCTAAGCGATCGGCTTGTGACACATATATCTCTCTTGTCACCGTTATCACGTAAATGATGAAACAATGCACATTATAGCTCGTCCATAAATTTCACAATTGAATGGCGTGGCGGCTGCCGCTGCCGGCCGCCGGTAGCCGACTTTGTTTTGTTTGTCTCATTCAAATATTTAATTTTAATGTTGTACAGAAAGACATTGTAAGTGTGCGCTGACTCGGTCCGCCCATTGTATCTTGCCCACAAAGAAAAAATACGTAACATAGGGACGTTTTGACAATTTCGTTTTCTATATATTAATACGTGAAGCAAAAATTACGCGGACGGAGGAGTATGTAATTTCGCACACTTTTAGTTTATAGGAGTGCAGAATACTAATGTTTTTTTTTAATTATTGTCGAATCTCGACTACTGGGCGGGCGACCACTAGTTTGCTGAATTATATGTAAATAATCATGAAAAATAGCCGTGTGGTTTCCGGCAGAGTAGAATAGGACCACTTCTAGTCTTCCCATGGAGGTCGTAAGAGGCGACTTAGGAAATACAAGCGAAACAAAGCTTATAAACATCAATGAGACCTCTCCAACCCGTCTGGACAGCGAGGAGAGTGTAGGCCAAATCTTCTGTCTGCTCTGGCCAAGTATGGCTCCGGTAGTACAGAGAGGGTCATGCTACTGCAGTGGAGACTAAAAAGCCCTGAAGATGATACATGACAATATTGCATTTTGTAAAATTAACCAGGTAAGTAGTAACCTGGTTAATTTACCAAGAAACTACAATATTTTCTCCAACTTTATATTATACTCCAGGCACACCGTCCCCGATACCGCAAAACAACCGCTTCACCCTCGACAAGCCGGGCGTCTCCAACACGAGCCAACAAGCGCAGTGCCCGCAGTTCAAGTGTGTGCCGAAGCTCCCCCCTCCGCCGAAGCCAGGGCACCCTCCCCCGGTGCAAGTGTGCGCTACACCCGTCTGTCCGCCCAGATACTCGCTGAAAATCGATGGCATCTCCGCAGACCAATGCCCGCAGTAAGTTATTTTATAGTTACACTAGCTTCCGCCCGCGGCTCCGCCCGCGTTAATGTCGATCCCTCGAGAACAGTACTTTTTCCCGGGATAAAAGGTAGTCCTTCTCCGCAGTCCAGAGAACTTGTATGCAAAATTTCATGATGATCGGTTCAGTAGTTACGGCGTGAAAGCGTAACAAACAAACAAACTCACTTTCGCATTTATAATATTATTACTAGCTTTCGCCCGCGGCTCCGACCGCGTCAATGTCGATCCCTCGGGAATAGTACTTTTTCCCGGGATAAAAGGTAGCCTATGTCCTTCTCCGTTCTCCAGAGAACTTGTATGCAAAATTTCATGATGATCGGTTCAGTAGTTACAGCGTGAAAGCGTAACAAACAAACAAACAAACAAACTCACTTTCGCATTTATAATATTATATAGTAAGGATAAGGATACTTATGTATCTAATCTTCCATGCTGGTTTGGGATAAAAGAAAAAACGTAGAATTTACCAGCTGCTTCTCTTCCGGCGCAAATCGTAAAAGCCGATCGAGGGAATGGGTAAAATCTGAGGAATCATGTTAATAGGCGTTGCGGCTAGCAACCCATCACTATTTTGATTCCGTTTTCCACCTTACTTATCATCGCTTATAGTATATCTACTTATATTTCAAAGTATTGAAAAAATATCTTATCGGCCAGGCAACACACTTTGCTAAGGTGCTCAGTCTGTAGAGAACTGAAGGCTAGGATTCACGCAGAACGCATCACGCAATAATAAGAGTTGGAGAGTGTTATTAGGAGTTTGACTGTACATGAGATCTGATCACTTTTTTACAGTGCATGCAATATGTACTCGTTTTGTTGTTACTTAACATGAAAATGTTTTTGGTCATCATCATCATTTCGTGTAGGTGACACGGTCAATCGATCCATGCACACCCTGGTGTCAGAGTTGTTCGGAACCGCCTCTCGGCCTCTGACGTGGTTCCTTTAACGACTACCAGATGGCAGCCGGGACCAACGGCTTAACGTGCCTTCCGAAGCAACGTTTTTGGTGGGATTTATTATTTCACAAATTGTAACTGTGTTGAAGCAGCCCTGTCTCGCTCCCCGTGTCGGAATCGGAAACATACCTATACGTGCAGTGACCACTTCAAAGCGGTAAAACCGGGAAAATCCAGTAGGAACGACTCGCGTTTGGTCACATGTGATCACCGACTTCATCGAATTATGAATCGTTTGTTCAGAGCTATAAGAATTAAATTGGCTTGCAATGGATTCTGTAGGTATCTAAACGAAAAGCAGCTGCGTTCTGACGCGAGCTTAATTACACCATATTGCTAAATTCATTGAGTTGATATTTCTTTGAATACCTTTGCAGATTGCGACTTCTGTACGTAAGTACTAGTACTTATTCTGTGGTCGAAGTTAGCCACTATGATGTATTTGATGGTGGTAATAAATCAAAATCAATCAAAATCATTTTTATTAAGTAAAACACACTTTACAATGCAAGTTGCAGAGGCCCTCTAGTATGTATAGCAATACCTGTGACAGAAAACCTCGCTCTTCCATTACATATCATATATTATGTATTTGACCGACTAATTGAGAGAAAAGAAAAATAAGACTATTTAAGTAATAATCTCTAAAGAAAATACAAACAATCTACAATCCAAACAAGAGAATTTTCTTATTACTCCAAGCGATGAAAGAGGTTCTCAACCTCGTCATAAGTAAGTTTCCTGAGCCAGTCTGTCACCAATCTTTCACACTCATGTATTGGTTTAGAAGATTGGTGACAGACTGGCTCAGTAAAATACATAATATATGATATGTAATGACTTACTTGACTTATAGTCCTATGTCCCCTATCTGGGGCAGAGGGCGTCCACAAAGACTCTCCATCTCGATCTGTCCTGAGCTATGCGTTTAACTTCACTCCAGGTCTTTCCGGTTTTTTTAATTTCGTCGATAACGGTACGTCGCCAGGTCTGTTTAGGTCGGCCTACTTTACGTTTTCCTGGGGGATTCCATGATATGTAATGGAAGGTATTTTTTTCAATCTTTATGATCTCTAAGTAAATTATTTCCGTCTTTGTAGATATGTGTGCGTGCCACCAGTAGAGCGTCCCGCGTGGTGTAACGTCACTGGTCGCACCTTCAATACTTTCGACGGCGCGGAGTACAAGTACGATGTTTGCTTCCACATCCTAGCGAGGGACAACAAGTTCGATGCCTGGTCTGTGCTTGGTAAGTTGATGAGAATTGCAGATACCAACGAGTAAGTCATTTTAAACCTCAAAGAACTTAAACGTGAAAAATTGTTATAAAATCATAATAACCAGGTCGGATAAATTGACTCGGTAAAATATAACAGACTAGCATTTGCCCGCGGCTCCGCCCGCGTCAATGTCGATCCCTCGGGAACAGTACTTTTTCCCTGGATAAAATGTACCCTATGTCCTTCTCCGTATTCCAGATAACGTGTTTGCAAAATTTCATGATGATCGGTTCAGTAGTTACAACGTGAAATCGTAACAAACAAACTTATATTATTTATCATTTATAATATTAGTTAGGATATTTTCACTTAAGTTTATTTATGAGGCTATTTCAACTTCAATTTGGTCCCTTACCCATTGAAAACATTAAGACCATTAAAAACCGGGTCTCTAGAGAGAATTATGTCAAAAGCAGGATCCTGACAGAATCAAATTTCAATAATTTTACAGTAGCCATGTCATTTCCATTACTATTTTTTAAGTGAAAACTTCTTTAACGGCGTTGTGCATTTATTGGGATGAGTAAAAAATGTTAAACTTGCGTCAGGATACATGAACTGATCGAAAATTCGTAAGATGGGCACGTGACCTGAGACCACCGGCGCGGCGTAGGAGAAGAAGTAATATACCCTCTCTTTCTACCGCGCGGAGTTTTCACTTCTGCCGGCGCTCCCGGAGTGCAATCAGTTTCTTTTTACTCTATGTCCCATTGCGTGCAAAAGCCTTCCCATTAACTAATTAACACTTGAAATGACACTAAACGACACACAATAGAAGTGTTATTGTTATAACGGCTATAGCCGTAAAGAGTTAAGTTAATTATATTAATAGCATTACAATGCTCGGTTTAATATTTAAATCACACATATTTTCGATTTTAATATTAAACCGAGCATTGTAATGCTATTAATATAATTAATTGAGAAAGCTTTCTCCACTTTAATCAACTTTCAATTCATTTGATATGAATTAGGTTGGATATCACACTTCTAAATAATGGGTAGTAATGGAGATTACGCATGCTTCGAATGCGTGTACCTATAATATGTGATGAACAAATTTGCCGCGGTGATTTGAAGCTACGGCAGCTCAGTGGTTGAGAGCATCGACGGGCTAAATGTCGAAGGTTTGTGGGTTCAAATCCTACCTGTGGCGAAATTTTTTCATCACATATTTTCGATTTTAGTTAGAAAGTTATTTAAAATCAAACTCTCTCTGTAACTGAATATCTTCATAATTCAACAGTCCGTAAGAAGTGCCGCGTTGAAGGCTGCCAAAACGAGCTGATTGTCCACCAAGACGACCAGTTGATCGTCGTGAAGCCGAACCTCATGATCGAGTACGACAACTACGAGTACACCGTCGAGCAAACCTCCAAGATCTGCTTCCAGAAGAACAGTTTCGATGTGGACAAGCTGGGCAATGGACTGTCTATCAAATCTAGAAGATACAACTTCACTGTGCTGTATACTGCCGATGGAGACGTTAAGATTGGGGTAAGTGTCTTATGCTCGAACACTCAAAACCATCTTAAGAGTATCTTAACTAAAATCGATCTCAAATCCCATTCGCCCACGGTCTTTTTTTTATTAGGTTCACAAAACTGACCTTACACAAAAACAAATATAAAAAAGATACAATGACAGGAGACCATGCGATAGTGCAAGATCTTCTCGATGTGAACACAACTTCTAGTCTTGACAATTACCTAGCAAGACAAAGACTCTAACGTCTAATTGAAATAAATAAATAAGACAGTTTGTGTTTAGCTTCAGATTTATTTATTATTTATATTTATATCCGACGGCAAACGAGCAGACGAGCCACCTGATGGAAAGTGGTCACCGTCGCCCATGGACATCTGCAACACCAGAGGAGCTGCTGATGCGTTGCCGACTCTTAAGATACCTGTAAACACGCCAACACAACACACATATATTTATGCCAACACAGATATTTATGCCAAACATTTGCCTACAGGTTCCAACTAAATACAAGGGTTCTGTAGACGGCATGTGTGGCGCGTACGACGGTGACATGCGCACCGACCGACGCATGCCCAATGGAAAGCTGGCTACCAGCGTGGACCAGTTCGGGCGATCATGGGCCAGGCCCGGCCTGCCGCCTAATGCCTGCCAAACCAGGGTGGTCACTGAGGAGAAACAGAAGAACGCCTGGAAACTCTGCAACGTCATCACGTAAGTGCCATTGGTTATGATGCCAATCAAATATAGCAGTCATGTGGACTGTTGCATGACTATATTTTCCGCCCGAGTGTCTGCCTCTTGGACGAGACCTGGACTGCGACTCGACGCCTGCTAGCCATTCGTTTTTAGGGTTCCATATCGAAAGGGTAAAAATGAGACCCTATTAATTTCATTCCACTGACTGTCTGTATGTTACCAATCTGTAATCTCATGAATGGTGATATCTAGACAGTTTAAATTTTCACAGATGATGTATTTCTGTTGTCGCTATATCAGCAAATACAAAAAACAGAATAGAATAGATATTTTAGTTGGGCTTCCATACAATAAACGTGATGCTAAAAAAGGTTTATAGTATAGTGTCTAATATTTAATAGATAATGATATGGAAACCATCGCGCGAGTCCGACTCGCACTTGGCTGGTTTTTACAATTTTTCACGAGATGTTATTTATATATTGTTTTTGTCTTATAGTAACTTTGTTTTCCTTTTTTTTGCCGGAAACCATATGATATGGTAATATAATACACCGTGTAAATACGATTTTCGTAAATCATTATTATTATGCATAATTTCAGACAAGATCCATTCTCGAAGTGCGGCAAAGTGCTGAACCTGGACAAATGGCGAACTATCTGCTTGGAAAAGATCTGCGAATGCGCCGAGCTGGTCACCAACGGCACTAAACGGACCTCGGAGGAATGCCGGTGCATGCTTCTGGAGACCCTGGTGGGAGAGTGCCTGGCGGCTGATAAAGATGTAGACCTTGGAGGCTGGAGGATGCAGATGGACTGCCGTTAGTTCATCATTCATATATCATCATTACATCCGCAAAAAGTCCACAGCTGGACAAGGGCCTCTCCGAAGTATTCTTCGTTCCATGGGAGGATATTGCCATACTCTTGACAGGCGGGTTGGCGAGCGCAGTAACGTCTGAAGCACAAGAAGCCTTTGGCTTCTTATGCTTCCGACGTTACTGCCCATCGCAAGCATGTTTCAGCTGAGGAATGATAGGAAGGGATTTGGGAAGGGAATAAAGGTGTTGAATACTACTCACTCGGAAGAATAGGGAGAAAGCAAGTAGCAGATCGGGAGGCGTGCTTACCCTTGCTATACCTGCAACCACCGGACAGTCAGTTGAGGATGACATGACACCCCTGACCTGAGTACTTGATGATTTGTGCATTTCTTATGTTCTATTTTTAGAGGTATTATCTTTGACGTATTTACCATGTTTCATACAAACTAGAGTTGCGTTGCAACTGTACACAGAGGGCGTTACTTGCTACATTTGAATTAAAAGATATTTAGTCTAGAATGAATAATAAAATTCACATTTTTAATTATAAAATTTATTCAGATAACAAATTTTTTCGTTGAAATGTGTTATATCTATTTCTAAGTTTTAATAAATACTGATTTCTTCGATTTCTGAAGTCTATTAAGGTAGCAGTGAACCTACTGCCATCTTTTGAAGTGAAACTTCTTTAGCGGCGTTGTGCACTTTTTGGAATGTGTAAAAAAAAATAAACTCGCGTCAGGACACATGAGAGTTCTTGGCGGGAATTTCGACGGACTGCACGGTTTTTGTTTTGGATTGTTTTGCAAATTGCTTCTAGTGGACTTTATAATGTGAAATCGGTGTAATTTGGTGTTATAAATGTCCATGTTTATGAACAATGTGTGGAATAACTAAAATGAAGTGTCATGGTGCGGCTGTAGTGAGATTTACATAGCGGGCTGGTGGTCGCTCGCCTTACTGCTACTGCGTCTATGATCAAACCAGTGGATTCGTGGGAATTGTCGCCAGGGGCTCCATTGAATCGCCGAAATGAATTACACCACCATTTCGTTGATACCACGTAGAAAATATGAAGGGCTAAAAGGCACAGAAAGCCAAATGCCGTAAAACAAATTTGAAAAAAAAAAAAGGACACATGACATTGCAAACTCATAACACGGACACGTGATATTCCTAAATAAACAAAAATGCACAACGTTACTGTTCAAGTTTTCGCTTCCCGGAGTGCAACACGTTGTTTTTTAATTGACTATGTAGCTAACGCCAAGTGAGCGTTTGGTACTTTCTGCCAGAGCGGCTGCTGCCGGATATCTATTTCAAAAAAATTGTTATCTACGGCTATGTTAATGCCCTTCTCTGTGCCGCAGCGGCCGACTGCCCGCCCCCGCTGGTGCATTACGACTGTTACCGCAAGCGCTGCGAGCCCGCGTGCTCCGCCCTGGGCTCCAGCAAGGCGTGCCCGCCCGAGGACGGCCAGTGCTTCCCCGGCTGCTACTGCCCTGAAGGGACGCTGCGGAAGGGAGACCAATGCATCGCGCCTGCCGACTGCTTGGACTGTAAGTTCTATTCTGTCCTAACGACTGCGCTTTTATTATTAAACTAGCTTTCGCCCGCGGCTCCGCCCGCGTCAATGTTGATCCCTCGGGAATAGTACTTTTTCCCGGGATGAAAGGTAGCCTATGTCCTTCTCCGTACTCCAGAGAACTTGTATGCAAAATTTCATGATGATCGGTTCAGTAGTTACGGCGTGAAAGCGTAACAAACAAACAAACAAACAAACTCACTTTCGCATTTATAATATTAGTAAGGATAATAGTTATTAAATATGCCTAAATCACTTTTTAGTTGTGGTAGAGCCACGCTACTGACAAGAGTAATTTTTGCTAGTAGCATGAATGAGCCGGCTCGTCCGGGAAAGTACCGCACTCTCACAGAAAATCGACGTTTGAGTAGAAGCTTAACCGCTTCTTTGCTTTGTTTGGTGAATGAGAGAGCCGGAGGCCCGTCCTTCCCCCATTTCCTCCCCTCATGTCCTTCCTCCAACTCCTTCTAAGGCCGGTAATACTCCTGTTACACCTTGGTGTTACAGTTGTCCATGGGCAGCGCTGATCACTTACCATCAAGTGACTCGCTTGCTCGTTTGCCGTCCATATACCATAAAAAATAAAATAAAAAAACTTAGCAATTTAACTATGTAAAATGAAGAATGGCTTCGATAATCACAAAATAAAAATACAGGTAAAATAAAAACGAAAGAGGCTGACTAAAATATGAATGTGAACTGCGTGATCTCTTGACAAACGTTTGATAAAGACTACATCAGATAAAAAGATGTCAAGAAAACAGAATGAGGTGGGGTTATCAACCAACGATTTGTGTGGCTGCAGTGCCAATCAGTCCATGTCTTACCTTCTGTTGTGCCCTAACCGCCCACTACTTGCAGAAAACAAGACCTCAATGAGGCTCATGATAAGATGATCAACGTAGCCAAATACTGGTAAAAAAAATCTAACCAAATGAAACTATTTCGACTCGAAAAAATTAAGTTAAAAAGAAAAGCAGCCGTTTAAAAATATATGTCATAACGAATGACTATGATGGCGTATAGAGGTCAGGTTCATTTTGAACAAGTAAACCGGTGTTGATTTTCATCAGGTAACTGCAAAGGTATGGGCACCCCAGCTTCCTACGCGACCTTCGAAGGAGACGAATTCCCGTTCCTAGGCAACTGCACCTACTTAGCATCCAGAGATAGGAACGAAACTGGACAGCACAAGTATCAGGTGAGTTGTGAAAAAAACTATTTTTTAAAATAAAAATACAAAACCAATATAAGATTAACAGCTTGACACTATTCCCGTTATGCCTCTCGTATATCCTTTTAATCACTTGGTTGACTGAAAGACATCCCTTCAAGGGATAAGTTGTGCAAATTTTCTTTTTGACGTAGGTATAACTGTCTTTATTTATTTTGTCTAGTGTTATGGTTTTTGTACAATAAAGAAATTACAAACAAACACCTGGCTGACCAAAATAAAATATAATGATGTATATAAACGAGACTTAGCACGAACCTTTTTTATTGATAAAATATAGTGTAATTTACACACATATTTGACGTTTGCACGACGTTTCATACAAACTAGAGTTGCGCTGCAACTACACACCGAGGGCGTTACGTGTTACATTTAACAGATATTTTCTACTACTACAACTTACAATAGAAACCGGCCAAGTGCGAGTCGGCCTCGCGCACGAAGGGCTCCGTACCGTTATCTATAAAAACGGCAAAAGAACATGTCTGTTGTATGGGAGCCCCCTTTAATATTAATTTTAGATTTATTGAATTATTTATTTTTAAAGTGAATATATAACTAAATTATCTAATAATATTTCAAGCGTCTACCTGTTGCCGTTATCAATATCGAGCAAAAACAAGCAAAACAATCACGTTTGCTGTACGGGAGCCCCGTTAAGTATTTATTTTATTATATTTTTTGTCATAGCAGCCATAGAAATACATCATCTGTGAAAATTTCAACTGTCCAACTATTACGGCTCATGAGATACAGGCTGGTGACAGACGGACAGACAGCAGACTGACAGCGGAGCGATATTAATAGGGTCCCGTTTTTACCCTTTGGGTAAGGAACCCTAAAAAGCTTTTTGATCAATAAATTTAAGGTCACAGCACACTTATAAACTCGGAAAGGGATCGACACCGTATCGCCTCTCGCCGCGCCAACCATATCCATGATATGCTGCCAATGCTAAATTATAGCCCACTGTGTTTTATTCTTTTTAAAACATACTTATACGATTATGTCTAGTTTGTCTACAGTTTTATCTATGTTTTCCAGGTATACGCTACAAACGGCCCGTGCGAAGGCAAGGCCAAAGACATCACCTGCACCAGAGCCGTTCACGTCATCTACGAAAAGAACGTTGTACACATCACCAAGGACCCAAGTACCAAGAAGGTAAGGATATATTTACCTCATCATCATATCAGCCGCAAGAAGTCCACTGCTGGACATAGGCCTCTCCCGAGTATTTCCAATACGGCCGGTTTGAAGCGGCATGCATCCAGCGTCTTACTGCGACCTTGGTTAGTTCGTCCGACCAACTGGTCGGTGGGTGGGTGTATTATTTATATTTATCTTTATGTATTAAATATAACTGGCCGTGTGGTATCCGGCAGAGTAGAATAGGACCACTCCAAGTCTTCCCATGGATGTCGTAGAGGGCGACTTAGGAAACACAAGCTAAACAAAGCTTATAAACACCTGTGAGATCTCTCCAACCCGTCTGGCCAGCGTGGAGAGTGTAGGCCAAGTCCTCTGACCTGCTCTTGCCAATTATGGCTCTAGTAGTACAGAGAGGGTCGTGCTCCTGTAGTGGAGACTAAAAAAGACCTGATGATGATGAGATGATGATGATGATTAAAAATTAAAATACTGGCCAAGTTGTATTAACACACACTTAAGTGTTCCATACCATTGAACCATATTTACAAAATCCACGTTTCTTGTATGTACTTTGATTTATAAGCACGCTTAAAATCTCTTCCAGGCGATCTCTCATATGAGGTTATCTACCCTTTCGAGTACAAACAGTACTGCACTTAATAATCTATGGTTTAACGTCTTAGTCATAAATAAACAGAAACTTTGTCAAAAATAATATGAAGAGAATGAATATTTATTTATTACAGTTCAATAGATACATTCCCGTGACAGACGGACGGACATCGGAGGCTTTGTAAAAGGGTTCCCATTGTCACTCTTTGGGTAAGAAGAACTTAAAAATAATGGTCCATTTTTATTCTGTGCAGTTACAAATGACCGTGGATGAAAAGGCTGTATTCAAGTTCCCGCTGAAGAAAGACTGGTTAACTGCCAACTTAATCAACAAACAGGATATCACTTTGATGCTGACTGATGCTCATGTTGAGGTAAGTTCCCACCATCAACCATAACAGTTTACGCTGAATATTGTCACGAAAGTCATTTAGTGTACTCACTTACAATTAAGAAATAAAAGCACAGCTTTTGGAAAAAAAATAGATTTTTGATGAGTTTTGTGTGAAAACATTCTCAAAGTACTCTATTTCTTGCTAGTTTTGTATCAGAGACGGGGTAACGCGTGGGCAGGCCTCCGCCCATGGCCTCGCGCACAAATGAGGCCTCGCGGGCCTCGCGCATAATGTAGATGAGCTTAGGCCTCGCGTAATACGTCTTGCCCACGCCTAAGGCCCAGCGCACACTTACAGAGGCGCGGCGAAGATACTGCGAATAAATCAATGTGAACCTTAACTACTATGTCATGCGGTTGAAAACGGCATGGCAAAGAACGAGCGCGCGGCGCGTTGTCAAGCTGTTACGAGAGCAGACGGCGTCGCCACTGTTTTGTACTTTAATATTACTCTCTCAAACATGTTTGAAATTCGAACATTATTTTGACAATCTTGATTGAGATAAATCGATATTGCTGTACTGGCCAAATACACGCCAGCAAAGTATGTATGTATTTTTTTTTTTGCTTCCATATAATTTACTAAGAAAACTCACATCTACCGTCTGCGTCTGTGTAATTTAAAATTGGAACGACCGGTTTACTTCGAAATCATGCCACCACGAAAGGAACTTTCGAAGGTTTTATTTAAAATTCGAACTGACTTACAATTAATGCTTTATTTCAATACTAGCTTTCGCCCGCGTTAATGTCGATCCCTCGGGAATAGTACTTTTTCCCGGGATAAAAGGTAGCCTATGTCCTTCTCCGTACTCCAGAGAACTTGTATGCAAAATTTCATGATGATCGGTTCAGTAGTTACGGTGTGAAAGCGTAACAAACAAACAAACTCACTTTTGCATATAATATTATATAGTAAGGATAAGGATACTACTGTGTTTAAATTTCCGCGCATTTAGAAAATAGAAATGCGAGTATTGGTCACAATCAGGCATTGATGGACTTATGTATGTGTGCGTCGGCTTCGCCTCAGCTTACATTTTCAGCTAACGTTCGTCCATCAATACCTTTTAAACTATTTTTACAGGTGACAGTTCTCGAATCAAAGATGGAGTTCAGCGTTCGCGTGCCAACCCACCTCTACAGCAACCGCACCGAGGGCATTTGCGGAGTCTGCGGCGGCACCGAGCCTCTGCTCATCACCAGGAACGGCACTGTTACTGAGGACGTAGACGAGGCGAGTTACCATGCATATACCTCCGTGGTCCAGTGGTTAAGGCGTTTGCCTGTTGACCCGGGGGTCGTGGTTCGATTCCCACCGGAAGCATACTTTGTTTAGTTGTTTCCAGTTTGGTTAGGACATTGCAGGCTTGAATCACCTGATTGTCTGATAATAAAGATGATTTTGTGCTTCGGAAGGCACGTTAAGCCGGTGGTCCCGGCTGCTATCTGGTAGTCGTTAAAGGAACCACGTCAGAGGCCGAGAGGCGGTTCCGAATAACTCTGACACCAGGGTGTGCATGGTCGATTGATCGTGACACCTACTCGAAATGATGATGATGACCATGCATATAAGATACATGCCACATTACGGTCGCTTACAAAAGTCCATATAGAAGTTGCGTAAAAAGTCGTGTGCAGCTACGGATACTATTTAAAAATAATAGCAATTTCAACCTTAAATATGTGGGATAAGGTTCATGATATTTTAAAATATCTATGCCTACCTAATCACTGCAATCGTTTTTCATCTTATGACTATGTATGGACTTTTGCAGGTGACCGTACACTTTAAATAATAAAAGGCTAGCTTTTAAAATTTTAAAGCGCCACTGTTTTAAAAAAAAAAAAAAATTACCTAGAGACATATAATTCCAGGAAGCCATGTGGGTCTTGAAAGGACTTTACTTATACTTAATTTTAGGTATGTACAGATTTCTAACATGGAATCATAATTATTACTATTATTTAGATCCTGGTAGAATAAAATAAGAAATAAGAGCATTTGATATAAACTAGGATACTACGAAGAATCGAGAAAGATAGAAGGAAAGAGGCGAGCCCATTAGTGGGATATAGTTAGTAAAAGATCATGGTAGATCCCACTGCTGGACAAAAGCATCCCTCTAAGTTTTCCATTCTTCCCTGTATTGTGATTTTATTGGCCAATATTTGTTTCTCATAATGAGCATAGATTTTTACCCGACTGCTAAGAAGGCTTAGGTATGTGTTTCGTTCGTATCATGTATATTTGTTAATTTCGTATCGTCCTGGATTTAGACAGTTAAAGAATCGTTTTTTTGAAAACCCAAGTGTTCTTACATAAGTGTTTCTTAATAAAAAAATATATTAAATAATAAAAATAAAATATAACTACTTGTTTTATAATGAATCCTGTCTGATTTGGCAGTTTGGTGAGAGCTGGCAAGCTAGTCCAAAGGCCCTCAAAACACTGGACATCCCCGAGCAAGAGGAGTGCGGGGCACCGCCCCCTCCGCCGCCGCCCTGCGTGCCGCCTCCGCCCGAAACCAACCCCTGCTACAGTCTGTTGAACCCCGACGTGTTCGGAGCTGTGAGTTCTACATCTTTATTTTCCTGTACACTTACAATAGGTTCGACAAGTTTATTGTTTGTACTTTGTTTCTTCTGTATTGAGTAAAAAGACACAATATACTTCAAACTACAACAACCTATTCGCAAGTTATTATCATGCTCGTATTTGATTTTTACTTTTTCTGTTCAATATTTGAAACTCTACTTGTTTTATATAAGGTCCATTTAAATTGCTGAAGGCTGTAGTAAATTTTAAGAAATTGACACGTTAGTTTTTGGTTTGGCTTTTACAAACAAAGTATTTTTTTTAGTATGCATTGTATGGTAGCAGTAAAAAGTTGTACCCCAATAAAGTGTATTTTAGTATACAGGGTGTTGCTATGCGTCTGTTTTTCTACAGTATAGATATCGCGTAAACTAACGTGGTTTTTTTTTTAATCGTAACTAAAGCATTCGGATAGCTTATGGGTGGCTGCCCCTTAAAAAAAAGCTTAAGCGGGTGACGCACGAATGAAAAATGTCGCTACTGCGCAAGCCATTAGGCTGCGCAGAACCATTAGGCGATTAGGAAAAAGATGAAAAGTCTTAATATTTTAATATTGATATTTTTATTAAAAAATAAAATAAGAAAGGGGGTGACCTCCGAGATGTAAATATAAATATTGTCATGTGAGAATTATTGTTTTAGACGTCAAAATTACAAAGTTTTCGGTGAAAAATGTTTTTAGATATCACAACATATATTAATCATTTTCGAATTTCATATGTATCTGTTTCAAATTCCAACAAGGGTTCGATCTTGTTCAAGGATCGACCTAAATTATACAAATACTTTGATGTATTTAATTAATTCAGCGCATAGTACTTGTGATTTGAAAACACGTAAATTTTTACAATTTCGTGCAATACCGTCTTAATTGAAATGGCCCTGTCATAATAAATTCCTAAAAACACTTTTTTTAAACTAATTCATATGTATTGGTAGTGTCACGCACTAGTGGACCCTCAGCCGTATGTGGAGTCCTGCTCATCGGAGCTGTGCACGCTAAATGCCACTGACGCGTGCGACAGCCTGCAGCGATATGCACGCGCGTGCTCGCAGCAAGGCGTTTGCTTGGACTGGAGAGGAAAGAACAAGTGCCCACACAAATGGTATGTAGTAACTATAACGAAAAACATTTATTTATACGTTACGTTATTCATTATCCTGCTCAACGCTAGCCGAAATCTTCCACCAGGCTGTGGTCTCCCCTGGGCAGTTTGGAAGTCGCTGAACCGACTGAACCGAAGGAAGTTGCCGAGAAAACCGGGTTAGGTGGGGTTTCTCCGGCAACAGCACATGTGATTGCAACGATGTTCAATCTATGAGCCACCTTTTGACGTGCCCTAAATGTCCCACTCAATGCACACAAAAGGATCTAGAGGACGCAAATGACAGGGCAGTAGCCATGGCCACATAGTAGGCAAAATTATTAACAAGACATTACGACTCGAATAGAAGAAGAAGAAGTTACGTATTTAGCCAGTATCAAGTATAAATGAGATTTTCCGCGCTTTTTCTAAGTCCTGTTATTCAATGAAATGATGGTGTAGTTCATTTCGTTGATTCTACGGAGCACCTGACGACATTTCTCACGAATCCACTGGCTTGATCACAGACGAAGCAACGAGGCGGACAACCACCAGCCCGCTAAGTAAATCTCACGACCGCCGCACTGTGACAGTTTATTTCAGTTATTCATACATCTATAACACCAAATTACACCGATTTCACATTATAAAATCTACTGGACAAAAATAACAAGACAATCCAAAATAATATAATACTAATAATATAAATGCGAAAGTAACTCTGTCTGTCTTCTTTTCACACCATTTAACCATTGAACCAATTTGGATGAAATTCGGTATGGAGTTAGTTTGAGGCCCGGGGAAGGACATAGGGAAATTCTACTGTTCCCGAGGGATCGACACTAAGTGGGCGGAGCCGCGGGCAACAGCTAGTTTATAACAAAATGATTTTACAATTTACACGTCTTGTGTGCTTTCTTGAAAGGTCGGCCCCCCATCCATGTCCTCCCCCTAACTCCTTGAAAGGCGGCAATGCTCTTGTCGCATCCCTGCCGGCTTACTCGCTAAATTTTAACGACTACTGTGTGCAACGTTTTAATGGTCACTTCTGCATCCATTACGGTTTATATATCTTAAATATAAATAATCAACCATAAGAAAGCCGTAATGTATTTTGAAGTGACGATCAAAACGTTGTACACCGTAGTTCTTAAAAATTAGGGAGTATTGGGCCAGCCATGTGTTGCAGTTGTCCATGGGCAGCTGTGATCATTTACCATCAGGTGACCCGCTTACTGATCTGCTACGGGGGCACTTGTTACCTACGGTGTGACTGACGTGATGACTACTAGGTCGTCCGAACCTGGTGCCAATATAGCTTTTTTGTTGATGATATAGAACGGCAATCGAGCAAGCGGGTCACCTGATGGTAAGTGATCACCGCTGCCCATGGACAACTGCAACACCAGGGTGTGACAGGTGCGTTGTCGGCCTTTCAAGGAGTTGGGGCAAGGAGATGGGGAGGGGGAAGGATGGGCCTCCAGCTCTCTCACTCACCGAACGAAGCATAGAAGCGGTAAAGCTTCTACTCAGACGTCGATTTTTTGTGAGAGTATGGTACTTCCCCGGACGAGCCGGCCCATTCATGCTACTAGCAATTCATTTTGCCATTAGCGTGGCTCTACCATGACTAAAATAAGATAAATGGATTGATGCTCATTCCGAAAATATTTGGTTCACAGTTCCGAACCACTGGTGTACCAGCCGTGCGTGAAGTGTGAGCGCACGTGCGAGAACTACGACGAGCTCAAACAGAACCCTGACAAATGTGGCCAGCCGGTGGGGGAGGGCTGCTACTGCCCGGACGGACAAGTGAGTTGTATACATAGTACATAATAAATCTGTATTTTCTAAGGTATTTTTGGGGAAAGCAGTTGTCATAATGGTAATTTTGGGAAATTGGTAATTTTGGTTCATCATCAGGTCCTTTTTAGTCTCCACTACAGGAGCATGACCCTCTCTGTACTACTAGGGCCATACTTGGCCAGAGCAGTCAGAGGACTTGGCCTACACTCTCCACGCTGGCCAGACGGGTTGGAGAGGTCTCTTAGATGTTTATAAGCTTTGTTTACTTTGTATTTCCTAAGTCGCCCTCTACGACATCCATGGGAAGACTTGGAGTGGTCCTATTCTACTCTGCCGGATACCACACGGCTAGATAATTTTGATTAAGTAGATTTTATGTACCTAATCGGAATAGGGCCATTAGCTAAGGAGTTACAGTACTACCACTTTTATAAGTTACACCGATGTACCTGCGCAGAAATATTTTTTTTAAATGGCGCGAAAATATCCGTCTGCTACAAGCATTTATTTCGCGTAAGTGTGGTACAATAAAGATATAACAAAATAATTTAGATCACACACCTAACTGTTTCGAGCATGCAATTTTTTTTTTTAAGTCAGCTTTCGCGCCTTGTCTGGATTTCGCTGTAGCGCCGCGTCGTACGAGTATTATGAGCAAGATAGCATGAGTCCTGTTGTTTTTGGATTTCAAATCTTTTGTAGTAGCAATAAGTTCGTTATTTCACTGATATTTTCATTCGGTTTGATTCGGTGGTAGGTTGAGTTATTTGACAAACTATTGAACAAAGCCGTTGCGACTTATAAAAGTTTTAGTACTGTAGCTTAATAGGGCACCTGTTAAATATGTAATTACCACGATAAAATATACGTCATAATACGGCCCTTATGAGAAAAAGTGTATTTGGTATGGCACCTGTTATTTATAATAAGTTACCTGACAGTTTTAAGGATCTAAATGTGACGACTTTTAAACGACAATTAAAATTATTTTTGACTAAAAAATGTTATTACACTATTAATGATTATTTAATTGACAATTTACAATGTTGATATTATAATTTCAAAAAGATTTAAGACCTAAATTATTGTATGTCCTAATTTGGGCAGGACACGGCTGCACTAACACTATTGTAAGAACTTTTTATTTACACTGTGATCCACAATAAAGATTATTTGTATTTTGTATTTGTAAAATTGAGTGTTCTGAAGTAAGTGGCGGCAGCACTGAGGCTTCGGGTCTGGTAAATTGTTATTGGGCGACAATGTGTTAGCAGTTCAGTAGGTCAAGGGTATCATCTCCAACTGCCTGTCCGGTGGGTACAGGTATGGCAATGTGACAATTTGTATGTCTGGGTATTGGTGAAGATTGGAGAGAAAAAAAAAACAAATTTTGAATTTTTGAATGGCATGGAGTACGCGCGCCTGGCCTCTCGAGCCACTACTACTCGCCTTTACCCCATTCATCCGACTGAGTCTATTATTCCCTTCCTAGATTCAACAATATCCTGTCCTTCCCCAGCTTAAAAATGCCTGCGATGGGTAGCAGCGTCGGAAGCACAAGAAGCCCAAGAAACTGCGCTCGCCAAAGCGCCTACCAAGCGTGGTGAATATAGCAATATTCTCAGAACAAAGAACCCATGGGAGAGGCCCTAGTCCAGCAGTGGACTTTTGCGGCTGTAATGATGCGTCAGTTGTTGCTGCTTGTCAAATATTATCTAACTAGCTTTCGCCCCCGGCTCCGCCCGTGTCAATGTCGATCCCTCGGGAATAGTACTATTTCCCGGGATAAAATGTAGCCTATGTCCTTCTCCGCACTCCAGAGAACTTGTATGCAAAATTTCATGATGATCGGTTCAGTAGTTACGGCGTGAAAGCGTAACATACAAACAAACTCACTTTCGCATTTATAATATTAGTAAGGATGACAGCCGCCCCCGCTCATCATACTCTACGATAATGGCTGCCATCCGTTAAGCATTTCAGAAAAACATTTTTCACAAGCTTTTATTGAACTTACAATGTATGTATGTAACTATGTTTTGAAGCAGATATCTTCCACCGATTGAGCTAAAATTTTGTATACTCGTTTAGTTTAGATGAAAAAGCATGGCCAGCTGTGTGATGTCATTCTAAATCCAACATGGCGGAACACATAAGATGGCGGACTAGCTATTGTTGATGCAATCCGACAATATGGATATCAAATTAAAGGGCTTAAATTTGCCCATTTCTTTATTTTGATAAAATAAATAGGTTAATACTTACCTCACTAAGTATAATGCCAAATATTTGCATGTTAATTAAAATTTGGTAATTTCCAGGTTCGAGTAAACAACACGTGCATTGAAGCAAGCAAGTGCTTCCCTTGTGATGCTAAGAAAGAACACTATGCCGGCGATGAGTGGCAGGTCAGACACTATTCTTTTTTTAAATATTTTATTATATTTCAAGTCGTGGAGCCCGATGGACTTGAGCATTATTAGCGATTACGCATGTTAAGCAACCTTGGGTGCAGTCCTCACTGTGATGGATGACCGTAAGTAGCATAAATTATCTCTGGCTCCTCCGTGCTTCGGAAGCCACGTCAATGGCAGTCGTTAAGCAATGTCAGAGGCCGAGAGGCGGTTCCGAAGAACTCTCACCAGGGTATGCATGGTCGATTGACCGTGTCACCTACTCGAAATGATGATGATGAGAGCCGTTAGATTCCGTTGCCGAAAAAGCGGTAGGTTAAAAATCTGACAACAGTGTTGAACACTTACAGATACGACAAACAAACAAACAAGACTGTCCATACATAGGATGGATTTAATGACCAGGTAATACTCATTCATTCATTTCGAGTAGGTGTCACGGTCAATCGACCATGCACACCCTGGTGTCAGAGTTCTTCGGAACCGCCTCTCGGCCTCTGACGTCGTTCCTTTAACGACTACCAGATGGCAGCCGGGACCACCGGCTTAACGTGCCTTCCGAAGCACGGAATCATCTTTATTATCAGACAATCAGGTGAATCAAGCCTGCAATGTCCTAACCAAACTGGAAACAACTAAACAAAGTATGCTTCCGGTGGGAATCGAACCCACGACCCTCGGGTCAATAGGCAAACGCCTTAACCACTGACTGGTCAGATATAAGTTATCGCGTTATAATGTCAATGATGACCTTCAGGAGGACGCGTGCACGAAATGCACGTGCAGCAAGCTGTCCGGAGATAACGCCGCGCACGTGTCGTGCACCACGCACACTTGCACGACGCCCGTGTGCTCGGCTGACGAAGACCTGGTCAGCAAGCCCACTGACGCCTCCCAATGCTGCAAGGAGTACATGTGCGGTAGGTACTGCTACATAGTAAAGACCATAAAACTAAGTCGCTCAATAGGCTAGTTTCCTGGGTCGTAATAATAACATAACAATTAGTCCGTCAGTTTGATAATCAAAAAATATTGGACACGTATTTTTTCTTTTGTCAAATAAATAATAAAGATAAAGCGCGTCAAAGTTCAGGAGTGGGGGCTCGTGACGTCAAAGTTTGCTAAAAATTGTAGCAAACTATGACGTCACACGGAACTTCAAAGAGCTTTATCTTTATAATTTTTTGTTTAATCGACAAAAGAAAAAATACGTGTCCAATATTTTTAGAATATCTAACTGACGGACTAATTTTTTTTTTTTAGAAAACTAGCCTTACGTACATTTCATAATGTACATCAGTTTTAACTACTAGAAGTCACTGTTTTATAAATAGATAGGTACACTATGAACCCTGTCGGGTATCGCAAAACAAAAGAAATGGATTGCTTGCCGCTATCTCTGCCCCTATGTATACTTAAATCTTTAAATCTACGCAACGTATTTTGTTGCGGTTTTTTTTAATAGATTGAGTGATTCAAGAGAAAGGTTTATATGTACACTAGCTGTTGCCCGCGACTTCGTCCGCGGCAATTTCTGTTATTATGATTAATTAGTATAGATGAATAATTTTTCCCCGATTTCAAAACATTTTTCATTGATGCTTCGCTCCTATTGGTCGCTGCGTGATGTTTTATAGCCTAAAGCCTTCCTCAATAAATAGACTATCCAACACAAAAAGAATTTTCCAATTTGAACCAGTAGTTCCTGAGATAAGCGCGTTCAAACAAACAAACAAACTCTTCAGCTTTATAATATTAGTATAGATTGCACCTGTGCGAAGCTGGGGCGGTTCGCTACTAATAAGAGCTAGAAGTTTAATTTCAGCGCCAAAGCAGCCAAGCAGATTTGTCTATGTTTTTCTTGAAAGGTCGGCAACGCTCTTGTCACAGGTGTTGTAGTTGACCATGGGCAGCGGTGGCGTGCTCGTTCACAACGGGTTGCACTCTGAAAGTGCCGGTAGAAGAGACAACTCGCCTTTGCGGCGGCCTCAGGTCACGTGGCCGTCTAAATAAAATAAATAAATATATACGGACAAATCACACAGATTGAGCTAGCCCCAAAGTAAGTTCGAGACTTGTGTTATGGGATACTAACTCAACGATACAATATTTTATAACAAATACATATATAGATACACATCCAAGACCCAGGCCAATCTGAAAAAGATCATTTTCCATCTTGACCTGGCCGGGGATCGAACCCGGTCACTCCGTGTCGCAGGCTGGCGTGTTGACCGCTGCGCCACGGAGCTAGTCTACGAATTTTCGAGCAGGTCATGTGTCCGGACGCGAGTTTAACAATTTTTAACCATCCCAAAAAATGCACAATGCCGCTAAAGAATTTTTCACAAAAACTCCGTGGCTTTAAGAGATACATGTATCCAATCCAATTTTAAATAAAAATCTTTGACTTTTGTTTTCAGTGCCGAAACCAAAAGACAACCCAGTATGCGATGAACCAAAGAAGATTGTATGTGGGCCTGGACAGGTGCTCAAACAGAAGACAACAGCTAATGGATGCAAGGAGTTCTCTTGTGGTAAGGTTTATTACTGTGGTTCCACTTTTGCTGTGTTTCGGTCTTGATGTCGCCTCGGCTTTCATTATTGACGGCCTCCGTGGTCCAGTGGTTAAGGCGTTTGCCTGTTGACCCGGGGGTCGTGGGTTCGATTCCCACCGGAAGCATACTTTGTTTAGTTGTTTTCAGTTTGGTTAGGACGTTGCAGGCTTGAATCACCTGATTGTCTGATAATAAAGATGATTCCGTGCTTCGGATGGCACGTTAAGACAGTGGTCCCGGCTGCCATCTGGTAGTCGTTAAAGGAACCACGTCAGAGGCCGAGAGGCGGTTCCGAATAACTCTGACACCAGGGTGTGCATGGTCGATTGACTGTGACACCTACTCGAAAATGAATGAATGATGAATTTTTTTATTGAATATTACGAAGTACGCTTTCAAAAACCGCGAAAGGGGAGTCTAGCCTTCATACTTTTGATGACATGGGGAGGTTGGGTTTACTTGCTGATGACGTCAGCAACAGTTTGCATAATATTTATTTTTTGTGAAAATATTACCAATTTTTACGTGAGCCTGGGGGTAGAGCTTACTCTTGCTGATAAAGGGGCGAGGGGTTACATATAGCCGATATTACTTACTAACAGCTTACGTAATACTTGAACGTCCCCTAATACTACATATACTAAAAATAAAAATAAACAGTATAGAGTACTTGTATTATTAGGTACTGTGTAAGCCGTGTGGTATCCGGCAGAGTAGAATAGGACCACTCCAAGTCTTCCCGTGGATGTCGTAGAAGGCGACTTAGGAAATACAAGCTTAACTAAGCTTTTAAACATCTGTGAGACCTCTCCGTGGAGAGTGTAAGCTAAGTCCTCTGGCTGCTTTGGCCAAGTATGGCTCTAATAGTAGAGAGAGGGTCGTGCTCCTGTAGTGGAGACTAAAAAGGACCTGATGATGATGATGATGAGTTTGAACAGATTGTTTAAATATCAGCGCCACGGTGATCACTTACCATCAGGTGACTATCTTGCTCGTTTGCTGTCATAAAATATGGTTTCATTAAACTATGTTCTTTATTTACCCCTTAGAATGTAAACCAGCGAGTGAATGCGAACCTCTGCCCAACGAGAACGAAGTGGAGATATTGGAGCCGGGCATGGAGCGCGTGGTAGACCGCAGCGGGTGCTGTCCGCTGGCGCTGATGCTGTGTCGCCCCGAGACCTGTCCGAAGAAGCCCGACTGCCCTAAGTTCCACGATCTGGCGACTAACAACGTGGCGGGCAAGTGCTGCCCCGAGTATAAGTGTGGTAAGTTAAGACCCCCCCTTCCATTTTTTCAAACCACAGATAATTAAGATTAATCTCACAACCATCAGAGTTTACATACAACTACTCGACAATACACGCCGCATGATTCAGCGAGTAAAACATGCGTGCTGCCGCTTTTGTTTCATAATACCATCTAGAGCCCACATACCTAATCTTAAAAAGTCATATTTATTGAATACTAGCTTTCGCCCGCGGCTCCGCCCGCGTCAATGTCGATCCCTCGGGAATAGTACTTTTTCTCGGGAAAAAAGGTAGCCTATGTCCTTCTCCGTACTTCAGAGAACTTGTATGCAAAATTTCGTTATGATCGGTTCAGTAGTTATGGCGTGAAAGCGTAACAAACAAACAAACTCACTTTCGCATTTATAATATTAGTAAGGATGACATCTCAGAGGCACTTGCATCTAGCTAGCGTTTTGTTTGATGTAATTAAATTATAAAACCGGCATACCTCTATGCCAAGCTAAAGAAGTCGCCTTTTCTTAATAGATATGGCATCAGGTTGACTCGCACACACAAGTCTAAGTACTTATCGTCACCGGACTGCTGCTTTTGTCCGCAGCTTTCGTTATCTTGCCACTAAGTGCTGGAATTATATTCCGCCGCCTATTAGAAGTTATACATCAAAATTCACTTTTAAAAACCAAAAAATTTAGTGATTTCTTCTGGTTACTCGGTGGCAGATTTTATTGTATAAGTCAACACCTGCTGCAAATATATGCATGTATATATTTTTTCACAGTGAGTTTGGTATAGTTTCTAGTTATATCCAATTTCACTCTTGTTTGTATTTGATTTTACAACAACATCTAAGACCCAGGCCAATCTGATAAATATCAGTTTCCATCTTAATCTGATCAGGGTTCGAACCCAGGACCCACTCTGTGATAACCCGGCATGATGACCTCTAGGCCACACAGGTCGTCAAATAGATATTGTACTTATGTTTTGTGTAATTTTCAGAGATACCGAAAGACAAATGTATCGTGAGTCTGGAATGGGAAGCGGCGCCGAGAGGCGGAGAGAAAGCAAGGGATGTGCCCGAAGTGGTGCTCAAAGACGTAAGTTTTTTAATGTTGCCTTTTAAACACTTTGGTAGATTAAACAAGATTTGCTAACTTAGTGTACAGGTTTTGATTTTGAAGTGACTTTAAAATACATTACGTTCTATATTATCTTAAATAAACATAGTCAATCATACGAAAACTGCAATGTATTTTGAAGTGACTATCAAAACTTCGTCCACTAAGTTAACAAATTGGCCGGCTGACCAAGCGTCGGTGCACGATTTTAAACCTTACTTTTTTAATAATAACGTGCAACCGGCCGAATTCTAGTTTGAATAGGTTCGTGTTTTTATATGCTTTCATTACCAATTTTTTATACATATTTATTTATTAGTATTATTTCTACTTATGCTAGAAGAACCGGTAGGCGCGATAAGCTCGAAGACGAATAACGCAGGACCGGACTCAATGGAAAAAGTGGAGGGAGGCCTTTGTCCAGCTGTGGGACACATGATGTCTTGAAATAAAATAATTCATATTTGTTTTATGGGTGTCAGTCCGAGCCTTTTATTTATTTGTTTCTGCTGACGTTTCTATATAGTTACATCCATCGTGACGAGCTCTGTGCCTCTCTCTGTACCTGAAGTGCTTTTGAATCAGGGTCCTGGGTTCGATCCCTGGTCAGGTCAACTTGGAAAACGATCTTTTTCCAATTGACCTAAGTCTTTGATGTTATCTATATATGTATCTATTATAAAATATAGTAGGTATCGTTTAGTTAGTATCTCACGACCAAAGTTCACAACTTACTGTGGGGCTAGCTCAATCTGTGTGATTTTTTCCCCTACATATTTATTTATTTATTATTATTTGTTTATCGTGATCTATCAATCTCGCTGCGTTTATGATAGATGTAACGTCACAGTAAAGTCAGCGGTAATAAGGTTTAGTTAAAGTACTTTTTTACTAAAATTAATTGCGCCTATGTATCTATTATAAAATATAATAAGTATCGTTGAGTTAATATCCCACGACAAAAGTTCACAACCTACTGTGGGGCTAGCTCCATCTGTGTGATTCCCCCCTACATATTTATTTATTTATCGTGATCTATCAATCTCGCTGATAGATGTAATTTTTATGCGGCAAAGTGGATTCCAGGAGATCTGGAGTCCAGAGGGACCTGGGGAATTAGAAAACCGGGTCCTGTATATATCACATAAAAACTTTTATAATCGTTTCGTGTTTTTCTTGCGAGCTTATTAATTAAATTCCAAGACAAAAGATTATCGTGTCATGTGCCTAGACAAAACTTTGTCAAGTATAATTACTCTTAATAGCGGGCAAACAGACCCCTGTGGCCTTTCCCTCCTGGGGGCCTTTTGGTGATGTTGTCTATAAAGGTTGTGGGCACTCTGGTCTCGCCTCAAACGCCCGATGAAGTAGCGAAAGCTCTCTTGGAGCTAGCTACATAATCAATTAAAAAAAAATTCCTGTGGCCAAATATATAAACCGAATTCTAAGGTTGCGTATTACCTTTTGCTACAATAATGTTCCAGTCGCTGTCCCAATGTATGAGCTTTGTTGTCTTGTTTTTATATTTTATTTTGTGTTTTCGTTTGTTTATTTTTTGTTATATACATATATATTTGATCTTGTAGTGTTTGTGAAATGTAATGTTATGTTTATGTTATAGGAATATTATTAACCTTTTTGTGCACATATGTCTTGGATTGCGATCTAGTGTATAAGTAATGTTGTTGATTGATATGTGAAAATGATTGTAATCTGTTTTATGTGCCTTTATATAAAATAAATAAATAAAAAGACTGTTTACAAAAGAGCTAAGACCAAGACGTCGTAATTCTGCATAACTTACTTAAACTTGCTGCGCAAGCGCAATAGTCCCATTGGCACGTTTCTAACAGCATCGATACATCCATAACCTGAAAATATTATGCATACAAAAAATATGGAAGGTGTGGAATGAACTGCTTGCGTCTATATTCCCAGACAAGTACAGTCCCAGGACAATTAAAAGTAGAATAAATGTGTTATATATATATATATATATATATATATATATATATATAAGAAAGTCGTGTTTGTTACAACACTTATAACTCGAGAACGGCTGGACCGATTGCCATGGTTTTTGATTTGTTGGATTTGTTTCCGTCCCGAATAGCAGAATACATCTTAAAAACAATGAAAACATTCATTGAATGTTAGGCGGTACGAAGTTCGCCGGGTCAGCTAGTATAAAATAATAATAAAATAAAATTTGGTATTGGTAGATCGATTCAGTGTGGCTGGACGGGCCGTGTCGCTCGTGTCGCTGCGAGGCGTCTATGGGCGGGGCGTCGGCCGTATGCTCGGTGGCGGCGTGTCCGTCGGCCGAGCGCGACGCGCACTTCGTGTGGGAGCCGCGCGCCGTGCCCTTCGCCTGCTGCCCCACACACCGCCACGCTGCATGCCGCGATGGAGACGACATCTACCGGGTCAGACACCACATCTCCTTTCAGGCGCCAAACAGACGACCAGCACTTTGCTGTCGACCAGTCAACTTTAACACCGTGGTCCAATGGTTAAGGCGTTTGCCTGTTGACCCGGGGGTCATGGGTTCGATTCCCACCGGAAGCATACTTTGTTTAGTTGTTTCCAGTTTGGTTAGGACATTGCAGGCTTGAATCACCTGATTGTCTGATAAAGATGATTCCGTGCTTCGGAAGGCTTATAAGCCGGTGGTTCCGGCTGCCATCTGGTAGTCGTTAAAGGAACGTCAGAGGCCAAGAGGCGGTTCCGAAGAACTCTGACACCAGGGTGTGCATGGTCGATTGACTGTGACACCTACTCGAACTGATGATGATGAGTCAACTGCAAGCTGTCGACAGCTGCAGTTGTATCTGTCGACAGCTTGCAGTTGACTGGTCGACAGCAAAGTGCTGCTTGTCCGTTTGTTGCCGAAGAGAGAGAGAGACTATGTACAGTGTGATTTTTAACATCTAGTCTATATTGAAATACTGGTGTCAAAATCCCTAATGGAATACAGAATTGCAAGAAAATAGGTAAAAAGCCAAAAAATTAAACCTTCCATACAAAGTCTCCAAAGATTTTTTTTTTGTTGTTTACCCTTTTTTCTTGCAATTCTGTATTCCATTGGAGAGTCTTAATGCAGGACTTCAATATAACGCAGATATTCAAAGTCACTTTGTGCAAAATATGAAAACCCTTCATGAGCCTACATATTAGGTCGAAGAAAAGTGTTTTCATATTTTATATGGAGACTTTATCCCGTCATCCAAAAGAGACTTTCACGAAATATCTTTGGTTCTACCACTAAAAGTTACTGAATAAAAATATAGATACCTAGATTTCGCCCGCGGCTCTGCCCGCGTCAATGTCGATCCCTCGGGAATAGTGCTTTTCCCGAGATAAAAGGTAGCCTATGACCTTCTCCGTACTCCAGAGAAAATGTGTGCAAAATTTCATGATGATCGGCTCTGTAGTTACGATGTGAAAGCGTATCAAACAAACAAACTAACTTTCGCATTTATAATGGCAGGATAAGGATTTTATTTGCAACTTTTTTTTTATGATTTTAATGGTTTGGCAGAACCGTAAAACCATTTGAACCCCTTTTTCCAAGATAGCGGCCGTGGGACAATGGTTGTAACCCCACAAACTTGGATGTAACTTTACAATACCCTCTCTTTATATCTAAATATATTTATATATTATAATAATAAAATTGCTTCCTCTAACAAACGCACGCTAAGTCCATAAAAATATAACATTTCAATGGACTACTAATGTTTTTTTAGGTGGGCGAGAACTGGACTTCACCCTACAACCCGTGTGAATCGTACCACTGCGAACAAATCGGAGACGGCAAACTGGACAAGGTCACCACTCTCAAACACTGCGACGAAGACTGCCAACCTGTGAGTATTTACTTCCTGTGACGCTATACCTTTAGCCCTATAGGCAAAAGATGAGAGTTGCAGCTCTCCAAAGCTGGTGCCATAAATTCTCAGACTGGCCCTTCAGGCTATGTGTGCACATAATCGCGGCCCATCAGGCAATATGAGGATGCACACAAGCATCGCCCAAAGCCGGGGTCCATCCCTCCCAAGGCATTCTGCCTTCCTCTCAAACGCTCGGTAAAGTAGCAAAAGCTCACTTGGAGCTAGTTGCATCATTCTAAAAACACCTTTGGCAGGCCTAGCCTCCACAGCTCTTAGCATAGCATAACATCAATCGATAACTATGAGTTTCCGTAGGGTTTTTGAAATACTTACGGGTCTGTAAATGATGAGTATCATCATAATCATTTGATAAAAATAACTTTAAAATGTTAATCAATCGCGTTGTCAAAAGTTATTAGTCAAAGTACTGTTTTTATTCCTAGTCACTAGACTAGGAAAAAAAACGGGCGCGTTTTGGTAACCAGAATTAAAAGTGGGTTTCTACTACTACCTAATCCAAAAATATGTGTAATACTACAGTGCAAATTTCTATAGGAAAAGGACCTAGAAAACCTCTTCGAGGGTATTCATTGCTCGCCCAGCAGACCGGCAGTACCACATGCACGGCCAGTGCCGATCGTTTAACGAGCTCTGTAGCCTAGTTGTGTCATCATACCAGGCAACACCGGGGGCCCGGGTTCAATCCCCGGTCAGATGGAAAACGATCTCTTTCAGATTACCGGAGTCTTGGATGTTTATCTACACAGGGTAACCTGAAAATCACTAATAATCCTTCTTTGCGAAGCGGATATAGTAGACAACATTAAACCGGAAAATGTAATTATTATTTATTATTGTATGAGAGTATATTGTAACAAATTATCAAAAGTTGTAGTACAAACGTTGTTGTTTATGATGTTAGATATCTAGTCCTTTTGCAAATAACTCTGTATTTGTTATAAAATATAGTATCGTTAAATAAAATATAAATCTCGAATTTACGTTGAGAAATTATATTTACATTACATATTTATCGTTCCCGCGTCCCGACCCTCATGCATTATGAGTGTTATGACCATAACAAACTCTCTGTTTCTATAACTCTGTTCATCATTATCAGGGCTGGAAGTACTTCCCAGCGGAGGCGGGCAGCAAGCAGTGCTGTGGCAAGTGCCAGCCGGTGGCCTGCGTGTGCGAGGGCAAAGAGAGGCCCATCGGAGACAAGTGGACTTCTGACGACTTCTGCACCAACTACACCTGTGTCAATCTCAATGGCACTGTGAGTATATCTCTAAATGTTGTTTTTCTTGTGTGAGTGGCCAACACTGGCGTCAGATTTTTCATACTGCCTAAAGATTTATGTCATAGCTTAGATAGGAACTATGGCCAGGCAGTATAACGGATAACTTTGAAACCCACAACACCAAGGGACCTTGTAGCGAGAGCGGGGTGGTATGCTCGACCAACGCAAAGGGAAGATCTTCCCACGGGGCAAGGTTTGCGTTCAGGAAACCGTACAGCTCCGACTATGTGGCGTCGGAAGATGTATTTATGTTTCGGATTGAAGAAACACTGTTCGTTTCAGAATCGTTCAGCGCCATCTGTTTTGTAGTTGTTGTAACTGTTATAGGTTAGTCGCCATATTGACAGTTGAGTTTTTATTTATTTTTGTGCCAGATGTAGAGGTCGCCACAAACCCTATAACTATGATATAAAGTAAGATAAAGTAATTTTTGACGTTTGACGCTTCGTTCAGTGAGTGGGAGACCCGGAGGCCCATCTTACTTCCTAATCCCCCTCCTCAACCTCTTGAAAGGCCTGAAACGCTCCTGTCACACCCTAGTGCTACAGCATTGATCGCTTACCATCAGGTGACTACTCGCTTGCTCGTTTGTCGTTCTATAACAAAAAATAGTTTACCACTACCTCATAGTTAGTCCTTCCCGCTTCATATTTTCTCTTTACAAATCTTCAAATGTCTTATTTTTAGCTACAAATCCAGTCAAGCAACGAAACGTGCCCGGAAGTCTCGACCGCCGTTCGCAAGCAGTTTGTCATCAAGGAAGAGAAGATTCCGGGTAAATGCTGTCCCACAAGCGAGCCAGTGGCATGCCGAGTAGGCAACGAGATATACCAGGTTAGCATATCCGTCATTTTATTTAGGTACGGTCACAAAACCTAAAGGTGGGAATTCATTGCACTGATTAGAAAGGCAATACCTAGGCATAAATATTAAGAATATCATGAACCTTATCCCATAGCAGTTAAGTTTTAATTGCTGTAATAACAATAGAAAATCCATTGTATCTCCGTTTCTTGCGCTTGAAGTGTTCAATAGTTTACGTAGCTACACGCGATTTTTAACTCGTATCTACATTTTTCGGGGTCCAGTGCTACGGAGATATCTTCCTCTTATCATATTTTCAGCCGTTAAAGTTCCACTTCTGGACAAAGTCCTCTCCCAAGGATTTTTCGTTCCATGTGAGAATATTGCCAAACCACGGTTGGCAGGCGGGTTGGCGAGCGTATTTTTCTTTGGCTTCTTGTGCTTCTGACGCTGCTGACTATCGGAAGTATTTTTAGAGCTGGGGAAGGATAGGAATAAAGGAGAGGTTGGATATTGGGGACGGAATCAAGGTTGGGATTACTACTTACTCGGATGAATGGAAAAAGCAAGTAGTGGCTTGGGAGGCCGGGCGCGCGTACCCATTGCCATTAATTCTATTTTATTGATTTAATTGATTGTACATTTAAATCCACAATGCCTTAAAAAGGTAACATTTGTAAAAAATAAGACCTTTTCATGACTACGTTATGTGCATGTGTACTTGTTACAAATTTTTCGTGAATAAATGAATAATATGAATATCTGCAATGCCGTACAAGCAGTTGAGGATGACACCCCTGACCGCGGGTTCCTTTATGAACCACCATTTACAGGTTTAAGTAAGAACGTAAAAAAATTCTTAGCATTTTTGCTAACACTGCCACTTTTGGACTGGGCCACGTAAAATTCAGGTACTTCTACGAATAGGCTAGTTTCCTAAAAAAATATAATTAGTCCGTCAGTTAGATATTCAAAAAATATTGAACACGTATTTTTTCTTTTGTCGATAAAACAAAAAATTATAAAGATATAGCCCTTTGAAGTTCCGTGTGACGTCATAGTTTGCTACAATTTTTAGCAAACTTTGACGTCACGAGCCCCCACTCCTGTACTTTGACGCGCTTTATCTTAATTATTTATTGTTTATTTGACAAAAGAAAAAATACGTGTTCAATATTTTTTGATTATCTAACTGACGGACTAATTGTTATGTTATTATTACGACCCAGGAAACTAGCCTATTCTCTATGTACTTTTGCAGATGACTGTACCTCGCTTATACTAGCTATAACTTACGTTCAATTTCCATCGTTTTATACTGTTTTATTTATTGCGACTTCCAAAAACCAACGATACTTTATATTTTAAAGGATTCATCTCGAAAAGCTACTACATCGCCGTGAGCGCCATCTTGGTAGCTGGTAGTTGGTCAAAACTTACGCGAGACATAATTAAACTCTAAAACAACGGTTTACTCACGTATTATTAGTCGGTATCACCGACATGTTTCAGCCTGTACAGAAGGCCATCTCCAGGCGACTGCGAAGGTCGTCACGGCCCGGCCGACCTTCGATCACTGAGGATCGCGGCCGAATCAGTGATCGAAGGTTGGCCGGGCCGCGACGTTTAATATAATAATAATAAATATATACGGACAAATCACACAGATTGAGCTAGCCCCAAAGAAAGTTCGAGACTTGTGTTATGGGATACTAACTCAACGATACTATATTTTATAACAAATACATATATAAATAAACATCCAAGACCCAGGCCAATCTGAAAAAGATCATTTTTCATCTTGACCTGGCCGGGGATCGAACCCGGTCACTCCGTGTCGCAGGCTGGCGTGTTGACCGCGCCACGGAGCTAGACTATATATCTTAAATGATTTTATAACTATTATAGGAAGGGCAAACCTACCCTACATCAGATCCATGCAAGAACGTGACTTGTTCGCGTGACGAAAGCGGCAAGTTGGCCCACGTGTCTCACGTGCAGGCCTGTGATAAAGAGTGTCGGCGAGGATGGGAGTACAAGTTGCCGGAGAAGGGAGAGTGTTGCGGACACTGCGTGCAAGTTCAATGCGTGGTGGACGACGAGCTAAAGGCGCCAGGTGAGTCACGAACTCCTGAAGCCTTTATTTATTAATCTATTTGGGAATATCTTACAGTTACATATTAAAATCTTAAAGATAAAACAAGGCATACATGTATTGATAATTATGTAACCCACAACGCTAAAGCCTTGCAAAATTAGCGGTAAAAAACATTTCCAATTTAGGGTAGTATCTTAAAGAAGGTGTCTGTATGGCAAATTGGACAATATATCGATCGTAAAGACGATCATAAAGAAAATGTATGTAGAGATAGGTAAAGCAGATCAGTTGAAAGTGTTGCTATGGTTATTTATAGTAGATTGTTGCACCAAGCAGAAAGTAATTTATTATTGCACTGAGTGCATATTTGGAGCCCGAGCGCCAGCGAGGGCTCTAAAAAGCACTAGTACAATATAAATTACTTAATGCGGGGTGCATAATCTGCTTTTCTTTCAACTACTGCAATAAAAGTAGGTATGTGAAAAATAAAACTGAAGACACAATTATTGAAAATTTGTTGTTTACATTCCCGCCTTTTTTTATGGTCGATTTTTTTAAGAAAAGCAATACACACCTCACTTCACAAGCTACTCCATATGGCCGTCAGGTTGACCAACCTTTTTTATGACATGAGAAATGCGCCCCCGGCCTCGCACGCACCTATATAATAGAGCTATCGACTTTAAGACGTGTTCTCCCTAGACCCTAGCACGTCTCGGCCTACCGTCATATAATGAATAAATCATTTACCATCACATTTAGTCATCCACTCTAAGACAGATAGTATTGGAAATCTTCTTATAAACGAAATGACACCATACTACCCAAATCATCACTACCAACAATTGAAACTCAAGAATCCTATCGAGACAACGACTAATTACAATTTAAATACTGTTAAACTTTTGCGCTGCATATAAATGCACTAACGGGAACTAGCGCGAACATACCGTTCTTCTCAAGTTTTTTATGTCAAGTCAAAAATTACCAGTCATCCGGTGACCACGGCCGGTGCAACCTGGTCGAAACGTATTGAGAAAAACTGTATGTTCGAGCAGTTTTTTAATTTTTCATTTAATTTATTCATTAACAATTATACAATCCAGAGCTAATTCCCATTAATGCATTTAGTAATTACAATCTGCTTTTTTTCACTCTGCTCATAAAAAAGGAAGGGGATAGTGACGTTTCGTACAAGTGGTACGAAGAAAGCTTGTTTCTCGTTAACAAATACAAAAAGTGTCGACATCATCATCATTTCGTGTGGTGTCACGGTCAATCGACCATACACACCCTGGTGTCAGAGTTCTTCGGAACCGTCTCTCTGCCTCTGACATAGTCCCTTTAACGACTACCAGATGGCAGCTGGGACCAACGGCTTAACGTGCCTTCCGAAGCACGGAATCATCTTTATTATCAGACAATCAGGTGATTCAAGCCTGCAATGTCCTAACCAAACTCGTCAAATCAAGTAGATAGGTAATCAATAATAGTCAACAAACAACAACATAATGGAAATTCCATTACAGGCGATGTGTGGTATTCCGACGACAACTGCACCACATTCTCTTGCGACAAATCCGGTGTCGAGGAGGAGGAGCTGATGGTGAGCGCCGCGCGACAGACCTGTCCCGACGTCAGCAGATGCGACCCCGAAGACATCGTCAACGGAACCTGCTGCCCTGCCTGTGTGGAGAAACCCAAGGCGCTGAGTGAGTATTGTAGTGACGATGTCAGAAGTGGGAGTATATAGTATTGTAATGAAATCAGAAGTGGGATTATGAACTGATGGTACGCCAGTCCTGCTCTAACCTCAGTGGTTGCGAACCCGAAGACATCCTACACGGAAAAATGCGGACATTGGAATAGTTCCACTTAGTCATGACTGTACCAGAACCGGTAATTTAAATTTGTCACATTTGTTCCACTTCTCAACTTTTAGACGTGATAACGTTTTGTAAATCAATGAACGCCGGTTGCACGCACAAAAAAGTGTCACGTTCCGCGTGCAAGCGAGAGCGCGGAACAAGCGATAGAGCACGATCAGCCTAAGCGTTAGGCTTGTGACGCATCTATCTATTTTCCACCGTTATCACGTAAAATTATAGTCCGTAAACCTACTTTACAGACAACTATTTTTTTATTGTTAGTGACGCTTGGACTTTCTGTGATTTGGACTATTTGATGAACATGATTTGCACCCTCTGGACATTTTGGGATATGGATATTTTGAACCTAAACGGCGCGGAACAAGCGATAGAGAGGCACGATCAGTCTAAGTTTGGGACGCATCTATCTCTCTTTCACCGTTATCACGTAAAATTATCACTTTACAGATAAATTACAGACAAGATAAATATATTACAAACAACCATTTTTTTTTTACATTTTGAATTTGTCATGTTCTTATTCTTATAGTGTAATGATGAAATGTGCACGAATGAGTGTGATGTAATCTTTGTCTACAAATTGATAATAGACAGGTACGTTCATTAGATATAATTAAAGTTTACCTATGTATTTTCTCGATAAGTGAATTGTGTAATTCTTCTGAGAAAATAAATTCTTTAAACCTTTTTCAAGTAATCACCTTGACTTTCGTTAACGGTATGAGACTCATAAATACCACGCATATTCATTCACAGGTACGTGCGTGCCCGAAGCCATTCCAGCCAAGGAGACCGTCAACATGATCCGCGTGCGACTGGGCCCGCACGGCAACTGCATCAACCGCGAGCCAATCAGAGGCCTGAACGAGTGCGTCGGACACTGCGACTCCGGCACCACCTTCAGCAACGGTGAGAACAGAAAGATGAAAACGTACAGTACAGGAGATCCTTTCTTCAAATCCGACTATTACTGGCAACAAAATCATCATCATCAGGTCTTTTTAGTCTCCACTGCAGGAGCATGACCCTCTCTGTACTACCGGAGCCATAATTGGCCAGAGCAGACAGAGGATTTGGCCTACACTCTCCTCGCTGGCCAGACGAGTTGGAGAGGTCTCATTGATGTTTACGAGCTTTGCTTAGCTTGTATTTCCTAAGTCGCCTCTTACGACCTCCATGGGAAGACTAGGAGTGGTCCTATTCTACTCTACCGGAAACCACACGGCACAAACTCCTTTGGTTCTATTTCTCTATTTAACACATTCGCTGACACTGCCCGCCTGTAGACGTAATTCTATTGTTATTTCTTTTGTGTCTGGTTCAGTGTCAGTAAATGAGTTAAGTTACAAAAGCTTAACTTATAAAAGCAAAAATAAGTTTATTTTTTGTTTCTTTTATTTTTTTTAGTAACGCTTCCACGATTTAACTAGGTACTGTAACTTGAAGAGCCCGATGGGTCAGTGACCCATTACTGCTTGCACATGTTAGCCAACCCCGGGTGCAGTCCCCGCTAGAATGGGTGACCGCAAGTGGCATAAAAAATATCTGCGTGCTTCGGAAGGCTCGTTAAGCCAGTTGGTCCCGGCTGCCATCATTGATGGCAGTCGTTTAGCTATGTCACATGCCTTTAGGCAGATTATTCAAAATCTGACACAAGTGTTGGCCTAAAAACGAACATCATGAAAACAAATTATTTCGCTAAAAAAGTACTGCCCCTAGGGATCGATATAAACGCGAGTGTAGCCACAGGTGAAAGCTAGTTAAATTTACATATATACGAAAATAAAAAGTTAACATTCAATAAAAAATTTCAGTATCTCGCGGATTCTCACGATCGTCAACTTCGCTCCAGCAATTCTCTTTAGCTCTTCACTCCTTTGTTTCATTCTGGTTTTATGTCAAATTCTTTTACCTTACAAGCTATTCGACTCTGGAACGCCTAACCCGAAGACGTTCGACAGATCTCAAACAGATTCCTTTTCAAGAAAAAGTTGCACACTTCTTCTCTCTGATGTTGAGTTAGCAGATTAATTCATCCTTTCCTACTTATATGTATTAATATTTATGAAATATTTATATTTAAACTGTTTATGTATATATGACTTCCATCCTTACGAAATTTGTACTTTATTATATCTTTTTTTTTTATCACACTTTACCTACTTTTTTATCTGTTTTTCTTCTCAAGGTTGACTGGGAGAGAATGCTTTTAGCACTACTGTAGCTCCATAGGCTCAATAAGTTTTTAAATAAAAATAAATAAAATAAAAAAAACAGACTTCAATCACAATAACTATGTGTATCTTACATTCGGTGCCTAACCAACTGAACTATCGGATTGTTGTCGTGACTGGTAATATTATCCGTCTGTGTCCGTGTATTTTAAAGTGACTATCAAAACGTTGTACATTAAGTTAGCAAATAGACCGTCAGGTACCTATTAAAGTTAGTTTTATAATCTTCTTCCTCTTTATCCTTCTCCCACTATTATGTGGGGTCGGCACAGCACGTCAACCTCTTCCATTTTGCTCTGTCGCTCGTCAAACCCTCTGTTACGCCCTTCTTATCCATATCCTGTTTGACGCACTCAATCCAGCGTTTTTTCGGTCTTCCCCTACTTCGACGTCCCTCAATTTGCATACCTAATACCCTCTTAGTCACATGATTCTCTTCCCTCCGCATGACATATCCAAACCAGCTCAACCTATTACTCTTTAATTTTTCTGTCACAGGTGCCACTTTCATACTTCCTCTTACATACTCATTCCTTATTTTATCCTTTCGCGTCACTCCACACATCCATCGTAACATTCTCATTTCCGCAATATGCAGTCTTCTTTCATCCCCTATGTTGGTGGGCCAACACTCTGAACCATAAAGAATTACCGGTCTTATAAAAGTTACTTTTATAATATGACAAATTAAATAGTGGATCATATTTTATCCTTAGTCGCTAATAAAATCACTATTTTCTATTAATACTTAGCTACATCCGGCCACATCGATACGTGCACGTGTTGCAAAGCCGTTAAGTACGCACCGCTGAGCGTGCAGCTCTGGTGTGAAGACGGTTCGCGCCAGCAGCACATCGTGGCCGTGCCGGAGAAATGCAGCTGCAAAGGATGTGGGGATGTGCCCATGTTTCCCGGGACCAAACAAATTCCAGGGACCAAAAATCCAGGTAACATATAATTCAACTCTGTGATTCGGTTATTGAATAAGAAAAAAATATGGCAGCGTAACTCTCATACAACTAACGATTCAATATCAGTCCCATTTACGTAAACAAACTTAACCCAAACCACATGGAATAACTTACGCACTCATAGACGAAGCTAGTTTGCGATTGGCCGCGTCAAGGTCACGGGGCGGTGTCAACATATCTAATGAACACTATGGTGTCAACATAGCTGAGTAGGTAGGCTAGCAGCTCGCCTCACTCGCTACGATAAGTTACTCCAGTGTCACTTTTTCTCTTTCCTTGCGTTCCTGCACCACTTTACTACACAAGAATTGTTTTTTTCTTAATTCGTCTAGATTTCGCCGATGTTCACAAAAAATATGTCGTTAAATGCTTTTATCGACGCTTCCTTCTGTCACGGAGCGCGCGGCAGACTAGTTCGCGAATAACTCTACTTTTTAAGCCCCGCTCGCTGTGAACTACTTTGCGTGGTGTCAGTTTCTGAGCGCAATGCTTCCATAGTTTTTCTATTTCAATGACGGGTATCACACTTAGGGCGTCAACTTAAGGGACGTGGGTTCTATAAAGATATACATAAAATCATTGCTTTTTCGTGCTTGATTGTGGGTAGATTTTTCAAATTGCCTGTCATAAGTTACAACTGCCATCTAGTGATATTAACCGGTACTAAGGGTGTGGAGAACCCTCATATATTTATATCAAACTCTAAGCATTCGGAAAATAGGCCTTTGTCTAGACTTTTTCACGTCAAATCACATTCAATTATGTTATTTACTTACTTATATTTATATTATTAATGTTTAAAAGCAGAATCGAACTTTTCTAAAATGTCTTGCGCCTAAATACTCAAAACAGCTTAACTAATAAACTTCTCAAATATCATTCTGTAGCTGTCTACACAATTAGCTAGCAAGACAAAGACAACACGAGATTTTTGAGTTTTCGGCTACGAATTTAATTGTTTAAAGTGTTACATACATTCTATTACATACAAATTGTCACGTCTTTTCCCAAGCGGGGTAGACAGAGCCTAGATTTATGAGCCACGTTTATCATCCTATTAATATTATGAATATGTTTCTAGTTTGTATAATTGTGAAAATATTTGCTATCGTTTCACGCAAAATCTTGTTGGATTTTAATGTGACTGTACAATATTTTAGCTGTCACGTCAGAAAAGCTCATAGGCTATAAAATTACCCGGACGAAGTTGCAGGAAAAACCTAGTTGTATTAAAACGCACGTTCAATTATTCATTCATTAACGTTATTTTCAGGTTTTACCAAAACGGGCCATCAGCCTCCCAGGCCTGACCGCTTCGACTACGAGATCCCTGACATCTACCAGCGCTTCGGCGGCAGCCCCAACCCGCCCCGACGGTAGACCACGAACTGATCACAACGGACCAATGAACATGCTTTAATTAGATGTTATTTTGTATAATTAAGTTACATATTAAATATTAATATTTTATTTATACTTTTTTTATTTTGTTTGCTCCCTCTGTTATGAAGTCGAATCCGTTCTCAAAAATACATCAATCATCACTATACACATAAAACAAAGTCGCTTGCCGCTGGCTGTCGCTATGTATGCTTAGATCTTTAAAACTATGCAACGGATTTTGATGCGAGTGATTCAAGAGGAAGGTTTAACCTATGTATAATTTATCGCACCCATACGATGCCGGGCGGGTTGCTAGTTATACAGCGTGATTTTGAACCCCTAGCTATATTGAAATCTGGGAATCAGAATCCCTAATGGAACACAGATTTGTAAGAAAAAAAGGTAAAAACGAAAAAATAAATTTAACCTTTCATAGAAATTCGTCCAGCTGATCGGCGACTTTGTATGGGAAACCTAATTTTATTTTTCGTTTTTCACCTTTTTTTCTTGCAATTCTGTGTTCCATTAGGGATTCTAATGCCCAGATTTCAATATAGCTAGGGAGTTCAAAATCACGTTGTATATAAGAATGTATAAATAAAGGTTTATTAAAATAAGACTAAAACTCGTTCAATAAAACTATAATCTCATTTATTTTACAAAGTATTTAAATATTTAGATAATTACATATTTGTTTTCAATAATATGCGTCCATCGAAAAATAAAATATGGCATATGCAACGTTAGTTGCAATTAAAACTAATATAGTTTGATAATAGATGTCACCGTATGATAGTGCACTTCGTTAGTATATAATTTTTCTTGCGATATTATAAATTGTCGAATAATTGTGAACTGTAATTGGAAAAGAAAAGCTCTAGACCGAGCTCAGTGGCGTGCCATGGGAGAGACTTATGTCGACGTCAGCAGTGGACGAGTATAGGTTGATGATGATGATGATGATGATGAAAACTGCACAGATTAACCCTACATTCTTTCACAATTTGTTATTGATAGATTTTAAACTATCAAGAAATTATAGGTAAAATTGTAAATGATTGGTTTAGTTCACAATTTCTCGGCAGTTAATTATACCGTGAGAAAAATTATAATCTAACGATGTTCACAAGCATACGCTGATATATATAGCGTGGTTTAGAACCTCAGTTATATTGAAATCTCGTAATCAGAAAAACAGAATTTTAAGAAAATAAAGGTAAAAGACGTAAAAAATATAGACCCATACAAAGTCAACGCTCAGCTTACCGAATTTGAAGTCTATTTTTTTCTTGTCATTTTGTATTCCATAAGGATTTACGATTAAAACCACGCTGTATACAAGACATGAAGCGCGAAAAGGGATTCTTGTAATTTCCAGCACAGGTCGAAATCAAAATGCTGTGTCCAATGCGCTGTTGTGATTCATAATCTCGACAGAACACTTTTTTTGGGTCCAATCATGGGTCCAATACAATGCAACAGCATTGTATTGGACCCATGCTGTTGCATTGTATTGGACCCATGATTGAACCCATTTGAACCTGACGGTTTAACTATGAGCGGACCACCTGCTTCACAGACCCTTCATTTTATTTAGAATTTACATACAAAGTTAGGTAATTATTATAGTTATGGACTTATGTACAATAAAATAATCTACAACTGTACAATAAGTTCAATATCCACTGAAGAATAATCCACCTCTCCCATCCTTCTGAAACTCCTCTCAATACTGGGAGTCTTTTACATACAAGGTGAAATGAATTCATTAGCAAACGTATAAAGAGTGACTCAGACTACGAATCTGAACAACTTTCATTATGGGACCAACTTCGTCATTGTGAAAAAATTATCTGCTCTTTCATACAAAAGTGGAATATCTACTTGGCCAAAATCTATGGAACAGCTTTTTTTTTGCAATTTCGGAGTTGGTCCCATAATGAAAGTTGTTCAGATTCGTGGTCTGAGTAACTCCTTAAAAGTTTGCTAATGAATTTAATTTCACCCTGTTTACAAACTTAGTATATTTAGAAAAAAAAATCGTTACTTGTTGGCTATAAATAGAAACTACTGTTTTTAATGAGTTTGTAGCAAATTATATAGAAGTGTGTATGGCACTACAGTAGCACAAAATAAGAATGGAATAGTAAAACAACATTTGCTTTTTACAATTTTCTAAGTGTTACTTTTCTATTTTTTTTCTTCAGCGACGTAAACAATTTCTCCGACGACCAGAGCACAAACAAATATTTTTTCCGTTAATTTGAAAGTTATAAGAAAGATGCAGATTATGAAGTGTAGGTCATGTTTCTATATATGGTATTTTTTGTCAAATGTTAAGTAAATCTATCAGCGATTATATTGACAGCAATAGTTTCAAGTATTGTTATAAATATTTATTGTTATATTCGCCTGTAAATTTTTCATAATAAATCAAATATAAAAACACAAACTTGGAAACGTCTGCATAGAACTTTAAATAAAAAGGGAGTGTTCCACCGAGGAAACCCGACTAGCGGTGTATGATTTTTTATTTTTTACTTAAAGTACCTACTACAGTTTTTTTGAGCGATGTGTGTTCACTGTTTATGTCAATATACATCAGTGGAATCGCATCCGTCCTAATCTACCACTTTTATATGTCGCATCGGCTTTGTTCGGCGGCGCAGAATAGTACAACACAGCAGAATCAAATTGAATGAAAATATCAGTGAAATAACGAACTTATAGCTACTACATAAGATTTGAAATCTAGAAATAACAGGACTCGTGCTGTCTCTCTCATAAGTACGGCGTGGCGCCCATGTGGCGCCCCAGCGAACTCCAGACATGGCGCGAACACATCAGCCAATAGCAGTCGGATGTTTTCGCGCCATTTTAATATTTAATTTTTGCGCAGGTACATCGATGTAACTTATAAGTGGTAGGTTCTGTACCTAATTGGTAGGTATCAACGTCTTGTGACACTTGCTAGATGGTCCCTTCACATGATAAAACAAAAAAAACTACATCAAATAAATATCAAGTTGTGCTCTGGTGTACGAATTTTTGAAAGTATGACACTCGTATCGTATTCCAGTGATTTTTGTATGGAAAAATCACTCGAATAGCGAAATTTGAAAAATAGCACTCTTGGTCTAAGAACACCTAATCGTACCCCGGCGCCAGGCGGAACAGCCTGCTGGGCGTGACGTATCTGGCGTACTCGTCCTGGTAGTCCAACGCGGGCAGCCGCTCGTCGTAGCAGCGGCAGCGGCTGCGCGGGCAGCGCGGCGGGTACACGATGCACTGGTCCATGCAGTACACGTCCGCGCCTTCCCGGCCTTCTAGCTCGCCTATGGCTTCGCAAGTTTGCCTGGAATAGTTTCGCAGAGGTAAGGCAATTTTGTTTATGATTCACTTGAGTGCGTTTGACCTCTATCTTGCCTGGTGGGAAGCAACGATGAGGTCTAGGGTGGTACACGCAAACTCAAATAATGCCTATTCACTCTTGTCTTGAAAATCCCTAAATTCTACAATCAATGGTTTGTGACGCCGCTTGGTAGAGGTACCTATCAGTTAATGAGACAAAATCCAAAGGGTATTTTACGACGAATTTGGATAGATTTGACTTATTAGTCTAATAGTAGCAATATTACATTTAATTTGAGTGGGCTTTGCAGGAGCTTAGCACGAGCCCGAAACTAAGGGGGCTTGTGGGCGAGACCCCCGCCATAACAAAAAACTTGGCCACAGAAAGTGATTTAGGTACTTTTGATCATAAAAAGGAGCGGACGAGCGAACGTCCCTAACTAGTGCTATTTTGTATGTAAATATACATAAATTATTTCTCCACACTTTAAAATCCATATTGTAAAGAATAGCAAAGTTAGTTCTATCAGATTCAATCATCAGAATTTACAAATTCGTGTTGAGCTAGCTACCGCCCATCCTTTAGATCTCTTTGAATAAAACGGACTAGTGTTGTCCTAATGCTCTTTTAGTTAAGTTTTTAACAGAAAAACCATCGACAGAAGTGATATGTTTTTCCTTTTCAATACATCCTGATGATAGCAGAATTAGGGTTAAGTTTACTAAATAGACATAATATGTATGCACTTAGTTAAACCAATATACTTACGGGCATTGACAGAGGGTAGGCGGGCAGTTGGGCGGGTAGGAGAGGCAGTTGGTCTGACACCAACTCAGCATGCCAGGGATCACTCGGTACGCGTCAGTCGGGGTGCATACTTGGTCTCTGGAAAATGTACACGTAACACGTCACAAATAACTTCACCTTGCGATTTTGCGAAAACACCAACCGTTCCTAATATCTGTATTACTCATTGGCATAACACATCAGATTTAGATACAGCAGCAGACAGCTACCTACTATTTTTTTTTATCGATTCAGTCATATCTAATTTGGTCTTTTTCCTTTTTCATTTGTAAAATAATTTCTTATTTCTTAAAAGACTACTTATTTTCATTTACCCACAATATATTTTGTCATATCTTACCGTGGTGTGTAAAATTAATTTTAATTAGGTATGTACAGTACATCGTTTTTTTTCGATGCTACGTAGTTAAAAGACTTTCAGAATAGGTATAAATTATTGAGGAATTCGAAGGGGTTAATGACATTTTATAAGCTTTGTACAAAGTAGGGATGGGTAAAATTACACAGTCGCAGGCGCAGACCACCTGTAAAAAGATCCCAATCTACCGACAATCACACGAAACGATCAAGTTAGTGACAAACTGTACAATCAGGGACCAAATATGTGTTAAATAAGATCATAAAACAGACAAGGTACCTTACAACTATACATAAACCAAAACTAAACAAATACATTTTTAAATTAAATCACTTATTACATTTAATAAATTATTAGTACACTTAACTTCAAAACTACAGTTTTTATGTTCGCATTAAATTGATTTGTCTATTTTCCTGTAAGAACCTACGGTATATATTCTTTGCCTACGGTAAGAACATACAAAACTTCCTATTTATTGATAACGTTTTGGATGTAGGTACGCAGTATTGGCTCACGGTGTCAAAACACACGGACATAAAGTGATTTAATTTAAATGTGTAACAATTTCGGAAACATTAGAAAACACTACACAAACATTCATTAGTTACAACAGGACATCACAGATACTATCACAATTAGGCTACGGGTTTACGACACACAAATATTTACACGTGTTGACTACGAGTGAGTGGACTACAACAGCTTTTTCAAAGCTGGAACCCTTGTTCGGATTGACGCATGACCCCATTATTTAAAAAAAATATTAGAAAGTAATTAAAAACATACCTAATATAGCACAAAGCAAAAATTGTATCACATATGATGTTCCGACATACAAAGTGTTAAGTCTCTACATTTTTAATTGGTTGTATAGAGTTCAAATTTGCGCCGTCAATTAAATCAATAACTGAAACGAAAACGATGCTTTCATATAAATGTCGGTATCATTAATATATTTGACGATGCTACTCTTAAACCCTTGAGTTTCTTAAGAGATTCAATTACCTACACGCATACTTTCAACAATATTTTTTAGGACGAAGTACAGTATTTCACTACATTATCAATCCGAACTAGTGTTCCCAACTGACCAAGAAGTTTATTCACAACAGATCCGCTCCAGTCGCCGCTACGAGGACTCATGGACCCATAACAACAAATGTATACCTAATGACAAAAGGCCGAGTTATTTCCTCCTCGGGTTCTGATATGTCGATATCGTTGCTGAAAAACACAAGACACAGTACAGTGCGTTATTCACACAAATAAAGTCACATTTGAAGAAGAAGAAGAAGCGGAGGTTACCTAATAGCACGCAAGGATTCCTTCTCGTCGTCTTTAGGTACTTCTCTGAAATATTAAGCATATTAGAGACTGACACTGACTGAGGCTTTCTTATTTTAATAGCAGATTTGTCACAGATTGAATAATGATTTCAGGATACCGACACGTAAGCCTTTATTATGAATAAATCATTTTAAGGAATCTGCCTGGTAGATTCAGGTCCATTACTTTTGCTTACATTATTTAACTTTAACATTTATGCAAACAAAATAAACTTTAGTTATTTTAGTCAAATTAAAAGTAATATATTCATTAGGTAAATATGTAAGTACTTTTATTATAAAGAAAAATACTAAAAAAACGTCAACCAGTCTCATGGCTTGTAATAGCATAAATAAGTAGAAAGTAGACAAAAGAATAGATAACAAAAATTGTATAATACAGCAGTGTAGTGAATGATACATTTTGATCGTGATCTACGAATAAGTAATACTTATTCGTAGATCGTGATAGATTCCAAAATCCATAATTATTATTATTATCGGGACTTAGCCCGAATAGTTTATTTCTTTTACCAAAATAAAAAAATAAAAGGTTCGTGCAAATTCCCGTTAATATTAATAATTATGTTTTTCTATACATTTATTTTTAATTACATAATGGAAATAAATCTATGAATTTTCCGCAAAGTCTATCTGCCTTATTTATATAAGTGTTTTATTTTGCATTCACAATGCTATTTTGATATACTCATTAAAATTAAGAAATAAAATATGGTGAAAAAATTTCATGCGCATACCGCACGATTCAATTTTGGCGCCAAAATTCTCCACCATATCCCATTCCCCTTATACGTATTAAGGTTTACGTCACCTAACACAACTACCCGTACAACACACTTGTAAAAGTCGGGTAGTTGAAGATTGAAGAAGGACTTCTTTTAGTCCGCACAGCTTTAAGATTTCTTCATTTCTTCTTTCACAGCTCATTTATCAATCTGCACCTGTACCGATTCATAGGTATTCCACCTGGCCCGTGGATATGTATCTAGGCAAGAATATAAACCGGCATCACAAACAACTAAACTTACCTGACAACCAATGGGTAGATGGTCTGCGGCATGCTGTAGTCCCGGTAGTAGAGTTGGAAGGGGTTGTCCTGGCGCAGGTCGCCGGCGAACGCTGGCGGTATGCCGCCCGTGCTGGTCACCACGCTCACGTCCGCACAGTTCCTGAAGGTTTCTGAACGGCCGCATCCTACAGCTTCCGTCCCGTTCGCGCAGATGCCCCACATGTTACCTATTAAATGAGATGGAATTTGATACTTCTTGATCATCAAAAGGTATATACGTACTTTCATAATCGTCCATGCTTCTCTTCTTGCGCAGATCGTAAAAGCCTGTCGAGGGAACCTTAAGACGAGGACTCAAATGTTTGGTACCTTCGCTCGGCAAAGGACTGATCAAGTGCGCGCAAGGGATAGCGCTTGGCGGTTTAGCCCGTGAATGATGAGATAGGAGATAGTCTCGAATCGCTCAAAGAAAAAAACGTAAGCGCCAAATTCGTTATTTCTATTTTATATAAAATCAGACCGGTTAATTGTATTTTCATATTTACATTTTGATGAATTACTAATAACCTATCTTTTAGTCTAAAAATCATTATTTCATTCGTCGCATTTGAGCTACAATAACAAAAACTCTGCGAACGAAGACCATTTTAAAAAAAATATTTGTATCGAGAAAATTTTATCAAAACTTGTTTTCATCTTCAATTTTTAGAGATGAAATAGTCAAAAATCATATTACTTAGATTTAAAACTCCTAATTTAAGTATTTTGCGAGATAAATAAGGTTCAGAACGACCTTATTTACAGTGGTATCGCCTTAAGAGATCTTGAGAGATCATGTCAAAATAGGAGCAATACAGCTAGCATTAGTGACAATAGTGACAGGTTCACTATTTCGATTCCCTTGTCTACCACACGCCAACCATTAGGCTAAATGTGGCCTATGCTTATGGCCTTGAGTTTCTGCCACTGCTTCATCTAGACTTATATTATAAATAGGACAGATTTGTACGTTTGTTTGTAATTGATAAATTCAAACTGTGCGGACGAAATCGCGGGATTAAGCTAGTAGGTAACCCTTATAAATTTTCAAATTATTTCAGTCAGATATCTACTTGTAGTCCTTTTTGTGGGCCTCAAACAAAGCATCCTTTTAGATTTAATGTCTTTATAGATTTCTTTGATAAACAAAATTAAAACCTTAATTTTATAAGGAATAAAAAATCATGTAAACGATCAGTCAATGTATCGATTGATTTATTTAATGTACTGCCACTGCCACCTACAATGAAATGGGTCCCAAAAGATGAGGAAACCCGAAGGATAATGCATTGTATTGCTCTTAACAATATCGATTTCTGAATGCAAGCCGTAAATTATGCGATAAGCATGTAAATTAAGGGATTATAATCAAATTCTGGTTCGGATGCATTTATCCATTTTAAAAGCATTTTTTATTTAATTTCGAGACGATTTCTGTTACAATGTTTCGATAGGATGCCATAATATTTAGTAAGTAGGGTATTTAAGTAAGGATTTTGAGTTGCTATGTGAGACGTAAATCCGTAAGTTATTAACAAAGGACTTCTTTTTAGGGTTCCTCAAAAGGAAAACCCGTAACCCTTATAGGATCACTCGGTTGCCCGCCTGTCTGTCTGTCAAGACGCTTTTCTCGCGTTCTCAGGAACGCGTGGAGGTATCAAGCTGAAATTCATATCAAATACTCAAGTCTACTGTACCTTAGAGCTGTGAAAAAATCAAACATCTAAGCCAACGCAATCAAAAGATACAGCTGGTTATTCCGCAAATGTTCGTGGTTTTTCGACATTCGCAAGAGAATCAAAACCTACAGGGTACTTCAGTGAACTCAGAATCTGGAAAATTGGTACGAAGCACGTTGTTGTTCAGTAGATACGACGAGAAGGCGCAACAAACAAACAAACACACTTACTCTCATTCACACGCATTTATACCTAATATTAGTTAGAATTAGTATGTTAGGGTTATGAATCAGCGAACTGCAGCACGAACCAGTGTAATAAGTCCACTGCAGCACGCACTGCGTGCACGTGACGTACGGGGGCAGTCGCACGCGGTACCTGAAGATGTCCTTCTTCTTGGTGTCTAGTGGAATCAGGAATCTGTCTTCTCTCGTTCCAGATATGTATAGAGGATACCTGAAACATAACAGCTAACATTGTTAGCATAGATTTGCAGCATTCCATCTAATTTTTGATATACCTGGATTTGTAAACGATTCCCAAAATGAAAAAGGATGATACAAGTTTGTTAAAGAAAAATAAAAACACGTCTGATTTGCCAAAAAATATGGCCTATGTCACTTTGGATTAGCCGATTAGGCAAGGTTTTTAAAGATTTCTCAAATATTGAAATTTGCTCAAGCATTAAGAAGTTATGGTGAAATAAGGGAACTCACATATTTGTGGTAAATTTTTAAAAAAGCGCAAATATTTTAGGTGCTGGTACTCATAAGCTAGCCGAATGGACACGCTAGCTATTGAGACTTACGATGCCTTACTATATTTAGAAAAACACGCAAACCGACACGTTGGACATACACTTTTTACTATTACCTAATATGTATTAATAATAATAATTAATAAAGAAACAAAATAAATAAAGAGAACAATAATAATAAAATTCGTTTATTTTTCCTCGTTGCAAAGATTTAACAATGTTACTTAAGGCTAATCGTATAACCTATGTTGACCATTAATCTTTGTGAAGAGGCTAGTTCCTGAAATAGGTCCATAAGAACCTGTGCTACAGGTAACTAGGCCCCCCCTCAGATATTATGTCTAGGTAATAATAAATTAAAAGATTGAAAGAAGTGAAATAGGTACTAACAAAATATAGTGTTGCCTTGGTTTAGTACTAAGGCAACACTATATTTTGTTAGTACCTATTTCACTTTTATGGATACTAATTCACTGACTAAACTACCGGGAAAATTTCATAGGATGAGGTTGAGAACCTCTTTCATCGTTTGGAGTTATTCGGAAATTCTCTTGTTTAGTTTTTATGTTCTTTAGAGATTATTACTAAAATAGTTATTTTTATTATTTTTTTCTCAATTAGTCGGTAAAATACATAATATATGAAATACATGATATGTAATGGAAGAGCGAGGTTTTCTGTTACAGGTATTGTTAATGTGTTATACTAATTAAAAATTATTTTGATATGATTTGATTTGACTGAGCCGACAATTAAAACAGCTGTTATCGATTGTCGTAAAAAAAATTGGTTGTCGGTAAAGTCGGTTGGACAATAATTTTATGTGATAACGGTGGATCAGAGATGCGTATCAAAAAGTAATTATTTTGTTTCCAAAACAAAACAAGCATGCCGATTTCTTATGCTACTAAAATATTTCTTTGACCTATGGATGCCAGCCCTTAACTATATTTGCTCTTACGAGTATAATAATAATATAATAAAAACGGACAAATCACACAGATTGAGCTAGCCCCAAGGTAAGTTCAAGACTTGTGTTATGGGATACTAACTCAACGATACTATATTTTATAACAAATACATATATAGATAAACATCCAAGACCCAGGCCAATCTGAAAAAGATCATTTTCCATCTTGGCCTGGCCGGGGATCGAACCTGGGCACTCCGTGTCGCAGGCTGGCGTGGAAACCACTGCGCCATGGAGCTGTCTAAAAGTAAATACACGAACTTTTTAAAACATTCCCTGTTTCAGCAGTCTTGTAAAACCGGTGTCCAGATTACCAACTTCCCTTTTTCATTGTTTTCCGAAGCGATACACTCATATTCACTGGTTTTTTTTGGGATTTCTTAGAGTTTACCTGTCAAAGCATTCCTGACTGGCTTCCCGTTGAGGATTGTTATTTGGGCAGAGCTTTATCACGAACGTCCCGAGATGATTCGCCGTTAGCTCCACTTCCACTTCAATTTCCTGGAAAACAGTTAATAGATCATAGTTCGTCATATTTCTATGAAAGAAGACGTTCATGGGAAGTGCGTGGTATTCCAAAGTTGTAAGGAAAAAGTTGCCAAACACATTTTTGGTAAGAATATTTTACAAAAAAGATTGATGATCTAAGAGATTTGAGGAGCTTCAACACTATCCTGCGCGCGTTGGCAGATCGGTGGGACTCGCCGATGCTAGCTCGGTGGATACGGCTGCCTGCAGTTGTGTAGACATCTTGCTGGCAGCGGTGGGTGCTATTTTTTATGTGTTGTTTGCTGTGTATATTATCTATGTCTTGTGTTACTAACTTTAGTTTTAAGGCCAATTGATATTTGTTTCATCTTAACACGTTCACGCGATCCTGAAAGAAGCTTTAACTTTGCGTTTTTAACTGACAGACAGAACTACAGATGAATGACGTTTTAATTGTAAGAGTTCAATTTTACCTTTTGAGGTAGGGACCCTTAATAAAACCCTACGATTTAAATGTTAGAGATCTGATTGTAATAATTACCTAACCTAAGCCTGGCCCACACAGTGTCTGGCCTTTCCCATACAGCCCTCTACTTCGTGTGATCGCGATACTGCTACTATGTGATCATCACTGCACACCCCACACCGTTGTTCTGTACCCACTGAACAAACAGAAACCTTGATAGACCTGTAAGCAATAGTAACCTGGCCCACACTATAGTGCATTCAAGGTTTCGTTACATAGCACTTTGCCATTCATCCCTTCTGCTTCCCAGCGCCTCCTTACACACCCCACCGCTCGGTGTTCTGTTCACACTAAACTAACAGAAACCTTGATACACCTGTAAGCAGTAGTTACCTGGCCCACACTATAGTGCCTCGTGACGATGCCTTTCCCATACATCCCTCCTGCCTCGTGTGGCCGCGGCACTGTCAGGTGATCGGCGTCTCCACACACCCCACACCGCCCGCTGTTCTGCTCCCACTGAACTACACAGAAAACAAAGTTGTGAATAAGAACATTGAAAACATCAACATCAGCTTTCTATTACCCACTGCTGGGTATAAGCCTCCCTTTGTCTACTCTACACAATTCCTCTCTATCTTCAGTTTTGCCATTGCAATCCAGCAATTTGCCTTGTGTCGTCAAACTACCTAGCTAAGTAGGTGGATTGTTGATAACATTTCAAATACTTTTAATAAATTAAGAAATAAAATTTGGTGAAAAAATTTCATACGTGCGGGACTTGAACCAGCGACCTAGTTCTATGTACGACATACGCTCTTAAGGTGATACCACTGTAAATAAGGTCGTTCTGAACCTTATTTATCTCGCAAAATACTTAGATTAGGAGTTTCAAATCTAAGTAATATGATTTTTGTCTATTTCATCTCCAAAAATTGAAGATGAAAACACGTTTTGATAAAATTTTCTCGATAGAAATATTTTTTGAAAAATGGTCTTCGTTCGCAGAGTTTTTGTTATTGTAGCTCAAATGCGACGAATGAAATAATGATTTTTAGACTAAAAGATAGGTTATTAGTAATTCATCAAAATGTAAATATGAAAATACAATTAACCGGTCTGATTTTATATAAAATAGAAATAACGAATTTGGCGCTTACGTTTTTTTCTTTGAGCGACTCGAGACTATCTCGTATCTCATCATTCACGGGCTAAACCGCCAAGCGCTATCCCTTGCGCGCACTTGATCAGTCCTTTGCCGAGCGAAGGTACCAAACATTTGAGGCCTCGCCTTAATACGTAGACCTAGGTCGCTGGTTCAAGTCCCGCCCACATGAAATTTTTTCACCATATTTTATTTCTTAATTTATTAAAAGTATATTAAAATAGCATTGTGAATGCAAAATAAAACACTTCTAAAAAACATTTCACATAAATTAAATACTTGCTACATTCAGGCTCAATGAAGATTCTAACAAAACATAGCATATAGTCGCATAGGAAAACTAGTTCATATCTTTAGGTTGAGACACCCTTTTAAACGCCTTTCAGGACTATGTCGAGAGTATATTTACACCAGGTATATGCTCGAGAAAAATCTATCTACCTACTCTCGATTATTGCTTAAATATTGGTTAGAAATTTAATGAACTTAATGGTTCTAGTGAAAAAAGTACAAGGACAGTTTATTTGAAGCAAAAATAACAAAAATGAGTATTACCGTGCCTCTAACTATTATATTGAATTATAATTTAAGGAATTCGTATCATTGGTTGTTTGTTGTTTATATTTTGTGGTTTTGTTTGTATTATTTTAGCTGAGAGCAAGTCAAATAGGTACCTTCTCCAGTGGTAGGTAATTAGTGATTTGCTATTTTATAAGAAGTGTCTCAAAATCTACGTATACCACTCTTAAATATTAAAACTAATTACTGTAAGAACTATTTGCCTACATCTGATTTGAAATATGAAATAAAACATATTGGTACTTGACCTTTGGATACACATACTCGAGATTACCTATGCCGATTGGCAAAGGCCATATACTTAGATAACATTAGGTACTATTGTTAAAACTAGTTTGCGCACTTAAGTACGATGACTGCGTTAAACTTGATGAGTAGGTATTCTTTTATCTTTTAAATTGATTTACTTAAGTTTTTTCGCACATCGGCACTATTTCAAAGAATAGATGATGAGTTACGGTTCGTGCAAAGTTCGCTGAACCTCTATCATAAAATAGCGAGCGGACAGATATAGACCATCTACGGTCGAATGGAAACTTACTACTATTACTAAAGTAGCATTGATTGGTTAGGACATTGCAGGCTGACCACCTGATTGTCTGATATGAAAGATGATCCGTGCTTCGTAAGGTACGTTAAGCTTTCAGACTCTGTCGCTGTCTTTACTGTGAGCTTTTTTTATGAAAGAAAGAACAAATGTTTATTTGGCACATATAGGTGAGCAATACAAACATAATATAGTATGGCAAACGAGCAAGAAGGTCACCTGATGGTAAGTGAGACAACTGCAACACCAGGGGTGTTACAAGAGCCATGTCAAGAGCCACGTTGCACAGAACCATGTCAGAGGCCTATGAGACTGTTTAAAAACTCTAACGCCAGGGATCATCGGGTTATTCTCTGATCCAAGAACACACACGACATGATGATGATGCCTAGAGTAGCAGAGAACCAGGTCTGTGAACTGTTTTAAATTCTACTCAAAAATATCGACACAAGCTCGGACACCAAACACTTAGGTACGAGTATTGAAAATGCTTAAGGATGAGGTTCATATCTTATGAATATGAGAAAGACGGCAGCATTCATGTGTCTGTCTTTCCCATATTGACTTATAGCTCTTTTCAGTTTTACTCTACATATTAAATTCGTAAAAAAATCACACACTGTAATGATTTTTGCAAATAATAAAGTGGTTTGCTTAATGATCTTCATTAACGAGCTTCACACATAAGTAAAAACACTTTTGTTTTCACACAACATCCTATTAACTTTTCCGTACTCTCCGTAAGTTGTGCGTGTGTTATTTCCGTGCGTCGACTTCGCTTCATTAGCTTAATCTATACAGAACAAAAAATGTTTGTCCAATTGTTCTCGCTGCAAGGATAACGCCCGCGGAATGTGGCGAACAATACGGATGTGTGATTTATGAACTCATTGCTTGTAAGAAAATGTTTCTGCTATACTTATTAAGACCTCTTTCTGACATTTAATAGGTAGGCACTTTTCGGTGTCATCATGTGGCAACATTTATATTTAGGAACGCCTAAAATCTCAGAACAATAACTAAAGCTAAAATATTGAAATGAAGTCACATACTACTTATATTTTATTTTACCAACAACTTAATCCAAAAATAAAGTTTTTAAAACGTTGGGTGTAAAAAACCATACAATACAACCGTATTAAACGATATAATTTAAATCACTTAATTCGGATTATAGTAACAATCGTGAAAACATTAATATTTATTTAAAAACGTCGCCTAAAGTGTCATAGTTGAAGATAACGGAAAAGGCTCTTGTTCTTATTCTTATCGAATCAATGGTCATATTCTCTTTTTCGCCTAATACTGAGCAACTTGTACGACATTTTCTGTAGCTATGTACAGTGCAGGTCTCGGGGCACACAGGGCAAGAACTGTCTTGCCCAGTGTGTCCCGAGACCGTTATGAGAGAGAGGTGTTATGATTTGGGGAGGTGCACCACAATTGGAGGTGTTGTTTTTCTTTGCTGCGACCGAAATTGGTTTTTAACGAAGTCGTTGTAAGCACTTCCGTTCTGACCAAGCCAAACAATGGTCAGGGGGAAAAGGCTCTATCTATATCTATACTAATATTATAAAGAGGAAAGATTTGATTGTTTGTTCTTTTGTTTGCATCGAATAGGCTCTGAAACTACTGGACCGATTTGCAAAATTCTTTCTCCATTAGAAAACTACATTATCCCTGATGAACATAGGCTATTAAAATACCTATATCTTCCCGTGCGAAGCCGGGACGGGCCGCTAGTACTTTATATTTAAATTGATGTCAGTCAGCTATGTCAGCTATGTCAGATACCTTTAGGCAGCTTGAATAATCTGACACCAGTGTTGGCCACTTACACACACGAAAAACAAACAAACAAAGAGTTCTAGCAGCTTGTCTTACGCACCGGCATAACCTCCGCAGAAGAGCTCGTTATCGTTATAGTTGACGGGGTTGGGGAACCCGAACCTCCACATGGAGTTCCTCGCTGGGGGGTCCATCAGCCGCCCATGACCCTCTGCTCCACGGCGCGCGCTGCCCAGCATCTGACGACAGAAGTCAAGTTGACACCCTACAATCTACAATTACCTAAGTATTCTAATAGAAGGATCATAGGGCAAGAGGATATTTTTACGATATAGGGCGGCAAACGAGCAAGCGGATCACCTGATGGTAAGTGATCACCGCTGCCCATGGACAACTGCAACACCTGGGTGTAACAGGTGCGCTGTCGGCCTTTCAAGGTGTTGGGGGAAAGAAATGGGGAGGGAAGGGAAAAGGATGGGCCTCCGACTCTCTTACTCACCGAACGTAGCATAGAAGCGGTAAAGTATCTACTCAGACGTCGATTTTCTGTGAGAGTGTGGTAGTTCCCCGGACGAGCCGGCCCATTCATGATACAAGCAATTCATTTTGCCGGTAGCGTGGCTCTACCACGACTAAATCCTTACTAATATTATACATGCGAAAGTGAGTTTGTTTGTTTGTTTGTTTGTTTGTTTGTTTGTTTGTTACGCTTTCACGCCTTAACAACTGAACCGATTATCATGAAATTTTGCATACAAGTTCTCTGGAGTACGGAGAAGGACATAGGCTACCTTTTATCCCGGGAAAAAGTACTAATCCCGAGGGATCGACATTGACGCGGGCGGAGCTGCGGGCGAAAGCTAGTTAAATATAAATGGCATATCATATTCAGAATTAGATAGGAAGAAATAGGTTCCCTTGTGAAAATTATGAAAAATCCCTTAAATAAATCCCATGATATCACATTGATGGCAAAAGCAAAAAAATAAAAAATAATAATATTTTGCCGCATTTAATATATTGCCTGAATACTAGATCAGGAAAACGCAAAAATTCCAAATCGAAATATATTGTAACTAGATTTGAAACTAACGAAAACCAAACTACTTACTTATTGATCGGGGATATCCCGAGAGATTATTTCCTTCTATTTACCTAATTCTTCTTAATTTTCTCTTAATAATTATGTTGGGTTTATTTTTTTAATTTATTTATTCATGAAACAAATAAAAACATAGTCTTAAATTACATAAAAGATGTACAAAAATCTTAAAAGATTTGTCCTCACATCCGATTTAAATAATATAGTCGATATCAAGCATTTAAATAATTGATATTTAGTAACAAAATCATTATACCTAAGGAAATGAGAAAAGAAAATGTACATGAATTCGTTGATGTCTCTACTACCCACGACTTCTACCACCCACCAAGGAAGTAGGTACAGTAGGTACAGTACAAACAGTATTACTCGAATAAATCGCTTTGTCCATTAATACCCCGTACAATTTCATAAACATTAAAAACAGTTATGCACATAATTGGCCTTTGGACACGCCACACAACTGTACCCGCAATTTATGTACTACCTGCAGCAGTAATATCCAATATGTCAGGAACGACGTCCCGCCCGACCTGTGCCTCCTCATTTCCATCTGAAAGTAATAAAAATAACGAATTATTGCCGTTATTCTTAATACAGCGGTTTACAAATTCATTGTCAAGTTCGTAGATCTTATTTTTTGCGATTTATGTCCTTGTCGCCAACGGTATATTAAGGCGGTTAACGGGTTTTATTTAAAGGTTTAGGATTTTAAACTTTCTAATTTATTTTGTAAATATAGCAAATAAATTGGATTCACTAGGGCCTTAAAATTCATTAAGTAGGTGTATATTTATCACACCAATTAATTTTGTAATAGCCATGTAACAATCCAATTTAATTTATATTTCCAATCCAATTTGATTAATGTTTCATCTATACCTCTACAAATATGATTAACTTAGCCTTTAGGTTTTATGGCCTTAGGCTCTGTCTACCTCATTAGAAACTAAGGAGTAATAATATTGTAAATGTGAGTTAATAAACATTTTGCATTAGGTACTTGTGCCCTAGTCTAATCGCGTCCAAAGAAAGAGTTTGGTACTGAAGACATTTTTGTGACAAGCATTTATTATAAACGAATCCACATTGTAAAGTGCTTTCCAAGACAAATCAAATGAGCCCAAACACGACTGGTGTATCTTGTTAAGTGAATTCCCAAGGCCACCTTCCGACTCCATCATCAGAGCAGCGTAACGATTCCATAATATTGTATTGTCACCCGATTTACACATGCATGCAAAATTCCAGCTCAATCGGTAATCGGGAAGTGGATCAAATTTAACTCGCAAGATTTGATTACAGACATACAACGGGACAGGTGAAACTAAATAAAACCTTGTAAAAAGAAGCTTGGCAACGCGACTCTTACTTAGGTGTTAATAAAAATGCATTGAATTACAATATAATCTTGATCAACATTTTTTAAAAATCGAACTGAACAGAATTGGAAGAAATTCGATATCAACGTGCTTTCTTGCATTTTGAATCTGGCCAATAAACAGTGATTTTATCTGTCGAACGTAAACGGCCCCCGACAAGCAGGCCTGGCTGTAAGGGAATTTATTTCTTTTGCCTCACCTGGGATTCAATCGGCCCATTTGTATGGCATTACTGTGATTATTATGGTAAGTACGATAAGTGATTTTCTTAATTGCTTGTTTTTACGGAATTTATCGATTGAATTCTTGATATTTGTTTTGTCCTGTTAATGATGAGATAAATATCGAGTGCTTCTTTTAACAGCGTTCAGCCTCTGAGAGCAAGATTTAAAAAGTCAGTTGTGTCCTGTAAATCTTTCGAAGATTAAAGCCAAATACAATCATAGCAATTTAAAACCATCTTCAAGATTGAAATTGAAAAAGAAATAGTAATGCTATGATATACGGTCGAATTAAGAAACCTCCTCCTTTTTTTGAAGTCGGTTAGTAAAAATAGTAATGCTATGATTGTTTTGAAGCGCACTCTATGACTGTTTCGACAGAATAACGAAGCGGTTTCCTATTGCCCGCTCTATTTCATACACTTTGACCATCAGTGATACACACAAGGACAGAACCCAGGGTTCAAGTGATTGGTTTAGATTTAGACAATTAAATTTAAAATGTTGTGTATGGTTCAGGTAGATGGAAACAAACATCTGGTAGTTCTATTGTTCATGAATAACACCAAACCGCAAGTTGATGAGCGTTGACAGTTCACTCGGTGGCGTGGGCGCAGGTCAACATCCTCGTGGCCTTGACAATGTGTTTGGTGACATAAACCTACTAAGTTTTATGTAATTAGGTCTTATTTGGAATTATTTAGTACTAGCTTACCCTACAGACGTTGTTTTGTCTTAACTATAAATAGACGCCACTGGCAATACGATTCTAAAGTTACATTTAAAAAGTTAATTAGGTCGTTAAATTTTCTCAATTCTTTTTGTAATTTTCCTCGCAACTGTCTTAGTATTTTTTTTCATAAAGACCTTCTATCCTTAATCGGCCAAGTGCGAGTTAGACTCGCGCCTGATCTATAAAAAAATTGACACTAGGTATATTATAAACTTTTTTTAGCTCCAAGTTTGTTATGTATTATATATTAATTTATTTTATTTTAATTTTTGAAGTGAATATATAACAAAAATATCTATGAATATATCAAGCGTCTACGTGTTTTCGTTATTAATATCGAGTAAAAAACGGCAGAAAATCACGTTTGTTGTATTAGAGCTCCCTTATTTTATTTCTATTTTTAGTATGTGTAGTTAATGCGGCAACAGAAATACAACATCTGTAAAAAAATTCAACTGTCTAGCTATCACGGTTCATTAAATACAGCCTGATGACACACAGACAGACAAGCGGTCGGTGGAGCTATATTAATAGGGTTCCATTTTTACCCATTGAGTACGGAATCCCAAAAGGATTAAATGAAATAAAAAAAGACCTTCGTCAGGAATTGTTGTGTTTCATTCCGAATTTAATGTGCTCAGATTTGAAACTACAAAGTTTCAAAATATTGTAAGCTCTCTTATCTCCAATGGCCATTTCCTTTCACTGAAAGCCCCGTTTTCTCTTGGAGACTAAACTTGCAAAAAATACAAAAGAAATGGGTAAGTAGACTAGGCAAGGTCAGCCAATAGCTAAAACAATTTCAAAAGTCGACACTGAAATGCTTATCTAATTGTAAGAAAGAAACTCTTGACACTAAGCAAGCACCAGCTTTAGAATTTATAAATTGAAAGAAACTGTTTGAAAAGTATAACATGTTGATAAATAAAAGAAACTTGAAAACAATTATCTAACATTTATTATCATTATATGTAACAGATGAAAATATTATACGTTATTCAAATAATGTAAAATATTTCAATTTGTTAAACATTTATTTATTTTTATTTATTTATTTATTTATTTGGCATGAACTTAAATCTATCTTTACAGTTTTCACTAACATGATAGACAAGCAATTATTAAAACATTAATTATTATAACTTAAAACCCATAATGCAACTCTTGTGGTTGTGATAATATGAACATGTGAAAGGCACGTAGGGCTAGGGACCAAAACTGGACTGAGTTTTGACTTTTTATTTCGGTGTATTCTTCTCAGCAGTGGTCGTGCCGAAACGCTAGTAGTTTATCGATTTTGTAAATATTTAGAAATAAATGACGTTCAAAAAGAGACATGATATCCAAATTTAATTTATTATTTCTAGGTATGGACATATTTTGTAATTTATACTGTAAGATAATTCAAATTGTGAGTTCCCAGCTCAACGAGCTTTGATAGAGTGGGGCTAATATCTCAACAGGACAAGGACTGTATGACAAGGAGAAAGTTAGAGATAGATATATGTCAGATGATGAAAATGGTTGTGATAATATAACCATTTTCATCATCTGACATATATCTATGGACATGTCACACAAATTGAGCTAGCCCCACAGTATGCAGTACATATAACGTAGGGTATATAGATAAACATCCAAGACCCAGGTCAATCTGAAAAATATCGTTTTCCATCATGACCTGACTGGGGATCGAACTCGGGCACCCTCTTGTCGCAGGCTGGCGTGCTATGCGTGATGACCACTGCGCCACGGAGCTAGCCTTATTGTGGACAGGTTGATATGACGGAGAAATTAGTTGGATAGCAACATGCAGCATTAAGTAAACGTGCAGCATCGTTAATAATGGCATCTGCATTAACTTATTCTAGGGTGCAACATGTCACAAGTGGCAGTTTTCTACTGGCGTTATTATTATCTCGTAAATCTAAATAGAATAACATAATAATGCTGACACAAGGAATCTTAGTGTGGAGTTAGTTCAGCGCTACGCTTACTTGTGCTTACTGTGACCCCAAAGCATAGGTTATGTAGTCTAGTTTGGGACCTTTGTAACATTGTATGTTGATGCTTAAGGGCCCGTACTACCTCACACTGCTTGGCATGATTGACTGTTATATCAATAATAATTAAATACTCAAGTTGAAATAAAAATGCAGCAAAGTTCAGGACTAACTCTGGTAATTATATGACTCAAAAACACGATTGCGTTAAATTTTCTCGATAGAAAAAAATTGCAAAGTTGCCTCCAAATCACGTCTAATTTACTCGGTATATAGCATTATTCACCAAATACATTAAAATTAACCTTGAAACTTTTGATTATTATTGCATTACAGATAAGGCAGCCATCATATATGTTTTTTTTTTTCGAATAACCCTTGAATATTCCTAAAAAACGAAAATATCCAAAGTAGCCAACGCGTTTAGACCATCCGCGTTTGTATCGCCACGCCGCCTGGCATATGGCGGGCTCTTAAGGAAAATTTAATTAAGTTTAGAAACAAACGATTTTTATTTTACTTTTTATTTTAATATTCCTAAAACTCACCACAATGGTAAACAAACAAAAAATGCGATTGAAACGAGATTCTTTGTTTATTCTAAAATACCGTTTTAATTGAATATAATAATATGTAAAATAAAGACTATAATTCTCCCATTCAGGTCACAATTACAACGGTTAACGATATTTATTTCCCTTTCGATAAACTCGCCTGCGCCCGCGGCCTGCCGACTTTATTGACATGAAAACAAAAGTATAGGATTGCTCATTTACATATAAGTAAATTCCATAACCGCTTCCATCCAAATATTAACAGCATTTTTTGTGATATCTATATTCAGTTTTTGTGGGAGGTATCTTGGCAACATTGCCATTGCGTTTAAGTAAGTGCGCCGTTTTTTCCAACGATAGGCTAGTTTCCTGGGTCACAATTATAAAACAGATAACAAAAGAATATTGGTAAATTATTTTTGTCAATTAAAAAAATAAATAATTAAGATAAAGCGCTTCACAGTTCATGAGTGGGCTCGTAAATCGTAACGTCACAGTTTGCTAAAAAGTGTAGCACACTTGTGATGTGACGTTTCAAATGGCTACCTATATCATTTTCATTCTTTTTATCGACAAAACAAAAAATACGTGTCCAATATTTTTTGATTGTTTAACTGAAAGACTAATTATATTTTTTAGGAAACTAGGTAGACTTCATTTCTAATTTTAACTGAGCTGCTTATGAATGTAGGACAAGAAGCATTCTTAAGCATTCCCGAGCAATAGATACCATAAAGGAGCAAAAATAGGTACTGAACTATGTTTCTATAAATGGAAAAGAATGAGTAGTTAAAAAAATAACTGACTTCGAATTTGCATAGTAATAGTGACTGATGATAATGACTCAAAAACTACAGAACCAATTTTGATGGAATTTGCACTGTTTCCTAAGTTTAAGATATTTTGCAATCCAACTTATGGTTTTTGATGGGTTCCGTCTATCTGGCAGAATCTTGATGCTCCGAATTTTATTTGGCACAATATACTTGGCAGAATCTTATTTATAAGAATATTTCAAAGGCATAAAAATATTGAATATAATTTTTGTTTGGCCGAATATTTATATGTCCGAATGTACAATAGCATACTTTTAAGATGTCAGGATTAGATTTAGTACAATTACCTTTTACATAAATTAATTTTCGCATATTTGTTTAAAAAAAGTTTAAGTAGTAGATCGTTAAGATAAAATAAGTAGTTGGGTTAGAACTACGACTCCACCAGAAAACGAGTCGCTGTCAGAAACGAGCTACTACCAAAATATTAGGTTAGGATGGGTATGAATTAAATACCAAAAGGCGATTCTGACTGCTAACTTTCTGCGATATAATGGTACTACTTTTATATTAGGCTATAAAATTTATGCTCTAAGATAATTCAGATTTTTAACATTATTGGTTTTGAATGTATGAGAAATGAGTAGATACCAAATTATTCGCTACGAAATAACGTTTCTGTAAACCGCTGTTATGCATAATAATATTATAACATAAAAAAATCTACTATAAAGTGGGGACCCGTTTCCAAAATGTGCGCGGCATATACTCCTTTAAAACATACAAATATTTATGAAATGTGGCAAACATGTTTAGAAGCGCGTAAATAATATTATATACGCACGGGACTAATTGACTACCTCTTTTTTTAAGTCAGTCAGTTCAGTAAGACTTTAGTTCAGCACCAGGGTTAGCAAAGACAATTCGTCAAAAGCAAAGAGTCATGGTTGGATATAGGCTGATGAAATATGTGTAGATTTGAAGGAACAAGTACTCTGAAACCAGCTAGTGTGCATGTAAAGTGTGTAGAGTAAATTTTTGAGTTTGGCAGGTATTAAACCAATCGCAGGTACCGTTCCCGTATTTCGCCCTGTCACGTTATATTGGGGTCGAAACAATTTTATTTTTGCGACGTTGCGTAACGCAGAATCGAGCGAAACACGATCTCTCACACATTTTAGCCAAAAATACTGCCGATTCCAAAAAATGCCACAAGAAATTGTTCTCAAACACCAAAATATCAGATATCAAGTAAAAACAAATTAAGTATTACCGATCCGAGAACTAATTCATTATTTAACATTAGATTAAGTACATCTGTCATTACTAACATAATATGGATTATGTCCGAAATAAAGATTATTATTATTATTATTATTTAGGTATATCGCCTTTTCCCTTAAGTTTGTATGTTTATAACTAGAGGGATCCGTCAGGTTTCTTGTCACCATTTCTAGCCAATCTAAATAGTTCTAAAACGAATGGTAGATGCTAGCAAGAGCCCGGTCGATAAAATTGTTTAGGGCGGCGTGACGCCCGAAACAACCAGCACTTTTGCGGCAAGATAGACCGTGATGACCCATGTCACGCCATCGCCGCAGGGGTAACGATGTGGCACCGTACAAATAGCGAACTGCCTCCGTGGTCCAGTGGTTAAGGCGTTTGCCTGTAGACCCGGGGGTCGTGGGTTCGATTCCCACGGGAAGCATAGGTACTTTGTTTAGTTGCTTCCAGTATGGTTAGGACATTGCAAGCTTGAATCACCTGATTGTCTGATAATAAAGATGATTTCGTGCTTCGGAAAGCACGTTAAGCCGTTGGTCCCGGCTGCCATCTGGTAGTCGTTAAAGGAACCACGTCAGAGGCCGAGAGGCGGTTCCGAAGAACTCTGACACCAGGGTGTGCATGGTCGATTGACCGTGGCACCTACTCGAAATGAATGAATGAATAGCGCCTATTAGTGCAGCTGCCTGGAGAAAGGTTTCGTCGTCCAATAAGGTACCAAGGTTGGAAGGGTTTGTGGCCAAAGCCGGACTCCTATTCTGCAGCAGCTAGGAGACATAGTCCGCTCTGCAGCACTTCCAAATGATTGACTATAGTTGGCGTTACTTTTGACATCTTCCGCGCCCGGTCCATATCTGTCTTAGGTAGATTATCAGGCAAGTATGTAAAATTGTATAATAAATCTCTCCAAAAACACAACAGAGAGCTTAAATTAATTGTTAATGATATATAGCTTTATTAATATAATGAAGTCGTGTGGCGCCGTAATTGCATTATAATGTCGCAATTATGCAGCAATTAGCATAATTTACGTTTTTAAGGCAATTTTAAAACGTTTCCGAGCTCGCCATTTACCGGATTACGAGAAAAATGCATTTTTTCTTTAAGAACTCGCCATTTTTGCAAAATATATCAGTAGGTAGATTGTTTATATTCGTTTACACTTAAGTATTTATCTTTTATACCATAACTTTAAGATTTTTTTTTAATTTAAGCTAAAAGCTGGACTTACACCCCTGACAATTCCTTTCATTAGTATCTATCATCCTATTGTTTCCTTTCTCTACCCGCTACTTTTGAAATATCATGCTCCTAGCGTGTTTTTGATATTCCCCTGTTTTCATATTTATCCGAGCATCTTCATGGGATGCCCAGCCCATTAATAATTAAACTTCACGGATTTCTCTCCAACATCCAACTCCCAATCAACAACAATTACGTTTCATATGCGGTTTCTGCCAAAATTAAAGGTAAAATCTGTGAAATTTAACACAATTCTGCTCAAATTAATGAACGTCCCGTCCCGCCTATTTATTTCGATTTACAAGTACAGTGCGGTAATTGCAGCTCGGGCGCATGCGCATCTCCGTGTGATCCGGTGAACGTATTATTTTCGCGTCTGATACGCTCGCTTACTATTAAAATACCGCATCTACTTTTATTTCAAGTAAAGCACACCTGGAAGTGAACACAATCAATGTATGAGAAGAATATTCAATTTGCATAGTATTTTGTTGTTAAATAAACATTGTACTGTATGTATTATATTTATTGCTCTTAATTTAATTCAGCATTCTTATCTGATTGTCAATCACAGATGCGGCAATTAGGATTTTGACCTTTTTTCAAGCACTACACGTTAGCTGATCCATCTCAGACTGCAAACCTTACATGGCCCTATCTCACAGGGCTTGTTACCGGTACCAAATTCCCATTATAAGTACCGGTAAGTACCGGTATTACTATTCTGTTAAAATTTTAACGGTAATATGAGGTACCGGTAATCTAGTATTTAACGGTAATTATATTGTTAACAGTTAACGGTAATTTTACCGCTACTTGTTACCGGTACCAAATTCACATTATAAGTACCGGTAAGTACCGGTACCTTTATTCTGTCAAATTTTAACGGTATTAAAATTGCGTTAATTTTACCGGTACCTACGCATTGTTGCCGTCTACCGCATGGGACTCGCTCGACTGTAAAAGTGCCCCCCTATTTTGGGCCCCCGCCTCACGCCGCACATGCACAACACGGCAACGACACACATTAACGAAATGATAATTCCCAATACGAGTACCGGTACTAAGTACCGGTACTGTTTACCGGTATTTGGTACAGGTAATTCTTTCAATTACCGGTACCGTCGTTTTATTGAGGTACCGGTACCAATCCAATTACCGGTACCGTTGTATTATAGAGGTACCGGTACTTGATTTTTACCGTTACCAAATGTACCGGTACCAAACCAATTACCGGTACTGTCGTTTCATAGAGGTACCGGTAATGGATTTTTACCGGTATTCCAACCCCTGCTATCTCAACAGCTACTTTGTTACTAAACATGCATCCTTGTAGTCAGAATACAATAATTCTTCCTAAGAAGCCAAAAGGATGGAAAACAAGTTGTTTACGGAATGGAAGAAAAATCCTTTCACTCCCTTTTCGAACAAACAAAAAATATATTTTTTAAATATATATTTCATAATACACACAGTTCTGTTTGTACATGTACGTGTACATGCCAAATATACCAATAACAATGCACATATTTCTCTATATATATTCGCTACCGACATTGACAATAATAAAATAACACAATTAAGTATACGTTCATATTTAAAAATGAAAAGAAAAAAATATAAATAAAGTCAATCAATAAATTATTAAATAAAATAGGTACCGATGATGAATACTGATTAATTGTTTAGTGTTTAGTTTAGTTTAGTGTTCCAGCATTATCAATTTGAAATTTTTATAACTGTTATGTCCGCCGCTGATAAAATTCCGAATTACGGCAACAATCACTAACTTCAGCCGAGTTTTCTGCAGTAACTTTTCTACTTATAGCACATCCAGTTACTTTAGCTGCGGAAAGGTAGTTTACGATACTGTCATATTGATTGAAAAGTAATAACTCATGTAAAGCGAATCTTAAAGTGTAGCTCTTTATGGCCTTTTACCCCGAAAGGCATTGATTGCGATATGCGTATACGAATATACTTGATGGGTTGAGCGACAAGAGAGGCTTTAGTAGTAAGACACGCCTTCTTTTAAACGATACGTGTATCAAGTTGTAATAGAATAAATTAATATTTTCGTGGATTATAAGAAATTATTGAGGACAATACGTACTTAGATGGCAATTAAAAAATAATATAGAGATCGAATCAAGCTTTAAGTATTGTTGTATAGTTAGCTGTTGCCCATGGCTGCGCCCGCCTTACTGTACATACTTTGGGAACAGTAGATGTTTGTGGATTAAAAGGTATTTTCAATCCGGAGACATATTTATTAAATTACATTAATTATATACATTATATACTAAATTTATTTTCATTTATAATGTCCTACCCTGTGCCTCAAACTACCTCCATATCAAATTAAATTGCAATTATTATTAAATATTAACATCCAGTACCTACTCGGGACATTATGAAAAATATATTTTGCCATCTTGATCCAACACGAAACCTGTTGTGGGCAATATGTGGCTTAAATAAATTATCCAATTTAATAAAGAAAAAACAAAAATACGTAAGTGAATATAAGATCGTCTTCATTACACAGAATCTCAAAATGTTAAAATCAATTTCATTAAACGCTTGAACAATGTACAATCTTCAATCACTATAAGTCAAGTAACGTCGTCCATTACCATCGGAATAGCATAATTTGTAAAACAATTAACATTTTCACTACAATAAAGCCATCTGATTAATAAAAGAGAGTGGTCACCGTCGGATTAATTCAGGAATGTTTGTAGGTAATTGGTTTTTAACGAGGGTTGACAGGCGGACTTTTATACATCGTGGCCCGAAAATCGTGACACAGTTTGGCACATGATATTTACATTTCAATATATTTTACCTACATTTCAATATTTTACCTACTTACTTAAAAGAATAAACGGACTGGTAGGCTGATAGATCCGCTGGGTCTAGAAGCATTGAAATTTTACACAAGCGTTTCTTAAATAACGTAAGTGTCCACTAAGAGAACATTTTTAAAAATTCATCAAGGATTGCGTTAACATGAGGGTTGAAAGTTTGTATGAAACTCTGTCATTGATTTTAAACATTATTTTATATATTGAAAGCTACGTTATCATGTAGGTAACTTACAATCATTAATTTTATGCGGGCGAAGTGGAGGAACACAGTTTTTCTTTATTTTTGAATTAAAACGAAATCTTTTCTATATCTGTCAGAATTACTTATCCATAATAGCGTTTACGACTGTGCTAACAGCCAAAACATAGTCTTAAGGATTCAGTAACCTATGTATGAATTAATCTCCTGATCCATTCTAATCCATTGGTCAAATCCATCATTTAATTAAATTTAATAGAATAAACTACTTAATTTTACGAATGTTGTTACACATTTTTTATAAGGCGAGGCAGTATGCAAATAATAACTAGTCCTTCATTATAGCTAAGTATAGGTAGGTACAAATAAAAATTAATAGGTCCGACCTGCATAAAAGCAGTTCTTTGGGACAGGTTGTAATATTTTTAATGCAGAGATGACTTGGAAGTTAAACAATGACTTGTTGTCATTACATGCAAACGATATTAATCGGGTCCTTATTTTTAATTCCATTTTTATTGGTTTAATTAATAATATGGCGGAGGAGTGGTTATTAAAAAGTTTTCATAATATGAATGAGGAAAGGTCGCATTTGACCTCACATCAGCCAGCCGGACAGGAGCGTTGATCGATATAAATTTTTTAATTACTGACTTGAACGACGGAGGCAATTTTAATTCGGTTGCTGCATAACTACTTGAAACAAGTGTTTTTTTTTTTGCAATTAATACATTTTTGTGACAAGCTTTTATTATAAGAGAAACCAAACTTGATTAATGTTTTCCAAGACAAATTAAATGAGCCCAAACACGATTGGTTGTTTAGTTTAAAAGTTCCTACGGCCGCCTTCCGACTCCATCATCAGATCAGTGCAACAATTCCATAATATGGAGTATTGTCATCAGATTTACACATGCATGCAAGATTCGATTACAGATAAACACCGGAGCAGGTGAAACTAAATAAAAGCTTGTTAAAAGCGCTACTTCGATAGACATACAAACAAACATAAATATAATACGTCTTTATCCATTCCTTATGGGATAGACAGAGCCTAAAGGCATATGTCTCAAAGGCCACGTTTAGCATGCTTGTAAGCATAAAGGTGGAAGACAGACCGAACCCGAGACCCTGTATTTCAAAGGCACTTCGGGACCACTAAGCCAATGACTGCTCCTAAAAAACTGGGTATGCTTTCCAAGGTCTAACGGTATTTTACCCCAGGCTAGCTTTTGAGCCCTAACACTCACACAGCTCTAGTCCACTCCTGTGTGGAATATTGTTCTCATCTATAGGATGGAGCAGTCGATAATCAGCTCGAAGCCCTGGAAGCTATCAAAAGACGGGCCAGAAGACTCGTTGATAATGAGTCGCTCACGACAGGACGGCTTCAAAGCCTCGAACATCGCCGAATTCGGGGAGTGTGCTCAGGAATTGCATAAGTTAATTCCCGCACCACTTCTCCATCAGATGATGCGGCGTGGACAGGGATTCCATCCATATGTGGTAGATATTCCTGCTCATCACAACTCTAGATTCGCCTCCTCCTTAATTATGCTAACTACTAAGGAATGGAACAACCTCCCCGCGTCACTGTTACACTGTTTTGTTTTGAGATTTCTAAGGCAGGCGTGAAAAGGTATAATTTATATTAATTTTGCAGTAACACCCTAGATCACATCGTTGCTTCCCATCAGCAAAGATAGAGGTCAAACGCACTCAAAACATCAGTAAAACAAAACAGAGGTTTTCAAAGTATATGCCAAGAAGGTCTACCACAGAATAAGCACTAATACTTACGTACAGAAGTCGCCAAGGTGTTCAAAGAAATATCAACTCAATTTAGTTAGCGATACGGTGTAATTAAGCTCGCGACAGCAGCACCTTTTTGTTTAGATACCTACAGGATCCATTTCAAGTATTTTATTCTTATAGGTCTAAACAAACAATTCATAATTCGTTGAAAGTTGGTGAGCACATGTGACTAAACGCACGGCATTCCTACCGGACTTGCTGCTTCGAAGTGGTCATTTTTTTTTTGGAAGGACCATTTACCTAGCTCCAAGTGAGCTTTCGCTACTTCACCGGGCGTTTGAGGCGAGGGCAGGGTGCCCTCAACCTTTTTAGACAACATCACCAAAGGGCCCCCAGGAGGGATAGACGTCGGCTTTGGGCGTTGTCTGTGTTCGCAAAGCTTGGAGAGACAGCAAACTCTCATATTGCCTGATGGGCCGCGTATACGTGCATGCAAGTCTGAAGGGCCAATCTGACAATCAATGGCAAAAGCCGTTTGAGACCAGCAACTGTCATCTTTTCCGAGCCGCGCGCAGGTGTGTTTTCCTACCTATCATACGGTCACTTTATGTTATATATAGACTAGCTCCGTGGCGCAGCGGTCAACACGCCAGCCTGCGACACGGAGTGACCGGGTTCGATCCCCGGCCAGGTCAAGATGGAAAATGATCATTTTCAGATTGGCCTGGGTCTTGGATGTGTATCTATATATGTATTTGTTATAAAATATAGTATCGTTGAGTTAGTATCCCATAACACAAGTCTCGAACTTACTTTGGGGCTAGCTCAATCTGTGTGATTTGTCCGTATATATATTTATTATTATTATGTATAGGCGGTCCTGTTGATATTTCCATCAATTCCGCGTATTCGAAAGGTGTTGATGTAGGTCTGTCCGTAAAATGGCCAGGTAATGGCCAGGTAGAAATATGATCGCTCAGATCATGCTGTCACTGCTACAAGCTTTATTAACGACTTGCCACCGCTGACTTTTGACTGCACTTTAGTAATTAACAATTTATGTAGCACTTAAACGCAAACAGACTTGATATTTGGCCAAGAGCGAATTGGATTTGTGTGTGTGGTTCCGCTTATTAATGGTCAGGGGTGTCATCCTCAACTACCTGTCCGGTGGGTGCAGGTATGGCATCGGGTACGCGCGCCCGGCCTCCCGAGCTACTACTTGCTTTTCCATTTCATCCGACTGAGTAGTATCCCAATACCTTCATTCCCTTCCCAAATTATAATTCCTATCCTTCCCTAGCTAAAAATGCTTCCAATAGGCAGCAGCGTCGGAAGCACAAGAAGCCAAAGAAACTATAGTCGACTACCCGCCTGCCAAGCGTGGTGAGTATGGCAATATCCTCCCATGAAACTAAAAATCCTTGAGAGAGGCCTTTGTCCAGTAGTGGACTTCTGGCCAAGACCCAAACCAATCTGAAAAAAGGGTAATAATTTTCCATCTTGACATGACCGGGGATCTATGACCACAGAGCTGATGATGCGTCAGTACCCGAGATCTACTTTTATGACAGCATACATATTATGAACTCTGACACCAGGGTGTGCATGGTCGATTGACCGTGACACCTACTCGAAATGATTCATATTGTAATTAATATGATTTGTAAAAACTGTAACAAAGTTTTTAACTAAGGTTTTTCGTGCTTGACGCATAAAAGAACAGTGAATTACAAGTATTTAAATAGGTACGTACGTGAATTGTTTTATTGTGTCTTATTTTTGGACATGGAAAGTGTCGAAAAATTAACAAATCATAAATATTAACCAGCAACGAATCTATTCTTTCCAGTTCACATTCTTTGCTGTATTTTGAATTGTATAAATTAGGAATTCTATGTTGAAGCCAAGTAGTGGTATGTATCGATTTTTAATTTCAATTAAAATAATCTTTTACAGATTGAACGATGGTGGAAAATTTTGTACTTACATAAATGGATGTACCTGTGAGGCAAACTTACAATGTTATAATAAAACATTTTGCTACTGAACCCCAAAAAGCCCGTGTATAGCAAATATGAATGTAAGCAAAAACAAAAAAAACCAACGATTGGTGTTAATATGCGCGAAGTGTCACGCTGTAAATATTCCCGCGTATGGCGTAATTGGCCCTTAGGGCGCGGGTCGTAAAATGTTCCGCGATGGGTCCAGAAAGAAACATAAAAATGTGAAGACAAACACGATCGGTTTTACGCGCCATCATATTTGCACTCTGTAACAAGTTTTTTCCATGTTTTTTCAAAGACAAATAAAAACACGCCAAATAAGGGGTCATTATGGCCTTCGGGAGAATCGAACTGAACTATTGAACTATTTTAGGAGTTATGGCAGAGTAAAGACACTCAAATACTCAATTCAGACAGCTCCGTGGCGCAGTGGTTAACACGCCAGCTTGCGTTGACTTGTGACACGAGGGTGCCCGGGTTCGATCCCCGGTCAGTCTAGATGGAAAATGATCTTTTTCAAGATGGAATTGATCTTCTTGGCCTGGGTCTTGAATGTTTTTCTATATATGCATTTGTTATAAAATATAGTAGGTATCATTGAGTTAGTATCCCATAACACAAGTCCGAACTTACCTTGGGGCTAGCTCAATCTATTTGATTTGTCCGTGTATATTTATTATTTATTTATTATAATACAAACATGAATTTAAATTAAATCATATAATATGGTTTGATCGCCTTTATTACATACGCAGGTACGCAGGTGACATATGTCAATAGACAAACCTCCTGCGAACATAAAACTGTAAAGTTTTCGAAACATATTTTCATATTATCATGTCTTTATCCCTTGCGGGGTAGACAGAGCAGGTCATAAGACCGAAATGCCCGTTTAGAGTGTTAATGGGCGTAAAGATGTAAAACGGAATCAAAATAAAGATATGCTAGTTGCATCGCCTATTGTCATGTTTCTTTAGATTGTCGCCCGTTCCCTTGACCGGTTTCTACGGTCTGCGCGGTAAGAGAAGCACCTGGCACATTCTACGTTTTTTCTTTTCTCCCAGACCAGCATTGAAGATAAGAGATATAAAAATAGCACTAAGACGGTGTAAATCAACTCGTTAGTAGGAAATTACTCACAACACAATAGAATCAAAACTGGGTAAATGTACTTATATTATAACTTTGACCGTGATATCTACCTATATAAAAAGGAACGGCTGTGCTATATAGATAATCCCTGAAAGGCATCAGATTGAATCGTAATAACTGTTCGGCGTATCATGTTTATGACAACCGTGAAACAGCTGACGAATGCCAAGGGTGAGTGCAGGAAATTGCTTCGTTTGTATCAAGTTACGCAATAAATATACATTGACAACAATCAGAACTTCCGTAAGACAGTAGTCGAAGCCCGTTATCCGATACCTGAAAATATGAAATATTTTTGACGTGACCGGCTAGGACCGGCTGCACGCACGAAAAATGACAGGAACAAGCGATAGAGAGGCACGATCGGCCTAAGCGTTCGGCTTGTGACGCATCTATCTTTCTACCACCGTTATCGTCCGTAAACGGACTTTTGCAGGCAACCAAATTTATTTACCTAAATATCAAAATTGTCTGCTTCCTGTAATAAAATTATAGTCGGTTAATAAATTAACCGACTATAATTTATAAGTAGATTCTATATACTTTTCCTTTTGACAAAGTGTATTTGTACATGCACTTGTGAACTGAAGAATGCTTTCTCCGGCAAAACACAGCCAATTCCAATCTTTTTCCTTTACATCTCTACATCACTACATAGTATAAAACAAAGTCGCTTTCCGCTGTGTGGTCTGTAACATGAAGTAGGATTAACTGGTAATTGCTACTGAGAATAAAACTTTCCGCTCGGTTAAACAATTAACCGATACATGATGAAAATCAGGAAGAGATTATAAATAAATATAAATATATACGGACAAATCACACAGATTGAGCTAGCCCCAAAGTAAGTTCGAGACTTGTGTTATGGGATACTAACTCAACGATACTATATTTTATAACAAATACATATAAAGATAAACATCCAAGACCCAGGCCAATATTGAAAAGATCATTTTCCATCTTGACCTGACCGGGGATCGAACCCGGGCACCCTCGTGTCACAAGCTGGCGTGTTAACCCCTGCGCCACGGAGCTGTCATTATATATTATGTGTAGTATATATTATGTAGCAGATGTACAACTTTATATTTGTTCTTGGCTATAGTTATTACTAATTAATCATTTAGGTATAATCTCACTAGTTAAAGTTGGTTTTCTATCTAATCTTTTAGATAGAAAACCAACGTTATCAAAATGTTGACTCGACTTTGATGAAATTTAATGGTACCAAATATAATATAATATAAATATAAATGTTTTATTTTCGTCAAATACAAGTTAACATAAATTAGTGTTTGAAATCTCCTTTTAGGCAAACGATGCCTGTGTTAGGAGATTTCGCTCTTCCATAACAGTTTATATTTATCGTTATATAATTCAAAATAATATTATTATGATATATAATTTTAATCTACTTATAATTATTCATATATATAAATTCAGTCATTTTATTAAGATTTATATTTGATAACATGCAAATTAGAACAGATTATAAAGATTTTTAATCCATGTGAATGTAATGGACAAGTTAAACATATATTATTGTATGTGTTGTAAGAGCAGCTCTGTGTCACTGTAGTTAAGTAATTTTAGCCATTCCGTAATCGAATTTTTGCAGTCATAATATTGTTTTATGTATATTTCAATTTTTTTATTTATTTTATTATATAATTTTACTGACAAGTAATTGTACTGGTTGGATGCAAAAACGGTTCTAGTTATGGGTGTCAACGCTACTAAGGTTTTTCGTCGCTTCGTCAATTTTTTTGGGTCAAATGGTATAGTTTTATGTGTTTTAAGCACAGTATGCAAAATGTAGAGACTTCTGACTGGTAGTAGGTTACTGATTTTATAGAGAAGTTCCGTTGAATATCTAACCTTTTTAAAGTACATCGTCTTTATAAGAGAACGTTGGGCACGTTCTAGCTCCAAGAATTTAGTTTTTCCTGCACCTCCCCAAACTGGAATACAATACGCTAATACAGATTGAACCAGGGCTATGTACAGTTCATTGAGGATGTTCCTATTTTTAGTTGGATTTTTGCTACTATTTATGTTTTTAGGGACGATATGTCTCAATGTTCTAAAAATCCACGAAAGTTTTCTTATTCTGTCCCCTAGTTGCTCAATGTGGGGATACCAAGTTAGCTTTTGATCCACCACAACTCCAAGGTATTTTATCTGTGAAACTTTTTCTATTATTGGACAGTCGCAGGGTTTTTTGCTGTCATTGTTGCATTTGTGTATTTTTATTTGAAGATTGTCTTGAGGTCGTGGCTGGGTGTTATTATAAATACTGAAACATATGTATTTTGTTTTATCAGTATTTAGTGTAAGCAGGTTTTTTCTAAGCCAACTGGCAACATCTATCATTCCGATTTCAGTATTTTTTCCGACTTCAGCCCATGATTTTCCATAAAATACGATTGCAGTATCATCGGCGTAAGAGAAAATCTTTGCGTTTTTAAATTTTAAGTCACAGAGGTAATTTATGTATATTAAAAAAAGCGTAGGACCAAGAACACTTCCCTGAGGGACACCATAACTCACTTCCATCTCGTCACTGATGTACTGACCCAGTTTGACTTTCTGTTGTCTATTAGAAAGGTAATTTTTAAAAAGATTTAGAGGAGTTCCTCGGATACCTATTCTTTCCAACTTATTTACGAGAGCTGGGACAGAGACGGTGTCAAAAGCTTTTTTAAGATCTAGAAAGAGCGATAAGCATTTATTTCCCTTGTCTAGGTGATCGACTACTAATGATGTTAGTTCGATAACTGCGTCTTCAGTAGACTTGCCCTGTTGAAAACCAAATTGGTTTGGAGATAGAAGTTTGAACTTATCTAAATATGTAGTTAGTCTCTTATTTATAAGTCTTTTCAAAATTTTCGAGATGGTTGGTAAAACAGAAATAGGTCTGTAGTTATTGACATCATCTCTGTCCCCACCCTTGAAAACAGGCGTAACTATCGACTGCTTAAGAGCAGTAGGAAACAAGCCAGTTCGGAAGCAGAGATTTGCGAGGCAAGCTATGATTGGAACCACTTCTTTTCTTGCAAGTTGTAGATATTTAACGGGAATGTTATCCCAGCCTGGAGCACTGTCTGATTTTAAACTCATCAGGACTGATTCTACCTACTCGTGGTAGGTCTCCAAAAGAACAAAGGAGTTGAATTGCGCATTGTCCGATCCAGGCTGATGGTTTATATCACTAGGCACTGATGTTATTTGCTGAGCTAGGTATTTTCCTATATTCACAAAATATTCGTTAACAGTATTGGCAGATTCTTTTGGAGATGATGAGTTATTCAATAATTCTGTGCATGGTATGTTTTTGTTATTTGAGTATGTTATATTCTTTATATTTTTCCAGAGTAATTTGTTATTATTAATTGAATTAGTTATTTTTTCCCGTTCATACTTCCGTTTCAGTTTTTTGATAAGATTATTGCAATAGTTTCGGTAACGGGTGTATGTTATCTTTAAAATTTCATTTTCTGGTTCTTTTCGAAATTGTTTCTGCATTCTGTTTCTGTTATTTATGCAACGTAAAATGCCTTCAGTAATCCAAGGCTTTATGATTCGTTTGCTCCTTGGAATGTTTACAGTTCTCGTATTACTTTTTAAACTATCTGTTAGCGCTTGAATAAGAGAGTTAGCGAGAAGGTTGGGGTCCTCACAAAAGAGTAGTTGCGCTAAGTTCTTTTCCTTTAGGCACTTAAGAGCGTTTTCAAAGTTAATAAAAGTTCTCGTCTTATTTGCATGGTTTTTATATTTTATTTTTGAAAGTGATATAAATGTTGTAAAATTATCAGTTGTTGTCGAGTGTAGAATAGCTATGGACGCCGATATTCTATTTTTATTAATTTTAAGCATGAAATGGTCTAGACAACTCTTATCTCTGGTAGGTAGAGTGTGCCCAGGGAGAATGCCGTAGGAAGATAACATGTTGAGATAACTGACTCTATTATTGTACTCCTGTGATGTTTCCTGTTCTTTCTGTCTAATATTGATATTTATGTCTCCTGCTATCACAATGTTTTTGTTAGATCTTATTGCTTCAAGTTGGGTGCTCAGCGAGTCTATAAAAGTATCAGCCTTGGAGTTCGATGGAGAGCGATAAATACACAAAATAGAACAATTTGAGGCATCTACCTGGAGGCAGGACCCTTGAGCTATTTTTATTTCTTTGACCGTTGCTTTAAGATTATTTTTTATGTAGATAACTACTCCGTCATTTTGGTTATATTGATATTTCGTTGAGTAAGAGTCATAGTTTTTCAATTGTGGTAATGATTTGTTAGCATTAAGTCTACATTCAGTCAAAACGATGATGTCCAATTCAAATTTAAATTCGGATAGAGTAAGAACAAAGTCATCAAAATTACAGTAAATACTTCGAATATTTTGCGCTGTAATCGTAAGATCGTTTTTATTAACATGAATATATTTCGTAAGTTCAGAGCAATCGCATGCAAAGGAACTGGCAATTTGTATGCTGTCTATTTCTTGTTGATTTATCAGTGGAAAATCACCCATTAAGGTAGTAATATAAGAGCAAACAAGTCAGTCCCAGAAATATCTCATATGCGTTTAATAATAATAATAATTGTTTAGGTATATAATTTATAATATAAGTCTTACTGCCGGGTTTATATGTTATTTTGCTTTTTGAAACGTTTTCTTTTTTACCATTTTTATTTTCTAATATTTTGTTTTTATGGATTAAAATGCATATGTGGAACATAAGAGCAAAAATTTGAGTATTACGAGTAGAGTCTGTGGTATTAGTATAAAGTTTATATGAGCCGAAATCAGAAGTATTTTTATGAACAATATTATTAATGTGCAATTTTTGTAGATTTGTTTCTATTTTTAAACACATACAAGTAATATATATACAAAAAAAATGTTTGTCCTTAATATAGAAATACATTATTTTAACATATAAGTAAAAATAAAAAGCCCTCATATATTCAAGGGCGGGGTTAGTTAGTCATATTTCTTGACTTATAAGCCGATGCACCTGTTCCTCGCTCCTTATCGTTAAAATGGGAGTTTGCTCATTTTTTCGCACGTAGACTTTACCGTAGGCTGTCCAGCAGAATTTATAAGACCTAGACTTGGCTAGATCCCGTGCCAGGAAATATAGGCGGGAAGCCCTTGGCGTCAAATTTTCTGATAGGAAAATGGGGGTATCCTCTTTTGTTTTGAATCCAAGATGTTTACAACACAATTTTGACTTCCGTTTTATATTGTATAGCTTGGCTTTTTTTAAGATTTCCGTCTTAAGTAAGGTTGAGCTAGTTTCTACAATTATTGGTGTATTTTGTTTTTCAGAATTTTTTGTGCGAACTCTGTAAATATCGTTTATTTCCTCCTTATTTACTTTACAGTCTATACTTTGCGCCAGACATGTTACCATACTTATTAGGTCTTCCTTGGTTTCGTTTGTGATTTTAGGAACATTTTTGATCTCAAAGTTGGATTTTCGACTTCCCATTTGCAGGTCTTCGATCTTATCTTCGAGGATAATGATATATTTTTTTTGCTCCTTTGATTGGTTTTCTAATTCAAGGATTCTGTTTTTGTATTCCTCATTCTGCGCTGTTAAAAACGCGATAGAGCTTTCAATATTGGTGTTTGACTGTTGTATAGTAGTCAGACTGGATGATACTTGCATAAATCGGCTTTCCTGTTTTGCCGCTAGATTTGCTATCATTTTTTTCATCTCCTCTTCTAGGTGGTTTATACGGTCTGAGAAACAGTCATCTATTTCCCCTCTGTTTCTCTTAATAGGTCTATTAATATAATTAGGTGGCGTCTTACATTTACTTTCTTCTGAATGAGTATCCATGTCCAGTTCAGTATTTTCCATTGATTAGTCCACGAGTACCAGGAGTGCAGAAGCGCGAGCAAGTTAGGTAGGTAATTATTGTAATAATGGCGTTGTTAACAGGGCGGGCGGAATGTGAATGTTCTACGCCGACGGGGGTTTGACGCTCCAATAGCAAAGCAAGGGGGCGGGACGAGTTAAATATGGTGTCCTTGCGCCTGCGCAGTGTGGTCCTTACGTCACAGCAAAGAGGTGTGGCCTGCGCTTCATCCAAGATGGTGTCTTTGCGCCCGCGCCGTTTGATCCTGTACGTCACAGCTATGGGGTGTGGCTAACCTTCGATCCAAGATGGTGTCCTTGTTTCAACGTAGTGATGTTCTTGCCGTCACATTAGAGTGGGGGTGAATGTATTGGTAGTCAGGACGAATTACCAGGCGCGTATAAATAAGCAGAGGCTTACCAATTTACTTGCTGTTGCCGTAACTTGAGCGGGACACCTCCTTAATGTTTCTGCTTTCCTATTATTTGCGCACGATTTAATTAGACAAATTGAATTTATTTATTTTCCCAAAATACGAATAACAGTTTAGATACACGTTTGCACCTTACGGCGGTCCGGGGGGAAGAGGAACCAAATTGAGAGTACCTACATCCTACCAAATAAAAAATATTGTATATTCTTGCGCCATACTAATTTTTAGATAGGTTCAGTAGTTACGCTTTCACACCGTAACTACTGAACCTATATCATCATGAAATTTCCCGAGGCAACGACGTTGAGACGAGCGAAAGCTCCGGGCGAACGAAAGCTAGTCCTTTCCATGGATCTTAGAATAATCGTCCTTTCATAAAATGACGGAATTATGCGATATCAAACGTAAAAAGATAGATTCTAACGAATTTAGAACGTTTTCCTTTTTTTAAGTCAGCTGAAAAGAAGATATCATAGATTTAACAAGATGTGGAATTGAAATGGGAATGAATGAAGTTATGTTTGTACAAGCAGGATGTACTTGGTGAACAATGATGATTACTTCCGATCATTTACAAAACCGTCCGGGGTTAGTCAGTGGCCACAACAAATTAATTGGAGCTCAACTTCGGAGCAGTTATATGAACTTCACTCATGACAATCTGGTAGAATGAAAATATTTATCTACATAAAAGATGATTCTTCACTCGTAAATATTACCATTACCCATTTTTACCCATTTTTTTTAACAATATAAGACGGCAAAACAAGCATGCGGGTCACCTGATGACAAGTGATCACCGCTGCCCATAGACAATTGCAATACCAGGGGTGTGACTAGAGCGTTGGCGGCCTTTCAAGAAAACATTTGTGTTTTAAAAGTTGGGCTTTCTAGAAAGCATAGATTCATTTTTTTGAAGGTTCCAATGTCGTTTTGATTCGGGAATACCGCCGGAGGAAGTTCATTCCACAGTTCGGTCGTACGTAGTAGGAAGTTTCTTTTAAAACGTCCGGTGGTTGAATGCCAGTTATCCAGGTAGTAGGGATGAAACTTCAATTTATTTTTGTCGGGTGGTTCGGTGATGAAATTTTGCAGCAGTCAAACAATTCCTCGGAGAATGAAAGAGAGAGAGAGAGAGAGAGAGAAGTTAATCATAAAGAAGACCCATGCTATACTATTATTTTGTTGAATAAAACATATAGGTACTTATCTACCTACAACGAAAAATTCACTTAGGCCAACCATTGTATTTCATGAATGTTTGATAAGCAGAACCAGCTACCAGGTTAAGCCGTAGCAGACTTCCCTCAATTTAAAAATAAAAAGTGATGAAGAATGAAGATTAAGACCAGTTAGCCCTTTTAAGTCTTTATTTAATTAAAGGTAACTACTTATCTCACAATGACCCGCAAAAACGTCAGTTAACTGCCTTTTGGACCGATAAGTGTGGCATTACTGTCTTTTAAGTAGAAAAATTCCATTTTTATATTTATACTCTGTCCGAGAAAGTGGTTCAGTACAATGTGTAGTGGACTTGTAAATATAAACCTCGGGAATTGATAAATAAATAAATAAATATATACGGACAAATCACACAGATTGAGCTAGCCCCAAGGTAAATTCGAGACTTGTGTTATGGGATACTAACTATACTACTACTACGATACTATATTTTATAACAAATACATATATAGATAAACATCCAAGACCCAGGCCAATCTGAAAATGATCATTTTCCATCTTGACCTGGCCGGGGATCGAACCCGGTCACTCCGTGTCGCAGGCTGGCGTGTTGACCACTGCGCCACGGAGCTAGTCAAATTTGTTTGAATTTGATTCTTTCGACCCTCGTTTAACAATCTACTATTTTCTTCAACTAAACGTTCTTCTGTTTTTTCTATCTTTGTTGAACTTCAACAAAGATAGAAAAAAGAGTGAATATCTTGTTTAACTAATATTAGTAATACGAAAGTGATTCTGCTTCCTTGTTTGTTACTCGAATAGTGCATCATTAAATATAGCACACACATTGTCGGGGATACCGAAAAGAACAACTTTAGAAAAATTGTAAAGAGAGAAAAAAGAGAAAATATAATCATCTACGGCCCTTCAGGCGGCCGGTACGCGACCAATACCTACTGTTGAAAATAGTTTCTTTCGGTCTTCTCTGCAGTGGTCGGTTCCGAAACGCTAGTAATTTGTAGCTACATTATCATATAAATATTTCTCAGTAAAATACATAATTTTAGATGTGCAATATCAGCAGCAGTATCTCTTACTTATTTATTTATAACTAACTTTTGACGGCGGTTCCGCTATCGTGAATATCGATCCCTCGGGAACAGTGCTTTTTCCGAAATGAATGGTAAATTTCATTGAAATCGGTTCAGTGGTGGAAGCGTGAAGAGGTTATCAGACAGACAGTTACTTTCGCATTTATAATATTAAGTGGAATAGTGCCCACTGGTGAACACAGATTTCTAAAAACAGTAAGTATTAGAGAAAGGTCAGAAAATATAGGGATAGAATAGAGAATGGAGAGCGAATTAAAGTATGATAAAATAAATAGAATAAAATTGATTCGGCAAAAGATATAGTATTTTATAGATCAGTTCATTTTAACGAGTATCTATTATATCTCTATTAGATTTTCTTCATATTTTTGTAAAAACTGCAAAGAATAAAACCAGCCAAGTGCGAGTCAGAATCGCACACCAAGAGTTCCGTACCACCATATAATATTTTAAATACAAAAAACGCCTATGAACCTCGTACTTTTTATGGGCCTCCATATAATGAACGTAGTATTTGATCGTTATTTGATTTTTTTTTATTTTATTTAGTTATTTGTGAGCGATAATAGTACCTTAACGGTTCAATAGATACAGCCCTGTGACAGACGGACGGATGGATGGACGGACGGATCACGGTGGCTCAATAATAGCGTGCCATTTCCCCCCTTTGGATACGGAACCCTTAAAAAATGTAATTTTTCACGAAGCTCCTTGCTATGCTACCGTTTATTTATTTACTGTGAGTACTGGGACGTAGAGATCTTTTAAGGACAACAAGATAATATTGTTTGCAAGTTAGAGGTTTATGTCATATCGTCGCAGAGTCAACGGACTTACCCTTGACATTCAGCAGTGGTATTCAGAGCGGGGGGCTCGTCTTGTGGCCGAAGTGGGCGGCGGGCATAGACCTAAATAACTTACAGACCTGCTATCAGTCGCATATTCTTTTTTTTATTAGCTAGTTATGTAGCTGGCTCTAAATGTGGCGTCAGATAGAATTTCAATAGGCTATATTTTTGACAAAATAAAAAAAATGTTATTATCGTTTTCATGAATACTACAACAATAAAAACTTATAATAAATAAACCTTCATAAATATACAAATATTTAAATACTGTCACCTTGCAGTAAGCCCAAAGGCGTTATTTGCATATCTAACTGAGGGACCAATTATATTTTTTTGAAATCTAGCTTATTATTACTATTAAACAGTGATACGTGATTACATTTCTATGCCAAAAAATAATCCCTTTGAAATTTTCTAATTAATATGTTTACATATAATTATGACCTGACAGGAGCTGGCAATTTCTTTGCACAAAAAATAAACATTGCCATACAACGTGGCAATGCGGCCAGTCTTTTGGGCACACTTCCGCAGGGCAGTGACTTGCGAGACATTTTTTACCTTTAGGTTATCGTTCTTGCTGTTAGGTTTGTTTCTTTTATTGATGAAGTTCTAACGAAACTTTAATTGTAAAAGTTTAATTGTAGCAATTATATCTTATATTATTAATAAAAGTACCAAAGATGTTTTATAAGAATTGAACTCGAGTAAATAAAATACACTACCAAATGAGCCGTTCAAAAATGCATAGTATCAACATTTCACGATGCGCGTCTCTAGCACCGTTATGCTACTAAAATGCTGCATCGTAGGGACACTCTTTGCATATTAATCCAGTAATAAGGTTCTGCGCCTTATTACTCCGCGATGTCGGTCAGACACGCATTGTATGCAAAGCATCTTAAATCCACATTTTTTCACACGTACTAATTGACAGGCCGTGATGGAAAGACGTCTCGGCCCGGCTATTTTGATTGGCTATTTAAAATCGATAAGTAGATAATTAAGTGATACTACCGAATACTTTTATGGCATATTTCCATTCCTCCTTGGCGTAATGTATGTGGCCACCGCAAGTTGAAGTTGTTAATAACCAGATATTGAAGCTACGGTTTCTTTTATTAATTTGTTTATGATAATAACTTTGTTAACAACTACATGTTTATAAGACACATACACAATAAGACGAGCAAAGAATCACTTAATATCAGAATAAATCTCTTTCAATAAAACCTTAATAGAAGAAATACATGGTCGATCAATGTTTCAAAATTTTGGAGTTCTATATCTATAGATTATTATTTCAAGTATTTTTTAAACCATTTAGGGACTAGAGTAACCAAAACATTCTTTCATCTTCGTCTTCTCGAGTCTAAACGGCTATAGTATATTATTAGTTATAGCCAGAATTTGGCCACCTCTACGACACGATCGTATGCTTCAATAAGGACCTCATAGTCATAGATTTAAAAAATATTGCGTCCATAGTACAAGCTAGGGCAAAACATCAGATGGATACACATCGACAATGTCGCAGCCATACAAATTTTGTCTCGTACGAAGTTTGCTTTTGGCTTTTGGAGAATATAGGTTTTGCAATATTTTTGATCTCGCTATAGGCACACAAAAGAGTAACAAAGACGTTAATAGCAGACTCGCTTTTGCCCGCGGCTCCGCTCGCATGAATGTCGATCCTTCGGGAACAGGTTTCAGATTTTTTCAGGGATAAAAGGTATCCTATTTAAGCACATAGGATACCGGGGAATCCCCCGGGCTGACTAAAATAGGTTCAGTGGCGTGAATAGGTAACAAACAGACTTACTTTCGCATTTATAATATTAGTATGTATTTGACACTAGCTTTCGCCCGCGGCTCCGCCCGCGTCAATGTCAATTCCTCGTGAAAAGTAATATTTCCCGGGATAAAAGGTAGCCTATGTCCTTCTCCGTACTCCAGAGAACGTGTATGCAAAATTTCATGATGATCGGTTCAGTAGTTACGGCGTGAAAGCGTTACAAACAAACAAACAAATAGACAAACAAACAAACTCACTTTCGCATTTATAATATTAGTAAGGATTACACCTCTAAACTCTACATAGCTCTACACAAAAAACTGGAGCACAGAGTTTATGAGTTACATTTAATCGCGACTGGTTCTATAATTGGTTATTTACGCCGGATTCCGATCGCTCCCTTCCGTATTTAGTTATCTTTTTAACACATTATTTAACTTGATTAACGATAGTGAGAATATAGGGTTACCACGCAGAGTTACCAATCACAAAAAAAAAAATTATTTAAATAGATAATACACGTAAAAATCACTACAAGTTATCGGTACGGTACATACAATAACTTTTGTGCGCAAAAGAAGTTTTTTTTTTCTTTTTTTATCAACTTCAATATTAAAATTACAATTTATTAAAATACAACATAAAATAGTGTAGATTTTTTTTTATTTAGCTCGAAATGAGCCTGTCTGATACAGATGGTATAAGACCTGTAAAATAGTTATCCACCAGGAAAATAACAGATATTTTCGATACATTACTTTTTTTAATGTTTGATCAAACTGAATACTTTTTTATATAACATCTAAAAATACTTTATAAAAACAGTTATAAAAATTACTGAGTTAAATAGGTAGGTATAACAGATACATTGACAAAAAGAGGGCACTAAATAGAACTGCGTGTGTATTGCCTTTAAGATGACTTCGTACAAAACAACGTTATTTTTTTGTTTTTTGTATTATTATCGTACAGGTGTGTCGAAATACTACGGTCACTCGTGTGCTTTGATAATTATAATTTCGCCTCTTGCCTCACCTGCCCTACGGGTTCGTAAGAGCCAACACGCCCCGATTATAATGATCAATATAGCACATTAGCTTCCATGCTGTTCTGGGACAGAAGAAAAAATGTAGAACATGCTAGCTGCTTCTATACCCACGCAGATCGTAAAAGCCGATCGAGAAATTGGCCAAAAATGTGCGGAATCATGTCAATAGGCGATGCGGCTAGATTTTTCTATTTTCCACGTGATCAATTTCGAATTAATTGAAGAATTCCTTTTACTTTAGAAGCAGACTAGTCCACAACCCTAGCATGTTGCAGTCAGCTGCTCGGCAGGGGGCAAGGGGGGTGTCATTCACCCGCTGCGTTATTTGTTGCGTTCCTTAGTGAAAGATATTAATATAAATTATAAGATTAAAGACTTCCGACAGAGAGTTCATTATTGTAGCAGCTCTAAATTTTAATTCAATAATCAAGTGTTATAATATTTCTATGACAATGGACCGGTATTGAGTAAATCAGAGTAATTTTGCTTTGTTTTCAGTACCTAAGAAAAGCCGACCTACAGGGTCGAGCCCTGTAATAGTGTTTTACATGTAATTTTACTAAAAGCAAATCATGATCTATATACGTTATGAAAATCCGTGCATATTAATACGTAAAGCAAAATTTTTTCCCCTTTTTACGAAAATTGCGTGGACAGAAGAGTATAAAATTTTGCACATTCCTAGTTTACTAGTTTTAGCCCGCGACTCTGCCCGCGTCTATGTCGATCCCTCGGGAATAGTATTTATCCCGGGATAAAAGGTAGCCTATGTCCTTCTTCGTACTCTAGAGAACTTGTATGCAGAATTTCATGATGATCATCATTTCAGTATTTACGGCGTGAAAGCGTACCAAACAAACTCACTTTCGCATTTATAATATTAGTAAGGATAAGGATATAGAGAAGGAGTGCAGAATGCTAATATTTTTTTAATTATTGTGGTCGATTTCGACCACTGGGCGACCACTAGTACAAAATAGATAAACATACTTATGCATGACTTTGTTCTGATACGTATTGATTCTTCTATGCACGCAAGAATAATGAGATTAGTTTATTTCGTTTTAAAAAATCTTACACCAAGGTATGTAAGTTACAATCTTAATGTGAACCATAGGTTACTTGCATACTTAAGGATGGTTGGCGTCAGGCAGGCAGCCGGCCGTAAAAACTTTCGCCAAATCATATTACACCATGAATGCTATAACAATAGCGGACCCCGGGTGTCGACTCACAGCTGAGGACGCAACCGAAAAAAAACATTCGGATGGAGAAGAAGGTTACTTAACTTGCTCTGACCTCCTGGACTATAGAGCAAACATTAGTAACAAAATGTACATGTTTTTAGAGTTCTGTACCCGTAATAGTAAAAACGGGACCCTATTAATATGGCTCCGCTGTCCGTTCGTCTGTCCATCTGTCACTAGACTATATCTCATGAACCGATATAGTAAGACAGTAGAAATTTTCTATGAAAATTTCTTTAATTATTACAATAAATACTTAAAAACAGAATAAAATAAATATTTAAGGGAACTTCCATACAACAAACGTAATTTTGTTCACTTTTGTTCTATATTAATAACGGCAACAGCCGGCCTATTTGCTAAATCAGTGACCAACGTTTTGATAGTCACTTCAAAATACATTGCGGGTTTCCTATGATTGACTATTTTTATTAAAGATATATAAAACGTAATGTACTTTAAAATGACTATCAAAACGTTGTACACTGAGTTAGCAAATAGGCCAGCAGGTACACGCTTGAAATATTCACAGAATATTGAGTTACATTATTCACTTTTAAAATAAATAATTAAATTACAATTCAACTAATATTTAAAGGCGGCTCCCGTACAACAGACATCATTTTTTTTTTTGCTGTTTTTATAGATAATGGTACGGAACTCTTTGCGCGCGAGTCCGACTCGCACTTGGCCGGTTTTAATAATAATAAGAAGGAACGAACACTGAGATGAATCAGAGGGTAGATTAGCGTATGAGATTTATTCAAATGGGTTTGGTGCTGACCCCGAATAAACTTTAAGCAACGGTGACAATGACCCTAACGAATGCCAAGAAGTCATCATTAATCACATATTTTAATTTCAAAATGCTTCCAAAAATTAAAAAATATATAAAATGTCATGTACTATAAAAATACATTAATGTTTAATTAGAACAAAATATATATAAATTGAATTTAAAATGATTTAACTAATGCTAAAACTAAAAATAAATTAAATTAATATATATTTACAAATAAAAAAACACGAGGCGAATCATATTAGTAGGCGATGCAGCTAGCAGCCTATCATTAGTTTGATTCTGTTTTCCACCTACACCTGGGCTCTGTCTACCCCGAAAGGGAAAAAACCAGCGATGCTACGTATGTATGTATGTACATAGAATATACATACACTTATTAAATTTGCCACCCATGTTAAGAAGTTGGTAAAGACTAACATATAAATAAACTGTGTAATTCTGTCAATATTATAAACATGCGGGTCGAATCTTTCTTTTTTAAGTTGCTCAAAAAATTGCAAAAAAGGTCAAAGAAAATTATTTCGTAACAGTAACTGCCTCCGTGGTCCAGTGCCCCGGGGATTGTGAATTCGATTCCCACGGAAAGTTTATTTGTTTCCAGTTTGGTTAGGACATCGCAGGCTTGAATCACCTGATTGTCTACAGATGATTCCGTGCTTCGAAAGGCACGTTAAGTCGTTGGTCCCGGCTGTCATGTGGTAGATAGTTGTTGAAGAAACAACGTCAGAAGCCGAGAGGCGGTTCCGAAGAACTCTGACACCAGGGTGTGCATGGTCGATTGACCGTGACACCTACTCGAAATGATGATGATGATATTAGATCATAGTAGGTATTCCCTACAATTTCCATTCTCCCATTCTTAAATATATTCGCGAATATGATCACAAAGGAGATGCTTATCGCATTAAACGGTTGGCGATGTTGTGATTTGTGGAGCGATAAAAAATCATCGGGTAATCAATGCGAGTCACTGAACCGACGCACACGACAATGGCGAGTCATGTTGAGACGACATGAATGGCTTCACAATCGATTTAATTATCATATCTTTGATACTTTATGATATTACGGTACTAGAGCTGACGTTAACATAATATATTATCACGTCTTTATCCCTCACGGTGTAGACAGGGCCTAAAAGAATAAGACCTAAAGGCCATGTTTAACGTGTTGATGGGCGGAAAACTGAATCAAAATATTGATAGGTTGCATCGCCTAAGACCGACTTTTTTCAACTGGCTTCTACAGTCTGTATGGGAAGAGAAGCAGCTAATAAATTCCATGTTTTTTTCTTATCTCCCAGACCAGCATGGGAGGATTACGTCATAGTGTAGATTATTTATAATTATAATATATTATATTTATTATAATATATATAATTATATTTATTATAATATATTTTATAAATTGACAAATTATGATATTGTCCTTTATCCTTATCCTTATCCTTACTTCCTTACTAATATTATAAATGCGAAAGTGAGTTTGTTTGTTTGTTTGTTTGTTACGCTTTCACGCCGTAACTACTGAACCGATCATCATGAAATTTTGCATACACGTTCTCTGGAGTACAGAGAAGGATAAAGGCTACCTTTTATCCCGGGAAAAAGTACTAATCCCGAGGGATCGACATTGCCGCGGGCGGAGCCGCGGGCGAAAGCTAGTTACAAATAATTTACATTTATTCCTAAAGCATTCTCAGAAATATATTTTAATGTATATTTTTTACGTACAGTCAGGGACAGAGATACCTGACCAGGCCCTCTACCTATATCTTGAATTTTCTCTTTAACTATAAATAATAATAACTACTTCATCAAAATCTTCTTGTAAATAATTATTCATGATATTATTATTTATAGTTTACTAGCTTTCGCCCGCGGCTCCACCCGCGTCAATGCCGATCCCTCGGGAATAGTACCTTTTCCCGGGATAAAAGGTAGCCTATGTCCTTCTCAGTATTCCAGAGAACTTGTATGCAAAATTTCATGATGATCGGTTCAGTAGTTACGGCGTGAAAGCGTAACAAACAAACAAACAAACAAACAAACAAACAAACAAACAAATAAATAAACAAACAAACAAACTAACTCACTTTCGCATTTATAGATAATATTAGTAAGGATGAGAAATTTCAAGATATAGGTGGAGGGCCTCAGTCAGGTCTCTCTGCCCTGACTGTACAATATTAAGATCTTGTTTTAAAATACAAACTCGTTCAACAGACATATACTGCTGTCCACAAGCAATCCTTTATAGTGTTATCTAAATAACCTTGTGTTTACTTTATTGTAATATAGCCGTTGATGTTTAAATTCCATTTGTCAGCGTTCTTCGAGTAATATTAAGGCTTTCGTTTAAGTGTAAGGAAGTTATTACTGATATAAAAAATAACTGGGAATGTTCATGAAGGAGTGTTGATTCCAACTCTTATGTATGGCAGTGAAAGTTGGGTATGGCAGAAAAGGCATGAAAGTAGAATAAATGCAGTTGAAATGAGAGCGCTTAGAAATATGTGTGGTATAACTTTAAAAGATCGGATAAGAAATGAGGTAGTGCGGGAGCGATGTGGATTGAAAGCTGATGTTGTGACCAAGATTGAGAAAGGAATGTTAAGATGGTTTGGCCACATTGAAAGGATGAATGAAAGAAGAACAACAAAGAAAATATATAAAGCTAGTGTGAATGGGAATAATGTTCAGGGTCGACCTCGTCGAACGTACTGCGATCAGATTGCAGACGTTCTTAAAAAAAGGAGCTGTTCGAAGTACCCGAAACCGTAGAGCATGTATGAGGAGAGTAATGAGTGTAGAAGAAGCTAGAGATATATGTCAGGATCGTAGCAAGTGGAGATCCATAGTTTCTGCCTACCCCCATGGGAAACAGGCGTGATAATATGTATGTATATGTATGTATGTATAAAAAATAACGATATTTTCAGTACCTTGAGACCAAACCCATGTTCTTACAGTAACTTGATCTTGCTTGAATACTATCAGCAGTGCAGTAACCGTGCCTTTAAGATAATAATGATATAGTTACTCTGGGTGTAAGTTCACTGTCTCATCATAATCATCATTTTTAGCCCACATCAGCCCACTGCTGGGCATAGACCCCCTTTTTTATGTCATTTTCTACTGTCCTATACTAGTCTCATCCATTGTATTCCGCTCAACCTCCACTGTCTATTACACTGAGTATCCTTATCCTTATCCTTACTAATATTATAAATGCGAAAGTGAGTTTGTTTGTTTGTTTGTTACGCTTTCACGTCGTAACTACTGAACCATTCATCATGAAATTTTGCATACAAGTTTTCTGGAGTACGGAGATGGACAAAGGCATAGACTTTTATCCCGGGAAAAAGGACTATTCCCGAGGGATCGACATTGACGCGGGTAGAGCCGCGGGCGAAAGCTAGTTTGGTATAAATTTCAGCTTGATACCTCTACGCGTTTCTGGGAAAAAGGGTCTTGACAGACAGACGGGCGACAAAGTGTTCATATAAGGGTTCCGGTTTTTCCTTTTGAGATACGGAACGCTAAAAAAGCTAAAGTACAAAAACCATACATACAATTAATTCTATATGACTGTAAGTAACTTTTGGTGCCAAAATGATTTATAAAATTACATTTAGAAAAGAGTTCATTTAAAAAACTACCGTTATTTTAATAGAGAAGCTAATTAATTTTCCGTTTTCAGGAACAAAAACGTCTACACTTTAAACCAGTCATGGTACATACAGTAATTTATAAGGCTTATAAACTCAAAAAAGGTCGATAAGCTCACTACAAGACAAATAAACTTGGAAGCGGGCGTAACGTGACTTAATTAGCGATATCTCGTGATTGATTTCGCTGATAGCCGTTTCGGAGCGAAGGCAAAGAATGAAGGGTCACTTCTAGTTGACAGGTGCATATCATTTACAAATTGTAAATACATTCTCTTCCATGCTAGTCTGGGAGGAAAGAAAAAATCGGCCAAGTGCGAGTCGGACTCGTGCACGAAGAGTTCCGTACAGTTATCTATAAAAACGGCAAAAACATCATGTCTTTTGTATGGGAGCCCTTTAATATTAATTTTATTATTACTAATTATTTATTTTTAAAGTGAATATATAACTAATAAATATATAACAATATAAATATTCTGTGATTATTTTAGGCGTCTACCTGTTGCCGTTGTCAATATCGAACAAAAATAAGCAAAAAATCACGTTTGTTGTATGGGAGCCCCCTTAAATATTTATTTAATTCTATTTTCTAGTATTTCTTGTTATAGCGGCAACACAAATACATCATCTGTGAAAATTACTGGTAATCGGAACCACCTCTCGGCCTCTGACGTGGTTCCTCTACCAGATGGCAGCCGAGACCAACGTCTTAACGTGCCTTCCAAAGCACGGAATCATCTTTATTATCAGACAATTAGGTGATTCAAGCCTGCAATGTCCTAACCAAACTAGAATCATATTAGTAGGCTATACGCCTAGCATCCTATCACTTTTTTGATTCCGTTTCCTCCTAATGCCCACAAACGTGATTATTAGTTAAACACCTAGGCTCTGTCTACCCCGTAAGGGAAAAGACATGATAGTATGTATGAATACAAATGTTTCAAGTTACATCTAGGTTCAATTTTATAAGGAAAAATGACACGGTTGCCCTCGATCCACTAAAATTGATTGTAGTGCATTGATGGATTTATGGCATTGTTAACATATTATAATAATTAAACTATATTTTATGGGGCACTTAATAAAATAATAGATATGTTATGAAAAATAAAAGAATCCAATTTTATTAGCTAACAATTTCAACATAAAATGTGCATACAAAAGACATCAACGCGTATGTAGGAATATTAAAATGTGAGTTAAAAACACTATTAATTTAATAAAATTAGCTTATAAATTAAATTGTATATAAAGTTACGACCATTATTCTTATCTTTCGTTTCTCTTCTCAGTATAAAATAAAAAATCAAATCATTTCGCGTAAGGCGCGTATCGTGTGGGTGCTTTTAGATAAATCTGCCACTAAGTAAACGGTACGCGGTGTGTATGCAATGTAGTTAATAAAGAAAGTTTACAGTTAAGGGCTACTTAAAAATATAGATTTACGCACCGTGGGGCCCAGGAGCAAGAACCTCATCGATTTCAGCGCGCTTCCGTGATGTTACGGGTGATCCAAGGGCTGGCAGTTACTTCGCGCAAAGAATTTCTATTGCAGTGGAGAGAGGCAATGCTGCCAGCTTACTGGGCACCCTGCCTCGCGGTGACGCGTTTAAATCTCAATTTTAATTGTAATTTTTTTTGAAAATATAATACTAATATTAGAACTTAAATTGTTTTGTTGAAATTGTTCCGTTTATTCATTTAATACAGGGAGATGGGAATTCGTAGGCCCAAGAAATTATCAACAAGAAAGGCGTGCTTAAAAAGGTCATATATTGTTAATAAAAATCACAAAATATTGTGTCTAATATAGACAACAAGAAAACTTACAATATGTTATAAAACTTAATAATCGATAAAAAGTGAACTCGCTTTGTAGTATTGAGTATCAAAATCTCTAAATGAAAGTCTATAAGAGTTTGACTTTCATTTGTATTTAATCTTTTTTAGGCATACATACTGTAGGATTGCAATTTAGATCAGCGCTATGTATTGAAATATTTCCTGTACAACAGGAAATATTTCAAGATTTTAATCTGTTTTGTGTGCTTATTAATAATTAATAAATAAGTAGCGAAAAATACACACAGTAATTTAATGTATGGACAGCTCTTTCTCGATTAAAGCTATAGAGTAGATATGTTCTGCTTGAATATCCTAACTAATATTATAAATGCGAAAGTGAGTTTGTTTGTTTGTTTGTTTGTTACGCTTTCACGCCGTAACTACTGAACCGATCATCATGAAATTTCGCATACAAGTTCTCTGGAGTACGGAGAAGGACATAGGCTACCTTTTATCCCGGGAAATCTTACTATTCCCGAGGGATCGACGATGACGCGGGCGGAGCCGCGGGCGAAAGCTAGTCAGTTATAAATAACTTTATCACAGCGCAGAACAAATTTTAGGTAAAACAAAGTTTTCGCAGCAACGTGTCTCACCAGTGATTTATGTGTTTATAATAATCCCAAACAGACGCCTCGATTAAGCCGATGACCGCAACCGACGTTTCCCAAATAATAATTTACATATATTTACACACACACTAAGCCAACATTACAATAATCCATAGTTCAATATTAATAAAGTCTTTTTTAAATAAAAAACCGGCCAAGTGCGGATCGGACTCGCACGCGAAGGGTTCCATACCATAATTTATATTGTTTAAAATAAAAAAAATATATTATTATACTAGCTTTTGCCCGCGGCTCCGCCCGCGTCAATGTCGGTCCCTCGGGAATATTACTTTTTCCCGGGATAAAAGGTAGCCTATGTCCTTCTCCGCACTCCAGAGAACTTGTATGCAAAATTTCATGATGATCGGTTCTGTAGCTACGGCGTGAAAGCGTAACAAACAAACAAACTCACTTTCGCATTTATAATATTAGTAAGGAAAGGATGATGTAACAAAAAATGTATGCTTTTCGCAGTTTTCCCTTTATCTGTGCTATTAGACGTTTCTTCGTACCAAATTTCAAGATTCTGAGTTCATCCCTGTAGGTTTTGAAATTTACGGCATAAACGGCTGTATTTTTTGATTGCGTTCGCTCAGAAGTTTGATTTTTCACAGCTCTAAGGGACAGTAGACCTGAGTATTTATTATGAATCTCAGCTTGATAACTCCACGCGTTTCTGAGAAAAAAATGTCTTGACAGACAGACATAACTAAGTGATGAAGAAGTGAGTAAAGGTACGGAACCCTAAAAGAGTACCTTAGCAAATTTTTGTAGACATTGTCATTTGGGAGTGCTCTTCTAAATGCTTCAGCGGATTTGTAAATCCGTTGAAGCATTTAGAAGTTGATAATAAGAGAAACTTACACACAATGAACTCCAAAACACATTATTAGTAGTCGTGTAAAAAGGATATTAAAATAAAATATCAAGGGAAACAGGAATGTCTAACTTCAAATGAATATTTATTGAATGAAAGGTGAATAATTACTAAATTTCAAACACTTTTTAACATACATAGAGATACACAGATATAAATGTATGTATACTTACTACATATGGAGTTATATGTTAATTTCTTTTATTATTTAAGTGCTGGTCTTTTCTCCCAAATCTGCAGTGCAAATATTTAAAACGTGTTTCGGAATTCTTAGAACTACTTACTTAAAAGCACCTTCGGATTGAATCCACAACTAAGGCCGGAATGCAAACTAAAATAAACAAACCATAACGTCATTTTAATAAGAAACGTCGATGCGAGACGACGGACCGCCATTCAAGTGTAAATTAAAACACATACCGGCTGAAAATTGAAGTGGTCGTCGGAGGCGGACTTTTTAGGGTCTCGTACCCAAATGGTGGCCGTGTGGTTTCCGGCAGAGTAGAAAGAACCACTCCAAGTCTTCCTATGGATGTCGTAAGAGGCGACTTAAGAAATACAAGCTTAGCAAAGCTCATAAACATCAATGAAACCTCTCCAACCTGTCTGGCCAGCGAGGAGAGTGTAGACCAAATCCTCTGTCTGCTCTGGCCAAGTATGGTTCCGGTAGTGCAGAGAGGGTCATGCTCCTGCAGTGGAGACTAAAAAGACCTGATGATGGTGATGATGATGACCCAAATGGTGACAAAGGGTGGTTACCAAACGACACACATATAGCCATTTTCCATATTTTTTCGTGCGTCCGTGAGTGATGCCGTATATCACCGACATACGGAAATAAAATCTCTCTAACATTTAAGGGTCGGTTCGGTGTCGGTGTCATTTTTGAGGAAAGAAACGCACACAATTAAGTACTACTTATTAGCTTTAAAAATTAAGTAAAACCAAACATATAAAAAAACAGCCAAGTGCGAGGCTCACGAAGGCTAATAATTTATATATATTTACACACACTCTAACCAAACATTACAATAATCCATAGTTCCATATTAAAAACGAGTGTTTTTTTTTTTAAATAAAAAACCGGCCAAATGCTTGTTGGACTCGCACACGAAGGGTTCTGTGCCATTATCTATATACATACAATTACTATTTTTGCTGGAAATAATGGAGCGGTTTGCCAATACCCTTCTCTTTTTCACACACTAGTGAACAATCCACTGTGTGCTAGCTTGCCTCGCGATGTTTTCCTTCACCGGAAGCAGGTACTAGTCGATGAAAATAACAGTACTTGAGTCAGATTGGTCTACAAACTCAAAGGTACAGGTCGGGCCGGGCGGGGTTTGTACCCGGAACCTTTCGCTCATAGGTCGCGCTTTTACTGCATTGAGCCACTACCTCTTCAATATATAGCTTTAGAAATAAAAAAATATTTTTGAAGAAATAATACAAAATGAAAAATATTCATAAAAATAAATGGGTCTACCTATATAAAAGACGGCCTCCGTGGCGCAGTGGCTATATAACACGTCAACCTGCTACACGATGGGCATTGGATTCGATTCCCGGCGCAGGCAAATCCTTGTACTTCATATTCAACGGTATTTGTCTGCAGTTCTGAATCTAGGCAGGCAGCCGGCCGTAAATATTTCGTCAAGTCATAAATGCTGTCATAGCGGTCCCTCAGGTTGTACACTTTTGGAAAAGCCCTCGGACTAAAAAAAAGAGTCACATAAAATAAACATTTTTGGCACGTTACGGAACCCATTGAGTGCGTAGCCGGACCATACGTATTACATCGATCGGTTGAGTCTTTTAGTATCTCACTGAATTTCCATAACCGTCAATGGACGCGAAAGTCAACCACTCAGTTTATTTTCTTGTAATAATATTATCGACATTTTATCATACAGTAGTCGAGCAGCCTGCTCCGATAATACAAAGTTTAAGTTCGAAGAGATGTCACCTGCCATTTATGTTTTCGAAATGCGATATGTATGTAAGCGTATGGCCATTTTGGTTTTGCTCTTTTTATTTTAACCATAAATTGTGAGGCTGGTGAATAAATGATATATGAATTTGCGTCAGGAATGAGTGATTGTCCGCCTTATCGCGCTTGGTGGGGAGAAATGTCAGTTTTTTAGTAGTTACTTGTCCCTAATTTAAACACGGTGAAATTTTGATCGTTCTGTACCCTCAAAGGGGTGATTCAGCCCGTCTATATGAACACTTTTTCCTATGGGCCCAAAGCTGGGAACAAATAAAAATGGGCATTTCCATACAAAAAATTTCGGCAGACCGGGCTACCGAAATTTTTTGTCAATTGTGCAAATCTGTCAATTTGTTTAGGAACGTCAAGAATTTTTTTGAGTTTCCAGCACTTTTCCAATAGGAAAACTTGTTTATATCAACGGGCTGAATCATCCCTTTAAGGGTCCAGAACGATCAAAATTTCACCGTGTATGTATAAAGAAAGAAAAGTAACAGAAAACTGTTACAGAAGGATGCCACGTGACCAAAAGGTCACGTGGCATCCTTCTATAACTTTCATAGTTGATCCGTTCGATTCATATGCTATAAATATCGACATATATGATTCCTATGCTATATCCAGTTTTTTTCACATATCCTTAAACAACATTTAGTTTGCAGGGCCTGACTCCAACGGAAATTAGCACTTTGAGACTTAGTTAGTACACCACAAATGGATGAAAAATAATAAGAAATATTCAACGACAATACATTTAAAATATATCTATATATATTACCACTTTACTACTTCACCTGCAAAAATACTTAGGGAGGAAACCTAAATATGTTTTTATTTTTATTTTAACTCCTTTGTCGAAATAATAAATACATAAGGACAATTTAATTTTTATTTTGTTTAACTTTTGATCGTCTAGATCAATAATATAATACATTTATGTAAATATTTGCATGCCTCAGTTTAGACTAGAAACATTTTTTTATTATAAAATCTATCATGTACTTTATTTGGAGCAAATAAATGATTCTGATTTTGAAACAGAGAAAAATTTTAATTAGGCGCAAATATTTTAAAGGCTGTCCCCCATAAGCTATAAAAAATAGCTAGTTTTTTAGATATCTGGACCTGAACATTTAGAAAAAGAGACGACATAAACACCCTGTGTACAAATAAACACTTTCTTGGCCAACAACTATTAACAATTATCTAATATGGATACCACCAAGTAAATGACGACAATTAAAACAGCTGATTTATCGATTTTAATAAAATAAATAATTGTTTTTTATGAAAAAAAAATCGAGCCAGTCAATTTCTTAAAATTTGCTACTAAAGCATTTCTTTGACCTATGAGACCCAGCCCTTAAAATATGGACCTTATATACCCAAGCCAAATTACAGATTTCAAGTAATAATAGTATATGAGCTAAACCACGGACAGACAGACGGGCGGGACAAGGCAAAACTATAGGGATTCGCTATTTACTACAGAACCCTAAAAATCCTTTAAAGAGTATAGAGACCCCGAAAGACTCATCGGACGTTGCAAAATCGCTCTCAAGGAAAAAACTGTTTTGAATTACAATGGACACGGCCCGGGCAGATGACATACGGTCAGTAAAAATTGGCCCGTGTCTCAAACCATTCTGTAGCTAACAAAAAGAAGCCACCTTCTTAAAAACACTTGGAATAATGCATGATACATACATAATGATGTATCACGGATTCGTCGAAAACTAAATGATGCAGAAGTATGAGCTTTTGAAGGTCTGATTTTGTAATCGTCAGCTCAAAAAAAAGGGTTCTTTGAGCTGACGATTAAAGGGAAGGGATTTTATTAGTATAAAAATGTTCCACTCAGGGATACACTGTCTCCAAATCTCTACTAACTCTTCCAAGAAACAGGGCTTATTAAGCCTCACAACTATGATAGTAAAAATAAGAGTTACGTAATTGATAGAAAAAAAAAGCATTTCAAATGTCTATACTAACCAAGCACCTTTAATAATGGGCATATTTATTTATTTATTTCAAGCCGTTAACTGTCCCACTGCTGGGCAAAGGCCTCCCTCCACTTCTTCCATTCTGTTCGGTAATAATGGGCATATACATTTAAAAAAGTTAAAGATCATTCAAGCACAAAAACTATCGACTCGCTTTTGTATCTCGAAGAAACCAAAGTCGCGCTGCTCTAATGCCTTGGTTTCTAACGTTGCGGTGCCGCACTTGACGTCCGTTCGAGCAGGACAGACCTATATATGTAAAAGATAAAGTTGGTATTTGTTTTTATGATATAGGACGGCAAACGAGCAGTGAGACCCATGGACAACTGCAACACCACTGTCACACACACCCGACAGGAGCATTGCCGACCTTTCAAGGGATTGAGGGAAGACATGGGGGAGACAAAATGGAAAGGATAGGATGGGCCTCCGGCTCTCTCGCTCACCGATCGAAGCATAAAGCGGTAAAGCTACTACTCAAAAGTCGATTGTGGTAATTCTTCCTACGAGCCAACCCATTCATGTCAGTAGCAAAAATTAATTTTGCCGGTAAAGTGGCTCTACTACGACTAGAAAGGGTTTCTCTTTTACGTATATAGGTTTATCCTGCTTGGACGGACGCACACGTGTGGCAACTCAATAGTAGACACCAAGGCATAACATAAAAAACGTCTAATAGCAGACAGCCCTAAAAAACCAACAACTCCTAAAGGGCCTTTTATATATATATGAGATGATGGTGAGACCCATTCTGACCTACGGAGCACTGGTTTGGTGGCCAAAGGTTAAACAGGTAACTTGTATAAATGCCCTGAGGAGAATACAAAGAATGGCATGTTGTGCTATCTCGGGGGCATTCTCTACAACACCAACGGCATCTATGGAGATAATCCTAGGACTGCCACCGCTACATTTGTATATTGAAGGCGAAGCCTGCAAGGCTTTATACAGACTATCTTCTTCTGGTCTGTGGAGCAGGCACGCACCAAGGACAAGGCATACGCAAATTGAGACAACACAGGAGCTCGATAGGATGTTGAACATGGGAAGTGATAAGCTGCTCCCAGTATACAACTTCAAGAAGAACTATAAAATATATATCCCGACAAGGGATGAATGGAAGGGTGAATTTCGTCCTTCTGAACGAGAATGCTCAATCTGGTATACTGATGGATCAAAGAACAATCATGGAACGGGAGCGGGCATCTACAACTGGACAGACAGACAACTGTTCCAGAGCATGGGTCAGTTTGCTACCGTATTTCAATCAGAAACATATGCGGTAACTGTCTGTGCTAAAATGAATTTAGAGCAAGGGTTTAAAGACCACAATATCTATATTCTAACTGACAGCCAGGCGACTCTTACTGCGCTTAACTCTGACAGAATCGATTCCAGATTGGTCTTGGATGGTGTGAATGCCTTGAACCAACTGGGTAGACACAACAGACTGAGACTGGTTTGGGTACCGGGTCACGTTGGGGTTGAGGGCAATGAGAGCGCTGATGAGCTGGCAAGGAAAGGATCGAGTATGCCATTCGTGGGGCCCGAACCCTTCGTAGGCCTATCCTATAGCGTGGTAACTACTGCAATCAATGCGTATGTCGACAGTAGACACCAAGCTGAATGGAGAAATATGAGTGGACATATACACTCGAAGGAAACACTTGGCTTGGACAGCGCCAGGTGGCACAAAATGATCTGCAAATACAGCAGGAAACAGACAAGAGTTCTAGTGGGAGCCCTGACTGGACACTTTGAAAATAACAGTCATCTCTTTAAACTAAAAATTGTCGAAAGCCCACTATGTAGGGCATGTGAGGAATCGGAGGAGACAATGAGACACATTTTGTGTATCTGTGACTCGTTAGCTGGTAAGCGTTTGGACCTCTTAGGATCACCTTATCCTAAGCTAGAGGACTACAGGCACTACGCACTGGGCGATGTTCTGAAGCTCATGCAGCCCTTTTTCAGAATAAACCGTGCGGGTGAGTAAGGCATGGGGTAAGTACAAAATAACCCAAAGGTTAGACGTGCTACCGACTCTGAGTCGGCCCCATCGAAGATAAGATAAGATAAAGGGCCTTTGAGGAGACAAATGGTTGTCATCAGACACGCGACAAGGTGAGCTGATCACGCGTACTTCGTGACTTGTATTCAACGAAGTACTTTGAATTACTGAGACACTCAGTGGCTTGTTGTAAGACATGAATGCGTCGCTTTCCTTATATTTTATGCCCATTTGGGTCTTAGAAGAGGTGGGGCAAGACGCTATTTTTATTCAACTGCTAATTTGCTAAATGCGAATACGAATTCGTATGTTATTTAATATGCTATTTTAACACTGGTGTATATTAGTCAGCCCACTGCTAAGTTATTTATCCAGTTAGGAGCTATTTATAATAACCCGTGATAATAACACCGTTATATAAAAACTATGTTGCGGTTTGGGCATTTCACTTTCATTATTTTTATGTTTCTTTTTCATTTTGTATTAATGCTATTTTGATTACTCTTATTAAATTAAGAAATAAAATATGGTAAAAAAATAGTTGTTGAGTCGCGGGATCGGAATCTGATATATGCCAGTGACAGTAGTTTTAAGTATTAAAAAACAGATGGTATTAAAAATATCAGAGCTTGTATTTATTACTGTTATATGTATATGATAGGTATTTTATTTAATATTCGAAAGTCAAACCGTCTATTTATAATATTATCGCATTTAATAGGTTCATATCATAATTGACGGAGATGTATTGAAAATCTATTTTTAAAAGTCCGTTGAAAAACGTATGTAGGTAGGTAAGTATGCTTTGTTTTCATACACAATATTTCCGATAGCTACAAAACAATCGATACCTGTTCAACGGCTAGTTTTTCAAAACCTGTTCGCGTGCGACAGTTCAGTCCAAAGTGGGCAGCTCCGATGAATTCAGAAACCTCAAGGCCGTTTCCTAAAGTCTTTGAACTCATGTGTCCATATTCGGATAACCAGCATGTGGACAAAAAATGCGATGGAGATAAATGAGCACCAGCGATTAGACGTAGGATATTTTAAGGGCCCGTACTACCTCACACTGCTTTGCATGATTGACTGTTATATCAATAATAATTAAGTAAATACTCAAGTTGAAATAAAAATGCAGCAAAGTTCAGGACTAACTCTGGTAACTATCTGACTCAAAAACACGATTGCGTTAAATTTTCTCGATAGAAAAAAATTGCAAAGTTGCCTCCAAATCACGTCTAATTTACTCGGTATATAGCATTATTCACCAAATACATTAAAATTAACCTTGAAACTTTTGATTATTATTGCATTACAGATAAGGCAGTCATCATATGTTTTTCTTTTTCGAATAACCCTTAAATATTCCTAAAAAACGAAAATATCCAAAGTAGCCAACGCGTTTAGACCATCCGCGTTTGTACCGCCACGCCGCCTGGCATATGGCGGGCTCTTAATTGCTTTTACTAAGGATTTTTAAAATAGAAGGATAATTAAAATAGTTTTGTTAGGCAATTAAATGATACGAAATACCTATCCTTATTAGGAACAAAGGTTAACTTTCGTAAACATCCTCTAAGTAGAAAGATTTGGAAATTTAACTATAAGAGGAGAGAGGACCCCTGTAACAGTACCTAGCTACACGAATATTCTTCGCACGGGAAGATATAGGTATTTTAATATTCATAATAATATTGGTAATATAGAGATGGTCATGCTCCTGCAGTGGAGACCAAAAAGACCTGATGATGATGATGATGTTCATCAAGGATAATGTAGGATTCTACTTAAATTATGATCTTTTAAATGTGTGTTTCGAACTTAAACTTTCACTGTCGAGCACATAGTGAAGAAATATTCACAGTACAACCACACTGCACGCTACATAATTACTTCTGTTATATCTAGGAATACTTTCTTATTTCTTTATGTGAAAATCTTGCATATATTTTTATATAATTATATAAGTTCCTTATAGGTTAACTTCATATTATATCAATGTGAATTGTGTGTTTTCGATGGTGAATAAAGATATTATCTATCTATCTTAAATTATGGTCTTTTAATTTGGGAAAACTCTGTAGATGTCTCAAAACTTTTTACGGTAAAAAAAAAATGTGTTCGTGCTATATGTGGCAAAGGGCCCCGTGTCATGCCGTCCATTATTCAAAAGTTTAGATATTCTGCCACTACCCTGTAGTATAATCCTCGATGTAGCATGTTTTGTTAAATGTAACATTAACCTTTTCAAAAAAGCCTCAGATATATATTCACGAATCAGAAGAGATCCAAATAGACTGGTGTGTGATAAAAACCATTGTTAAATTGGTTTGCCGGTATGTTTCCAAAACATTATGTGTAATCACTCGGGTAAACTCGGGCGGGTTTTTCTCCGAATCAGGTTGAAGTCCATTAGTCAAGTGAAATACAATTAGAAAACCGTTTAGTTTTTGCTCCAATCCATTAAAATGAGATTTATTTCGGGCGGCGAGCTTCGATTGCTTAATTTTGATGTAAATATTTTTTTTTTCGAAACTGCAATATAAGCTTTTGATGTCAACATGGGTTTGCTTGACTTGTAAAGGATCCTTTACAAGTCAAACAGTGTTGTTGTCTCGAATACTTTTACTTTACTTTATTTTTAGCAGTAAGCAGTTGCCAATAGGCTAGTTTCCTAAAAAAAAAAATTAGTCCGTCAGTTAGATATTCAAAAAATATTGGACACGTATTTTTTCTTTTGTCGATTAAACAAAAAATGATAAAGATAAAGCTGTTTGAAGTTCCGTGTGACGTCATAGTTTGCTACAATTTTTAGCAAACTTTTACGTCACGAGCCCCCACTCCGAAACTTTGACGCGCTTTATCTTTATTATTTATTTGACAAAAGAAAAAATACGTGCACAATATTTTTTGATTATCTAACTGACGGACTAATTGTTATGTTATTATAACGACCCAGGAAACTAGCCTATTCAGAAATCTTTCTTACTTCTTATCTTATCTTACTTTATATTATAAATGCGAAAGTGAGTTTGTTTGTTTGTTACGCTTTCACGCCGTAGCTACTGAACCGATCCTTATGAAATTTTGCATACAAGTTCTCTGGAGTGCGGAGCAGGACATAGGCTACCTTTTATCCCGGGGAAACTACTATTTCCGATGGATCGACATTGACGTGGGTGGAGCCGCGGACGTAAGCGAGTAATTAAATAAATAGAGAACCAATAATTTTGCTTGGGAGGATATAAAGATTCGCGCGGACTTTTTCACTTACCTTTGCAAAACACTGTATTATTATTATTTCGACTAGGTGTCACGGTCAATCGACCATGCACACCCTGTTGTCAGAGTTCTTCGGAACCGCCTCTCGGCCTCTAACGTGGCTCCTTTAACGACTACCATATGGCAGCCGGGACCCCCGGCTTAACGTACCTTCCGAAGCACGGAATCATCTTCATTATCAGACAGTCAGGTGATTCATGCCTGCAATGTCCTAACCAAACTGGAAACAACTAAACAAAGTATGCTTCCGGTGGGAATCGAACCCACGACCCCCGGGTCAACAGGCAAACGCCTTAACCACTGGACCACGGAGGCTGTTACACACCGTAAAACTATGTAAAACACCGTGTAAAACATCAAAGCGGGCAATTTGTACATCACAATCGTATCTTCAGTGCGGCCGGCGAAATCGGGAAGCAATTAGCTGTGAGGCTCGCGAGCTATGGCCGTTTACCGAGCGGTGCCGGCGGAGCGGATTGTTTTGTACTATTTTATTACTTGTTGATGCAGTAGCTTGTAGTAGTATGAAATACAAGCTAAACAAAGCTCATAAACATCGATGAGACCTCTCCAACCCGTCTGACCAGCGAGGAGAGTGTAGGCCAAATCCTCTGTCTGGCCAAGTATGGCTCCGGTAGTACAGAGAGGGTCATGCTCCTGCAGTGGAGACTAAAAAGACCTGATGATGATGATGTAGTAGCATACGCCTGTAACGTTTATTAGCGAATTTGTAAAAAAGACAATCAGGTTAGTTTTAATTTCTATTCATTCATGCCATGAAGTCGGTTGAAAAGAAAGAAAACTAGGCAAATAAGAGATTCGGGCGGACACAGCAAACATTAAGAAACCGGGTTATTGTTAAGAAATTCTAAAAGTTCGAAAGGATATTAGATTTTTTTAATAATGACCATCTCAAAAACATTTTAATTTACGTACTTTTTCAAATCAGCCTTATATTAGCTTATTGAAAAAGTAGGTATTTCAATTTTCAGAATCACTTTCTAGGTATATACCGATTTTCAATTGACCCTCGACGTTCTCTTAACGAGGTGACTCAGCCCATCAATATTAACAACTTTTCCTGTGGGAACCATGCCAGGAACACAAAAATTTTTGACATTCCCATACAAATTTTTGACATTCCCATACAAACTGGCTTGGCGACAGAACTCTTTTGTATGAAAATGCCGATTTTTTTTGAGTTCCCATCATCACATTTGGTCCCACAGGAAATGTTGTTCATATTGATGGCCTGAGGGCTCCCACACATAAACACGATACGACGTCGCGTTGTGAAAATATACGACAAGCATCGTAAAAAATTAAGACACGACATCGTAACGTGCCACGATACACGACACGACGTCGCATAGTAGAAACTCACGATGCATTCTCGTGTGCAACAGTGACAGTTTTTGCAATTTTATTCTTGTATTCTTCAGATGGTTTGTCCCATGGGACGCTACTCGACTAGGGTATATGGTATGTTAGGGAATGATCGACCTCAATAACGTCCGCCATCTTTGAATTTCGAATAACAACTGTCACTGTTGCACAGTTGACACAAGAATGCATCATGAGTTTCTACTATGCGACGTCGTGTCGTGTATCGTGGCACGATACGATGTCGCGTCTTAAATTTTTACGATGCTCGTCGTATATTTTCACGACGCGACGTCGTGTCGTTATACGACGCGATGTCGTATCGTGTTTATGTGTGGGAGCCCTAAGTCACCCTTTTATAGGAACGTCGAGAATAAACTAAGATTAAAAATAAGTAGATACATTTAATCTAAATATTTTTTCTGTTTACTTGTAAAATTCTGCTCTTTTTACCGGAAGTTGTTCTATTTATTAGCAAAATCAATATTACAAGTTAATTGTGGTTAGTTACCAAAATAATGATTGGTAAAAATAAATATTTATACATAAACATTTAGTATCTCACTCTACACGATTAGACCATTAATCTCAATGTGACTTGCTAAGCTTTAAAGTAATTTACAAGTAATCAATACCTACTTACGTCAGAAGGTAAAGTCCATGTGCCAAATCAATTTCGCAACAAACAAGATGCATATAAGTGCCAAATTTACGATACCAATAAATTGACGCGTCTAATTTTACAGTAATAAACAGTCTGTGAATAAAACAACTAAATAGATAATAAATATAAAAAAAGATGCCTCGTATTAGTGAAGGTTATTTTTTATTTTATATCTAAATTTGGTAGAAGAAGATCGAAAGTTTATGCCCTACAATCCTATCAACACCTTTACATTTGAATCAACTACACGGCACGACAAGTAGAACACTATATGTCGGCAGAAATAAACATAGAGATAGAAAAATATAGTGTAAAAAGAACTGATAAGTAAATACTGTTAATAAATATGTATTCATTTTATTTTCATTTACTTTATCTTAATATATATAAATCTCGTGTCACAATGTTTGTCCTCAATGGACTCCTAAACCACTTAACCGATTATAATAAAATTCGCACACCATGTGCAGTTCGATCCAACTTGAAAGATAGGATAGCTTTCGCGGACGAAGTCGCTGGCAACAGCTAGTAATTCTATATTTTTAATAAATTTTGAGAGAACGTTACTATGGAAGCTAACTGATGGAGATGTAATAAAAATATATGAAACCTTATAAATATAGAGAAAGAGTAACAATATTGTTATGCTCGAATGGCCATTAAAATAATTACGGTAAATAAACAAGTGGTGTGCCCAAGAAAAGCTTTGTCGGGGCATGATATCAATCTATAAAAATTTCGCTTTCATCAGACCCACACGTGTCTATGGTTAGGTCTTCAAAAATGATATTGAGGTTTCTAATATTTTTTTTTTTAAACTAAATAGTTTGCGCGAAAGACAATTCCAAAGTGGTAAAATAGGTCCCCCCTCCCCCCTGTAACTTCTAAAATAAGAGAATGATAAAACAAAAAATATATTTACCATGCCAACTTCAACCGAAAATTGGTTTGAACGAGATCTAGTAAGTAGTTTTTTAATCGTAAACTGCAATTTACCTTTCATTCAATCAACTCAAATATAACAAGAACTTTTATATTAGGTATGTTACTTAATTATTTATATAAACGGGACTTAGCACGAACCTTTTTATTATTTGTTTCCGTTGACGTTTCAATGGAGTTACATCCATCGTGGTCGCAACGAGACCACTATGGATGTAACTCGATTGAAATATATATATATGTACATAATTATGTGTTTAAAGCGCGAAAGTTAGAAAGGTATGTTACTTGCTGCTACGGAACCTTTCATGGGCTAGTCCGACGTTTCTCACATTTCAGATCATAATAGAAAGAAGAGAATTTTTTTTTGCCTATTGTAGGTATATAAAATGTTTCATTACAGCAGACGGAAGCTCCTTTGTATTGTATGTAAGTTGTATTGCATATCCTAGGGCTACTGAAGAATAATGAGGGTCCATATATGCGTGTTCGTATTAGCTCGCGGAACCAATCCGAGGATCAGTGATTGTAATGTCAGGGTCGCCGGCCCGTTCTAAGTGGTCCCGTTTGACATTTCACATGGTTTCGTGGGTGTCCGTCATCGCAAATGAAAATAATAGGGCACTCGCCGGATATTAGAGTTATTGTAAGCAATTATGAATTTGTATGCTCTGTAAAAAATAATACTACATTGCATATTTAGATCTGATATTGAATATTCTGAAATGTTTTATATCGGATAATTGATGTTAATTGAAACGATACAATACATTTTCAAACATATCTAATTGGATAGTTTCATTTTATTAGTTAAAATAAAATTTCGTAAATTGCTCGAATGATATCTGTTATAAAATTAAAAAATATACTTATATGTTACTACATGTGTATAGCACGTTTTAACATTAAATACCTACATTCGAAGAATAAAATTGTGATGTTTTCAACTTTTAAGTTTCAAATAAATGGTAAACAAGAAGAGGTTTCCCTCGATCCTCGATTGATCTTAAAACATTCGTCTGATTGTCTAAATAACCTCAACACCGCACAATGCCAAAACCAACTCTTCTTACTCCTTGTCAAATGCATCCAAAACATAAATCTATAGTTACATAATATGAATTGATCATGTATAGGTCAATGTGGTAACGCTGAGAACTCATTGGAAGGCGACCGGCGTTGAAAGCCACCGCCATTGCCCCAATTAAGTGCAAATGCTTGTAAACGGTAAAGGATCGCGATTTTAAATACTTTTTAAGCTTTATAAATAAATAAAAAAACGTTTATTTCAGGTTACAGGACCCATGAAAGCACAAACAAATTACAAAATATAAGTTATATAAACACAAAATACAATAAAATACTTATAACTATAATGTCCTACCCTTACATCCAGCACTGCTGCTTAGGTGTTTATTACAGCAATGCCAGATACTATGGACAGTTTACACTGTCAGCAATCAGCGCCAGGATGGCGTTGGAGCTGGTCCGTTTTATAAAATCAATATATAAATATATACCTAAGCATAACTAGCCGTCGCCCGCGGATCGGCTCGCGTTAATGTCGACCCCGCGGGAACAGTATTTTTTCCGGGGGTAGCCTCTAACACATAGACTACCTTTCATCCCGCAATAAAGTACTGCAGTAATAATTATATCCTATCTGTCTGCAAAATTTTATCAAATCCGTCCACCTGTTTTGGCGTTTTTTTTTTTTTTTTATTTTGAATAGGCTTACTCTTGACCTTAGACTAACCCTGGGGGTAAAGACAAGATCTACGATGGAGCGAGCTTGCCTAGAAGATGCCTGTTCACTCTAGCCTTAAAGATTGTCGGGTTATATGTACTCGGAAAAACTGACGCGGGCAATGAATTCCACTCGTTGGCGGTGCGCATAATAAAAGACCTTGAAAAACGGTTCGTGCGAATGGGTGGAATATCCACCAAGAAGGGGTGTAGACCTGCCGTGCGCCTGGAAGTCCGATGGTAAAAAGGGGAAGGTGGGATTAATTCGTGCAGTTCTTGTGCACACTCCCCGAAGTGTAGTCTGTGAAATACTGACAGACTGGCAACTTTACGCCGATGGGCTAAAGGTTGCAGTTGATTGAGAAACAAACATCTAAACATTCAAACCTACGAACGTACAAACATTTGCATTTGTCATATTTGTATGAAGTATGATTAGTAGGATAAAAAACCCACCACTGAAGCCTTAGTAGTTCTTCAGATACGTAACAGATACGTACCAACAATAAAAGAGAAACTTCATGAATAACCTAATTGGGTAAGAATAAAATAGGTGCTCTAGCTGTATGGTTTCTAGCAGAGTAGAATAGGACCACTCCTAGTCTTCCCATGGAGGCCGTTAGAGGCGACTTTGGAAATACAAGCTAAACAAAGCTCATAAACATCAATGAGACCTCTTCAACACGTCTGGCCAGCGAGGAGAGTGTAGGCCAAATCCTCTGTCTGCTCTGGCCAAGTATGGCTCCAGTAGTACAGAGAGGGTCATGCTCCTGCAATGGAGACTAAAAAGACCTGATGATGATGCAAATAGGTGGGCCCACGAGGCAAAATCAAATTACAAACCCCTAAATACTAGGATTGTATCATAGACCTCTGTTTGATACAGTTATACATTCAATAAAAAAACATAGGTACTATGTACTTTGATGCTAAATTTATTAGCAAGGATTAGATACTCAGCTTCAGCTGCCTTTTTTTTGCAAGTGGAAGATAATCTGTACCAGGAAGGTTGGCCCGGTGGAGCTACCACCACTTTCAGCTACCTAGCAGGTAGCACTATTAAGCAAATAAATATGATTTATGATTTATTAACCCAGGAAGCAGCAGATTTTCCTATGAACTTGAAGATCTGTTTCTTCATACAGAAAACACGAGCGCTGACCTTTGGAGGTGCCTGGTAGAATTTCTGGTTTAGAATTTGCACTCCTTCATCTGGGGTATAATAGGTCCAAAAACTGGAAGCAAAGCGCTCCAAGGGGGGTGCAGGCCCATTTTCGCCTACTAGCGGCCAATTAGTTGAAACGACCTCACGTAGCGCGCAAGAAAAGTGAGAGTTTCAGCTACAGCTAATAAATCCCAACTGATGTTAAACAACAATAAAACTGTCCTCCCACCAGCACTTATCGTCCGACTTGATATAATTTAAGTCGGCGTGTACGCTACCTCAGCTCCCCCGACATGGGTGCTTGACGGACGAGCTGTTATTTTGGACCATAAATCATTGAAGCTGTCGTATCAACGACAGGCATTGACTACCAACATGACCATATGCGGATGCACACAGATCTGCCGTCTTATCTATACATATAATAAAACAGTAAAAACATTTTGTCTGTACAATTAGAATTTTTGACTGAAATGGATAGAGGAACACTTAAATATAATAATAGAAAGCAAAAAAATATTTTTCGAATTTCTTGTCTGTCTGTCTGTCTGTCTGTTTGTCTGTCTGTCTGTCTGTATGTATGATCACGATTATCTCCGAAAATACTGAACCGATTTACTTCAAACTTTCACCAATTGCTTTGTTTTAACTCAGTTTAACATTTAAAGTTTGTTTCATCAAAATCGGTTCATTAAAATAAAAGTTATCGTCATTTGAATGAACTCAAGGCATGAGTTTGCCTGCAAACCATATAGCAAAAATAAAATAAAAAAATGAGTGACATAAGAAAATTAAAATCCAAAGTCAATTCATCATCATTATACGACAGCATTATACCTATCCATACTATCCATAGTAATCCATACTAATAAAAAAGGAGAAGCTGACTGACTGACTGACATATCAACGCAGGGCCTAAACTATAAGGGCTAGGAACTTGAAATTTTGCACAGAGGTTCCTTTTATAACGTAGGGGAGCACTATGGAAGGATTTTTGGAAATTCATCTCCTAAGGGGGTAAAACGGGTTGCAAAGTTAGTGTGAAACATTGTCGTTTTTGAAGTTATTCGAATGAAATTCAGCATGAAGGTTCTTTACTGAAAGGCATGAACCACGAGTAAAATATTTTTCCCAAAGATCATCCCTTAAGGGGGTATAACGGGGATGCAAAGTTAGTATGAAACTTTCCGTTTTTGAAGTTCATCATATCAGTCGCAAGAAGTCCACTGCTGGACATAGGCCTCCCCCAAGTATTTCCAATACGACCGGTTGGAAGCGGCCTACATCCAGCGTCTTCCTGCGACCTTAGTCAGGTCGTCCGACTATCTGGTCGGTGGGTGTCCGACGCTGCGCTTGCCGGTACGTGGTCGCCATTCGAGAACCTTTCTGCCCCATCGGCCATCGGTTCTGCGCGCTATGTGCCCCGCCCACTGCCACTTCAAAGAGCTTATCCGCTGAGCTATGTCGGTGACCTTTGTTCTTCTACGGATCTCCTCATTTCTGATTCGATCTCGCAGAGAAACACCGAGCATAGCCCTCTCCATAGCTCTTTGAGCGACCTTGAGCTTTCTTATGAGGCCCATAGTAAGGGACCACGTTTCGGACCCGTAAGTCATCACTGGTAACACACATTGATTATAGACTTTCGTCTTCAGGCACTGAGGTATTTTGGACGAGAAGACATGGCGGAGCTTCCCGAACGCTGCCCAACCGAGTCGGATTCGTCGAAACACCTCGTCCTCGAAGCTGGAACTGCCAATCTGGATCAATTGACCCAAGTAGACATATTGGTCCACAGCTTCAAGGACGGAGTTCCCAACAAATACCGGTGAAGGCACAACTTGGACATTCGACATTATTTTCGTCTTGTCCATGTTCATTGTAAGGCCCACCTGTTAGGAAACTCCATTGAGGTCATTGAGCATGGTACTTAAGTCCTCCAGCGTCTCCGCCATAACAATGCGCCATCGTTTTTGAAGTTATTCAATTTAAATTCAATATAAAGGTGTTTCATTGAAATTCATGATCTAATGTATTCCGGGTAAATCTACTGTTCCTGAGAAATCGACACTTACGCGGGCGGAGCCGCGAGCCAAAGGCAAACCTGACTTATATATCACATATATCAACGCACAGCCGAAACTACTGTGCCCAGAAACTTGAAATTTAGCACAGGGATTCTTTTTATGATGTAAATGAGCAATAAGAAAAGATTTTTAGAAAATCAAAGGGGGTGAAGTTTTACGGAATTTTCTCATGTCTCGACTTAGAAGTTTGAAAGTAGGTTCACAAGTTCTCAATTAAAATTAAAAAAGATCTGTTTATGTGAACCAGACAACATTCTCGGTAAATAGGGGGTAAAGTTTGTACGGAATTTTTCGATTTCTAGACTTAGAATATAAAAATAGGCATGTAAGTTCTCGATTACAATTTAAAAAATCTATGTAGGTGAAATGTATAAAATCCCCCCTCCTTAAGGGCCAAATGGGGTGGAGGGGGGGGTTAAGTTTGTATGGACATTTTCTAATTTCTGGACGTTCTGGATTACAAATAAAAAGATGTAAGGGATAAAATAGGGGAGTAAAGTTAGTATGGATTTTTTTTCATTTCTAGACTTAGAAGTATGAAAATAAGTATATACGTTCTAGACTACAAAATAAAAAACGATCTGTGTAGGTGAAATGTACAAAATTCCCCCCTTAAGGGATAAAGGGGAGGGGATTGTATAGAAATTTTCTCATTTCTAGACATAGAAGTATAAAAATAAGTATATATGTTTACATTACAATTAAAAAGATCTGTGTAGTTAAAATGGACGAAATTTCCCCTTGAAGGGGTAAAATAGGCGGGGTAAATTTTGTATGGTTTTTGTTTTTATTTACTTAGAAATATGACAATAAGAAGTTCTCCATTGCAATAAAAAAATATCTATGTACGTGAAACGGGTAAAATCCCCTCCTTAAGGACTAAAGATCTATGCAGGTGAAATGTATTAAATTCCCCCTTAAGGGGAAAAAGCAGAGGAGGAGGGGTTTGTATGGATTTTTTATCATTTCTACTGTTCCCAAGGGAACGACATTAACGCGGGCGGAGCCGCGGGCAACAGCTAGTCACAGATAATTGTATAAAATTGTTAAATTTGTTTTAATTTGGTAGTTTACTTAATTTCTTTTAAAAATTACGATTAACTTAAGTAATACAAATATTAGGTAGGTACGCTTGAATACTCAAAATAATTCTATCAAGTGTCGTACTATCCTATCTCTGTATTGTTAGGTACCTAATAGTCTAAATCAGACACTACACAGTGACAGAATGATTTTTATAATGCAACATTGAAGCCTTTTGCTTTTATATATTCGTGCATTAGTCATAAAATATTCCGTTTTGGACTCGGAATGAAAAAGACAACAAGAGTTTTGGAATCTACATAGAAGATGTCGTCGTGCTGGCAACTTACAAATACAAATTTGGCGAGCTCCGTGGGGTAGTGGTTAACACGCCAGCCTGCGACACGAGGGCCCCGGGTTCGATCCCCAGTCAGGTCAAGATGGAAAATGATCTTTTTCAGATTGGCCTGGGTCTTTGATGTGTATTTGTTATAAAATATAGTATCGTTGAGTTAGTATCCCATAACACAAGTCTCGAACTTAGTTTGGGGCTAGCTCAATTTATGTGATTTATTTATATTTGTGTGATTTATTTATTTATATTTAATTACGACTATCCTCGCCTTCTTGTCACTTGTAACGCGACGAGCATCTACTAATGCACTTCAAAAAAAGTGTATTTACTATTTCTTCATATTTATATGAATATATTATTATTTAGTCTTATTTTAGTCTATGTATATCAAATTAAATATTTGTTACCCTTTTGGCACTTTATTGCACCACCCCATTCAAACTCTCTGTTTGGTCTTACTAAAGGTTAAATTTGACTAGGAGAGAATGTCCTATAGCATTAAGTCCGTTGCAGCAATAAGTTTTTTTTATTTTTATAACTGTGCAATAAATTGTAATAAATAAATAAAAACATTCTCCAAACAAAAAACATGACTGTTTCGTTACAGTACAAATTTTTATTTGAATAATTAAATTACATAACTTAAAGGTTGTAGGTTATATTTTGTATTTTACTCATTGTGGACGCTATTAGTCTGAATTAAATTCATTATATTTTTTTTATTTTTTTTTTAAATACTTACTTAAGAAACTACGCAAAAGATCAAAACAATAACACATTACGATAACACAGAAAGGAAGGAAACGTTTTTATTAATTTCCATTATACATTTTACATTTGATAACAAACTGTCATTAGCCCAAATATCGCGCTCCATCAAGAATTCAGAGTAGGCTAATAGAGGCTACTCGATGACGAAATGTATTATTTAAATTATCGCATATCTTGGAAATCATGATGATACAATTCTGATTGATTTGGCCTAAAATTTTAAATATTTTTGTTAACCTAAATAAATACACAATAATTCAATTATTGTGTAATTTCGGTGATAAATAAAAAAAAAAATAAGAATAAGAAGTTATTGGATTCGTAGGTATTATTAAATTGTATGAGATTTCATGCAATACTTCATAATTCATTTATTCACGTAATTTACAAATAGTGTGCCCAATACACACTACAATTCTCTAAGTGTAAAGATATAGCGTATAAGTTAAGGGCCCGTACTACCTCACACTGCTTTGCATGATTGACTGTTATATCAATAATAATTAAATACTCAAGTTGAAATAAAAATGCAGCAAAGTTCAGGACTAACTCTGGTAACTATCTGACTCAAAAACACGATTGCGTAAAATTTTCTCGATAGAAAAAAATTGCAAAGTTGCCTCCAAATCACGTCTAATTTACTCGGTATATAGCATTATTCACCAAATACATTAAAATTAACCTTGAAACTTTTGATTATTATTGCATTACAGATAAGGCAGCCATCATATGTTTTTCTTTTTCGAATAACCCTTGAATATTTCTAAAAAACGAAAATATCCAAAGTAGCCAACGCGTTTAGACCATCCGCGTTTGTACCGCCACGCCGCCTGGCATATGGCGGGCTCTCCAACGACATTCTCGTAAAGGGGTGACTCGGCCCGTCAGAATCAACATCTTTTTCTATGGGATTAGTGCTGGCAACTAAAAAAATTTACATTTTCATACAAAAGTATTGGGCCACCCGGCAATCAGTATTTAAATGTAAAAAAATATTGGTAACCAGCATTGGTCCCACAGAAAAAGTTGTTCGTTTTGACGGTCTGAGTCATCCCTTCACGGTAACGTCGCTGGTTAAGTTACTCTGTTTTATGTACATAATTATACACTTAAGGCGCTGTATCCCTTAACCGTTTGTAGCGGACGTCGCGCAATATTTTATATATTTGTGTCATACCTGTCGTCAGTCTCAGTTCAAATCCGTGTCTGCCATTTTCGTGTTAATTTTCACTTTTAATTTAATAATTCAATAATTATAACCAAATATTGTATTTCTTGTAGGTATCCATCTTGCTCATTTAGTTATACTTATAATAGACGTATAAAAGTTGGTAGTTGTCGCTGAAAATATCAAGAAATTCGCGACGAAAAATTTTCTGGATATAGCTTTTATGATATTTTATTTAGTTAGGTTTTAAATATTTTATTGAACATATTTTGATGTAACCATTTATTTTGATCTTTGCACTGTACTTCCTATTTTTTTCATGCTAATATTCTTTGAAAAATAAGGCTAACTGCGCGACGAAAAAATACACGTTTTACGGTATTCTTCTGATGCACAGCGCCTTAACAGTAAGTTCTTATTGACAACCAAAAAATAATAAATAATATATACTATTTAAAATGTCTGCTGGGCTTCAAAAAGCATAACCAATTGCCGACGTTTTGTTTTTTTACCATTCATGCTGCTATAAACAGTGTCTTTATTAATCGCTTTCCCGCCCAAATAAATACATCAGGCAACCTTTTTAAACCACATTTACGTCCGTACGTACAAAAATTAATCACATTTATGCGATAACGGACGATAAATAATGTAAAAAGTCAATAAATGAGAATCTTTGGACATTTATGCATGGAAGTTTATAACAAGAACAGATATTTAAACCTCATCTTAGTGGTTTCTGGGATATTCTTTTGACCAGGAAATAAAATTTAAAACATTAACATTTTCACTAACTTTGTTGTTAATTGATCTAATCTTTTCTAATTCATAGACACCAATCTTTATCATCAAATTTAGAGACTGAAACTTCTTAGTGATAGTGTGAAATCCATGGCGCTAAAAATGGTATTGTTATGTTTGACCTGTTGAAAACTCATAGTTCATTGTATGCAGTCCGTCAATTCCACTGCTGCCACTTATTTGTCGTTCAAAATTGTTTAATATCTAATTAATCTATCCAATTCGGAAAGTTATTGTTTTTCGTATGTGTTATTGGCCAACACTAGATTCAGATTTTTCAAGGTGCCTTACTGCATATGACATAATTTTAAGCAAAGCAATTTTGATTTTTAACGAAGGAAGCTGAGCTATCGTAATTACTATCATAAAATGTAGGAACGAGTGTCATTCTATTAGTCAATTTCGCTATTCGTCTAGTTATTGCTCTGTCAAGTTCTCTTTTCAACAAATAACATTTAGTGCAGTGAGAATTCTCCATACAAAGCACGTCATTGGTACAATAATAAAGTCAATAAGAGAAAAGTGTACATAAGGTTTTATTCATTGTTGCCACTCAATCGGTCTGCCATCTCGAGGACTCTCCAGCGATCTTAATACGGAGTTTGGACCTCATTCGCTTTGATAAATCTGTGATTCTTACGAATTGCTGTTAAACATGTTTTAAAATGAGATGTTGTGATAAATTAAACGTTTTTGAGATATGAGGATGAAAAATGACCTGATATTAGCAGCAGCCTACACGTGTTTGCAAAAAACGTCGTTTAATTTGAGATGGATGTTAGCTAATTTACAGAGTAGATATCTAAGTCGTTTTATAAATAAAGGTACCATTGTTCGTAAATCTATACTTCTATACTAATATTACAAAGCTAAAGAGTTTGTTTCTGAACGCGCTAATCTCAGGAACTACTGGTTCAAATTGGAAAATTCTTTGTTGGATGGCTTTAGGCTATAAAACATCACGCTGCGAAGCATCATTAAAAAGTGTTTTTTTGAAAATGGGGGAAAATTGTTCATAGTTGAGGACATCCGACGCGTGCAATGCGTAAACGGTTCAAGTTACCCAAAAAATGTGTATTAAAGAATGACGAACTAAAAAAAAACCGCGATTGGCCTACACTCTCATCGCAGACAGTTTGGAGAGGTCTCATTGATGTTTATGAGAGCTTTGTTTAGCTTGTATTCCCTAAGTCGCCTCTTACGACCTCCATGGGAAGACTTGGAGTGGTCCTATTCTACTCTGCCGGAAACCACACGGCGAATGAAAAATAACCATTTCATATCATATTTGTACATACATTGTAAAAAACCTACTTATCCTTAATAAGTTTAAGTACGAAAAATTAATTTTTAAAGCTGTTATTTACAGTGTGGTTTTTAATTTTTATCTTAACAAGGGGCACATAATTATAAAGTAGGATAATTCACTGAATAGTCGTCTTGCGTGATTAATATACAAGCCGAACAAAAACAGCATGGCGCCATGTAGGTAGGCGCATATATAAGTAGATACTATAAAAACTGATCCCTATTAATATATGTATATGATATTTACGGATCAGTCGATCACTTCCGACATGTCTTTTAAAAAGGCTCATCAACTAAAGTAACAAACTAATTTAAGGTTAGTTTCATATTTATGGTGTAGCATACTACAAAGTAGCATACACAAAAGTAAACACATTCCAAACAAGAACAAGATGTCTCCAAGATGGGTCCTAAAAGCGTGTTTACTGGTATCTTAAGAGTCGGGCGACGGTGACCACTTTCCATCAGGTCTACTCATGTGCCGTCAGATATACATAAAAAAAAATATTTTTGAAAGAGTAATGTTCAATAACGAAGCATTTTTTTTATCGTTTAATTACTTACCTGTTCAAAATAGGACTCGTTATTAGACATCTGTAGTTATAGTACCTAAATCTTAGGGACAGATTTTAAAAACATGTTGCTAATGGCTAAAACCTCCTATTTTAGTTTCCGCACCGCACTTGCAATCCAAATAAAACTGTAGATTGTGACGCAAGTGTATAACATAATACTTTTTAATAAATAGAGGGTGTGAGGGCTCGACCGTCCCGACGCTCTAACCGAGTTCCCACATATAAGGATGTTAGGGAGAGCACAAGACGACACACAGAACACAGAGACTTTATTATAACTTTGCTTTACAACTTGAATAAATTAATAACAGAGACTTATGCTCCAAGATATGGTAGTAGACTGAAATATGTTAACAGACTGAAAGGTGGTAGCAGACTGAAGAATGAGTGATGAGAGAGAGAGAGAAAGAAGTCTAAAAATGGAATGGAATGAAATTTGAATTAAAAATGAAATTTGAATTAAAATAAGGAATGAAAAATGGACAGGATGAGAGAAATGAGGTTGGATGAGATGCAGCATGCAGGTGGCATGCTGCAACGTTACAAGTTTATTATTCTGAATCCAGAGTGAAACGGAGAAGTGCATGTACTCTCGAGCGGAGCGAGGTATTCAAAGTATGTTGCCCGAAGTAAAATTATTATGTTAGTCCTGAGAACACAGATTCTTCTTTTCGGGCTATTCCGTACTCATCCCACAAATTTTCATCTCCTCAATCATCCTATTTCTATTCTCAACTCATCCCAAGCGATTTTTTTTAATAAATTAATTAATATTTTTTCTTAACTTGTCCCATTTCTATTCCTCAGTAGTTTTTATCTTCCACTATGTTAAAAACAAATGAGTTATCTATCTCTTTTAAAATTAAATTAGTTAAACAGAAAAAAAATATTAAAACTTACTTACCTACCTACTTGCAATTCTGAAATCCATTAGGGATTCTGATTCCCAGATTTCAATATAACGAAGGCGAAAATATTTTTTTTTAATGTATTACATTGCATAATTTTTTAGCGTTTGATATTTAAGAATACAATTTAAATGTTAAGTCAGTAAAGAAATCAGATTATCTGAAAAGTCACAGAATAAAGCGATAATCTAGATTTCAGATAGGTCTGCAAATGTTACATCTGAACCAAACGTCATAACTTACAATCTAAACTTAGAATCCTTAACATTTCCCCATACTTCACATGTCAATCATTATACCGAGTAGGGCAAGGTCCGGGGACTCAAACTTTAGCATTACGTGATATCATTCCTCTTCTTTCTATTCGTCCAAGTCTTCTTTTGATTGCAGTGACAGATGTTTTGGCACTTTGAACTCTATCAAGTGATTCGTTTTTAGATTATTCTAAAAATGCGTCGACATTATTATCTAGAGATACGATATAATCAATGATTGAATTGTATTGACAGTAGGTATGCATGAATCAAGGAATCAACCCCGCAAGGGAAGAAGTTGTAACATTGATTAATAATCATACCTATTATGTAACAATAATCATATGATCAATAATCATATAATGTCACAACTTCGTTCCTTGCGGGGTAGACATAACCCAGATCAATAAAAACTAGGGCTACGTTTAAGTTGGTGAACGGAATCAAAATAGTAATGGGTTGCTAACCGCATCGCTCTATTAACATGATTTCTAAGATTTTCGTCATTTCTCTCGTCGGCTTTTACCATCTGCGCAGGAAGATAGGTAGCTGGTTAATCTGTTTTTTCTTTCTCCCAGGCCAGCATGGGGGCAGAAATTACACTCCTGCACTTATGCTGCTCTGTATTAATTAGTCATACGTAGGTACTAATCACCGTCCCTTACGGACCAGACAAAGCATGGGGTCATAAGACCGAAAGGCCACAAAGCGTGCGTTAAACGCGTTTTTGGTTTTGTTTGAATCAAAATAGTACCTAATGGGGTGCCAGCTGCAAACTTATAACTCCACATATTTTACCTATTGCCGTGAGTAGTATCCTAGTACCTTTTTTCCGTTCCCAAATCCAAAAAATCCCTATTCCTCCCCAGCTTAAAAATGCTTCAGATGGGCAGCAGCGTCGGAAGCCACAACAAGCCAAGATGCCAAAGAAACTGCGGTCGCCAACCCGCCTGCGAAGTGTGGTGAGTATGGCAATATCCTCCCATAGATCGAAGAATCGTTTGACGATTCGTTTGTCTGTATTCGTTTGTAAACTTCTTACGGCTGGAATGATGACGATGATTTCACCCATTCTCTCGATCGCCTTTTATGATCTTTAGAGTGCTTTTCTACCAGAGATGTACTATGCAGCTATGCTGCGAAGATGTGAAATCTACACTACGATAATATGTGACTATTTCCACCAATACCTAGCTTTGTAGTTGTGCGAGGAAGATGCGCAGCTCGAGCTATGGTATGTATCGAAAAACGCGGGCATACTGTAGATACTCTGCTCTGCACATAGCTACACCACTCGCGATGGCCCATAGCAGGCATCCATAGCACGCATCTTTCCATATAAAAAACATATCTTAGTTGAATCCGTTTCCACCAGTGCTAAGCTATGTGCACCAATATAATTGGTGGATATCAAATGCATCCATAGCATCGTAGTTTAGCACATCTCTGGTGGAAAAGCACCCTTAATCTAAACTTTAACATTTACTCGTATCGAGATATTAATCATATACCGGGCAGGGCAAGGTCGTGGAACTCAGTGCTTTATCATCGCGTTCCTTTTCTTCTGATTGCAGTGACAGATGTTTCGGAACGCTCGATTTGATTCCAAAGAAATATGTTGACAGCTGACTTTTGAAATGTTCGGTTATTGCTTGTATTTTGCCTCCGTTCACAGAAATATGAATTGGAATAGAACTATCTACCTAGCCTTTTCAACCTGAGCTCATTTTCCTCCGGTGTATTGTTATAAAATATCTCTAAGCTCAGTGTGTCGCTTGACAAAGGCCTCCTCTAACATTTTCCACTGTTTTCTGTCTCTTGCTAACCTCCTCCAGTTCGGGCCTGCCGTTAGTTTTAACTCATCCTCCCATCTTATAGTTATGTTGTCTTCCTCTGCTCCTCTTGTCATCTCTAGGTGTGTGACATCTTTGCTCCATTTTTCCTGTATGTCACGCAACATATGCCCAGTCCGCCCCCATTTCAATTGATCTATTTTATAGAGAACATCGGTTAATTTTGTTTTAGATCTTATAAATGCATTTCTATGTCTATCTTGGCGTTTTATTATTTCTAGTATGCTTCTGAATGGAACTATACAAAGCCTATTCATCATCATCATCATCATCAGGTATTTTAAGTCTCCACTACAGGAGCACGACCCTCTCTGTACTACTAGAGCCATACTTGGCCAGAGCAGCCAGAGGACTTGGCCAACACTTTCCAAGCTGGCCAGACGGGTTGGAGAGGTCTCATAGATGTTTATGAGCTTTGTTTAGGTTATATTTCCTAAGTCGCCTTCTACGACATCCACGGGAAGACTTGGAGTGGTCCTATTCTACTCTGGCGGAAACCACACGGCGCCTATTATCCTTAGGTATTAATATTTTTGCGGACACTGGATCTGATCCTAACGAATTCGGGTCCTGTCGAATCTGAGAGTCTATTATCCGCTCAAAGAGCTTCATGGTGTGAGGCTTAACCTTTATACCGCTGTTACTACACTCTTGCACCGTTTCCCTTGAAGACTGAAATTTCTTTAATAATTTACCGGTTAAGAGTGCACAGTGATTGTACTTTAAAAAGGTCGCTTGAGATGTCTACACCATGAAATCTATCGCCTTCCAGGCTTCGATGGGGATTTCATGCTCCGTCAGGTTTCAGATTCTTCATGCAAAGAAGAGCAAAATTGTCTTTTTTAGCGATATCTATATCTGTGCTGTTAGGACCCTTGAACATGCCAGCTTTAGAGAAGCTTTTACCTCTCAGACGATTCTAACCTATTGTACAATTGGGAGATGTGCCCCCACCCTCGGTCATAATAATCCCGTATTACCTCAAAGGAATCATGACTCAAAGGAACATGGGTCATACGGCCATAGCTAAGAAAAAGACATATTTTATATCTAGATCATTTTCTGTCCTCTGTAATTGTAACGAGCTCACCGCCTGCATCTCGTTGGTTTGAAATACGCCAGATGACAGTATTTTTAGATATATTCATAGTTAAGGTACGCTAAACCACCCATAGAGCTTATGACAAGAATCTCAGACACAGATTACAACAAATTACACAGAGTTATGTCCGTACACATTTTTCATTGCTTTAATGGATTATTACATGCATAGTTTTAAAATTGGCACAAAAACAAAAATGGCGTAAGGTTGTCCAACGAGATGTCTCTAGGTACGTAAATGATATAAAAAACTCGCTCCATTTCTGTGCCGACTCTAGCTTGACCTTTTCCAATAGCGCGACTGGCAAAAACTCTAGGCGAATAACATATCTCGGAATCTTGTTGGAATAGATCTTGTCTGTTCTTCTTTATGTGTGTAAGTGGCCAATAGTGTGAGATTTTACAAATAAATCACCTATGGCATTGGAGACAGATGACGGTTAAAATGTGATGATAACCTTGACCAATGGCTTAGGCTTAACGTGCCTTCTGAAGCATGCAGGACTTTGACGTGTACTTAGTCATCGATCATTAAATCAAATTTATATAAGTGTATATCGCACATACTTAACGTATGAAAATGCTTAGGGTCTATACCCTAAGGTAACACAAAACATCGCATTTTCATAGAGTTCCGTAGTTTTTTTTTAATATAATTTATATATTTATGATACTTTGTAAAGAATACATTCTATGGACCTGTAAATATTGATAAATGCCCGAAGCAAAAAAAAAATAATGGAGTTCTTGGCGGGAATTCTGACGAACTACACGGTTTTTGTTTTGGATTGTTTTGCAAATTGTTTATAGCCGATTTTATAATGTGAAGTCGGCGTAATTTGGTGTTATGTTTATGAACAATGTGTGGAATAACTAAAATAAAGTGTCATGGTGCGGCTGTAGTGAGATTTACTTAGCGGGCTGGTGTTTGCTCGAATTGCTGCGTCGTATATGATCAAACCAGTGAATTCGTGAGAATTGTCGCCAGGGGCTCCGTCGAATCAGCGAAATGAATTATCTCACTATCATTTCGTTGATATACAAGAATAACATGAAGATTAACTAGACACTGGCTTAAAAAGCTTCTGAATGAAGTTTGATGGCCACTTGGTCATCGAACACCTCATAAATAGTTTTATCGGAATGGGTGATTAATGATTAATAAACATTTCCATTATGGTAATTAGGCAAGAATTAATTAAAAGATGAAAGATTCCGATCACAACAGAAACGCGACCCTCCGGCCATTATCAAGTACTTGTGTAATGGTCATTCGTGTAATGCAATAAAATGCATGAACTGCTTTTTCATGTTGTACTCATAGTGAGAGGAGGTACAGTCACGAGCATTGATATACATATACATACATAGTAAAACGTCTTTTCCCCTCGCGGAGTAGACAGAGTCTAGGTCTATAAGACCCGAAGGCCACGTTTAGCATGATGGTGGGCATTAGGTGGAAAACGGAATCAAAAAACGAGTTGCTAGCCGCATGGCCTATTAACATGATTCCTCAGAATTTACCCTCGATCGGCTTTTACGATTTACGCGGGAAGAGAAGCAGGTACATTTTATGTTTTTTCTTTTTCCCAGACCAGCATGGAAGGTATATTATAATGAAAAACAATTATATATACTTACTAGCTGCCCCGGCGAACTTCGTTTCGCCATAAGTTAAAAACTATCCTATCTCTCAAGTTGGATTGAACTGCACATGGTGTGCGAATTTTATTATAATCGGTTAAGTGGTTTAGGAGTCCATTGAGGACAAACATTGTGACACGAGATTTATATATATTAAGAAGATAATACAATTATATGAAATATAATTGTATAAGTACTTATTCCATTTTAGACCATATCGCATTGACTAAAGAACTGATGTTTATACATATTAATGCTAGATACTGTACACGTAGTATATCCTTATAGTTTTATTATATAAAAAATATATCCAGAACCAAAACACTTTAATTTGTTTTTAATTTATTTGTATATTTTATTGCTCCCCTTCAGTGAAAATAAATAAATTAATTAACGACATAATGTATAGATGCAATAACGAACTAGATACCCATAAGTTAGGTATATATAATATGTACAAATTTGCTTTCACGCATAAATTTTATAATTATTGCGCCGTACATACCAAAATGGAGTAAAATTATTATGCTGGCATTAAAAATTAAAACAAATATACAAAGTGTCCAATCCCTCAATAAAAAGAAAACTAATAAGCACATTGCCGATCATTACGGCATTCTTTTTGTCGCGAACGAATTCCAAACATGGTTAGCTGGTGTGTTCCCTTTCGTCTCATTGAGCTTTTACATTTTTTAAAGCTTTTTAAATATAGCAGAAAAAAAAAGTATTTTCTTCAAAGAGGATGAAGAAAATACTTTTTTCTGCTATTTGGACATCATAGGTAAGTAGCTAACTAGACAGTGGCTAAAATAAGCTTCTGAATTACTTAATTTACAGTGTCTAGTTAGCCAATGACTTATTTATTCAATCTTCAAATCATTTTTATGGTATCGCCGAATTGATAGTGTAATTCATTTTATTGATTCCACAGACAATTCTCACGAATCCACTGGTATTATCATAGACGACGCAGCAAGACGGGAACTACCAGCCTTCTAAGTAAATCTAACTTCTTCTTCATAATTATGGGCATTTATAACACGCAAATTATACCGAATTCAAATTGTACTCCACTAGAACCAATTTGCAAAACTAACTCAAAAGAAAAGCCGCACATAATTCCCGCCAAGTACGCCAAGAAAATACTTCAAAGCGCTTGGGGTTTTTTTATTTCCTAAATAAGTGTACCTATTACGTCGACTAAAGATAACTTGTTTGCCTACGGAAGAAAAGGATAATAGGTATATCAAAGATATAAGTTTTGAGAAGATTACTTCGATTTTGTGAAACATTTCCGGGTAATTTATACCTACCATTATATTTTAGAGACGAGAACAAGTGAGTCGTCAAACTATGGTTTGACAAAAAAAAATCGCTCATTCCGTTACTTGACAGTAAAAAAAATCACTTAAGTTACCTCGAAACTCCAAGAACTTTTTGACACCAACATCGCCCAATTAATTGAAAGTCTACTTAATGCTCGCCAAAAAGAGGAACACTGCGACCTGAATTGTTAATTACTGCTATAAATAATGGTCCCACTATTCACGCTTATTATATCTCGTCCACCTCAACCCCTCATTAAATACGTATTTTCTCGTTCGTGCATTATAAACGGTTTTTTTGGTTGATTAATAACTAGCTGCAAGTTTCCTGACATATTTTATTATTCTTGATAATGCGCCTGGGTAATAAAAATTTAATGTAACTATTAAAAATCATAACACTTAATTATATGTATCACATTCGTGAGGTACAAAGTTGGAGTTTAAAGCAAATGGTAGGTTAGTAAAAACCAGAGATCAACATTATGTATTTGGTAAAAACATAGATGAAGTAATAAAACTTAATTTTACTTTACGCAATATTTTACGAATTTACCTCATACACTACGTAAGGCTATCAATGAAACATTTCGTTGTAGAAAATTTACTTTTATTTCATGAGTATAATAAACCTACAAATGAACAAAAACTAAACAATTTGTAACAAACCGTCTTCATAATATATCATGGTAAATTGGCGATTAATTATGTCACATTATTACGCTGGATTGAAATGTTTATTCTTATCACCGTTTCGATATTATTATTTTTAAATGTAAGCTTGATACAAAATGATTTTTACATGAGTCGCGTAGCTAATCTTATTTTCTACGAGGTTGATGTTTTCTTTTAATACAAATCAACGTTGGCTGTCAGTGTAATCTTAAGTTATCGCCTAGTTGCCCTTTCCAAATCAAGACTTTATATTCTTGATTTTTTTTTCTAATTCTTTTGCTATGTTTATTTGTCAGTAAAAATAATTTTCAAATAGGTATTTGTAGTTAAATACCTCCTTAGTCATATATAACTAACAAACTTTTATTGGCTATGGTAGAGTCATGGACCATCTGTATAGTAAGTGTTTGTCATGGACTAAGAGAAAGATTATTAAATAGACTTGCTATAAAAAGGCTGTTATTACTTCGCTGGTTCTATGGAAAATTTGACCTTTTGCTAATTAGAGTTGGCGTGAATTAAGAATTGTAAAACCATGGGATGAAGCTAGCTTGAAATGAGTATGGAGAATTAATAATTATTAAAATAACTTAAAGCCTTACCAAACAAAAACATACTAAAAATAAAAGAGTGAACACTAATTTTTATGTCCTCCAATTGACAAAAAGGCAACGACAGAATTAATTTGCAATATTTTATCTGTGCTGGTGACAAATATGGAATCGAAATAACATTAAAACCGTAAAATTGTATCGCCTTTGTTATGATGGGTAATATGGGTATCAAATCACGACAGGAATCATCTTTTTTTAGCAAAATGTCAACTGCTGTTAATGTTACCGGTTTTAGTTTGTCACTTTGCCTCTTTTGTTTTGACGCTGCACGGTATTCGATTGTTTTCGCGTATTATTAGCGTTTACTGTTAGGTTTTAAACCTAGGTTGAAAGGAACAGTGAGTTGAATCCCACAAAGTTGTATTTTTCTTAAACATAAAGATCAGCATCGCGACATATGATTGACAGATTTCTTTCTTTGTCAAACTAAATTAATCTTTTGTTTGATCAGACTTTTGAAACTAGTTTTTATGTTCTTTTTTATTGTGCGAAGGTTAATTTATTCATTCTGGCAAAGTAGTGACATAAATTAATGTCTTAATCTCATCATTATCACAAATAATTTTTAACCCGTATCAACAAAAGACTGCTTGACATATCATTAACTTCCGATTTTTACGCAAGGATATTGTTTTTACGATAGCGGTTATGTTTATTCGAAAAGTATTGAACAAAGTTGTTTTACAAGTTAGACGCCTTTAATGAATACAAATTTTTATTAATATTATTCAAGCGGTGTCAAGAACCTATTAATATGTTTTTATTCATCATGTATACGATTTAGCATCTAAATTTAAACTTACCTTAGTAAGTAAATATCACAGGAACACACGAAAAATCACAGCTTTTTTTAAACACGTGTTACTGGCACAATATTACGAAAAACACCGAATTTAAAAAGCAAATGGAAAAACTATTCTAAATTCAAACGGCGCGCGAAACTGCAGAAATGTGTCAGTGGCGCGGTGACGCGAAAGGCCTAGGCGCTAGGCGTGCTCGGAATACTAATGGCAGGTGCACTGCCGAACTGATTTTTGAAAATATTTTGGGAGCGGTAGTGTCGCATCGGTGGCGAAGTTTTGAATGGCGCGGCGCCGCGCGATGCCTCCGAGACTGGCTAACAAGGCGGCAGGACATCGACTTTATAAATTGACTTTGTCCATTACGACGTAGGACCTAACTGTACATAGATTTGGGCGGTGGGTTCGGCGAAGCCCATCAGACTCCCGCGCCTTTCTCATAAATATTAATTTTCCCCAAATGCATATTTTTTAACGTTCGCTTCCTTCCAGACGAACTTTTATCCAATACAGAAAGTTTACCTAAATACTTAATTTAAATAATATTCAATAAAAACAGCCAAGATAACAGCTGAAAATATAATTTGTAGAAGCATTGTACTAAGTATGTAACTTTGTTTTTCTTTGAATTTAGGTAAGGTATATTCTGTTTTATAAGTTTTTGATGATATGATGTGATAAACATGGAATAAGTTTTACTCCATAACTTTTATCTACTAAGTATTTGATATTTTATCTACTTTGTGGCATAAAAATATCTCGGGCTCCTCCGTGCTTCGGAAGGCACGTTAAGCCGTAGGTCCCGGCTATCATCTATGATGGCAGTCGTTAAGCTATGTCAAATGCCTTTAGGCAGCTTGAAAAATCTAACACGAGTGTTGGCCACTTACACACACGAAAAACAACATCTACCACTAGTTTTCGAAGGTAATGAAGTGCATCCTTAAACTGTAATGCTAAAACTTCGCCTTTTTAAAGCAATACTTTTTATTTTAACTTTTTATTTGCTCTTCATTACGGGCCCTCCACACGTTAACCACTATCGCGCAAATTCACTGTGCATTGCTGTTTAACTTACAAAATCTCTTGAGTTTGCCATCCAACGTGGCAATGGAAAGCAATATGTGCAATGATGACCAAACGTCTGGAGGGTCCATTAAAATCTTTGGAGAAGACGCTTTGCACGTTAAGTACTTAGTTGTTTTGTGGGTAGAGTGTAACGCCTTTTACACACATACACAGATAAAGACCTGTGTATTTTTTTTTTGCGTTTTACATAGATTTTTTTTTTAATTAGAGGACTTTTTTTACTTAATTATGTAGGTCTACGTTTCCACGAAAAAAATACAGTAATAATTAAATACGAAGCATTTAATTTATCTCTGTAAATATCGGGATAGAGTAGAGATCCTTCACAAGTCACCATAGCCGTGTGGTATCCGGCAGAGTAGAATAGGACCACTCCAAGTCTTCCCGTGGATGTCGTAGAAGGCGACTTAGGAAATACAAGCTAAACAAAGCTTATAAACATCTAAGAGACCTCTCCAACCCGTCTGGCCAGCGTGGTGTAGGCGAAGTCCTCTGGCTGCTCTGGTCAAGTATGGCCCTAATAGTACAGAGAGGGTCGTGCTCCTGTAGTGGAGACTAAAAAGGACCTGATGATGATGATGATAAGCTGGCATGGCTTGAAGTTGATGCCGCCAAACAGTCATCATCATGAGGACTGTTGCCTATAATCACTACCAACAAGTTGAAAAGGTATGCTGCTGTGGGATACCTGGTCTGCGACATGACCACTCCGCTCTTATTCGACTTGTCGCTTGTCGTACTAATACTTCTTCCACTCCTCATCTCTCACCTCATCACTGTGTGGGATCCGGGCAGCATGGACATCTTTTATACTTTTCATATAGTCCCTCTTAACGTCAACCATCCTTGGGAATGCTTTGGTTGCACGGGATATATGTGCTTAACCGTCACATCTGTCTGGTCTCAACAAAAGGACTGTAATAGAGTCGCCCAAAAATATGAGTTTGTAACTTTAATATCTAAAAGAGCTAACTGAAAAGGTAAATGTTTTCACTGATGTGCTTAATTTTGGGAAGTCTTTAGTAATATTAAAAAAAGAATGGGCTGTCTTTAAAGTCCGTTTACGGACGATAATTTTTCGTGACACGTGATTACGTGATAATTTTACGCCGAACGCTTAGGCCGATCGTGCCTCTCTATCGCTTGTTCCGCGGTCTCGCTTGCACACGGAACGTGACACGTTTTCGTGTGTGCGGCCGGCGTTTATCGATTTATGCATTAACAGCCTCCGTGGTCCAGTGGTTAAGGCGTTTGCCTGTTGACCCGAGGGTCGTGGGTTCGATTCCCACCGGAAGCATACTTTGTTTAGTCCAGTTTGGTTAGGACATTGCAGGCTTGAATCACCTGATTGTCTGATAATAAAGATGATTCCGTGCTTCGGAAGGCACGTTAAGCCGGTGGTCCCGGCTGCCATCTGGTAGTCGTTAAAAGAACCACGTCAGAGGCCGAGAGGCGGTTTCTGAAGAACTCTGACACCAGGGTGTGCATGGTCGATTGACCGTGACACCTACTCGAAATGATGATGCTGATCGATTTATGAGATAACATCTAAAATATGCATTCTCTAATCAAGTTGTTGTGGTTGACTAGAGAAGTCAATCGCAAAACTTAAGCTTGAAAAGTAGGTATTATAATAAATAATAAATATATACGGACAAATCACACAGATTGAGCTAGCCCCAAAGTAAGTTCGAGACTTGTGTTATGGGATACTAACTCAACGATACCATATTTTATAACAAATACATATATAGATACACATCCAAGACCCAGGCCAATCTGAAAAAGATCATTTTTCATCTTGACCTGGCCGGGGATCGAACCCGGTCACTCCGTGTCGCAGGCAGGCGTGTTGACCGCTGCGCCACGGAGCTAGCAGGTATTAAATATCATATTTTCAATGAATTATTTTACGCCCCTAGTTACGGGTCCTTTAGATCCTTTCTTAATTTATTTCGCCAGTTCTGACGATTGATTCGACAGTGACCTGGCAACAATGCTTTAACTGACGAATTGAGAACCTCCTTGTTTTGAAGTCGATTAAAAACTAATCATTTATTTGCTGAAATAGGGTCAATAACAAATGTTACATAAATAATAGAGCAAGCCTGTTCAGCTGTTGAAAACAGTATGAAAGTCACGAGTCACAAGTTTACGAGTCCACCTTTTTCAGTATACTATAGCTTCATGGAGTCCACTGATTTGATCATAGATGACAAAGCAATGAAGATACCCTCCCGCTGAATAAATCACACTACAGTCGGACCATGACAGTTTATTTTAGTTATTTTACACAATGTTCATAAACATGGGCATTTATTATATCAAATTACAACGATTTTACACTATAAAGAAAGATTTATTGAAAAAGTCTACTAAAATCAATCTGCAAAACAAAAACCACATACATATTCCGCAAAAATTCCTGCCAAGAATTATCAACATACCTACTTATTCTAAAACATGTCACCAATCACCACAGTTGAAAGTGCGAATGCGAAAACAGTCAGATGAGAAAAAGAAGGCTGCAAAGGTCGAATCATACTCATATGTCTTCAGATCATGAGAAACAGCCTTTGACAACCGATCTGTCGACGGCGCTGCATCAAGGATTTGGTGTAGGTGTGCAAACAATGGGTATGAATATGTATGTATGATTTATGTACAAAAACCGACGCATTCTTTCAAATATTGGTCATCGAGTATGTAATATTTTTTCCTCTGTGTCGACTATTGAGAAGTTTGTTGTTTAACCTCTCTTCTATGCTGGTCTGGGAAAACAGACGTAGATGGTACCAACTGTTTCTCTTCCCGTGCAGATCGTAAAAGCCGATCGAGGGAATGGGCGAAAACAGAGAAATCATTTTATTATGCTATGCGGCCAGTACCCCATCATTGTTTTGATCCGATTTTCATCTACATATCCACCAACAAGCAAAACGTGGTTTAGGTGTTATAGAACTAAGCTCTGTCTACACTGCAAGGGGAAAAGACGTGCTAATATGTATAATGGACTGTCAAAAAGTAACATCGAGTACTGGGAACTTACAATGAGAAGAATGTTCAATAAAAACTAAGATATATATATATATTTTTTACTAATTATTCAATAATTAGTATTTTTATTGACCGAGCGAGCGAAGCTAGCGAAGCGTCTCAGTTTCCACTGGCCCAAAATTATTTTGTCCGTCTGTCTGTCTGTCTGTCTGTTCTCGCCTACAGGTCGCATTTCTCAACCGATTCTCATGAAATTTTGGGAGCAGGTTCGGTAATTATATAAAATTTTTTAGCCGTGCCAGATTTTCGGAATTTAAAAAAATGGCAGATATATGGGGGTCCTAAACTTAAAAAAACTCATAGCACAGCTATTTGGAAAAAAAATCAAAAATGTCATTAGACTTTTTTGTTATTCTCATTAAGACGCAACTTTTTTGTCTGAACAACTTTTTTATACGATAAACTTTAACGTGTTTATAGTCGGCAATTTGCCCAAAAGTTGTCTGAAATCGATTTTCTGTACATTTATGAAAAAAGTTGAAGTACGTGAAGTGGGAGAGGGAGTGAAATTGAACAACTTTCCCTAAGGAACAAAAATCAAAATCTGAAAAATATTTTTTTGCTTAAAGCATGATACTGCGTATTACTTTTATAATTGAAAACACTGAATAAACTTAGAATCCTGAAATAAAAATTAAAAATAAATAAAAAAGATTCACATGCTATCCTGTGACTTGAACTCAGGGCTTATAGATGCCGGCCACTTCTTAACGTAAAGTTCGCATGTTCATCTGCCATAATAGTTGAAAATTAGCGTCCTATTAAATTTTTTACCAATTGGTAACATAACAACTATGAAACCGGGTACTTAAGCTTTGCCTCCCATTCACCCATGCCAAGTTCACTATTCCGATATTTCCGATCTTGAAGAGGATCACTCCAACTTAGTAAATGTGTACAAAAGCATACTAAACATGGTGCTCAAGGGCCGTGTTTCCATACAAGAGTAGTCCCCTGATTCCTCGCCGGATAGTACCAATAGAGTAATGATTTTTTACTTATAAAATCCTAATGTTAATTTTTTTTTCATAATTGAATTATTTAAAGAGATATGAACCTTCAAAAACATGAAAAATTGGTACGTAATTTCCGTTGTGTTCAAACATCAAGAAAACAAATTTGGGCAATTATATAAGAAAAAGAAACGCAGAAACACAGACATAGCTTATTTTAAATTTTTTATGTAAATAGAAATTAAATCGGTTAAGTTTTGGAAAAGAAATTAGAGGACTACGAAGCGTTAATTTTGTGTACTTTTTATAGGTATTTTCCGGCCGAGCTGCAGTTATCTCTATCGCACTCTGCGGGGTTTGTTTGGGCACGCGGCGCGACAGCAATAGATATTATAAATATCTATTTTTCAATTCTCTCGAGCTTAGTGTTTCCTTTTTAAAAAAAGGGTCTGGTCGGGTCTTCTGGTAAGGGAATGTAGGTTTAAATTTCCGTTTCCTCTGGTACCTAATTAAGAGCAGCGGGGATTGGGAAATAGTAACTGAAGGAAATCATCCTTTAGTCAATTAGCATATCAGTAACAGATATATTTTAGAGCACTGAAGGGCAAATGTGGATGTTGATTGTAAGGGCTCGCGAGGTCTAGGTACTGTTCTCGCAGAACCACTAGTTTATTAGTATTCAATATTAGTAGGCATTTGTCTCCCATGATTATTTAAGTTATTATCAATCGAGAATAATAAAAATAATATTTCAACTTAAATCACTGCAACGCAGTAAAATAACTAAAAAAAAAAAAAGTGATACCAACATTTCTAATTTAATTACTTCAACGCAGTTCGCGCAAAAATAAATAAATCTGTCAAGAGATAGAAAGAAAAATCATTTAAATGAAGTTATAAATATGGTAAAAGAATCTTGATTTTAGTTTCAACAAATTTGCCGCGGCCAACATCGCAAGATAACATCGACGGGCAGTCCTGAATGTTTGGTGATGGCCCAAACCAAAGGAGATTCTACCACAAGTTATGAAAACTGACAAAGAGCCATAGTAAATACAGTAGTATATGCCTTTTGTTCTATTCACCCAGTTTACATATAATTAGATGTAGGTACTGTTTTTGGTATACAGAAGCCTGCAGAGAGAAATCTGACCCCTCTCAGTAGTGTCACGCTGTAAGTAACTGTGGTACACCACAGTTGTCTCATGAATTGAACAGGTACCTACACCTCTATGGCACCTGAGGAAGGAGTAGTGACGGATGGACACACGCGGTATACAGAGCCTAAAGCCACGTGACATGGTGATCGTGTAGGTAGAAAAAGAGAATTTGGTTGTGGTAGAGCCACGCTATCGGCAAAATTCCTATTTGCTAGTAACATGAATGGACCGGCTCGTCTGGGTACCACACTCTCACAGAAAATCGACGTTTGAGTAGAAGCTTTATGGATACTTTCATAGCGGTAAAGCTTCTACTCAAACGTCGATTGTCTGTGAGAGTGAGAGCGCCGGTGGCTCATCCTCACTTTCGTCATAAAGTTTTGTTTATGTTGTGTGGATTGAGTTGATTGATGGTGTGGTGCCGTTGTGTTTCAATCTCGTCCAAAAACGAAGAAGAGAAGCAGCTGGAACATTCTATGGTTTTCCTTATGCACTAGTCTCGCGTGGAAGAATTTACGTCGTTATAAATGTTGTACACCTCATCAGACAGTCGTGATAATTAAAAAGGGTATAAAATAATTTTATATAGGTATATTTTGATAGGTAGACCACAGAATGGCGTACCGACATAAACATCGTAACTAGATAATCAATTAATCGTTGGAATCAACATTAGCGCGGCACCTCATTAGGTCAGTGCGTTTTTTATGTTTTTCCTCAGCTAATTCGTTATTAATTAGATAGGTATACGTAGTATTTTTTTCGGTCTCCGTAGCACAGCGGTTAAGGGCCCGTACTACCTCACACTGCTTTGCATGATTGACTGTTATATCAATAATATTTAAATACGCAATTTGAAATAAAAATACAGCAAAGTTCAGGACTAACTCTGGTAACTATCTGACTCAACAACACGATTGCGTTAAATTTTCTCGATAGAAAAAAATTGCAAAGTTGCCTCCAAATCACGTATAATTTACTCGGTATATAGCATTATTCACCAAATACATTAAAATTAACCTTGAAACTTTTGATTATTATTGCATTACAGATAAGGCAGCCATCATATCTTTTTCTTTTTCGAATAACAATTGAATATTATTAAAAAACGAATATATCCAAAGAAGCCAACGCGTTTAGACCATCCGCGTTTGTACCGCCACGCCGCCTGGCATATGGCGGGCTCTTAAGAGGAAATCGTAGGGCCAATACGGCCCTACGATCTATACAAGCGTAGTCCCCTAATTCCTCGCCGGATAGTACCAGTAGAGCAATGTATTTTTTTTTTACCATAAATATCTATGGATATAGTAGCATGCTGCATGTCCCTGTCTTTGTTCATAATTGAATTATTAAAAGAGATTTGAGCCTTCAAAAACCTGAAAAATTAACAAAATGCCTAGGCCGGCTGAACATTTGTTTTTAAGTTTCCCTACAGGAAATGTCGAGGTCGATATTTACACCGTATCTATCGGACTGAGACAGGATACAAAGCCGTGCGTACTTAATTGTTCTGGTAGACCAAAACATGTGTTGTGGACATGTGTAGAATTCTGATAGCTGCCCCACTGACCGCACGTCTTGAGTTGGCATGCTCCTCAGACGCAGACGAAGTTACGCAATATGCGTAACTTTACTACAATACATTATTGTACTTATCACAAGGCTATACTATCTAGTCGTATTATATGGATATGCGAGCTCCGTGGCGCAGTGGTCAACACGCCAGCCTGCGGCACGAGGGGTTTGAATCCCGGCACGCGCAAATATTTGTACTTCATTACCTTATATTCGAAGGTATGTCTGCGATTCTCTAGGCAGCCCATTAGTTATGATAGTAGATGTATAGACGATCAAAATTTCCGTGTATAATAATGTAATAAAAAACCGACAATCGACATAATCTTTCATATAAAAAACCGACTTCAGTCAAACTACACAACCAATATTGATGAAATTGAGACCAATTTAAAATCATACACCTTCAAACAAAGAAAAGGATTTTAAAATCGGTTCGAAAAATTTGGAGTTCGGAGGTAATAAACATTTTTCTAAGTTGGAGGAGCATATTATAGCATCTCAATAAACAGCCTATAGCAGGTTTTATTTCTATAGATTATCTGCTTACCTTTGTTTCACAAGTAATCTTTGAAGACCGAGGGTCTCTGATCACCGAATGTAACTGGTACGAGAGTCCTAGTCCTGCGACGGCAGTTGATTTGATATCTCTTCATCGCTCACCTTGCTAAAACAATCGACTAGGAAAATCAAACGAAAAAGGACGACGCGTATGAAATAATAGGTAGGTAATAAAAAAATGTACCTAGCCAGCCCACTGATTAAAGCGCTGTATCCCATAACCGTTTGTAGCGGTTAAAGGTAGCGATACCGGTTGGCCTGTCACTAGTCTCATTTCAAACACGTGTCTGCCATTTCCGTGTTAATTTTCACTTTTAATTTAATTATTCAATAGTTATAACCAAATATTATATTTTTTTAGTTATCCATCTGGCTCATTTATTTATACTTTTTATAGACGTAAAAAAGTTGGTAGTTGTCGCTGTAAATATCAAGTAAATCGCGACGAAACTTTTTCTGGATATAGCTTTTTTGCTATTTTATTTTGCTAGGTTTTAAATATATTTTTTATAATATTTTGATGTTTGAACTGTACATTTATATAATATAAAATTTATTTTGATCTTTGAACTGTACTTCATATTTTTTTCATGCTAGTATTCCATGAAAAAAAAGGCTAACTGCGCGACGAAAAAATAGGTGTTTTACGGTATATTTCTGATGCATAGCGCCTAGAGAGTATGAACCCAGGAAGCCCCAGGTGAGCATCAATGGGTGTGGTGCCTTTGCATTTTTTTTTTATTTTCGAAAATTTTTTTCATTCATGTATAATAAATAATGTCTAATCTCTTATACCTTGGACGGTTGTTGAAGACTTATGGAAATTAACCGATTATAATGACCGCTTTATGAGCTTTTGTCGTCACGGCCATTACAGTGCACATTCCTGCTTCAAATTATTAGATTGATGACTTAAATGATGAAGATTGTTTTACCATGGATGGAAATAAAACGGAATTTAAAAAAATGTATGTTCCTTATTCTTCACGCCATAAACAAAAGCACGAACTTTGGAACATTTACCATAACCTGGTCATCATCAGGTCTTTCTGCCTCCACTGCAGGAGCATGACCCTCTATATAGGTACTACCGGAGCCATACTTGGCCAGGGCAGACAGAGGAAAAAAAGCACATAAATAATGCTTTTTAAAAATTCTTCTTGTTAGGCCGGTAACGGTCATGCTCCTGCAGTGGAGACTAAAAAGACCTGATGATGAGGCCGGTGACGCTCCTGTCACACCCTGGTGTTGCAGTTGTCAAAGCAAGCCCTGATTCCCACTGCCTCTATCGATTGTTCTCGATGTGTAGTTTCAACTCGGAGCGGGCTCATATTAGATAAGAATTACGTCAAATAAAACGAAAAAGTCTTAATACATTATAATGTAATTTAAAAGATCTTGTCTCAATATCATCTACTCTCGTAAAACATTTCACATACTCATATTTACAATTCGTCACAACACATTTACACGATAATAATAATATAATCACAAAAAAAATCGGAAAAACAAAAGCGATCGTCAAAAACTCAGTTCATGTACATTACAGCAACATTTGATCTGTATTACATTGGACATTTTTACAGTTATTTACAATACAATACTGCCTGAACAGTACGCTATAGGAGTTACTCCCATTTTACCCCAGTCGGGAGACATCCCCAACGACGGCAAATGAGACAAAAAATTGCGCCATTCGCCTGCTTGTACTAAAACCCAACATTTGAAGTAGAGATTCCCACTCGCCACCCATCAATGGCGACGATGAGGACTAAGTTTTTTTTCAAAGTCGCGTTTGCAACCACATGGAAAGGAGGGACCCACTGAGGTCGAATGACAGTAACCCCGCAATAAGGATAGCAGTTAGCCACCGCTGTCGCTACCTGCGTACCCCAAATCACTGAGATAGCTCTTATAAAAATTATTTTCCCTCGTTGAGCAGTAACTAATATGAATGAATCTCTAGCTTTAAGGATATCTAAAGGTAAGTGTAACTTTATGGATGATTACAAATTAACTTTAGTAGGGTACTAAAATTAATTAGTAGTCATCCATTCCTCTTTTTCATGATGATTTTATGAAATGCATGCCATCGTGTCAGCCGTCAGCACTGAAACATCAGGTTCAATACGCTTTCGTAAGTAAAAATAATCATTTTTTGGACGATAACGGTGGAAGAAAGATAGATGCATCACAAGCCGAACGCTTGGGCCGGTCGTGCCTCTCTATAGTTTTTTCCGCGCTCTCGCTTGCACACGGAACGTGACACTTTTTCGTGCGTGCACCCGACGTTCATCGATTTATATAGAGTTATCACATCAAAAAATACATTTTGCGGTGACATCACAACCAGAACAAGTGCTTTTAATCTATGTGGGCTACTGACTTGCCGGTTACTGCAATGGTGTGCATCATAGAGCATATAACCTAAACACTATGCTGTGCGCGCGCACTTAGTGCAGATAGAATAGTAGAAAAATTAAATATATGCATTATTTAAATATGACATACGATATGTTTGCATATTTGTCCGCGCATATCTCACAAACTATTAGCTGGATTGCAAAAAATGTTTTAAGTTGAAAATTCAGGGAATAGTACAAGTTTTATTAAAATTGGTGCCGTAATTTTTGAGACAGAAGTTAAGTATGTATCAGTAATTAGAAAAATTTAAAGTCGATTTTTTTCTGTATACAAATTATGTAAATTATATCTACTTTTAATCTCACACACGATAAATATACAGATACGTGTTTATCACAGGTTAGTCCCAGAGATCATGAGTAACATAAACTGTACACTGGACCAGATGTTTCAATTATACTATCTTATAATAAACATTTCATAAAATTCACCATCGACTTAAAGAACAAATTATGAGGACGCGGGGAGCGACAACAGTACAGCACTGACCATTTTCCCTACTTATGACCTAGGTACTGTAATCATAGGATTCACTGGACCTACTAGAAATTCTCCAAACATTTGTGCTCACGGATACAAATCGATTTCATCGTATACATCTAAGTCGACAATTTAATTTAACAAAAATCAATTACCAGTACCCAAACCTATCGGACGACCAATCTATTTACATTGTCATGAATCCCAAATATACACTGTTAAATAAATTTCTCGTAATCAGATTTCAATATAATGCATCCATTGGAAATAAAAATAAATATGCCTCAATATCCGAGTGGATTTATAAATAATATTGCCACATTTGAAAATAAAATGCAGAAGACTGCTTTGGTCGGCGCGCGACCGAGACGACCAATAGGAATGTAGTGCTGTCGCGCGACGACAATACAATTTACTGAGGTTCTATTGTTGAATGGGTGACTATTCGAAAACGAACGATTTTTGTATGGAAGTCGCTCGCTTTCTGAAGTCATACTTTCAAAAATAGCACCCCTGGCCAGATGAAACGATTTACGCGCATTCGTCGGTACAGAGCGATAATTGGCTAGTCTTAGATTTATTGACCCCTATTTCTTTTACTCGCATAAAAATTGTAAATTTCTATACAAAAGTCAGGGATGGGAAACTACTGATGACACAGACAACTTTCACCATACCTATTTTGCTCTTTTCACGCATCGAATTTAAAAAAGAAAGTTATGGGAGATCATTTCTTTTTCATATTTCTCAAGTTTCTCGTAGTTTTTCTCGCGACTGCGTCTGCGTAATTATATTCTATGTGTTATTCTAATGTATAAACTATAACATTGTAAAATTTCATTAAAATCCATTAAATAGTTTTAGAGTTTTCCATAAAAACATCCAAATTTACAATATTAGTAGAAATTTCCTATGTCCCCAAAGGCAAAGTAGTTTAACCTGATCAGTTCCTGTAAATATTGTTGCTATTATAGATCAAATTGTTATATTACTGCCCCGGTCCCACAATTAAACAATTTCAACTCTAGGACTGGGAAATATTGCCCAGCATGTGTCCATCATGCGAGCCGTATGGCAATACAAGATAAAAGCGAGTGATAGAGATAGTAGGTGTAGGTCAATGAAAGCTATTGACTAGCCAACTAGCGCCTAGAAGCGTTTAGTGTCACGAATTTTCCTTATAAAGAAGCGAAGAGTACTTTAATAATTTGTGAATGCCAAAAGTTGAAATTTAATTACAATTTATACCCCCAAATACTCATAAAAATCTTAACTAATGACATTCGTAACTCTTGTGCTGTCTTTGCCTAGATAATTGTCTATACAGTGACAGAACGAGATTTGAGAACGAAGTTGCTTTTGAGTATTGGGGCCTGACTTCCGATTTTTCTTCCGAGCCGATTGTCTGATCCGGCTATCGGTAGGCATACGTTCCATGCATTTATTTATGTAATAGATACACTTCCGACCCGATAGTTGTAACGAACGTCCGACTATCGGATCGGAAGATTCAATACAGCAATTTTTTACAGAGTTTACAAGCAAATTTAGTTGATGTATGAGATTGTAAACTGTGGTGTATGCTTAATTAATAAAATAAAAAAATGTGTGGCACGATCGCCTTCCGATAGATCAGACAATCTAATCCGACTATTGGAATGGAAATATATATAAGACTTTAGGCTAGGAGTTACGAATTAATTAGAATATAATTACATATAATTACTCGGTTTTCATAGCCCATACGAGAACATTTGACGCTATTAAGTTAAATATACTGTACTTTCTAGATCTTTGCTTGTTACCTCTGAAGTTAGCAAACGTTTATACAGGCAAGAATTATGGCGCGTTAATCGTGACACCTGGACACCATGTGAACAGTTTACAGACTTTTGATCAGGAAGCTCGGAGCAATGCAGAACACATTGAACTTGACTAGTATCGGGAGAGTATTCCAAATACTCAAACACGAGTACCACAACCCAGTTCCTGTCTGATGTTGACGAAGCGAAACAAATAGCTGCTGCTAATTGAACGTGGCTTTTAAACCGTTGGTCTTCACTCGCGAATCGACGCAACTTCAACGTGAAGGAAAGAAATATAAACCTTATCTCGTGGTATGAAAGGTCAATTCAACAAAAGGAACTAGAGATAATTCTCATTGGCTCATTGGATAATATGAGTATGAGTATATTATCCAATCAGTCAATGAGAACCTAAAAACTTAAGTTTTTTGAGATACTATATAATATGTAAAAGAAATCGTGTCCGATCTTTGAAGGGGTGATTCAGCCCAACTTGAACAACTTTTCCCGTGGGACCAATGCTAGGAACTCAATTTTTTTTGACGTTCCCATAAAATTTTATCTAGCGGCCGAACGTTTATGTTTGGAAATGCCCTTTTTTCTTGAGTTCACAGCTTTGATCCAACAGGAAAAGTTGTTCATATCGACGGGCTGAATCAGCCCTTCAAGGAGCGTACAGGGTTTTCTTTACATATTGTATAAAATACCTGCTGGCTATGAGAGGATCTGGTAAAATGGCAAGAATTGCAAGGGTTAATGGAATATAGTAAGGTGCAGGTGAATTAAAAACCTGGACCTTCATCACTCTTCATAAAGATGAATACCGAACTATATAAGCCATGTTCTAATTATGGCCTTGTTCGGATGGATTAGGTCCTAGCCAGGTTCCGATCTTGATAAGTGGGAACGAAGCATATTGGCATATCCAACTGCTGACCCAACGTAGATTGTTACCAGAATACCCAGTAGTTTCACTGCCTATCATAACGTTTCAAACTATAAGTTAGTTATGTATATAAACGGAACTCGTTGGGACCACGATGAATGTAACTCCATTGAAACGTCAACGGAAAAATAAGGTTCGTGCTAAGTCCCGTTTATACAGGGTTACAGTTAACTAACGCAAAACCTGCTAAAGACAACTTAGGTACATCATGACTACCAACGTTTGTTCTATGACTTTTACCTAAACGCAATACATAGTAAGATTTTACATACATTAGCTTTTATGTGGATTTCTATCAAACGTTAAGTCTATGGCAGCCAGCAGCCGCCGGCCGCATGCCACGAGAGCGTAGGTACCTACTATTACTACCTCGTAGCACCGATTGCCATAGAGTTAAGACGAGTAGAATTGCAAATTTGCATTTTATTTTTTTGTATGAAAAAAGCAAACATAGAATTACAAAAAGTCATAGAACAAACGTAGTTAATTTTGATGTACCTTAGTCACCTTTAGGAGGTTAAGCGATAGATACCACTTACCCTGTATACATAATTATGTGTTTAAAGCGCGAAAGATTAAAAAAGAATTTATGTGATTTTTTAAAGCTTCATCAGTGAGAGTTGCGTCGACTCTAGTACCAAATAAAACATGTAAAACTTATTGTCAGCTCGACGTTCAGAAACCACTCCACGCACACGTCTGCAAGCTCTAAGTGAACACTCGCGCACTGTACCGTCCGTAGCGGTGACGTCACTCACTCATTTACGAGGCGCGCCTCTTTAACGTCACTTTGCCTCGCGCTAACTGCGAGATGTATATCCTGAACCGCTCGAGATTCTGCCTTTTCACCCATATCTGGAAAGAGAAACACCGATTAGGTAAAGAAATTTCATCTATTCCATTTTGATGACAGCTCCGTGGCGCAGTGGTTAACACGCCTGCCTGCGACACGGAGTGCCCGGGTTCGTTCCCCGGTCAGGTCAAGATGGAAAATGATCTTTTTCAGATTGGCCTGGGTCTTAGATGTTTATCTATATATGTATTTGTTATAAAATATAGTATCGTTGAGTAAGTATCCCATAACACAAGTCTCGAACTTACTTTGGGGCTAGCTCAATATGTGTGATTTGTCCGTATATATTTATTTATTTATATTAAAACTAGCCTTCGCCCGCAGCTCCGCCCGCGTCAATGTCGATCCCTCGGGAAAAGTACTTTTTCCTGGGATAAAAGGTAGCCTATGTCCTTCTCCGTACTCCAGAGAATTTGTGTGCAAAATTTCATGATGATCGGTTCGGTAGCTACGGCGTGAAAGCGTAACAAACAAACAAATAAACAAACAAACTCACTTTCGCATTTATGATATTAGTTACGATTATGAAATTGTATTGTTTATCTTCCATGCTGGTCTGGGAGAAAAGAAAAAACATAGAATGTGCCAGCTGCTTCCCTTCCCGAGCAGACGTAAAAGCCGGTCAAGGGAATAGGTGAAAATCTAAAGAATCAAGACGAAGATTTGATTCCGTTTTCCACTTTTACGCCCCACCAACACGCTAAACGCCTTTCGGTCTTATGAGTTTAGGCTATGTCTACCCCGTACGTGATAAAGACGCGATAGTATGTATGTAATTATATTAAAATTGAATGTACTGGTTCTGCCCCCGCCCCGCAAACTCGCAAGGCGTGCTATTGTACTCACCGCCTTGTCTGTGATGGTGTGTATATGTCCAGGAAACCAGGGGTATCTTCCTACTTTTTGGGATTTTCCCAACATCTTCCTACTTTCTAGGTATCTACCCACTTTCGAAGTGCTGTCTATGGTGTACTAGTACACTACTCTCTCACCATCTCGTCCGTGATCTGCTCGGGAAACCTGGGTATCTCCCTACTTTCCAAGTGCAGCAATCAATGGTGAACTAATACACAACTCTATAGGGACATAGGAACCAAGTCTGGATTGAGTTTCTTCCGGCGTATTCTTCTCACCAGTGGTCGTTCCGAAACGCTAGTAGTATTTCGATTTTGCATAAATTAAACAATATATAACAAATACAAATATGACGTTCAAAAAGAGATAAATGTATCCAATTTTGAATAAAAATCTTTGACTTTGTAGGTCACTATGACTGATCACTGATTATCTGATAAATGTCTACGCACTCCACTAGCTTGACCTAACGTTAAGAAGTTCAGAAGGTCCTTGTAAATTAAAGACATGTTCCAGGACGATGAGTATATTTCTATGTCCGCGGTTACACACAGTCAAAATCACAGTTATACAGAATTACGAAAGTCTCTATAACAAATATGTATGAGGAGGTACAGAAGTTACCCGAGAGACGAGCGAGTAGCGACTGGCGGCCAAAAGCACACCAACCCACTGCGATACGAAACGCTGACATAACAATGTGTCCCTACAACTTTGACTCTTTGTACTCACCGCCTCGTCCGTGATGGCGTGTATCTGCCCGGGAAACCTGGGTATTTCTCGGCCTTCCACGTACACGCTCTGTCCGCGGTGGAACCACCGCCTCTCGTACAGCAGCTTGCCGTCCTCCACCCTCGTCTCTGACGTGTCATTGTTCTCGCGAACTGGCGATTCACCTGAGAATAATTTACAAGGAATTAAATTTTTAAGATTTAATCTTGTAACGTTGCAGCATGCCACCTGCATGCTACATCTCGTCCAACGTCATTTCTTTCTCATCGGTCCACTTGAATTCCTCATTTTATTTAAAATTTCATTTCATTCCATTTTCAGATCATTTCTCTCTGTCATGACTCAGTCTGCCATCATCTTTTGGATTGTAACGGTCTCTGATATTAATTACTACATAAAATGTTATATTGAAGTCAATATATTATAAGTTATGAAATTGTGTTCAATAAATTAATCTTCTTCTCTGTCTGTTGTGTCGTGTGTCTGTTCTCCATTCCTTATATGTGAGAACTCCTCTAACTCCGTCCGACTAAGAGCGCCGGGACGGTCGAGCCCTCATAATCTTTTTGTCGTACATACTTAAATGTGGCTTTAAAACAGTAGTTAACAATCGGGAAACATAACAATAGATAGTCAATTGTGTCTGCGTTTCTCGCGATTGATGAATTAAAGAACTAGGGATTCATAAATAAATATATAGGGACAAATTACACAAATTGAGCTAGCCCCACACTAAGTTGTGAACTTGTGTCGCAGGATACTAACCCAACGATACTATATTTTATAGTAGATACTTATATAGATAAACATCCAAGACCCAGATAAATCTGAAAAATCCTCGTTCATTTTACATCATGACCTGACCGGGAATCGAACACGCACCCTCGTGTCACAGGCTGGCGTGTTAACCAATGCGCCACGGAGCTCGCCAAAAGGTGACCATTCATTCAGACACTCGCTCAGTAGGTGACCATTTCTCTTTTTTGGGTTGAAGGTTGGAGGCTAAATGGTATTAACCACTTCATTTTGGTATGTCTGTGTTAGTGTACTTCAAAGTGACTATAGAATGTCTCAAACATTATCGAAATATGTACAAGTTTTAAATATAATACCATTTTTCATATCTCCGTGCAATAATAATGTGTCCTACCATAACCCCATTCTGAGAATGTGTCGTGAATATAACCTGCTACATCAAACGTACGACCACAATCTAGTACCTGACATCTATTGTTTATCATTGAATAACTTTAAATTTAGAATCCGGCAATTACTTTCAATACATACATAACTTGTTAACATTATTTATTCTTACTCCATTTTTAATTTAATTACCGTTTTGGTTATGTGTTAACTTTTCCTAGTAATGCTAAGTGTACAAATTATTTGGCTATACAACCAGATCATGTATCTATCACAATAATCATAACTAAGCATTAGTCGCTGTAAACTGTACTGTGCACTATTAAATAAATAAAAATAAATAAACCAACTACTCACAACTGCTGGAATTGAGATGTTTCCTGGGCTGCGTGGCGTTGTGTGCGGGCGTGTGTATCCTTGCGGGCGGGGGCGAAGGCCGGGAGATGGCCCGGAGGTCCGCGTCCACGTCGCGCTCGTCCAGGAGGAACGTGAGCGTGGTGGCCAGCGGCTTGCGGCGCTTCTCGGGCGCCGGCGCCGGCTCGTTAGCGCGCCGCCGCAGAATGCGCTTCATTACCGGCTTCACCTGGACATTTATTTCATTAGTATTGCAAGTTTTCAACATGGCAAGTAATACAAGTGAAGGAACTTGAAATTGTCCTAGAGGCGGATCTACAGATATAACACACACAGGGTGTACAGCGCAAGTAAGGTCTAAATGTGTCTAAATGTTTATTACCATCACATGCCTTTATGCACTGTAGCATTTGTATTTGTAGTTATAAATTATGGTACTTAGGTTAAGCGCGCACTCTCTTTACTTGTTGCTCTTGTACGATGAACAATAAACTTAAGTGTGTTCAATAGAGTTTCCTACAAGATACCAAGATCCCTCATGTTCCATCAAGATATTGTAGCATAAGACCACTTGGACTATCTGATGGCTAATCATGTGCCATGGGGTCCCATCGGAGCCCGTCGGGTTTCAAAAAGGTATCATTGAGTCCTATTAGATCTGGTTCTAATTGGTTACCATCAGATCCCATCAGTGCGATTTGGACTGAAATTGAGTACCAATGACTACCATCAACAACCACCAAGAACCTCGAAAAACCACCAAAAAACAGTAACTTATAGTAACTAGCGTTTGGAGCATTAGGGTCAATTCAGACTAAGCAGATAATTGGTAGGGCAGTTTTTGAAAGCTAAAACACATAAGATTTCAATATTGCGTACTATTTTCAGCTTTGATTGAATGGAATAAGGTTGATATTTAATTACCACCTAAAAGTAAACGAGCATTTTACCGCCTACTCTGAATTGATCCTTTGTACAAAAAAAAAATCTAAAAACAAGATCACACAATGATTTTATTGGCATGTGAATACGAGTCAAGTGCTGACGTCACAACGAGTGGCTGATCTATTCTACCAGTTCAAGAATAGAGCTCGTGGTTGTCATAGTCACTCTTTAGGCTAAGGACATGACAGAATAGACCCCAGTGGCGAACATTATTAGCGCTTGCGCTTGTTAAGCAACCCCGGGCTCCGTCCCCACAGGGAAGGGTAAACGCAAATAGCATAAAAATATCTCGAGCTCCTCCGTGCTTTGGAAGGCACGTTAAGCCGTTGACCCCGGCTGTCATCCTTGATAGCAATCGTTAAGTTATGTCAGATGCCTTTAGGCAGCTTGAAAATCTGTCACCAGTGTTGGCTACTTACACACACGAAAAACAAAAATATAAACGATAAACAACAGAAAAATATTTATTATTAAATATCCTCACCTCCATAGAGTCCCCATTTAGCTCCATACTGTTCCTCTCATTTTCAATAGCTCTCCTCTTATCTTCGAAGTCGTTCAGCAGATTCTCCCTCAGCTCTATCTTCTTCTCTTCAAACTCTTTTGCTGCTGCCTTCTTCTCTGCTATGTACTCTCTTTCCACCACATCGTACATGTGGTCTCTGAAAAATAAATTAAAAAAAAACAATAAAGTTGAAATAACTTTTACAATGGTTGTCAATGGGTGTGCAAATTTATTTGAAACTTTGTTACTAATTCTTTTTACATACATACATAGTATTACGTCCTTTTCCCTTGCGAGGTAGACAGAGTAATCCGGATCCAAATATCCTTTAAGAGTGAAATGCAACGTTTAGCACGAACGTGGTAAACGGAATCAAAATAGTGATGGGTCAAAATGGTGATAGCTGCGTCGCCTAATATGATTACTTTTACGATTTGTCACTTCACAACACTGGCACGGCTTTTACGCGTACACTGCGGATGGCAGTGGTCTACGTTTAAATCGGTACTTACAGAAGCGCGCGATTTAAGCTGCGCGTTGTACCAATACATATCAAGACTACAGCATGCTCACCAATTTTGAAATTCCATATTTCGGTTATAATAGCTTTATCCAAATATTATTTAAACACATTTATTTCTATTTTTATGGAGAATACTGAGAAACAAAAATTAATATATTTTGTGTTTCATTTTGCATTCACAATGCTATTTTGATATACTCTTATTAAATTAAGAAATAAAATATGGATGAATAGCTCCGTGGCGCAGCGGTCAACACGCCAGCCTGCGACACGGAGTGACCGGGTTCGATCCCCGGCCAGGTCACGATGGAAAATGATCTTTTTCAGATTGGCCCGGGTCTTTGATGTGTATCTATATATGTATTTGTTATAAAATATAATATCGTTGAGTTAGTATCCCATAACACAAGTCTCGAACTTACTTTGGGGCTAGCTCAATCTGTGATTTGTCCGTATATATTTATTTATGGTGAAAAAATTTAAAGCAGGCGGGATTTGATTTAATTTCCTCATGATGGTTCTAAACCCGCCAGCTTAAAATTTTTTCACCATATTTTATTTCTTAATTTAGCAAGAGAATAAAAATTAATTTAGTGAAGCATTCTCCAATTAAACAAGCAGTTTAGATAAAATCCTGACATGGTTCTAGGAAGCATTTATATTATCTTACTAGCTGTCGCCCGCGCTCATGTCGATCCCACGGGAACAGTACTTTTTCCGGGAGGTAGCCTATGTTAATTGATTTGTGTGCAAAATTTCGTAAAAATCTGTTTATCCGTTTTGGAGTAAGTAAGAAACAAACATCCATACATACAAATTTTACCGTTTATAATATTAGTAAGGATACATCAGAAAATCGCATTGGGACGACGGTCTACTATGAAGTTTTCTCTAACCTGTTTTACAGCATTTCTTCAGGATGTACACAACAAAAGGAAGAAGTGTTCTGCATAAATTCTACATTTACACTTTTTTTCCTATAAAGGTGTTTTTGTTGTAAATTTCTTTCCAATTTTTTGATCATACATCATATTTTTTACGGGAGATATAGTGTCTTGGAGACCGTAAGGACATGGAAATAGCTCGATCTTCTAAACGAAAACTGTGGCACTCAGGAAGATCTGAATTCAATCCTAAGAAATCAATGGTTATAAAATGATCATAAATATTAAGGATTTTAAGTTGTACTAACTTGTATATTCTGTTCAGCCGTAGTCTCTCATGTAGCTGGTGCTCCAACCTTTTGACCCTCCGCAGGAACTCTGGGTGGATGCCGTCTTCCAGCTGCTGCAGCTGCTTTTTGAGGTTGGCCAGCTTGTCCTGGTACATCCTATAGAGCGGAAAATAAGATTTACATACAAATACATATTTTATCACGCCTTTCACTCACTTACATAGTCAAAAACTTATGTAATAAATTACAACTCTACCTAAATAAATACTTTATTTTGTATATTCAATAACAAATGATTTATGGAGCATTTTGCTTGTGATTTTTCTAGGGGTAACAACCTAATATTTTTTGTAAGTAAAAAAATTGTGATTAAAGGGTAGACAGAGTCTAACTGGCTGTATGGACTACATGGCACTGGTCTATAGTTACTATTGTAAAAATCAGTTGTCATAAATAAATATTAAAATAAGTTATTCATATTAACAATGTACCTCATGAAGAGTGTTATTTAAAGAGTTATGTTTATTACCTAGTCTTTATATCTTTGAGGTATGTGTGTTTGTATTCAAAAACATAAAATTATTTAAAAAAGCTAGTGATATGAGTGGCAGAGCTCAGAGGAATCCACACAGACTAGTCATTGATAATGTCCCAAAGTCCCAAAAATGTGGAAACAGTCCCCATAATATGTGTATTCGAATTTATAACCGGTTACCCAATGACATGAAAGAATTTAATAAATATATATTTAAAAAGCAGTTTTAACTGCTTTTTAAATATATATTCATTTAATTCATAATAAGACTTATTATGACCTAAAAGAGTTTTTTTGACAATTGCTATCTTTTTTATTTCAATTCAATGTATCTTTTTTATGTATTTGCATGCCATTTAATATGGCTAAACATGTGGTATGCTAATAATGTTGCTAATAATAAGAATATGAACAATGTCATCCGTGTACTAACAGAATGTTGTGTTCAGTCAAATTCTTTGTTTGTAATAACATGTGACTCTAGTTCTCTACGATTTTCCTTTCAGCTTGCTTACAAATACAGGTCAATTCAAAGTTTTTCGGTCTCTTCTTATCATGACATTGGCAGAATCACTGGAGCTTCGGTGGAAACCATAAAATATACTTAAATAAGAAGAGATTCAGTACTGCTATTTATTGAACAGTTACTTTGAATATTGTGCTTTATTAAGTGTCTATGAATAAATAATATATACCTATATATCATCATCATCATCATCAGGTCCTTTTTAGTCTCCACTACAGGAGCACAACCCTCTCTGTAATACTAGGGCCATACTTGGCCAGAGCAGCCAGAAGACTTGGCCTACAGTCTCCACGCTTGCCAGACGGGTTGGAGAGGTCTATTAGATGTTTATAAGCTTTGTTTAGCTTGTAAATTATTTTACCCATATATATTATTTTATATTTATCAGTAATTTAGATAACTGATTAACTGAATTGAATAGGTACTGTTCACTTGTGAAATGTTTACAACATAATAAATTTTCCTAGAAATTTGTGTATTTCTAGGAAGTCTCAAACAGCATTAAAGACAAGAAATGTTATTTCATGTTTATCACTATTCCTGATATATTTTCGTACCATACAATATACAAGCTTAATTGTAAAATAACAAGAAAATTATCAATTTGTAAATACCTGCACAATTCAGTGTGACAGGGAAGGTAAAACGAATGTGATAACTGTCTTCTTAATAATTTCTGAGCCTTGAAGTAGTGAAATTAATTTTGTGTTCATAAATATTCACCTATTTTCATACCTCTGCCTTAGGTAGAATATTAAACATATTGCCCAATGCCATAAACACATGCTTTCCACATCAAAATATTATTATAGTGATAAAATTTATCTGATTTATTGTGTAGTAACTTATTGTTTGAGGGATAGTACTTACTGTTCCTTAATTTCAAGAGGCTCATCATTCTTGGGTACATCTGTCTCACTGGCTTCTTCAGTGTCTGTAATAATAATAACCACCATTCAGAAAACAGCTGCTTATTCCAATTAACATAAAGATGTAGTAATACCATTAATGAAAACATGGAGCTATACCACTTTATCACACAGTAACCTGTTCAATGATAATTTTTAACTGTTTATGGTGAAAGTGACATAGAAACAGTCTTATTACGTCACTTCTACGCTGGCGAACGAAATAGGCGGGAACGGAGCCCCTTAATCAATATAGAAGGTATATAACCTCACCACCAAAACACAACAAGGTCCAGTTCACGTAGCACTATTAAAACACTCGAAAATAACTGGTTTTGGTGAAAATTAACGAAATATGACGCCAAAACAGGCCAGCAACCACGATCGTAAACAAAACATACCTTCGTCGCTGTCGTCCATTGGTGGCGGCGGTAACGTGTCTTCTGGATCCCTATATTCATCTAGATCGTCGTACCCATCGTCTTCGAAGTCATATTCATCACCTGGGCCCGAATATGGTGATCCTTGGTAAGACATAGTCGAGGCAACGCGTAACAGTTGCATACAGATTGACTACGATCACCGTCTCAGAAAGAAACTCTGGACACGTAGATTTCAGATAGAGATCTGAGCAACAAATGGCAAATGCCAGTTAATTCACTCATAAAAAGAAATTCTTTAAAAATCCACTTCTACTGAACAACGAAATTGGAGCAAGTTGAAGCTGTTTTACGTCAAACTGCACAAAAAGCATCATATAATCCGGCCAAGGTCTGTAAACTTGGCATTTATCAAGATAGAACTGGTGATTACGGAATTTTCAATGAGTGGGAAAGAGAAAAAAGATAAGTTGACCATGAAAATAAGACTTCTAATTTTAGCATCATAATTTCATAGACAATACAGATGCATAGTGTTGAACAACTAAACAATTGAATCGATTAATCCATAAAAAAACATAAAAAAGGCTGTAAGTCTTACTGGGATTGGGATGACATGGTAAGTCGCGATTGTCAATGTTGATGTGATTTCATTTCGTTCAGCCTCGTGAACTCAACGTTAGCACGCAAAAATATCATTTATAAACTGACTTTACCAGACAGCAATTTTTTTTTATTTGCATGTTGGATGCAAGAATGTCGCTTGTTAATTAAACACAGTTTATATAATTTTATACAAAGGCTTATGATATGATTGATATATGAACTTAATTTCTACGTGTGTATTAAACTATGCTTTCGAAGTGTCACGTTGTTTGTTGTTGAAGTGATAACGCCATATAAATCGAAGAACTCGATATCACGTTTCGTGTGCAAGCGAGAACGCGAAACACTCGATTGAGAGGCAGGATCAGATTCTCTTTCACCGTTATCAGGTAAAATTATTTTGTGTTTCGAGTAAAAGCCTAATACAGTTCTACTTCTATGAGAAAAATCAGCAACCCCAAATAAATAATTTTCGTTTTAAATCCTACGCCTACGCATATTTTGTCTAATAAATAAGTAACTCGATTACGTTGAAGTGTAATCCCCAGATTATATATCTCTTGGAGGTGTTTCGCAACACTACAACGTACAAAAAAGTTAAGAACTTTGTCTATTGTTTTGATTCGACGTCATGAAAGTGGACGTCATCTTGAATGAAAATTTCCTATTTTATTATTTATTTTGCAAAATTAAACACGTTACGTGAAACTGTTTTGCTGTTCCTATCGATTAAATGATAAATTAAATTGCTTTGTTCTCGACCTATGTTTGGTTTACTCGTATTAATTAGACTGCAGTGAAGGTGACGCTATACGCGTTTGTGTCGGTGATGTAATTTAAGTGATTGGGTGGCTTCGTAGTCCTAGCACTATAATGGAGGAATCCTCATTCACGATTCCAGCGGACGACAATGGTGATACTGAGCTCGATCCTAGAATACAGGTCAGTGAGTGACAATATATTGAATAACTATAAGAGTTCGCTTCTCTAACTGCAAAGATGAGTGTCAACTTTGTAGATTATTTCGCCAACGAGCACAATGGATACGATATTTTATATCAAAACATGAAATACGGACTGATCGCCAGCAAAGAGCTCTCTGATTATCTCAGAGAGAGATCCAATATAGAGGAAACTAATTCTAAATTATTGACCAAGTTAGCTAAACAAGCGAACAGTAACTGCGCGCAGGGTACTTTCGCGCCGTTTTGGACTGTTCTGAAATGTTCTGCCGAGAAGCTATCCAACCTGCACCAGCACATGTTCCAGAAGGTCAGCGAACTGGTCAAAGATGTGGCCCGCTATGCAGATGAGCTGCACAAGAAACATAAGGCTGTCAAAGACTCAGAATCCAATACTTTAGAGGTAGTACTCCTTATTCAAAGCACAAAACAAGCTCTCCAAAAAGCTAAAGATGTGTACACAACAAAAGCTGCTGAATTAGAGAAACTGAGAAAAGATAACGCCTCTGCTAAGGATATTGAAAAGGCTGAAGTAAAGTTGAAAAAGCTCCATGAGGACTACAGGCAGCTGGCTGAGAAATATAACTTAGTTAAACAGGACTTTGAGAAGAAGATGACCCAAACATGTAAACATTTTCAGGATGTTGAGGAGGCACATTTGAAACAAATGAAACAGTTTGTCAATTCATATGCAGACCTCATCCAAAGTAACCATGACCTAATGGGTCAAGTTCACAGGGACTTTAAACATCAATGTCTAGAGTTAACTGTAGAGAAACTGTTAGAACAAATCCTCATTGAGAAATACAACACTATGGATAAGGCAAATTTAGTTGAGCTCCCTCCTTCATTCCCTAAAACTAGTTCTGCCAATAACTCAATATCTGAAGCTGATCAAATATCTACTGTTTCAAATGGTTCTCACAAACCTGCCCCACCAGCTAAAGCACCAAAAAAAGAGCCCTCCTTTGCTACCAAAACTTCACGGAGAACTACTTCTCTGCTTAATTTGTTTACTCCCAACTTTCAAAGCAAAGACGAACCCAGTGGAAGCATTGAAGGGGCAGCACCATGTTCTGCGCCCTCCAGCCCAAGCGGCACTCCGGCCACTCCTGTAGCTCCAGATAAAGATGAGAATATGGGGCGCACTACACTACGAGAATCTAAATGGTTTATGCGCAGTAGAAGAACTAAGACAAAACTGAAAAAATCTAAAAAGAAAAAAGATGAAATATCTGAAAATTCTAATGCTGGAGACAAGTCTGATTTAGAGGAAAAAGAGGAAGAGGTCCCAGCCAAAGAGGATCTGAACTCTCCAGAGGTGGATGAAGAGGGGTACTGCATCAGACCAAAAGACGAAAAGGGTAGTGTTTACTCCTCCACTGATTCTGACTCTGACGAGGAGAGAGATCGCAAAATTCATGTAGAGATCAAACCAATAAGTAATGGTAGTGCCCCCATGTCGGCCAGCGTCGACGAGCTCAGAGCTACAGTAGAAAATATCTCTCTATACAAAATCGGCACAACACGGCGCGGCTCAAACGCAAATACGAGTAAAGCCAGTAGTGATCTTTTAGATCTCAACTTTTTCCAAAGCCCTACTGCCAGCAATCCCACTTCGCCCCACGGGAATGTGTCTAATCCTTACGCTCCTTTGCAAGCTAATCAGTCTAATTTACTAGAGAGCCCCACCCCAGTTTCGACGGCCGATGTCGGTGACCTATTTTCGGAGGTGGGCGAGATGAGTCAGTCGAATTTCCGTACGTCTACACCCACCACAACATCTATTTCGCTACCTCGCCCGCCGTCGCGGCGCTCGGAAGGAGACTTCCGAACTGCCGGTTCCTCAGGGTCTAGAGGTCCTTCGCCTCTCACGATAGGCATGGCCGACACGATACCGCTTGCGGTGGCCTTCCACGAAATAATTCACGCTTATTTCAGGGGAACTGAAGAATCGAAATGTCAAGTGAAGATGTCGGGTGACATGATGCTTTCTTTCCCTACAGGCATCGTCGGCGTGTTGGCCAACAACCCGAACCCTGCGAAGCTTTGTTTCAGATTGAAAAACATCCACAGACTAGACAATGTTTTGCCTAACAAACAACTAATAAGTATTAACACTATGATGTCTACACGAGATTCTACAGTTCTCGAGTTTAATATGCCGGCGTTGACGTCTTTACTGAAGCGTCAGTCTGAGAAAAACCCAACCGCACAGTACTTCAATGTGGACATACTGAAGTACCAGATTCGGCCGAAGCCGGGCGCCGCGTCATGTCCCTACCAGTTGGTAGCTTACTGGAAGTGCGAGATGGATCACACTGACCTCAAAGTAGACTACAAATACAACCTGCACGCGATGAGTCCGCCATCACCGCTGCTCAACGTGTCCGTATGCGTGCCTATGAATGGAGCTGTAAATAACGTCATCGCCATGCCAAAGAACACGTGGAATAGCGAGAATGAGCAGGCTTTGTGGCGTTTCACGGAGTTGTCGCAGCACTCCGAAGATAGAGGTGTAGGCTCTCTGAGGGCGCGATTCGAGCTCAATAAGGGCCCCTCAACCAAGGCCACAATATCGGCACAATTCAATTGTGAGGGAGCTACCCTCTCAGGCATAGAGTTTGAGCTTATAGGCAGTGGGTATAGACTGTCTCTTGTCAAACGGCGTTTCGTCTCCGGAAAGTATATTTGTGATAGTGAATTGCACTGATCGGTCCAAATCCTTATGAAATCACCTTGTAGATAACTTGTTGTATGAAGTGTGTTTGTATAAAATAATACACATTTCTGAAATGTATATGTTTGGTACCTAGGACTGTTTCCTGTCCATGAAATTAAGTTATTTTGTATCACAAATAAGTTCGCCAATATTATTCATAGTTGATAGTACATTTAAAAGGATTTAATAGTCTAGGAGTTTTTTCAGCATTACTAACTTATTTTCCAGAATATAGGATGTGCCATGTATACTAAAGTTTATGTATGATATCACTATGTTTGCACTGGAATTATTTTGTTTTAAAACATCACAATAAAATATGATGGCAGCTTACATTCTTTTATTGTTTCGTAGGAAAGCTGCACGTTGCTACAGGGAGTTTTTTTTTTTATATTTTTTTGTGTATAAACTCGAATGAGTTACCAATTTAAAGCAAATGCCAGAACTGCTTAAAATATTACAGAAATATTAAAATTAACTCATTTAAATAAAATGAAAGATGGTTGGCATACACAACACATAAAATGTTTAATTTTTTATGTTAAAATATAAACTTTTATTATGGTATTTAATCTTGAATTTTAGAATGTAATTTTATTAATAATTCTCTTTAATGGGCCTAAGAAAACGCAATAATAATCGACTTACGCCACAAATAATATAAGGTGGTCTTTTTAATAAAAAAAAATATTTCACACATTTACTAATCAGACATGAATCAACATTATTTTTTAAATGTTTTTTTATTTACTTAGGTTCCTTGGAATCTCTGATAGTATTTTAATTTATATCAGTATGTGCTGTAACCCATATGATAAACTAGTGTTAGGGTAGTAGCATTGTATTCAGTTAGCATTTAGTGGTCAACCACCGGTAAACTAATGTTACAAATTGTTGTTAACTTTTTATGTTCTTGCACTATGTTACAAGAGATTTTCTCCATTAAATTTTTACTCATTAGTAATCTCATATATTTTTTATAACTTAATATAGGTAGTGTATAGTATGTAGTAAGATGCTGGATTCCTTTCGCAGCCTGTCGGCCTAAATACCACATACCTTTTGCTGTATAAATATTTAAAAGACTAACTTTACCAAAAGTGAAGTGTTCATATAATGTAAACTGTCTATTTAACATTATTATAGGACAAAAAATATTACCTATTAATATACTGATTCCATTCCAAGTCTTTTGTCTAAATCTTTAATATAAGTTTGTTATTTAAATAAATTGTTTAAATATACATTATAGCCAGTGATCCCTAATTTCTTTGCAATTTATCTTCTCCAAATCCACCAAACTATTAGGTAAAAATTGCAAAATGATAACTGAATGCGTAAAAAAGTATTTTTGTATTGTAAAATTTATCGCATGTATGATTCTAATATACTGTATTCATTATTATTTGAATAAAATGTAATTTAGCATTATAATTTGTGCAATTTATTTATTTTTTATCATCCAAATTGTCAGTCAGGAAAGAATAAGTAAGTAATACTGTTGTTATTAAGTAGTTTGCTTATAGGGACAGGAAACAATCCGTGAAAAGTCTACAACACACTATTCAGATTAATTCATTATGTGTAGCTTTCAAAAGTTTGATAAAAGTTGACTTCCATAAAAATGTGACTTTTATCAAGTGTTGAGGGTGCTATTTCTGAAATTTCGCCGTTCGTAAACCAGTGATTTTTCCATACGAAAATCGCTCGAAACGAGTGGTCATACTTTCAACAATAGTTACCCAGATTGTCTGGTTGTGCGTGTTTATTACATGTGAGATAACATGTGCGCGCGTGATAGTGGTGTAGATTTTTCGTAAGGTACGCTAAGATAAAACTCGCCCTTGTAAGATAGAATAGTGTGTCAAGATGCCTCGTTTCTCTAAAGCAAAGCCGCGGTTGTTTCCCGTCCCAACGTGTTGCTTGCTCTTGCCTTACGTTTGGGAGTACTATGTGAGCGTGCCATGTGACTGTCTCAAGTTCTTCCGCAATTTTCAGGTGGAATTGGAGAAACTGAACGCGGCGACGGATGAGATCAACAAGTTGGAGCTGGAGTTGGATGTAAGTTTTTATTTGATTTGCATATTTTTTTTTGTATGTTAACACGGAGCATATAAATCGTTTGTTACCTAATTACTCTGTTGTAAATCTCTTTTTAAAACAATAAATATCATATATATAAAATTTCAATGATATGAATGTAGTCTATGTGGTCAAGTATTGGTATATGGCTAATGGGATTGACACCATTACGAAGATTGGACTTAAATTGGAAAGATATATAATATACTCTTCATTCTATCACATCTTTTAAATGTCTTTCATGAGAAGCCCGCCGTAGTGGTGGGTCTGAGCATTATAAGCGTTTAATAAGCAACCCCCAGGCGCGGGAGACCTACTGGGAGGGGAGACCTGTGACCTGAAGTGGCATAAAAATATCACGATCTCCCCCGTGCTTCTTAAGGCACGTTAAGCCGTTAGTCCCGGCTCTTATCATTGATGACAATCATTAAGCTATTACAGATGCCTTTAGGCAGCTTGAAAAATCTTACACCAGTGTTGGCCACTTACACACGAACAATAAAATTCTCACGTTTAAAGGTACGTGACGTGAGACAGAACCCAAGAAGCAAAGGCTAGCTATATACAGCGTGATTTTGAACCGTCTAGCTATATTAAAATCTGGGAATCAGAATCCCTAATGGAATACAGAATTGCAAGAAAATTTCCAATTGAGATTCCAATATAGCTAGGAGGTTCAAAATCAACGTTGTATTTTGGCAGGGCTGTAGTATTTATTTTTCTTTAAAAACTCTATTATGAGGATAGAGGTCACTAACTAGAACGTTTCCGTACATTTGTCTACCTCTGTGGCGCAGTGGTACCGCAAGTGTTTTGACAGGGTCCCGGTTTCGATCCCCGATCAGCCGGCCTTTCGCTAACTCAGTGTACAACGTTTTGATAGTCACTTCAAAATACATCGCGACTTTCGTATGATTAACTATTTTTATTTAAGATATATAAAAGGTAATGTATTTTGGAAGTGTCTAAACGTACACTAAGTTAGCAAAGACTGGTTGGTTAAGATGGATAACGATATTTTTCAGATTGGCCTGGGTCTTAGATGTTTTAGTATCTATTACCAAGATACTATATAGTAGATAATATCTATACTAATATTATAAAGCTGAAGACTGAAGAGTTTGTTTGTTTGATTGTTTCTTTGTTTGTTTAAACGCGCTAATCTCAGGAACTACTGGTTCAAATTGGAAAATTATTTTTATGTTGGATAATCCATTTATTGAGGAAGGCTTTAGGGTATAAAACATCACGCTGCGACCAATTGGAGCGAAGCATCAATAAAAATGTTTTGAAAACGGGGGAAAATTATTTGTCTATTGTAGGTATACTAATTAATCATAATAACAGAAATTTCCGCGGACGAAGTCGCGGGCAACAGCTAGTATAGTATATAGTAGATAATATATAGTATCCCACGACACAAGTTTACAACTTACAGTGCGGCTAGCTCAATCTTTGTTATTTGTTTATTTATTATTATTTACGTAAAAGAAATTTACGAAAACTGCTGAAGACGATTGGAATGAGAAGTGGAAGGATGTTTAGTCATCTTATACGACACGATCAATTTTTTTTAAAATATTAAAGAGTGAAAAATTGAGGCAAGGAGAGGGAAAGGAAGACCAAGAAGAGCATATTTGGATGAGATAAAGGAAAAGGCCGGAGTTATGTCATATGGAGAGGTGAAGAGAATGGCTGAGAACCGAGAGACATGGAGAGTACTCCACCGACCAGAACACAGTTCTTAAATTATAGGTAGATAGACGTATTAGCTTAACTATCAATACTTTTTCAACTGTAACAAAAATATTGACGAATAAATTGTGTAAACAAAAATATCTCTTCTATTGATAACAGAGAATAAAGGCACGTGTAACGATCGAATACAAACAATGTGTTCTTGAACTAACGCTCCGCAAATATGAAGTCATTCGTCTCAATCCCCTTAGCCCCCCGACGCCCACGTAAGGATTCCTTACCTGGCATTACCTGGTTAGAGTATCTTCGACACGCTATTGATTTTTAGAGTTCCGTACCCACAGGGTTCCGAAGGGATACCTGTTACTAAGCCTCTGCTGTCCGTCCGTCTGTCTCGTGGCTGTATTTATTAAAACGCAATAGGAAGAAACTTGAATTTTTGAAATTTGCCAATTTGGGGTAGTTTTCCTTTAAGGTCCTATGAAATCGTTGTTTTCTATTGAGAATTTCGAGTAAATAGTTTTTTTTTATACTCACGTTTTTAGAATCATTACGGGTTTTGCGTAGGTGTTGGTAGGGTGTTGGCGTAGAATGGAAAGAATAAGCTGGGTAGAAAGAGTGACTAATGAGGAGGTCTTGAAAAGGGTAGGAGAAAAGAGGCACATATTGAAAATTATTGAGAATAGAAGAGGGAAGATGGTAGGACACCTAATAAGACATGACAATTTGATCAAGAACATCATAGAAGGAAAAAGGGGACCGGGAAGGCACACCTTTATAAAGCAAATAGAAGAAAAAATAAAGGTTACTTCTTATAGAGAAGTAAAGGAACTGGCGGAAGAAAGAGATGAATGCAAAAAGCTCCACCGACAAGAGCATAGCTCTTAAATTTGATGATGATACGGGTTTTGATAAAATCAACTCAAGTGAAATTTTGCATGTATTTACGGACAACAGTATGCTTGATTTACGTACCTATTATAAAATTTACAAAAAGTGAGGGAAAGTATAGAAAAATTATGTAATTTCAATAAAAACGGATATCGGAAACGAGTTCTTACCATAAGCATTTTTAATAATTAAATACAGAATAACAAAAACTTTAATGCATGCAGAATGTTAATAATATTGTCCACTTTCAAGTTTAAATATTAAAACAAACGTGTTTATCTGAAAATCATAGTCATTAAGAACACAATGGCGACAAAAAACGACAATTTCATAGATAAAGACCCATTATACAATACTAGCTGTTGCCCGCGACTTCGTCCGCGGCAATTTCTTTTATTATGATTAATTCGTTTTTTATTCGTATAGATGAATAATTTTCCCCGTTTTCAAAACATTTTTTATTGATGCTTCGCTCCTATTGGTTGCAGCGTGATGGATTATAGCCTAAAGCCTTCCTCAATAAATGGACTATCCAACACAAAAAGAATTTTCCAATTTGAACCAGTAGTTCCTGAGATTAGCGCGTTCAAACAAACAAACAAACAAACTCTTCAGCTTTATAATATTAGTATAGATATATTTTTTTTTTAAATTTCCCCTTCTTATTGCACTTTCTTATTGAATGTCGAAAAATGTTTTCAGTTCCCAGCTTTGGTCCCATTGGAAAAGTTATTCATATCGACGGGCTGAATCACCCCTTCAAGGGTCGGACACTGTTGTTTTTTGAACATATTGTATAATAGCGAATAAACTAAAAAAAACGAAAAAAAATCCATCATAGTGTCAAAAGGCCATCATACTGTCTTCAACTATTGACTAGAAATACTCGAATTGAGACTTGACGTTGAAAATAATATCGTGTTCTAGCGCTCCGCAAATAATCATCCCCTTAGCCACCCCGTCATTCGTAAGGCTTCTTTACGGGGTATGGGTTTGCCTTGGATAAACTATTGATATATTTTTATGTTTTATTTTGCATTCACAATGCAATTTTTGATATACTCTTATTAAATTAAGAAATAAAATATCATCATCATCATCATCAGATCCTTTTTAGTCTCCACTACAGGAGCACGACCCTCTCTGTACTAACTAGGGCCATACTTGGCCAGAGCAGCCAGAGGACTTGGCCTACACTCTCCACGCTGGCCAGACGGGTTGGAGAGGTGTCTTAGATGTTTATAAGCTTTGTTTTGCTTGTATTTCCTAAAATAAAATATGGTGAAATTTTTATTTCGCGAGCGGCCTTGATTAGAACCAGCCTCCTTATGTACGACACATAGACTTATGATCACTAGTTCAAATCCCGCTTGAAATTTTTTCACTATATTTTATGTGCAGTGCCAGTGTGGTCACGATGACCAGACCATGTTGCACCTCCTTTCGTGCCTTCGTTGCCTCACCAGCTGCACCAAAGAGGATCTGTACACTGCATCCGAGAGTGGTGTCAGAGTCGCCACATACTGGAGAGACAAAATTTAATCCCTTGAGCCATCGACACGAAAAGAAGAAGACTATATTTTATTTCTTAATTTAATAAGAGTATAATAATCTATACTAATATTATAAAGCTGAAGAGTTTGTTTGTTTGATTGAACGCGCTAATCTCAGGAACTACTGGTTCAAATTGGAAAATTCTTTTTGTGTTGGATAGTCCATTTATTAAGTAAGGCTTTAGGCTATAAAACATCACGCTGCGACCAATAGGAGCGAAGCATCAATAAAAAATGTATTGAAAGCGGGAGAAAATTATTCATCTATAATATAAATAATAAAAAAAAAATAAGCATAATAATAGAAATTGCCGCGGACGAACTCGCGGGCAACAGCTAGTTTAATATAAACTATTGATTTTTATACTCTCAAATTGATGGCGCTCAATTGGTTGCGGCTGAAAGGCTGTCTTGATCGTAATGATTGGTTCCCATTAGCCCTGTTTCATTTATAGGTACACCTGACTGTATTATATTGCCGGTGAATCGCAGGGCCCCGAGTTCAATTCCCGGCTAAGTCAAGATCGAAAACGATCTTTTTATCTTATTACCACTATGTTTTTGTCTGTCTGCGGCACCGTAGCTTTTAAACGGGAGAACCGATTTGGATGCGGTTTTTTTATGCGAAAGCAGGTTTCCTATCGATGGTTCTTAGATTTTATCAAAATCAGTAGCTTGTTCGCTATATGTTCGTAAGGAAATGTTATTCAGTGTCTTCAATAATCCCTCTCAATTAATACTTCAGTGAACGAAAAAAAAAAAACACGCCTTCCATAATTAATACCTTAGACGCCGCGTCGCTAACCTGATGGTTTTTAGTATTTTGAAGTGACTATCAAAACGTTGTACACTATCAATATAAATATCAAACGTTGTATACGAGTTAGCATTAGCAAATAGGCCAGCTGGTCGCAGTGACGGCGCCAAGACTGTCTTTATTGAAATGATTAGTTCCTATTAGACCTGTTTATGTTTTAGTAACGTTTGGCCGCGTCTTCGTCTGTGTGGAATGTGTTTTATATCCTTTAGTAAAGAGTTACACACTGTTACTTTAAATTCAATCATTTATTACGGTATTATCGCGTTTAAAAATTGTGAAATTTTGATCGTTTTGGACCCTTAAAGGACTCGGACTCAGACCATCAACATGAACAACTTTTTTATGGGACCAATGCCGGGAACTCAAAAAAAATATCGTCATTTCCATACAAAAGAGTCCCGCCCGGCCAGTTTGTATGGGAATGTCGCATTTTTTTGAGTTCCCAGAATTGTTTCCATAGGAAAAGTTGTTTAGATGGTCTGAGTCACCCCTTTAAGGGACCAAAACGATAAAAATTTCACCGTGTATAACACAGTACTTTATAACACGACAAACAATAGGCTAGTTTCCTAAAAAAATATAATTAGTCCGTCAGTTAGATATTCAAAAAATATTGGACACGTATTTTTTCTTTTGTCGATTAAACAAAAAATGGTAAAGATATAGCCCTTTGAAGTTCCGTGTGACGTCATAGTTTGCTACAATTCTTAGCAAACTTTGACGTCACGAGCCCCCACTCCTGAACTTTGACGCGCTTTATCTTTATTATTTATTGTTTATTTGACAAAAGAATATAACGGCACATCCTATCTCGTCTCAAGTCGTCTCCACTCACTGGTCTCCGATAAAGTGAGCGGAGACGAAATGATAAAGAAATTCTCTTCGATCGTTTTGTCTTCGTTTTGGTGGTGTTTGAGTCTAAAGCTAAAATACATCAAAAAGCGTGTCATAGATACATAGGTACATACATTCACTCTGAAAACAATCCACATTCTGTCGCAGTCGGGTAAAAAGTACTTTACATATAATAATGATATAGTAGCTAAAACACGGGATTTGCTTTTGTGACTATAAATATTTTATGTTAGGATAGAACTGACCGTGCGTTGAAATAATAATTCGTTCCTATTGATTTTTTTCTACTTCGACCTATCGCTACATCTTATTAGCCTTGGTATTTAATGTAAAATAATATTGAATATTATTTTACAAATGAATTTAATAGATAATTATATAGATAAACATCCAACTTATTCTGTCTTATTATAAAATGAGGACTAAATTTAGTACCTGGTTTAAACCATTATCCGACCAAAATAAGACTGTCATCAATTTGTTCTGGAAGGATAAAGTTAGTCTTCGTTTTATAATGAGACGGATAAAGTTTAACATCCAAAATGCAGGCCAATCTGAGAAATATCTTTGCCATCATGACCTGACCGGGTATGAATAAATGAGATAGCTTTAACCGTATTTCAGAAATAACATAAAATTGAATCTTCAAGGTTGTTCGCCTATTCTCTTAATCAGGACGGTTCGGACCCTAACTCCGAAGGGTTGACGTGTGAATTGTGAAAGGCTTATTTTCGACATAAACCTTTCTTTCGGGCTCATCTGTGGGCCGTATGCATATTTGATTCGCAATTCACAAGGTCATGTTTGTTCGCCCTCGTAGCAAACCGCATGATTTTGTATATATTTTTTGTACTAGTAATTGGTATAACTGACGTGTGTGTTCCGTTATCTAACAATACAATAAATAATTCTAAACTCTTTTTTATCGTTCCGTACTCAAAAGGTGAAAACGGGGCACTATTAATATGGCTCCGCTGTCCGTCTGTCTGTCTGACTGTCTGTCCGTCTGTCACCAGTCTGTATCTTATGAACCGTGATAGTTAGACAGTTGAAATTTTCACAGATGATGTATTTCTGTTGCCGCTATAACAACAAATACTAAAAACAGAATAAAATAAGTATTTAAGGGGGGCTCCCATATAACAAACGTGATTTTTATGCTAGTTTTTGCTCGATATTAAGTAAGTAAGTAACAAATATTTAAGGGGGAGCTTCCATACAATAGACATGATTTTTTTTGCCGTTTTTATAATACTGGTACTGGAACCCTTTGCGCACGAGTCCGACTCGCAGTTGGCTGGTTTTTATAAGCAGTGACATAATTTGAGTACCCTATGTTATGAATAAATTAATAAATCCTTACTCCTTACTAGTATTATAAATGCGAAAGTGAGTTTGTTTGTTACGCTTTCACGCCGTAACTACTGAATTGATTATCATAAAAACTTGCATACAAGTTCTCTGGAGTACGAAGAACTACATAGGGTACATTTTATCCCGGGAAAAAGTTAGTTTTCCTGAGGGAAAGACGTTGACGCGAGCGAAGCTGCGGGCGAAAGCTAGTAGGTATATAACACGTATTTATAGACAAGTCACACACATTGAGTTGTAAGTAATAGTTCTAGACTTATGTTGTGGGATACTCAACATTCTTCTCTCTACAATCCTTTTACCCGACGGCCAAGAAGGTTTTGTGTTTCGCGGTTATCATGTATGTTTGTAAATGTTATTACCTCGTATCTTCCGAATGGCTGGATGAATTTCGACAGTTGAGTTATTGTTATGTTGGTCTCAAAATCCCAAGTGTCCATAAATGTTTGATAAAAGGAAGACGTCGGGAGTTTAAATTAAATGTTTGAAAAAAGTAAGACGTCGGGTTTTTATTTGCTTAAAATATACTACTTTTTTCCTTTACTTGTTTGATGAAATGATCTATGATTGAATTCATTGAGAAGGAGCTGACAGATTCTTTTTTTATTATACTTCCCTGGCAAAAACGCTATCAGATGTCAGAATTATTTCAGATTAGTCTTATAAGGTACAAGACAACTACATAGTATGCAAATAAACTGGTGCATTTATGAAAGGAAATGCATTCCGTCGTAACAAAGGGTGTGGTACAATGCAGTAACCTGCAACCGTGACCAGATGAAAGAAATCCTGTTACGAGTACGAGTGCGTAGGGCTGACAACTTCCACACATCTTCGGAAGTGGCGCTGTCCAGACAATGACGTTTTTAGACGGCGAGCTCCGTGGCGCAGTGGTTGACACGCCATCCTGCGACACGAGGGTTCCTGGGTTCGATCCCCGAGCAGGTCATGATGGAACACGATCTTTTTCAGATTGACCTGGGTCTTGGATGTTATCTATATAAGCATACATTATAAAATATAGTATCGTTTATTTAGTATTTTACAACACAAGTTCACAACTTACTGTGGGGCTAGCTCATTTTGTGTGATATGTCCCTATATACTATTTATTTAATTATAAAGAAAAGATCTAGACGTTTTTCTATTAGGTCATTCAACAATTATGTCTACTTGGTAACTATAGTATTCCTAGACCCAGACGATTTGAATTACATTAGATTAATTTGAATTACACCCTGTAAGTTCCAGACGTTTTGCTACGGCATCGAAATTTAGAAACTAGAGCGTTTTAATATGAAGACGTTAGGGCGATATCGCGCTCGGCAACTTGGTGATTCCGATAATCACATCTCTTAAGTCAAGAAGACCTAAAAGGCAAACGACCGCAGTCACTGTAGCAAAGTCCGGAGTAGTCAAAACATTGATAAAATGATGATAAAATATTTCGGTTGTAGGTCTTTGTTTCTTTTCTTTCTTTCTTCTTTGTATGTGATACTGGCTTATAGCATGAGACATAGCTTTACAATTATCATGCAATGATGATGCATTGTCAGTCGGGATCGGGACCAACATCTGAAGCAAGGTGAAGCTTGAGACAGGTATATTTTCTTTAAATCAAGTTAGGGTGAATAAATTCTTCGAACCAGTGCTCCAATTAAAATGGCATTTGGAACTTATGTATAGAGGATGACTACAATTTTCGAGCTCTCTAGGCATAAATATTTTCGCTAGGTCTAAATAAACGGCAAATGTATTATAGATTTCCGGTTTACTTAAGTTTTATTTGTCGGATTCGCTTGAATTATAAATTTATCGCGAGTAAGATTTAATATTATATGTATATACCTAGTAATTTGTAAATTAAATGTAGTTTAAGCCTCTTATCGCCATGTTATGAGGAGGGACGAAAATCATGTATGGAAATGAGTTTTGGGCATAGAAGTTAGAGGTCGTAGAAATAGAAGACCAAAGAAAAGGCGTAAGGGAAGACATGGACAAAAAGCGTGTAACAGAAATTGAAGTGGAAGAAACTTACATGCCTTACCGACCCCACAAAATGTGGGAAATCCTAAAGAAGATGTAGTTTAATCCCCAATACTGATGTGTTAACAAAACCCACGTGTGTGTAGTGTATACACACTCATAATCAAATCGTCTAGATAACTGACATCATATCCATGTTTGCCAACCCTAGTGATTACTCGCTCAGTCCTAGCGCCGACTACCGGTTCGAACCCGTTACCTGTACCTTTTAACGGCCGTGCCATACTTACAGCATGCGTGACTAATAGCTCTTTTGACGTGATGTTCTGTTCAAAGACATACATAGACGTAACACAAGTTACTTTTCATCATCATCATAAATAAATATATATATATATATATATGTGAATGACTTGGTGTTATACTGTAAGTTTACATGTAATTTTCAATAAATAAATAAATAAATATAATATAATATATATACCGCATGATTTTGAACCTCAGAAGTATGCTGAAATCAGAAATAGAAATCGAATGGTCGGATGACCTGACTAAGGACGCTGGATGCAGGCCGCTACCAACCAGTCGTATTGGAAATACTTGTAAGGCCTATGTCCAGCAGTGGACTTTTTGTGGCTGATATGATAATGATGAAATTACCGGTACCTTTGTATATTCTATATTTTTTATCCGAGATCACAATTACGTCTTCGTTTCTGTTGGGGTAGAGAGCGGATACCCAAAGGCTAACAAAAACATTACTAATTCTACTAATATTAGAAATCTGAAAGTTCGAGATGATGTTTGGTATCCTTCTCGCAAAACTACTGGATGGATTTTGATGAAAAATTTCCAACCAACAAACTAGCACATTCATATCCATCCATGCTATCCATACTAATATAATAAATGTGGTAACTCTGTCTGTCTTCTTTTCACGCATAAACTATTGAACCAATTTGGATAGAGGTAGTTTGAGGCCCGGGGAAGGACATAGGGTACTTTTCATTCCGGGAAATTCTACTGTTCCCGAGGGATCGATATAAACGCGGGCGGAGCCGCGGGCTAAAGCTAGTCTTACATAGTTACTCATGACTACTGAACATAACGCCGTTTTCTCACAACACGAGAGATCCACTTGCGTTTTCACAAAAATGTGGTTTCACCAGCTGCCAATGACCAACGATTTTACTCCAAACTGTGCATGAAAATTGCTAGAAACCATTACTAAATACCTTTACCGGGTTATTTGCTAACTCTCCACGTGGATGTGACCAAATGCGTGGCCAGTTCTTAAATTCAAAATAAATTTAGTAATTTTCACTTTGTTAAATAGTCAAAAGTCAAATATTTTATTTATCGTAAGATATTTTAAATACCGTTTGGTGAATGTTAACTTAAATTACACATTATTATTGTTGACGTCAATAACTTACTTATAGCAAAGTTTACGCCACTTCCAAGGCGGAGTGCAGAAGTAAAATTATATTTATGAAAAAATACAAACAGGCGTAGGCAGTTAAACCCTTTCGCCAAATCAAATCATAGCTCATATGAATGTGGGCCCGACGTATCACATCTAAGGATGCAACCGGGAAAAACGGATGAAAAACATATGAAAAAAATAGAGCTGTCTTAAATTTAAATAAAATGTCTAGAAGTGGGACAATATTATATCAATGACAGGAGATAATTCGCACGCATTTCATAAAAATATAACGGTTGATGTCGAACAAGTGGTGTATGTATAATAAACTATTTACTACCCATTATTTGTTTATGTTAAGGCGCTGTAAATAGTGTATAAAAAGTGAAAATTAACACGGAAATGGCAGACACGAGTTTGAAATGAGACTAGTGATAGGCCAAGCGGTATCGCCAGTTTCAACGGCTACAAACGGTTAAGGGATACAGCGCCTTACGTGTTTGATTTCTTCCTCCCCATTGTGTGATTTGTTTTAATTGGGCAATAAAGTGTATATTATTATTATACATACAACCCATATAATATTTTTTAAAATGGGTAGATATTTTGAAAAAAATATTGTGGCTTAACTTGTGGTCAGTTAATAAAAATCTTTACGGTACTCTAACCTAATAGATCATGGCACACTTACGTCATCATAGTTAAATAGTAATATTATTATGTAAACTAAAAGTCCTACGACGTTGTCGAGCGCGATAAAGACCTAAATTGAAACAAATTGACTTCAATCTTGTTATTTATAAGACTAGATATTTTAATATTACATGACCTATTTTTTTAAAGGGTCAAATTTTACAATAAGATATTTTAGTTTCGAACTAGCTGTTCCTCGCGTCTTATATCTTATCCGTGCTTCCGGTCCGACCCCGGGGCCGACCCCGGATTCCAAAGCATCTGAGGTGTCCTCACCTGAGATGCTTTGGAACCCGTTGTTTACCTCCTGGTAAACGAGCACATAGACGACACACGACGCTGGATGCAGGCCGCTTCCAACCGGTAGTATTGGAAATCCTTGGGGGATACCTATGTCCAGCAGTGGACTTCTTGTGGCTGATATGATGATGATGATGAAACGAGCACATACTGCGACATCAATAGTTTTAAATTTTACAATCCTGTGGGGTCTCGTGTCGTCAGTTTGCTAATATATGTAGCAAACTGTGACGTCACCCGGAATTTTGAAATTAATATCTTTATTCATTCATAGTTCGAAAATAAATTAATATCTTTATTAATTTATTTGTATTATTGTCAAAAAATAACCAATAATAGGGTTTCGTACGATCGAGAGACAAAACGGAACCCTTATAGCAACACTCGTGTGTCTGTAAGTCCGTTTGTCACAGCCAGTTTGCTCTGAATCTACTAGCACGATTAAGTTGAAATTTGGCACACTTATGAATTTATGAAACCTAACAAACACAAACATGTTGCTAAAGTAAATCAATTTTGAGTTTATTTCATCTGAGGTGTCCTCACCTGAGATGCTTTGGAATCCGTTGTTTACCTCCTGGTAAACGAGCACATATACGACGCACGACGCTGGGGATGCAGGCCGCTTCCAACCGGTAGTACCTATTGAAAATCCTTGGGGGATACCTATGTCCAGCAGTGGACTTCCTGCGGCTGATATGATGATGATGATGAAACGAGCACATGCTGCGACATCAATCCTTACTAATATTATAAATGCGAAAGTGAGTATGTTTGTTTGTTTGTTACGCTTTCACGCCGTAACTACTGAACCGATCATCATGAAATTTTGCATACAAGTTCTCTGGAGTACGGAGAAGGACATAGCCTACCTTTTATCCCGGGAAAAAAGTACTATTCCCGAGGGATCGACACTGACGCGGGCGGAGCCGCGGGCGAAAGCTAGTAGTTTTATATTTTACAATCCTGTGGGGTCTCGTGACGTCAGTTTGCTAATATATGTAGCAAACTGTGACGTCACCCGGAATTTTGACGGGCTAATAAATTAATATCTTTATTAATTCATAGTTCGAAAATAAATTAATATCTTTATCAATTTATTTGTATTATTGACAAAAAATAACCAATAATAGGGTTTCGTACGATCGAGAGACAAAACAGAACCCTTAAAGGAACACTCGTGTGTCTGTAAGTCCGTTTGTCACAGCCAGTTTGCTCTGAATCTACTAGCACGATTAAGTCGAAATTTGGCACACTTATGAATTTATGAAACCTAACAAACACAAACATGTTGCTATAGTAAATCAATTTTGAGTTTATTTCATTCGAGGTCGCAAATCAGAAAATTAAAAAATAATGTTTTTCAAACCATATCCATATCCATATCCTCTCATAAAAGTACTTGTGGCGAGGATTTTACACCAATTTTTTCTTAATTTGAGAATATACTTAAACTGATTTGATAATATATTTAAACTTTTTAACAAAACAAGAGGAGAAATTTTCTATTTCCCTTATCCTACCTATTATCTATTGTATACGTTTTTTTTAAACAAATACAGTGAATAGGTTTTTACTTATATATTACAGGAACACCTATAAGAAATGTAATAGTTTAATTGTCCGGATACTTAATTGCCTAGCCGTGTGGTATCCGGCAGAGTAGAATAGGACCACTCCAAGTCTTCCCGTGGATGTCGTAGAAGGCGACTTAGGAAATACAAGCTAAACAAAGCTTATAAACATCTAAGACACCTCTCCAACCCGTCTGGCCAGCGTGGAGAGTGTAGGCCAAGTGCTCTGGCTGCTCTGGCCAAGTATGGCCCTAGTAGTACAGAGAGGGTCGTGCTCCTGTAGTGGAGACTAAAAAGGACCTGATGATGATGATGATGATGATACTTAATTGAAGAAAATTACATTCCTCGTACGGAACGCTCCCCACGCGAGTTCGACTCGGACTTGACCGCGGTTTCTTTCTTAACTAACTAATGATATTTTTTTAAGGAAACTAGCCTATTAGATTAAATATTTTAAGTTGAAACATTTATTACTTAAATGGTTTTTAATGAAGAGGAAAATTAATATTTTCCACTTTATTGACCACAATTTTATGCCTATTATTACGTATAATTATTGCTCTAACTAAGTACTATAGCAATATCAATGATTTAAATACATATGACACATATTTGTTCAAAACAATAGCAACCAGCCTCTGTTATCGAATATTCTCGGCAGTCTCAATAGATCAACGTATACAAACAAAATAATGTTTACCTTAGGAATCATATCAATAGGCGATTACAACCCATCGCTATTTTGACTCGTTCACCAACAAGCTAAACTTGGCCTTTGGAATTTGGGGCTTATGGCCCTAGGCTAGGCGATTTCCAGTTCACCCCATAAGAGAAGACGTCTTTATAATTATGTAACTAGCTGTCCCCCGCAGCTCGGCTCACATTGATGTAGATCCCGCGGAAACACTTTTTTCCGGGATAAAAGGTATGTGTTAATCCAAGTAATAACCTATCTGCGTGCAAAATTTCGTCAAAATCCGTTAAGCCGTTTTGACATTGGAACCTTCAAAAAACGAGCCTATGTTCTCCTAAAAGGCCGGTAATGCTCTTGTCACACCCAGGTGTTGCAGGCATAGTGACTATGGGCAGCGGTGATAGCTTACCATAAGGTGACCCGCTTGCTCTGCCGCCATAAAATAGGTTGATCGATAAAAAATAGTTCCTATCATTTCATACTTATACATAATTATTATTTCATACTTTACGCGACAATTTATGTGAGAATGGCGTGAGGTGCGATGGTAGAAAGCAACCGTAGGCATCCTGTCAAACAATTCTTCGGAGCACAGCCCATTGTACACACGATAGAACACAGAGAGAAGCAAACCAATAGAAGTTTCTCTTATGAACTCTTATGAGCAATATGTAGACGTTGCATGCAGCATGCGAAGGAGATATATAGAAGGCAGCGCCAAGGTGCGCCGGTCAATAAGCGATACGCGAGGTCGTGCGCGCAGATTAGCTCAATTGTTGTGCAGAGCATAGGGCTGACACCTTGCGCAAAAATCTTTATTATTACTTTACTAATATTATAAATGCGAAAATAAGTTTGTTTGTTTGTCTGTTACGCTTTCATGCCGTAACTACTGAACATCATGAAATTCTGCATACAAGTTTTCTGGAGTACGGAGAAGGACATAGGCTACCTGACGGATCGACATTGACGCGGGCGAAAGCTAGTAAAAAATAAAAGTTTTACCCCCGACACGAATATCTCTCTATTTTGTAAACGGCTGCACCGCTTTTGATAAAACGTGTCTTTAAACCAACGGTAGTAAACCTGTTTTCAAATTAAAATAGTCCGCATCTAAATCGGTTTACCTGTTTTAGAACTATAGTGACAGATAGACACACATACACACAACGGTCAAACTCATAACACCTTTGTGTCGTTATGTACTAAAAACGGGTCACTCACGTGCTATTTCGTCGGGATTGCCGACTATACTCGCCTTGAAAATGGGCTCCTGACGAGTCCGAAACTATAGTCGGCAATCCCGACGAAATAGCACGTGAGTGACCCGTTTTTAGTACATAATGTTTGTATCTCACGTTAGTTTCAATGATATAACCTTTGTGTCGGTTAAAAATAACAATTTTTTTTGGAGTCGGAACACGAGGACCGCTCTGTTATGACAGCTTACGCCGAAATATGATTCTGCGAAAGTTGTCACAAGCCGGCTGCCTGCTTGACGGAAACCTTATTTGGATAGTACCAGAACCGCAGATAAATTACCTATAAAAATTAATGGTGGCGCCGGGAATTTAACCTGTAGCCCCTGTGTGGCAGTTAGCATGTTAACCACTGCGCCACGGAGGCTGTTAATACTACTGGTTGATTCGGATTGTTATTACTATATTCATGCGGACACAATCGGAGACATAGGTTTGATCATTACTCAGCAGACGTACGGACGGATCGACATCATAACCTTAGTTATAGGGTCCCATTTTAACCCCTTGAGTAGGGAACCCTAAAAAGCTAAATGATCATAACACAAGAGTAGCAACCCTAGGCGCAGTGGGCGTGTGCACGTTAGACGTTATTAAACAGATGTTTTATCATCATTAGCAGCAGGCTGGCCGTGCACATAGATATGTATATAAGTATCGATGGAGTTCATACATAATATATCGTCGACAGTGAAATGTATTCACAAACATAACGACATCTATGTGGTATATAACAGCTAGGCTCTTGTCACTGCGTGGAAAGAAACTCACAAAGCTATTATTTTTGCGACACGGAGTGACCGGGTTCGATCCCCGGCCTGGTCAAGATGGAAAATGATCTTTTTCAGATTGGCCTGTATCTATATATGTATTTGTTATAAAATATAGTATCGTTGAGTTAGTATCCCATAACACAAGTCTCGAACTTACTTTGGGGCTATCTCAATCTGTGTGATTTGTCCGAGCATATTTATTATTATTTTAGCAGGAAATTATGGAGTGTTTTTCCATTGCCTTCTCCATTTCACACACTAGTGAACTATCCACTAGTGTGTAGATTGCCTCACGATGTTTTCCTTCACCGGAAGCAGGTAGTGGTCGTTGAAAATGGCCGTACATGAATCAGATTGGTCTACAAACTAAAATGTCGGGCCGGGCGAGGTTTGAATCTCTTTCGCTTATAGGTCAAGACCACTGAGCCACTACCGCGTAACATAGGGTACCCATTGTAGATAGAATTAGGACTTGTAAATTTACCACCGATATTCCCTTATGGGGGTGACTCAGGCTGTTGAAATGAAAAGCTTTTCTTATGGGGCCAAATCGGTGAACCAAAATAATTATACATTTTTTTTTATACAAATTGCCTGGCCGTTCCTGGCAGGTTTAACGCTTTGGTATGAAAATATCGATTTTTTATTGCGTTCGCAGCTTTGCTCCCATTTTTTCCCCCTAGCCTGTAGTTGTTATGTCCTACTGCTGGGCAAAGGCCGCCCCCTTGTTTTTTCATTCGTGTCTGTCCATCGCAACTTCCGCCCATCCATTCATAAACTTGTCGAGATCATCTCTCCACCTCCTTCTCGGTCTACCTCGGTGACACTCCTGCATCCAAAAAGTAGCCAACCTAGCCCACCTTTCTGACCGCATACGACAAACATGGCCCGCCCAGTTCCACCAGTTTTTACACCTACATCTTCGACCTGAGTTAAGGAGCGCAGTTCGGTGTTTCTCATTATCATCATCATCATCATCAGGTCCTTTTTAGTCTCCACTACAGGAGCACGTCCCTCTCTGTACTACTAGGGCCATACTTGGCCAGAGCAGCCAGAGGACTTGGCCTACACTCTCCACGCTGGCCAGACGGGTTGGAGAGGTGTCTTAGATGTTTATAAGCTTTGTTTAGCTTGTATTTCCTAAGTCGCCTTCTACGACATCCACGGGAAGACTTGGAGTGGTCCTATTCTACTCTGCCGGATACCACACGGCAGGTGTTTCTCACCTTATCTATAAGACGTAAAAGCCTAGCATGCTACGCTCCATAGCAAAAGTTAATCATTCTGAAGTCGGTTGAAAATGAGATCTTTAACTTATCTTGTTTTTAACCGACTTAAAAAAAAGAGGAGTTTCTCAATTCGGGTGCATTTTGTTTGAAATCATTTTAAACCTCATTTAACTCCGTAATCTACGAACGGATTTAAAAAAACTTTTTTTATGTGGAAGAGTATACATTCAAATTGTACCTGACTCCTATTTAAAATTCAACAAAATTATCAGTGGTTGAGTTCGGCTTTTCTATAACAAAGATGTTCGATGATCGATCGTGAAATCGTGAATGATACAGTATGAAGTGCAAACATAAAACAAAGCATGACATTTCCGTGTTTAAAGTCGGTTAAACAGTACTTTTCATGGCAAATAATTTGCTACGGCGAAGGAGAATACATTACTTCTTGGCTACGGTCATATCATAACTTATTTATAAAGTTGTACTTAGGTGTTGATGATTAATTTGACCCACTTTCTGACTGTGCATTATTTGTTGCTCCGTTGAATTATAAAGGATAGACATAGAAACTCCTATTACACGGAAGATTTTATTGTTATTCGCAATCGTGACCAGCCTGTATAATGACATCAAAATTAAAAACACCTTTTTTACTTGCAACTTGCGTAGTTTTTTTTTACTACATGTTGGATAAGGCATTAGTCTTCCATCTCACCTGATGGTAAGTGGCGATGAAGACGAGGATGTTACATGCCTATCCAAGAGATACCCATTACAAATTCTAAGTGTTTTAATCATGCGGCGTTACAGTTATTCAATGCTCAAGTCAGACACTTGAGCATTAAATGATTTGAAGGCACGCTTAGCGCGTAAACCTAAGGGACGTGGTTCAAATCCTACCTGTGGAGAGTTCTTTTTCAGCACATATTTTCAATTTTAAAAATGTACCGAGAATTGTATTGCTGTATTAAAACGATTTAGCATTGTTGTTTTTATTATTCGTGTGTGTAAGTGGTCAACACTGGTGATAGATTTTTGTTTTTATTTAGTTTTACCGCTCCTGACCGGTCCGCGCTAAGTCCTTTAAAATTACGTACCCACTAAACAACACGATACTCTCTATATAACCGTACATAAGACAAAAAGAACCAAAAAGAAAAAAAAATGTTTTATTGTTACTAATTAGTTATCAGTTATATGTTGACTAATTACTTATCAGGCATGTCTGGTTTACCAATTTTATTTATCCATTGCTTCGTGATTTTATTGAAAATATGTTATTATTAAGTAGATACATGGCTTACCCATAAATAATTCACTGTAATTCCTTCTAAGGACATAATCACTTAAGTATACGACCTCGTTGTGGTTTGAAAGTTAAAGATATTTTTAGATCTATATCTACATAAACTAATACTATAAAGCTGAAGAGTTTGTTTGTTTAAACGCGCTAATCTCAGGAACTACTGGTTCAAATTGGAAAATTCTTTTTGTGTTGGATAGTCCTTTTATTGAGAAGGCTTTAGGCTATAAACATCACGCTGCGACCAATAGGAGCGAAGCATCAATAAAAAATGTTTTGAAAACGGGGGAAAATTATTCATCTATACTAATAAAAAAAAAGACTAATTAATCATAATAACAGAAATTGTCGCGGACGAAGTCGCGGGCAATAACTAGTTATTATATATTGCTTTCATCCTTTAGTTCCCTTTAGCGACGGAATTACTATTCATAAGTATATATTCATTTTCGATAATTACACTATTGAAGCAACACTTACTCTATCTCCTATTCATACTCGAGTTTTATTCCAGGAGTCCATGAAAACCTTCCACCTGCTGCTGAACGAGACGTCTCGCCGGCTGCAGGGGCTCACTAAGAGGCTCGGCACGTGTGTAGACAAGTCGCGGCCTTACTACGAAGCGGTGAACATCGCATCGAACGCCCGATCAGAGTGCCAGAAGGCTGCAGTGCAGTTCCAACGGGCAAGTGGTAAGAGATAACACATTCAAATGAAAGTTTTCTTAGGTTGACCGTAGTTTTAGTAGGTAGGGTAGGTGGACATACCGTGTAGAGGAGGTGGACATAGGGCAGGAAGGTTCTCGAATGGCGACCACGTACCGGCAAGCGCAGCTTCATCCACTCAGTTTACAACGTTTTGATAGTCATTTCAAAGTACATTACGTTTTATATCTTTTTAATAAAAATAGTCAATCATAGGAAACCCGCAATGTATTCCGAAGTGACTATCAAAACGTTGGTCACTGAATAGGAAATAGGCCGGCAGGTAGTGGGACGAACTGACTAATGAACGAACGGAGAGATTTATCGTTATTCCTCGGCGCACTTGCGCGTTCCCGATGTGTTCAATATAAAAATATTAAATACTAGCTGTTGCCCGCGGCTCCGCCCGCGTTAATGTCGTTCCCTTGGGAACAGTATAAATGATTAAAATTCCATACAAACCTCTCCCCCTCTGCGTTTTCCCCTTAGGGAGGAATTTAATACATTTCACCTGCATAGATCTTTAGCCCTTAAGGAGGGGATTTTGCCCATTTCACCTACACAGATATCTTTTTATTGTAATGGAGAACTTCTTATTGTCATATTTCTAAGTAAATAAAAAAAATCCATACAAATTTTACCCCACCTATTTTACCTCTTCAAGGGGAAATTTCGTCCATTTTAACTACTTTTTAATTGTAATGTAAACATATATACTTATTTTTATACTTCTATGTCCAGAAATTTCCATACAATCCCCCCCCCCCCCCCCCCCTTATCCGTTAAGGGGGGAATTTTGTACATTTCACCTACAGATATCTTTTTTAATTGTAATCTAGAACGTATATACTTATTTTCATACTTCTAAGTCTAGAAATGAAAAAAAATCCATACTAACTTTACTCCCCTATTTTATCACTTCAGGCGAAAATTTCGTCGAAAATTCGAAAATTTCTTCGGTTTTATCTACATACATCTTTTTGATTGTAATCTAGAACGTCCAGAAATGAGAAAATGACCATACAAACTTAACCCCAAATGTTGCCCCTTAAAGAGGGGATTTTATACATTTCACCTACACAGATCTTTTTAATTGTAATCGAGAACTTACATACCTATTTTTATATTCTAAGTCTAAAAATGGAAAAATTCCATACAAACTTTACCCCCTACCTATTTACCCCTTCAAGGGAGAATGTGGTCTGGTTCACCTAAACAGATCTTTTTTAATTTTAATTGAGAACTTGTGTACCTACTTTCATACTTCACAAGTCCAGAAATGAGAAAATTCCATAAAACTTCACCCCCTTTGGATTTTCTAAAAATCCTATCTTAGTGCTCATGTACATCATAAAAAGAATCCCTGTGCCCTATTTCAAGTTTCTGGGCACAGTAGTTTCGGCTGTGCGTTGATATAATATAAGTCAGGTTTGCCTTTGAGCCGCGGCTCCGCCCGGGTAAGTGTCGATTTCTCAGGAACAGTAGAATTACCCGGAATACATTAGTTCATGACTTTCAATGAAACACCTTAATTTTGAATTTAAATTGAATAACTTCAAAAACGACAAAGTTTCATACTAACTTTGCAACCCGTTTTACCCCCGTTTTTTAGGAGATGAATTTCCAAAAATCCTTTCTTAGTGGTCCTCTACGTTATAAAAGGAACCCCTGTGCAAAATTTCAAGTTCCTAACCCTTATAGTTTAGGCCCTGCGTTGTATGTCAGTCAGTCAGCTTCTCCTTTTTTTTTAGTATGGATTACTATGGATGGTATGGATAGGTATAATGCTGTCGTATAATGATTATGAATTGACCTTGGATTTCAATTTTCTTATGTCACTTATTATTTTATTTTATTTTTGTTATATGTTTGCAGGCAAACTAATGCCTTGAGTTCATTCAAATGACGATAACTTTTTTTTAATGAACCAATTTTGATGAAACAGACTTTAAATGTTTTGCTGAATTAAAACAAACCAATTGGTGAAAGTTTGAAGTAAATCGGTTGAGTATTTTTGGAGATAATCGTGATCATACATACAGACAGACAGACAGACAAGAAATTCGAATAAGTTTTTTTTTGCTTTTTATTATTCTTTTCAAGTGTCCCTCTATCCATTTCAGTCAAAAATTCTAAATGTACAGACAAAATATTTTTACTATTTTATTATATGTATAGATCATACAGAGCCCTTCAGGCAAGTAGGCGACCAATACTGTTGAAAAGAGTTTTTTTAGGCGTCTTCTTCTCTGCAGTGGTAGGTTCCGAAACGCTAGTAGTTTGTAGCTTTTGAACAATAATTAATAATTTGAATATACTATAATGAGTATTATTTAAAATGTGAATTGACGTGAAAAAGTGCCTGAAAAGGCCTATTTTCTGAATAAATCTTTGAATCTTTAATGTCGCAGGGAAACGCTGCGGACCGCTGCCAAACGGTCATTTTGGAGATCCTGGGAGGCCTAAGTCCAGCAGTGGACTTCTTGCAACTAATACCTATGATAGTTTGACAGATCATAGAACAAGCTCGAGTGTTGCTATTAATAATAATAGGTTGACAGGCGAAAAAGAAAGAGCCATTGGCCACCTCAACGCGTTATCAATAAGCGTTTACCAATCCATTCGACCTATTAAAGAAAAATATTAAACATCAATATTTGCTTAAGATAATATTGATTTATTGGTGGTATATCATATCACTAATCAATCAATTACACCATCATCATTCAATCAATCAAGAAGCTTAACAAGTTTTATAACTTTTATATTCGGGCAGTATTTCTACCTCTGATGATTTATTACTTGGCTACGCCATAAATATCGGAAGCCAGCTGTCGGAGCATGGTCTAACGGCCACCGTGGCCATGACCGTGTCCTTGTGCGGTCAAGTGCGACTGGGGCATTATGAGCCCACAGGAAGTCGTTTGTAGCGATAAGATACAGCGCATATCATCGGCGACCTAAATGCGGTTTTTCGGGGCCGATACAAGAAGATGACCATATTTTTAAGTGTTATATTTTGCATTCACAATGCTATTTTGATATACTCTAAATTAAGACATAAAGTATGTTAGTTGGAAGAGTTTAAGTCGTACATACTTAAGGCCGCAGGTTCAACTTGACAGCCTCCGTGGTTCAGTGGTTAAGGTGTTTGCCTGTTGACACGGGGGTCGTGGGTTCGATTCCCACCGGAAGCATACTTTGTTTAGTTGTTTCCAGTTTGGTTAGGACATTGCAGGCTTGAATCACCTGAATGTCTGATAATAAAGATGCTTCCGTGCTTCGGAAGGCACGTTAAGCCGGTGGTCCCGGCTGCCATCTGGTAGTCGTTAAAAGAACCACGTCAGAGGCCGAAAGGCGGTTCCAAAGTACTCTGACACTAGGGTGTGCATGGTCGATTGACCGTGACACCTACTCGAAATGATGATGATGAGGTTCAAATTCCCGCCCGCTTGAAATTTAATCACCATATTTTATTTCTTAATTTAATAAGAAGTTGACCTTGATTTTACTTACAATCATCATCATCATCACCGTAAGAAATCCACTTCTGAACTAAGGCCTTTCCCATGGATTCTTCGTTCCATGGGAGATTGCCATACTCACCACGCTCGGCAGGCTGGTTGTCGAGCGCAGTTTCTTTGGCTTCTTGTTCTTCCGACGCTGCTGCCCGCAGGAAGCATTTTTTTAGTTGAGAAAGGACAGGAGTTTGTTGGATTTGGGAAGGGAATTGAGGTTAAGGGCCCGTACTACCTCACACTGCTTTGCGTGATTGACTGTTATATCAATAATAATTAAATACTCAAGTTGAAATAAAAATGCAGCAAAGTTCAGGACTAACTCTGGTAACTATATGACTCAAAAACACGATTGCGTATAATTTTCTCGATAGAAAAAAATTGCAAAGTTGCGTTCAAATCACGTCTGATTTACTCGGTATATAGCATTATTCACCAAATACATTAAAATTAACCTTGAAATTGAAACTTTTGATTATTATTGCATTACAGATAAGGCAGCCATCATATGTTTTTCTTTTTCGAATAACCCTTGAATATTCCTAAAAAACGAAAATATCCAAAGTAGCCAACGCGTTTAGACCATCCGCGTTTGTATCGCCACGCCGCCTGGCATATGGCGGGCTCTTAAGGGATACTACTCACTCGGAGGCAAGTAGCAGTTCGGGAGGCCGGGCGTGGGTACCCGATGACATACCTGCAACCACCGGACAGGCAGTTGAGGATGGCACCCCTGCGTTTGACTTGCCATCCATCACTTGCAATGTTGCTAAATAACAGCCTCCGTGGTCCAGTGGTTAAGGCGTTTGCCTGTTGACCCGGGGGTCGTGGGTTCGATTCCCACCGGAAGCATACTTTGTTAAGTTGTTTCCAGTTTGGTTAGGACATTGCAGGCTTGAATCACCTGATTGTCTGGTAATAAAGATGATTCCGTGCTTCGGAAGGCACGATAAGCCGGTGGTCCCGGCTGCCATCTGGTAGTCGTTAAAAGAACCACTTCAGAGGCCGAGAGGCGGTTCCGAAGAACTCTGACACCAGGGTGTGCATGGTCGATTGACCGTGACACCTACTCGAAATGATGATGAATGTTGCTAAATGAGTATTTGGCATTTATATACGCCATTGCCTTTTTAAAGTGGGAGCGTACACTAACCTCAAGAGAATTGAAAAGTAGGTATTTGTAAAATCTATTGCTGTCAAGCCTCCAAGTAAAGTGTGATAGAGACAACTACAGCACGGACCTAAAATACCTATGAAAAGTACACAAAATTAACGCTTCGTAGTCCCCTGATTTCTTCTCCGAAACTAAACCGATAAAAATTATTTTTTCATTAATAATTTAAAATAAGTTATGGATGTGTTTCTTTGTTTTCTTTTTGTAATATAATTGTCCCAACTAATATTATAAATGCGAAAGTCAGTTTGTTTGTTTATTTGTTTGTTAGTTACGCTTTCACGCCGAAACTACTGAACCGATCATCATGAAATTTTGCATACAAGTTCTCTGGAGTACGGAGAAGGACATAGGCTACCTTTTATCCCGAGAAAAAGTACTATTCCCGAGGGATCGACATTAACGCGGGTGGAGCCGCGGGCGAAAGCTAGTTTGTAATATAATTGCGTCAATATAAGTCCAAAAACGTGTTTTTTGTACTTATATTGTATAGTACGTAACCTTTCGTGTGCGATACCAACTCGCTCTTGGCTGGTTTTATTTAGCACGCCGAATGAACCACTTGTTTGAATATTAACAGCGTTTGTAACGTTGTAATCAATTCAATGTTCATTATCAAGGTCAGATGTGTAAAAATGTTTCCGACATTGTCGAAACTAGCGGAATGATTCATCAAGTTTAATCGTATTACTAGCTGTGCCCGCAACTCCGTCCGCGTACATTACTATTTTTAAACTAAATAAAAACAAAAAGAAGGATGAGCCAATGTGTCCTGTTCTTCTAAATTTTTATCTACCAAGCTTCATAAAATTCAGTTGAGATAATTCGTTTAAGAGGTTTTTTTTGTATTTTATAAGAAAATGAAGAATAGGCTAGTTTCCTAAAAAAATATAATTAGTCCGTCAGTTAGTAATTCAAAAAATATTGGATACGTATTATTCGTTTGTCGATTGACTGAATAAAAAATGATAAAGATATTAAGCGACTATTATACCATCCTGAATCTAGGATCCGGAATTTAGCATCCGATAAGGACAAGAAATTCAGTCGTCAGAGCTCCTGATTACACCGTCCAGAACGTGTCCTGAACGGAGACTGCGCGTCCTGACAGAGCCATCCGTTGGCCATCCTGAATGCGTGAGAGGGACGCCGCTATACGTGCGACGCGATTGGAGATATTATCGTATCGTTTCTAACGTATAGCGGCGTCCCTCTCATGCGGCGATCCTGAATTCCGGATGGTTTCACTTTACGCTTCCGTTATGCTTCCGATAAGGACGTCGGAAGCCATTCTGTCCTGACAACGGATCGGCGATTAAACTGTCCGTTGACTATCCGTTGACTGAATTCCGGATCCTGAATTCTGGATGGTCTAATTGGCGTTTTAGCCCGTTGAAATTCCGTGTGACGTCATAGTTTGCTACACTTTTTAGCAAACTTTGACGTCACAAGCCCCCACTCATGAACTTTGTCGCGCTTTATCTTTTCCATTTATTGTTTTTTTGTTAATTGACAAAAGAAAAAATACGTGTCCAATATTTTTTTATTATTTAACTGACGGACTAATTGTAATGTTATTATTTTGACCCAGGAAACTAGCCTATTATGAAAAACATATATTAATACAAAAAAATATTCTAAAAATCGACAATTTAGTTGCAGTATCATGTATAGAGCTTATAAACACGATATCTCTGAAAACAAAGTAACTTATTCAATGAACAACAACTTATTATTAGTATTGATAATGATGAAACGCGTACTAAATAAAGTTAGCGCTTAGTTTAAACATACATACATAATATCACGTCTTTATTCCTTACGGGGTAGATAGAGCCTAAGGTCATAAGACCAAAAGGCCACGTTTAGCGTGTTAGTGGGCCTAAAGATGGATAATGGAATCAAAATAGTGATGCGTTGCTAGCCCCATCGCCTATTGTCATGATTCTTTAGATTTTCGCCCATTCCCTTGACCGGCTTCTACAGTCTGCGCGGGAATAGAAGCAGCTGGCACATACTACGTTTTTTCTTTTCTTCCAAACCAGCATGGAAGACTTAGTTTAAAGTAATTTGCAAATAGTTTAAAGTTGTATAAAAAAAAGTAGGATACAAAATTTCCTTCCTTTCTAATACCCATCCTTTCCCGGCTTTAAAATGCTTCCGATGGGGAGCAGCGTCAGAAACACAAGAGCTAAAGAAACTGCGCAACCCTCCTGCCAAGCGTGATGAGTATGGCAATAACCTTACATGGATCGAAAAATCCTTGGAACCGGCCTTTGGCCAACAGTGGACATCTTACGGCTGTATTGATCATCATTTCGAGCAGGTGTCACGGTCAATCGACCATGCACAACCTGGTGTCAGAGTTGTTCGGAAACGCCTCTCGGCCTCTGACGTGGTGCCTTTAACGACTAACAGATGGCAGCCGAGATCAACGGCTTAACGTGCCTTCGGAAGCACGGAATCATCTTTTTTATCAGACAATGAGGTGATTCAAGCCTGCAATGTCTTAACCATACTGTAAACAACTAAACAACTTTTTATCAGACGAGAGAGTAACCCGTGGGAATCGAACCCATGACCCCCGGGTCTACAGGCAAACGCCTTAACCACTGGACCACGGAGGCTGTAATGATGATATGCATTGAATACTGCAAATTGCGAATCCTTGTCCGCCAGAGCAGCAAGGCCTTTCCGCGTTATTTGTTGTCCGATGATATTCTCTTATCGGAGGCGTCTCATCGATTTCCGATGCACTTTTAATTGTGACGCTTTTTTGCCAGACTTTAAATAAAAAATGCATTTCTATGCTGGTCTAGGAGAAAAGAAAAAACGCAGAATATACCAGCTGCTTCTCCTCCCGCGCAGATCGTAACAGCCGATCGAGGGAAAGTGCGAATCTGAGGAATCATGTCATCATCATTTCGAGTAGGTGTCATGTTCGATCGACCATGCACAGCCTGGTGTCAGTGTGCTTCGGAACCTCCTCTCGGCTTCTGACGTGGTTCCTTTAACGACTACCAGATAGCAGCCGGGACCAATCATGTTACTAGGCGATTCGGCTAGCATTTTGATTCCGTTTTTCCAACAACATGCTAAACGTATATGTCTCAAATTAACTATTATTGTCAACTGAGTTGGACCGGCCTCCCCGCCCCTGTTTCTCGTTATATTACATAATTTTCTCGGAGCTCTGGGGCATCGCGAAGCACACTTTGATTATGACTGCACCGTAATTGAATTAAAAGTAGATATTTTTTGACGCTATAACGTCTTATAAATCGATGAACACCGGCTGCATGCACGAAAAATGTCACGTTCCTAATCTCCAGCAGGAGCAGAGAGTTGTAGTAGTGTGTATCACGCATCTAATCTTAAAATTATCGTGCGTGAACCAACTTTACTTACTTACTTCGCTGGCTTAGAGACCCGAAGCGGATCTTGGCCTCCGACATTAAAGTGCGCCATTCTTCCCTATTCTGTGCCACCTCTGACTAGTCGGATACTTCCAGCTAGTGTCTGAGCCTAACATTATCGGAGAAACCAACTTTACAGACAACGATTTTTTATTAAAATTGAAATATGTGATGATAAAGAACTCGGCCACAGGTAGGATTCGAACCCACATCCCTTAGGTTAACGCCCTAAGTGTGATACCATTACACCACCGTGACTTCGAATCACCGCGTCGAATTCTCTCGTCACATATTACCCCGTAGGGTATACGCATTTCAAGCATGCGTACTTCTTCAATACTGCCCACTATTATATATAGTAGTGTGGTATTCTACTTCATTCATATCCGATGAATAGAAAGTTGATTAATTTGAAGAAAGCTTTTTACTTATTTAAATTGTTTTTAAATAGCATTATGCAATGCTCGGTATATTATTAAAATTGAAAATATGTGATTCGAAGTCACGGTCACGGTAGTTTACCGTGTCACGGTGGTGTAATGGTATCACACTTAGATTTTTTTTATGTTACAAAACACGTTCTTTCGCTGTTATTAGCATTACCTCCTAATGTTACATCTGTGTAAATCAGTATCTCCTGCCACGGCCGGTGATAAGCCTCGTTACATATGTACTCGCGTTATCTTATCTGTTTTGCATAAATCGGTGTCTTTTTAACTGAGTCGAAATAATTCGTTCAACAAACAATGTGTTGAATTACTTAAATAGGTATGTTAAGTAATTTATCATTTCCTGCTTAATATTGACTTTATTCTTGTAGAAAACCCAACTTATACTATAAATTTACATATAAATGTTTGTGAAAACAAATGTCAGAAATATATGGATATACTAGCTTTCACCCGCGGTTCTGCCCGCGTCAATGTCGATCCCTCGGGTACATACTTTTTCCCGGGATAAAATGTACACTATGTCCCACGTATCCCATACAACGGGTATGCAAAATTTCATGAAGATCGGTTCTGTAGATAGTGCATGAAGGCGTAATAAACAAATAAAAAACTTACTTTTGCATCCTAACTAATATTATAAATGCGAAAGTGAGTTTGTTTGTTTGTTTGTTACGCTTTCACGCCGTAACTACTGAACCGATCATCATGAAATTTTGCATACAAGTTCTCTGGAGTACGGAGAAGGACATAGGCTACCTTTTATTCCGGGAAAAAGTACTATTCCTGAGGGATCGACATTAACGCGGGCTGAGCCGCGGGCGAAAGCTAGTTTATAATATTAGTAAGGTGTATCGCAGGTGAATGTATGTTAATAGGCATTAAACCATCCTGAATTTAGTCTAATTATAGTATAATAACTGAAATATAAATTTAGTATTTAGTATAATAACGAGCCCGCGTTAGTGTCGATCCCTCGGGAACAGTCCTTCCCCGGGCCTCAAACTTCTCTATACTAAATTTCATCCAAATTGGTACAATCGTTGAAGCGTGTAAAAGTGGCAGGCACACAGACAGAGTTTCTTTCGCATTTATAATATTAGTATGGATTCATTTATGATACGAATTATATTAGCACAATCATATTTGTTGGAAAGGATCTTACACAATGACTATTTTGGGTAGTAGATAATGAAGTGGTTTAGGATTGCCTTCTCCATTTCTGCGTTGCTCTTCACACAATGACACAAGGGCCAAGCTCTTAAATATCACACATATTTGTAGCTAGCATGCGTGTTCGCTATGTAGCAGTAATTTTACATGAGCATTTTTATTGGCGTCCCTATGTCCGCGCGATCCTTGATAACCGACATCCTGCGCGGCTGATGCGCAAACAACTATTGTAACCATCGCCACTATTTTTACAACTGTTATACCTACTTTATTAGAGAATTCTTCTTTTAGTGTCGATGGCTCAAGGGATTAGATTTTGTCTCTCCACTATGTGGCGACTCTGACACCACTCTCGGATGCAGTGTACAGATCATCTCTCATTATGACATAGGACTGAGTTTCTTTCGGCGTATTCTTCTCAGCAGTGGTCGTTCGGAAACGCTAGTAGTTTATCGATTTTGCTAATATTAAAAATAATATGACGTTCTAAAAGAGATACATGATATCCAGATTTTAATAAAATACTATTTAATTTAATTTCATCTTTGGTGCAGCTGGTGGGGCAAAGAGGGCACGAAAGGAGGTGCAACACGGTCTGGTCATCGTGACCACACTGGCACTGCACTTCCGCTTGTTGGATAAAGCCCCATTTAGCCAGGTTATGTCGGCATCGAACTACCTTATTGGAGGCTAGCTTTTGCCTGCGACTTCGTCCGCGTAGAAGTCGAAAATGGATCTATATGAGTAGGTTGGACCAAAGGAACACGTTGACCCGTCCCATACAAACTTTGCGGCCCTTTTTCACTCTTTTAGGAGTAGATTTTCGGAAAATCCTTTCTTATCGCATGTCACTTCATAAAAAGAACACACCATCCAAGTTTCAGGTCTACGATGAACGGTTTAGGCTAGGCGTTGATCTATCAATCAGTCAGTCAAGACAAAGCATTTTTTATATGTATACATGGATATTTTTTTTCAAATGACACGGAAAAATTTCATTCTTTTGAGTTAACGTCGAATAGCCTACGTGAACAAGTAGGTAATAATAAATAAATATATACGGACGAATCACAAGATTGAGTTTATCCGCGTTAAAATGTGAATTTGTGTTGTGGAATACCTACTAACTCAACGATACTAATTTATAATAGATACATAATATAGATCGTTTTCCAACTTGACCTGACTAACGCCAGTGTTGGACCCCGGGACCCTGCGATTCAAAGGCAGTTGTGGTACCACTGAGCCACATAGGTCGTTAATATATAATATATATATATATATATATATATACTTTGTTTACTATGAGCTCTACAATATGTTAAGGAAACCCTCTCCGAATTCTCCGAACCTTGAAATTTCCTCTCAAACGGTTAATACGAACAGCTTTTTGTATCATGGGACTTTATTGTATGGGAATCATCGTTGAATTACGACACATGTATCGATTTTTTAACGTCACATTTACCCCGATATTTTGTTTGCATCTAGAATGTCTTAACTAAGAGACCAATCACACTTTACTGAATTCAGTAATTGACGAGGACGCCGCAGTACGTTAGACACGATACGAGATATCTCCATTCGTGTCTAACGTACTGGGCCTCCTGAGGCGACTGAATGAAGTATGATTGGGCTTTAAATTCAATTCAATTCATTTATTTGCATAATGTGGGTATACAGATGTTACATGTTTATTAGTCCCGTCACATTACCTTCTGCGAGGCATGCAAATGTTTACAATTATTACTAATTTCCTATACTTGTTATCCAGTCAAATTAAATTAATTTCTTTATATATTGTTAATTAAACACTACATTAATGCATCATAATTTGTCACTTAATAAAATAAAAAATACAATTATACATGTCAAAGTTATCTAGGTTGCGTCATATTGAACAATTCCATTACTGAATAAAAATTTCTCTCAAGTAACCAAGATTTCAGTTTCGGTAAACGTCAAATGTTCATTAACTACTTTTAATTTTTCGCGCTGCATATTTATTAAATGAAGCGGGTTAGCGAGATTTTAACCTTGTGGCTTGATTTATTATTAATATTGTGGCTTGATTTGTTATTTCCCTTTTTTTTATTTATATTTGACGGCAAACGAGCAGACGAGCCACCTGATGGAAAGTGGTCACCGTCGCTCATGGACATCTGCAACACCAAAGGAGGTGCTGATGCGTTGCCGACCTGTAAACACGCCTTTTGAAGGACCCCAAGTCATAGCACACGGAAAACCTCGGGAGGGAGTCCATTCCACAATCCTGCTGTACGAGGAAAAAATCACGTGACGCTCCGACATTTTTGGAGACCCCAAGTGTCAAGGATGTGGGAATGGACATTACTCCTGTGGCGAGTGGTGCGGTGGTAGAAAGGTGACGGTGGCACCAATTCAAAAAGTTCTAGAACACTCCCTATAGTCTTCTTCTTCTTCCTCTTTATCCTTCTCCCACTGTTATGTGGGGTCGGCACAGCACGTCAACCTCTTCCATTTTGCTCTGTCGCTCGTCAAACCCTCTGTCCATATCCTGTTTGACGCACTCAATCCAGCGTTTTTTCGGTCTTCCCCTACTTCCACGTCCCTCAATGTGCATACCTAAAACCCTCTTAGTCACATGATTCTCTTCCCTCCGCATGACATGTCCAAACCAGTTCAACCTAGAACACTCCCTATAGTATAGACGGTAAAATACGGTGCAACCTGTGTTGCACCGGCCGTGGTCTCTGGATGGAATTAACGCGAATATCTATGTATGTTCGAGGTAATTGCCGTTAGTGCATTTAACAGATTTTCATTAGTATTCGTTATATTTCAAATATTCCCTGTTGGTACAAATTCGACCCCATTTTTTACAGAACTGCACGCAGCTGCAAAGGAGACAGTGACGCTAGCTGAGCAGCGGTTCGTGAGCAAGCAGGATGAGTGGCAGTTTGACAGCAACTGGCAGGAAGTGCTCAACCATGCCATCATCAAGGTGAGTTGTAAAAGAATTAAATTGAAAAAGACGGCAAATGTTGTATATGTCATTATCAATACTAATAATAAATATGTAACTAATAATATTATCAATGTTCATGAAGTAAGTTCCTTTATTTTCAAAGATATCGTGTTTATTAGCTCTATACATGATACTGAAACTAATTTGAACGCGCGCCCGATGTCCCGATCCGCACTGATACGCAACAGTGTCAGTTGAGTATCAGTGCGGATCGGGACATCGGGCGCGCGGAAGACCTCCGGATGAGGTTGAAACATGTCGGCCAGTAGCTAACTTCGTACGTGAGTAACCCGTTGTTACATATTTTTTATAATGTCTTATCTGACGTTAGTTCTAACCATTACTACTTACTTTAATATGTTTAGTGTTATTTCAGACTGCATTTGTATAAATCCTCAGGTTATGGATGCTGAAAAGCGGAAAGCAGAGAGTGGACGCGAGCATCAGAAAAAAGCGGCAGCGTATATTGCGGCCGAAAGAAAGGTACGTTGCGTGTGTCACACAGGCGTGTCCGAAGGGGAGAGGGGGAGGGTCGCATTGAACGTATTACTTTGATTATGAATATTTTAACTTAAGGCGCTGTATCCCTTTACCGTTTGTAGCGTACATCGCGCGATATATTATATACACGTAATGAAATAATGTTGAAAGTGGCGATACCGGTTAACCTGTCACCGTGTCTGCCATTTCCGTGTTAATTTTAACTTTTAATTTAATAATTCAATAATTATAACCAAATATTGTATTTTTTAGGTATCCATTTTGCTCATTTTGCTAATCTTTGTACTGTACGTCATATTTTTTTCATGCTAGTATTCCACGAAAAATAAGGCTAATTGCGCGACGAAAAAAAAAATTTGATTATGTTGCGTGTTATATCGGGTATGACGAAAATATTTATCGCCTTTCCTTGAAGAGAGAATGGCAGTGTCGTATTTCGACTTTCCAATATTATAAAAAAAAATTGTTAAAACATATGATGAAATTTATAAACGTAATTTGTTTTATCATTAAAATCGAATTATTTGGATGTCATGAGAAACAATGAACAATATCTGCCAGCAATAACAAAAACATTACCAACATACCTGATGAAATGTATACGCAATCTTTTTCCACTTGTGTGTCGGATGTCAATTTATAAGTGTTAGATTTTTATAAAAGAGAAAAGTAATAAAAAGTCGTAAGATAACTTTTATCAAATGGCTATACTTCTGTCTGATTTCTGTTTTCAATCAATATATTCATTCATTAACATTTATCTATTAATCGATATTTCAGGTGACTCAACTAGAAGAAAATCTAAAACGGAATATCATAAAATCCCGCCTCTACTTCGAAGAGAAGAAGCTTTGTGACGAGCAACTGCAGACGCAGAACGAGAAGATAGAGAAACTACAGCGTCTTATCGCAGACGCCAAATTCAGATACTCCAAGTCTCTAAAGGCTTTAGAAGAAATATCAGAAGAGATCCACAGACGCCGTGGAGAATATCCACCGGGGAAAGATACGGTCCCCGTCGGACCAAGAGAACCAGGAGTCGGCGCCGAAAGAGATCCTATCCATGACGAAATGGCGCCAGAACACGAGAAAGACGAGGAATCTAGTCTCCAGGAACTAAGACTGCGCGTGAGAGAACTAGCTCTCAAACCCATAGATAGAAAAGACGTAGAGACAGACGAAGCGTGGGCGTTAGAACTCAACGAAACTATCAATAAATTGGACCAATTGCTCATGATGAAGGAAAACAATCAACAGAAACGATCCAAATTCACCGCCAGCTCCCCAAGGAACTCTAGTGCCCCGTCAACTAGTACTAATACAGGTAATAGGTACATTCAACCTCCAAGCGACTCGTGGAAACCTGAGACAAATCTATCCAGAACTAAATCGATCAGTAGGGAAGTAGTTTACGAGCACTCGAATCCCCCAATAAGTAAAACAGAGAAATCGAAAAGCATGATGTCGTTAGACGTCTTAGCTTTAGCCAGAGACGCGGCTACTATGGACCGAGAGTCGTACCTGAAAGCGGTGATCGAAGACAAGTCGCCGACAGGCACGTATACGGAGAGCAATTCTGATCGGAATGACAGTCCAGATGAAATTTTGATGGTGGAATGCGACTCGAGCGACTCTACTCAAAACCCGGTCATAAGGATGACGAGTTCGACTATCACTGATAGTGACAATAGTTAATTTGATTATGTTGCGTGTTATATCGGGTATGACGAAAATATTTATCGCCTTTCCTTGAAGAGAGAATGGCAGTGTCGTATTTCGACTTTCCAATATTATAAAAAAAAATTGTTAAAACATATGATGAAATTTATAAACGTAATTTGTTTTATCATTAAAATCGAATTATTTGGATGTCATGAGAAACAATGAACAATATCTGCCAGCAATAACAAAAACATTACCAACATACCTGATGAAATGTATACGCAATCTTTTTCCACTTGTGTGTCGGATGTCAATTTATAAGTGTTAGATTTTTATAAAAGAGAAAAGTAATAAAAAGTCGTAAGATAACTTTTGTATTGATGTGTAGCTAGTATTCGTTTAGTTAAACTTTTATTTAGCATTCGATAGTTGACATCTGTGTATTGTATTATGTATTATTATTATTTATTATATTTCGGTTATTATAGGTCGATTAAACTTCTTACACTTTAAGATTAACACTTTTATGGTCATATAATTCGTGAGAAAATAAAGGATTGTTCCGAAAGTGTTAAATTGCACGGTGCTTATAGGGTTGTGGCAAATGAAAATCATATCAAAAGTGTAAAATTTCTTAAAAAACTTTGTTCTTAGACACAACACTTTAGCCATATAGCTTTTGGCGAGCTCTATGGCGCAGTGGTTAACACGCCAGCCTGCGACACGAGGGCCCCGGTCTTAATCCCCGGTCAGGTCAAGATGGAAAATGATCTTTTTCAGATTGTATTTGTTATAAAATATAGTATCGTTGAGTTAGTATCCCATAACACAAGTCTCGAACTTACTTTGGGGCTAGCTCAATCTGTGTGATTTGTCCGTATATATTATAGAAGCACATTTTAGTTTTCAGCATAATGTTTAAGTAAAACGTTTTTATGGTAATCGAATAGAGTTCATTATGCTTTGTATCTCTTAACGTATCTGAGAGGTCACAAACTTAATCTTATTATAATTTCTAATTAAGTTTTATTATCTCAGTACTATTTACTGCAGTATGTACGCATAAAAATCCTTATTATGCATTTAGGAAACTATTTTTTCAATCACACAGAGTAAGCATTTTTTTTATCGAAAATCCGTTCTACTTTCTTTCTTGTTATTTGTCAAACAATCTGGCCTATAATAACCGAAGTTTATCATGTCTTTGTTCGTAGGAGCGCCATATCTGTCCACCGACGTAGCTCACAAATATACTTTTATTGTACTTCGTTCCTTATCGGTTGTCTATTTTAAGAATGCTATACAATTGTTGTATTTGGCTGATTGATTCAATTTAATACGAATGCTTTTTTTAAAAGTCTATTCGCTTACATTTGTCGATATAGGTACGTCAATGGATTAAATTAGAATTATTCTAGAGTTAGAAGTTACTGGGCGTGATAATACCTGTCGCACACAATATACAATAGCCGTTTCAATTTAACTACAATATACAAAACTTTTTAACCAACTTACAAAAAGGAGTAAGTTCTCAATTCTGTCGTATGTTTTTTTTTATGTTTGTTACCATATGACTTCGTCATTTATGAACCGATTTAAAAAAACCTTTTTTATGCAAAAAGGTATGGTTTTTAATTGGTCTCATTTAAATCTATTCAAAAACGGTTTAGCAGTTTAATTGAAGTCGGTTTTTTTATATGAATGATAATTTTAGAACTGTTTAGTAATCTCCTTTCTGGTCACGGGTTAATACTGGACTATATATAAGGACCGGGGTAATCCACGGTCCTCTAGAAGGCTTGCGTGGTGATATAGACTCAACACTTAGAGGTCCTTCGGAGAAGTTGATGACATGCAGATTCCTGGCAGAACCCGCTCCTATGAAAACCTATATACGACATGAAGTTGAACAGGTCTTGGCCAGAGGAGGAACTATTGCATATTAAAAGCGAAATTAGTGAGTTATGGGATTGAATTTAAATATGGCGTATTTCAAAAATCAAAAATTTTATTCAGAAAATAGGCCTTTGCAGGCACTTTTTCACGTCAATTCACATTTTAATTAATACTTATTAAATTATATTCAAATTATTAATTATTGTTCAAAAGCTACAAACTAAGAAACTCTTTTCAACAGTAACTCTCTTTTTGAAATGTTTTGTAATGGGTTATAGAGACATATACCATAATCATTATATTTAAAATTAGTAACCTCCTTTTTTGAGTCACGGGTGTTACCCCGGTTCTTTGAGAGGCTTGCGTGGGGACATAGTCCAACACGTAGAGGCCCTTTGGAGAAGTTGATGTTATGTTGATTTCCAGCTACTAGGTACCTGGAAATACCAATGCATATGATATGCCCTTGAACAGGTCTTGGCCGGAGAAGGAACTATTGCATATTAAAACATAAACTTTGGTTATGGGATTATAATGTGGTTTAACTTATGCAGGGTTATTGCAAAGGGTCGGGCACCTGCCATTATAATGATAACTGACTACAATTGGCAGTTGGTGGCCTTCCGCCCACTAAATAGTTTAAATTGAAACGTAAAAACCTCTGTTTAATCCTATGTAAGCGAATAGACTTTAAATTTAAATAACTTTGGAAAGTATTAGTTCTTAGATAGTCATCATAGTAATTTTAATTTCGGAAAATAAAATAATGTGCCTTCTTTTTAACACGGTTGGAGTCAGTCAGGAATACAACAGTTAACAGAAGACTGCGTACACGGTTGGTACTTACTGAAGGTTGTAGATTAGATAGTACTTAGTTATTTACTTAGACTTCTAAAAATTATAGATTAGTATTCGCTTCACCTTTATGGACAGAAAGAAACAATTTGACAACGGTTCACGAGCGTTTCATTCAGTTTTTGATATATGAAAAATTATAAATCAAAGACGGAAATTTTAAATTCATAAAAAAAATAACACTGTTTAAACGGCTAGTTCGTTAAACACGGTTTGGTCTATTTTTATTATATTAACCCGTCAAGCGCGAGAAACGCAGACACAATTGATTTTCTATTGTTATGCGGACCGATTGGTTGAGAGGTCAAAACAAGATTTTTACTGACAAGAAAAAGATATTATAGAAAAAAAAAATAGCACTACAAAAAGTCATCATGGTGCGAAAAATGCTGGCTGCATTTCCCCATTGGCTTACAATGCTGAATTTCCTTTGGAAAAAAAAACAGCAAGATGTCTTTGGCGAAAACTAGTCTATTATTTTTAGAAGTGTTATTTTAAGTATAGCAACACTAACACATGAGTAGATACATACTCATAATATAAGAGAACTTACTTTTAATTGAAAAAAAGGTTGAGAAAACGCATTTAATTGAATTATGAGTGAAATTATTTTTAATGTAGATTTTAATTGTCAAAAGACTAGATTTTAAATGACATTAGAAAATGGTGCAATAGCTTCCGGCAATTTGTGAAGATTGATATTTTTATTCAGAATTTATGAATTAATAAATGTACGGTCACGTGAATCACATTATGTGTAGGTACCTAAAGATGGTAGCAATTTTGAAGCACAGTTCAATGTAGGCACATTCCATTTCTCACTTAATATCAGATTGTGGTCGTTATAATTCTGGAATCAGTTATCCATTAAAGAATAGACGTTAAACAAGAATATTTTAGATGAATTCTGTCGCCATCCTTGTCATTTATAATAATGTGTATAAAAGAGACGGCGATAGGTATAGCCATAGCCGGGATGGGCTATACACGGTGAAATTTTGATCGTTTTGGACCTTTAAAGGGATGATTCAGCCCGTTGATATGAACAACTTTTCATATGGGACCATGCAGGATAATCAAAACTTTTTTTGACGTTCCCATACAAATTGACTGGGCGGCAGAATTTTTTTTTATGAAATAGCCCATTTTTTTTTTGAGTTCCCAGCATTTGTTCCGTAGGAAAAGTTGTTCATATCGACGAGCTGAATCACCCATTTAAGGGTCCAAAACGATTAAAATTTCACCGTGTATCGGTACGTAAAACGTACATGGCTCTTTATATAAGTTATATACCGATTCGTGTCCCGCAAAGGTATTTGCACGTCAGCACTTGTTTACGTTACTCCATTACAACGCCAGGCTAGTAAAACATTGTAATAACTTTAGCTGTCAATAGCGTCTCAGTCACGCGAGCGTTTTGCAACAAAATGGTCAATGGCACTCAATAGGTTGTCGAAGATTACAGTTTTATAACGACTATAATTTACCTACACTGGTTTTAAAATTCTTCACGTTTTTATTCAAATAAAATAATTAAAACAATACAATGTTATTTATATTCCTCATTCTAAGTTCCTCATCCTAAATAGTCCATTGAAAAGTTACATTTTGGTTGCGTTTGTCAGAGGACGCCATTTTATTTTTTAGTTATAAAGGGGACCATAGTGGGGGTGGTTAGTGTAAAGTTAAATCCAAGCTTGTGGGGTTGCAACCCTTTTCCCACGGCTGCCATCTTGGAAAAAGGGGTCCAAATGGTTTTTTTCGGTTTGTTTACCAAACTACCAGGTCTCACAAAAAAGAAATTGTTACAAATAAAAATATCTACTACTTTTGTCCAGTAACTTTTAGTCGTAAAACTATATAAAAAAGTAACAATCGACAATTTTTTTTCTAATCTTTTTCAATATAATGATATCAGACCATTATAATAAGAGAATAAATAAAACAAAACCAAATTATCTAATAAATTTATTACCTGAAGCGTTCGCTTCATAATAGTTTAACTGACAACAACACACAAAGTATTTTTACATTATAATAGAGGAAGGCACTTCTAAGGAGCGATCGACAATAGGTAAATTTAATTTTGGTAATACACATCAATAGGTTAAATACAATTGTAGTGTTTTTGGTTTCACTTTATACGAACAATATTTAAAATACTCGTGCTCCATATAACAAGGCAATAACTGATAATTCTAAAACATGAATAGCGAAATCAAATACTCCGGTGTATGTACTAACAAACATACACCATGGACATAGGAAGAAATAAATCAGGCCCGTTTTCCGTAAAGAGATGGACAAACAAACACGATCATAAAATAGTCGAAAAAATATTTTGCAAAAAAAAAAAGTATAATTTTTATTTTATAAAAAAAATATATAATATAAATTGAGTTCTTAGTGAAATAAAATCGATAAACATTTTATTTACTTACAAGCAAATACTTACAACAATTAATTCTTTAAATCACATTAAAATATAATAAAACAGTAAAGAAAAATACTGTATTAAAATATATATTAAATAAAGCATATAAAAAATAAAATAATTACTTATTGGAAGGATTAAAATGCGATATGTAAATATTTAGTGCAAAAATATTAGTTAATAATATAAATACAAATCCCAATGCCATTTGTATTGTGGCATACGTGCAAATAAGAAGAAAAATAGTGTTTCTGCGAACGCTATTTGTACACCCTGTTTCTTCTAGTAGATAGGTTAACTATATCTCAGTAAAATCACAGATTTATTGAATAAACGTCAAATTATGTCGATGGAGATGTGGTGCGCACCACTATTTATGAACACAATATTCTAAACCATGGCACCACTTTAATAATTTTGAATTAGCTACATTAATTAAATATTTGATTCCCTACTTATTAACACTATGCAATATTTTTCTAAGAAATGTCATTTGTATATTAACAATAAATATACTAGAACATAATTCCATAAATGCAATATTATAAGCACCGGTCATAATCTGAATGTGTATCTTTTTAAAATAAAATATAAATGCACCTCGAACACATCTAATAACCATTCTAATATCTAACTCTTGATTCAGCGGTTTATTTTTAATTCGAGTCAATCTAAAGTATTGAATTTATTTTAGATTATTAGATATAACAATATCTAAAAAAACTACTTATAAAAATTAAAAAATGTAGTAGTAGCTTATTTTGCTTTATTTTTATTTTTAGTTGTCTATTTATAAGTAGTTTTTTTTTAATTATTTTTATTTTTCTAATAAATAATACCACGCGATTTTGAATCGTGAACTATACTGAAAACTCAGAATCAGAATCCCTAATGAAGTATAAAATAGCAAAAAAAAAAAAGGTTAAAAATCGAAAAAAAAAAATGACTTCTCTATACAAAGTAGCCGATCAACTGGGCGAATCTCTATGGAAGATCATTTTTTAGGGTTCCGTTGGACGGTTGAAATTTTCCGCTTTAACTAGTTGCCGCTATAACAAAAAAATACAAAAAAATAGAATTAAATGAATATTTAAGGGGGCTCCCATACAACAAACGTGATTTTTTTGCTTGGTTTTATTCGTTATTGATAACGACAACAGGTAGACACTTGAAATATTCACAGAATATTTAGGTATACATTTACTTTAAAAATAAATGAGTAAATAAAATTAATATTACAGGGGGGGCTCCTATACAAAAGACATGATTTTTTGCCGTTTTCATAGACGGAACCCTTCGTGCGCGAGTCCGACTCGCACTTGGCCGGTTTTTTTTTCCTTTTTATCTTGCAATTCTGTATTCCATTAGGGATTCTGATTCTAGGATTTCAATATAGTTTATGGGTTCAAAATTACGCGGTATTCAATACTTTAAGTTATTTATTAGCCAATATTCGAACAAAATGCGGTAAACGCCAACATACTCAGCTGATCAGATAAATTTAAAGAAAAACAGTTACAAAGTATAATTAAACTTAACAAGAATACAATACAGTTCTAAACGAGACATGCCCTTTTTGGAACAGACTAAATGGTTAAACATAAACTTAGGTAAATATTAACGGTAACAATGGGAGTATTGCTCAAACAAATATAATTCGCGCAAAGTTACCGCGTTACTATTTACCTTGTTTACAAATAACCACCAAAATTGACTATAATGATGGCATCTTCTAAGTTTCTAAGCGATACATACAAGAACTTGATCCACTGAGACTTGCTTCTTGCTACCACATCGCTCTACCGTCAATATAGGGCGTGGAAGCAAAAAAATAAATATTGCTATTGTGCTTAGGTGATTTCTTTGTCTAGAAATATTGAAACAACGCAGAATAGACTCCACGCCATCTATATTCTTTTTTATCAAAACATGGGTTCCTGTCATTATTAAAAACTATAATTACTTGATCAAGAACTGGGTAAGCATGGTGACATAAGTATAGTTTTTTCGTCGGGTTAAACAGTAGTTCTATTTTTGAACGCGTAACTAACTAAACGAGTGATTTACGTGCTTTCAAAACGCCTCATTTCTGCATCGTTCTTTGATGAACGATTGCTACGAGCGTTTTAGACCGCTCGTTACTAAATACATTGCGGCTTTCATATGATTGACTTTTTTATTTTAAATATATAAACAATAATGGATGTTAAAGTGACCATCAAAACGTTGTATTTCATAGTTGACAAAAGTTAGTCTCTTAAGGTCGTTTAACCAATCACAGATAGTTTAGTTCCATGTAAATGACAACTACGGACGACAGAAACGACTTGTGTCATCCATTTAAATGTGGCATGGACTCTACGCTGGATTTTATGGAAATGTCAACAGTATTGTCAGTTCTCGGCTCATGTCTCGCTATAAGAATGCAGTAATTCAACATGGTGTCCTAGATAAATATGTATGTGAGGTTAGAGTTTAGAAGCGGGCATGTGAACCACTTCGCGCCACCACGCCGCGCGTTCGAAGGCGCCGGGGTTGCTGAACAGTGCTTTTTGGATGTTCTGGTACAGCTGGAAGATGGAAAGGATTCTTAATCTTCGTTTAGGCAAAGACAATATGATACTCTCTGTACTACCTCATCAGGGTCATGCTCCTGCAGTGGAGACTAAAACGACCTCATGATGATGATGAATATGATAATAAAGTATAGACTGTCACACTGACTGACAAATATTGGCCTAACTTATGGCCTGGTATAGTTCGACTAACTCGCCCTCTCCGCCGCCCATAGTGGCAGTTAGTGGAACTAACTACCACAGCCTGCCGTTAACCGGTCTGCTTTTAACAGGCCTTAAGTTGGACCTTTATTTTTGTATAAGGTTGACAGTCTATCATTCATTCATCATCATCATCATCATTACAGCCACAGACAGTCCACTGCTGGACAAGGGCCTCTCCCAAAGATTCTTCGTTCCATGGGAGGATATTGCCATACTCACCACCAGTGGCGGCTGGTGGGTTATCGAACTGATGGTGCACTTTGTTTTAATTTAAAAAGGGCCTTAGCGGTCCAGCTAATTTTATATCAACTTTATTTTAAAAGTTTTGTTTTTGTCTTTAATATAATCAAAAAAAATTTCTACTCACTCCACACACTGTACACACAGTATATTCGCTATAGCCAGCGAATTTCGTCAAGCATCGGGCGCTCTCGGTAATCTTCGGACCGCGCGTGCGGCGCTCGAAAACAGACTTTTGACTCGGTACATTTCTATGAAGTATCTTTTGTCTCACGCGCCAGGCATGTTAGCTCGTAACTCATACAAGTTCTAAGAGCGCTCCGCGTGCACTCGCCGAAGCGCACGAGATTTTTTCTTTACAGGGAAAATAACTCTTAATAGTTTAGCATAGCGTTCAGATAGTTTCGTTATAATTGTAAATTTATTTGGTAATGTTTTTGTATGTTTAAGAGAAAGTATTTATATGGTAATTTAAAAAAAAATACTTATATTTAGATATTTTTAATTTTTTTAATATTTTGAATTGGTGGTTCAGCGCACGAGCGCACTTAAGGTACAGCCGCCACTGCTCACCACGTGTAGCAGGCGGGTTGGCGAGCGCAGTTTCTTTGACTTCTTGTGCTTCCGATGCTGCTGCCCATTGCTGGGGAAGGATAGGAATTTGTTGGATTTGGGAAGGGAAAAGATATTGGGATACGTGGGGCGCACTATAAGTTTCCGGAATGAATATGAAAAAATACTATTAAAGGTACAAAATTAATTTATTGTTTTTCAAAATAATCTCCCTTGGCGTCTATGCACTTTTTCATTCGATGAAACCAGTTTTGAAAACTTTTGTGCCACTCCTCTGTGGTGACCTCTGAAACGTGTTTTTCATACTCCTCGACAGCCTCTTCTGGTGATGAAAATCGTTGACCGCGTAATTGGTTCTTAATTTTTGGGAACAGAAAAAAGTCACAAGGTGCCAGGTCGGGACTGTATGCAGGATGACTCATGAGTTCTACATTTTTCGCCTTCAAAAAGTCGTTTGTCTGTCTGGCCGTGTGAGAACTAGCATTGTCGTGATGCAGGATGATACGGCGTAAACGCATTTTTAAACGTATCATCCTGCATTTTTACGGTTATTTTTACGGAGTTCGTCAATAACTTCCGGCAAACAAATGGTCGTGTACCAGTCACTATTTACTGTACGACGATTCTCTAAAGCAACAGTAGCCACGTGTCCAGTTTTATTAAAAAAGAAGCAATCATACGCTTAGATGCACTTGTCACGCGCGCCGCTTTGGTTGGTTTCGGCTCATCTTGAAAGACTCATACGCTCGATTGCTGCTTTGTTTTGGGATCGTAGCAATAAATTCATGTTTCGTCACCTGTTACTATGTCCCACACCAAATTTGACGCACCTTCGTTGAATCTGGTAAGCATGGCACTGCACCAAGTGACGCGGTCCGTTTTTTGATCCTCGGTCAAGTTGTGTGCGAGCACAGCTTTCTCACACCCAAATGTTTGTGTAGGATTAATTGTATTTGACTCATGCCTATTTCTTAGGATGCGCGAATTTCATGGTAGGTCACATGCCTGTCTGTTTCAATCATACGGCGCACAGCATCGATGTTTTTGTTGGTCACAGCGGTGGACGGCCGACCATCGCGAGATTCGTCACTGAGATTGATACGACCACCAAGCGTGGTCGTATCTAATTCTGCAAACCAGCTATAAACAGTTTTCTTGCATGGTGCTTCATTGCCAAAAGCTGTTTCAAGCCGAGCGATGCTCTATTGAGCTGTCAAATTACACTTAAAATCGTAGAAAATCATACTACGAAAATTTCCCGAGTTAAATCCATGTTGATGCAGACACACAATTTTTTTAAATGGCGCCACAAGGTAAAAACAAAAGACAGTCAAATGAAACAAACTGCATTCTACAGCCAAAGAGTTCTATTTTTAAATGTTGCAATAAATTTTTAAATACTGTTTATGTAAGTGGCCAGTTCCGAAAACTTACAGTGCGCCCTATGTACTACTCACTCGGATGAATAGGGGAAAAGCAAGTAGCAGCTCGGGAGGCCGGGCTCGCGTACCCGATGACATACCTGAAACCACCGGACAGGCAGCTGACGATTACACCCCTGACCATCAGTCAGTGGCAGATTATACGTACCTAAATATTATATTGTCTTTGACTACACATATACAATATAATACTTATAACAATATAGTCTTTTTTTTTTTAATGTATATCCGACGGCAAACGAGCAGACGAGCCACCTGATGGAAAGTGGTCACCGTCGCCCATGGACATCTGCAACACCAGAGGAGGTGCCGATGCGTTGCCGACTCTTAAGATACCTGTAAACACGCCTTTTGAAGGACCTTAAGTCATAGCACACAGGGAAAACCTCGGGATCCCTCCCGAGGTCCATTCCACAATCCAGTCTTCATCGTCACTTACCATCAGATGAAATGGGAGACAAATGCCAACTACAAAATATAGTAAAAAAAATAACGATACTAGCAAACGACAAAGGAGTCGCTGTGACCACCTACTGTTCAAAAACTGTATAAAAGAAAGCTTCTATAACCATTTTGACTCGAAAAGAAGAAAAATAATACTCACATTGCCGTCACTCTTTCCCAAAACGGAATTCAGCACGAAGTCAGTGGGTGCCAGTGCGTCCACAACCGCGACAGCCTGCGTCTTCAACCCCGCGCACAGCTGCAGAATGGCAGCTCGTAACAACCGCGCCAGCCCATCTCCCTCTGCAAACCCGCCCTGGTACAACTCCACCAGATGCTTGTCCAAAGACCACAGACCGTACAACAGAAACAACTCCATTAACACCGGCTGTAATGAAGCTTCTTTCTTCTTGATAGACTCTAGACTAAATATCAGGACTAGATGTTCTGCGTACACTTCAGTGAGGACCTTCCACCTGTACACTTGGGATTTGGTTCTAGCTTGGAATTTGGATAGGCCCTTAGCTAGTTCTGCCTCGTATTTCTCGTGCGTTTGTTTGAGCAGCCAGCAGATGAGCCATTCGTATGTTGATGTTATAACTGGAATAAAAAGAATATACAAAATTAAAACACTTTAAAATGTTTGATTGACGCTTTTCTGAATTGAATGATAGATTTTAATGATTTTTCTTTATGTACTTACATTATTACTTATTATTGTCAGTTAAACGAGTAAGCGAATTACAGTCACCCGCTGGTAAGCTTAGAATAGTCGTGTGGTTTCCGGCAGAGTAGAATAGGACCACTCCTAATCTTCCCATGGCAGTCGTAAGACTTAGGTAATACAAGCTAAACAAAGCCTATACACATGAATGAGACCTCTCCAACCCGTCTGGCCAGCAAGAAAAGTGTAGGCCAAATCCTCTATCTGCTCTGGCCAAGTATGGTATATCCGGTAGTATAAAGAGGGTCATGCTCCTGCAGTGGAGACTGAAAAGACCTAATGATGATAATGACCATGGTAAGCGATCAACGCTGTCCATGGACTACTGCAACACCCACCAAGGTGCGACAGGAGCGTTACCGGCCTTTCAAGGAGTTGGGGGGAGGACATTAAAGGGAACATGCGGGGGAGGAAATGGGCGTGGGAAAGGATGGACCTCCGGCTCTCTCACTCACCGAACGAAGCAGCGGTAAAGCTTCTACTCAAACGTTGATTTCCAGTGAGAGTGTGGTACTTCCCCGTTGTTGTCGCCTTCCTACGGCTCTGAATCGTAAGATGAGAAATATCCATAGAGAAAGAATACTCACATTCAGGACACAGCAGATCTTGAGTCTCGCTACAGCGGAACTTCCTCTGCGCTATTTGCTGCCATCTCTCTAAGAAAGCGACAGTATTGAGCGGCAAGTCAAGTTGCTGTCCGCTCTTTGCCGCAGCAGCCAGTTGCCGCTCTGCTGCGACAATATAATGTTGTCGCCTGCGTACGGCACTGTATAATCTTGAGACGAAAAGCAATACCCGTAAAGAAAGAACACTCACATTCAGGACACAGCAGATCTTTAGTCCCGCTACAGCGGAACTTCCTCTGTTCTATTTGCTGCCATCTCTCTAAGAAAGCGACAGTATTGAGCGGCAAGTCAAGTTGCTGTACGCTCTTTGCCGCAGCAGCCAGTTGCCGCTCTGCTGCGACAATATAATGTTGTCGCCTGCGTACGGCACTGTATAATCTTGAGACGAAAAGCAATACCCGTAAAGAAAGAACACTCACATTCAGGACACAGCAGTTCTTGAATCTCGCTACAGCGGAACTTCCTCTGCGCTATTGGCTGCCATCTCTCTAAGAAAGCGACAGTATTGAGCGGGGAGTCAAGTTGCTGTCCGCTCCTTGCCGCATCATACTGCCGCAGCAGCCAGTTGCGGCTCTGCTGCGACAATATAATGTTGTCGCCTTCGTACGGCACTGTATAATCTTGAGACGAAAGCAATACCCGTAAAGAAAGAACACTCACATTCAGGACACAGCAGTTCTTGAGTCTCGCTACAGCGGAACTTCCTCTGCGCTATTTGCTGCCATCTCTCTAAGAAAGCGACAGTATTGAGCGGGGAGTCAAGTTGCTGTCCGCTCTTTGCCGCGTCGTACTGCCGCAGCAGCCAGTTGCCGCTCTGCTGCGATAATATAATGTTGTCGCCTTCGTAAGGGCACTGTATAATCGTGAGACGAAAAGAAATACACGTAAAGAAAGAATACTCACATTCAGGACACAGCAGATCTTTAGTCCCGCTACAGCGGAACTTCTTCTGTTCTATTTGCTGCCATCTCTCTAAGAAAGCGACAGTATTGAGCGGCAAGTCAAGTTGCTGTCCGCTCTTTGCCGCAGCAGCCAGTTGCCGCTCTGTTGCGACAATATAATGTTGTCGCCTGCGTACGGCACTGTATAATCTTGAGACGAAAAGCAATACCCGTAAAGAAAGAACACTCACATTCAGGACACAGCAGTTCTTGAATCTCGCTACAGCGGAACTTCCTCTGCGCTATTGGCTGCCATCTCTCTAAGAAAGCGACAGTATTGAGCGGGGAGTCAAGTTGCTGTCCGCTCCTTGCCGCATCATACTGCCGCAGCAGCCAGTTGCCGCTCTGCTGCGACAATATAATGTTGTCGCCTTCGTACGGCACTGTATAATCTTGAGACGAAAGCAATACCCGTAAAGAAAGAACACTCACATTCAGGACACAGCAGATCTTTAGTCTCGCTACAGCAGAACTTCCTCTGTTCTATTTGCTGCCATCTCTCTAAGAAAGCTACAGTATTGAGCGGCAAGTCAAGTTGCTGTCCGCTCTTTGCCGCAGCAGCCAGTTGCCGCTCTGTTGCGACAATATAATGTTGTCGCCTGCGTACGGCACTGTATAATCTTGAGACGAAAAGCAATACCCGTAAAGAAAGAACACTCACATTCAGGACACAGCAGTTCTTGAATCTCGCTACAGCGGAACTTCCTCTGCGCTATTTGCTGCCATCTCTCTAAGAAAGCGACAGTATTGAGCGGCGAGTCAAGTTGCTGTCCGCTCTTTGCCGCGTCGTAGTGCCGCAGCAGCCAGTTGCCGCTCTGCTGCGACAGTATAATGTTGTCGCCTTCGTATGGCACTGTATAATCTTGAGACGAAAAGCAATATCCGTAAAGAAAGAACACTCACATTCAGGACACAGCAGTTCTTGAATCTCGCTACAGCGGAACTTCCTCTGCGCTATTTGCTGCCATCTCTCTAAGAAAGCGACAGTATTGAGCGGCGAGTCAAGTTGTTGGCCGCTCTTTGCCGCATCATACTGCCGCAGCAGCCAGTTGCCGCTCTGCTGCGACAATATAATGTTGTCGCCTGCGTACGGCACTGTATAATCTTGAGACGAAAAGCAATACCCGTAAAGAAAGAACACTCACATTCGGGACACAGCAGTTCTTGAGTCTCGCTACAGCGGAACTTCCTCTGCGCTATTTGCTGCCATCTCTCTAAGAAAGCGACAGTATTGAGCGGCGAGTCAAGTTGCTGTCCGCTCCTTGCCGCATCATACTGCCGCAGCAGCCAGTTGCCGCTCTGCTGCGACAATATAATGTTGTCGCCTTCGTATGGCACTGTATAATCTTGAGACGAAAAGCAATATCAGTAAAGAAAGAACACTCACATTCAGGACACAGCAGTTCTTGAGTCTCGCTACAGCGGAACTTCCTCTGCGCTATTTGCTGCCATCTCTCTAAGAAAGCGACAGTATTGAGCGGGGAGTCAAGTTGCTGTCCGCTCTTTGCCGCGTCGTACTACCGTAGCAGCCAGTTGCCGCTCTGCTACGACAATATAATGTTGTCGCCTTCGAACGGCACTGTATACTTAATCGTAAGTCGAAAAGAAATGCCATAAAGAAAGCATACTTACATTCAGGACACAGCAGTTCTTGAGTCTCGCTACAGCGGAACTTCCTCTGCGCTATTTGCTGCCATCTCTCTAAGAAAGCGACAGTATTGAGCGGGGAGTCAAGTTGCTGTCCGCTCCTTGCCGCATCATACTGCCGCAGCAGCCAGTTGCCGCTCTGCTGCACAATATAATGTTGTCGCCTTCGTACGGCACTGTATAATCGTGAGACGAAAAGCAATACCCGTAAAGAAAGAACACTCACATTCGGGACACAGCAGTTCTTGAATCTCGCTACAGCGGAACTTCCTCTGCGCTATTTGCTGCCATCTCTCTAAGAAAGCGACAGTATTGAGCGGGGAGTCAAGTTGCTGTCCGCTCTTTGCCGCGTCGTACTACCGTAGCAGCCAGTTGCCGCTCTGCTGCGATAATATAATGGTGTCGCCTTCGTAAGGGCACTGTATAATCGTGAGACGAAAAGAAATACACGTAAAGAAAGAATACTCACATTCAGGACACAGCAGATCTTTAGTTCCGCTACAGCGGAACTTCCTCTGTTCTATTTGCTGCCATCTCTCTAAGAAAGCGACAGTATTGAGCGGCAAGTCAAGTTGCTGTCCGCTCTTTGCCGCAGCAGCCAGTTGCCGCTCTGCTGCGACAATATAATGTTGTCGCCTTCGTACGGCACTGTATAATCTTGAGACGAAAAGCAATACCCGTAAAGAAAGAACACTCACATTCAGGACACAGCAGATCTTGAGTCTCGCTACAGCAAACTTCCTCTGCGCTATTTGCTGCCATCTCTCTAAGAAAGCGACAGTATTGAGCGGCGAGTCAAGTAGCTGTCCGCTCTTTGCCGCGTCGTACTGCCGCAGCAGCCAGTTGCCGCTCTGCTGCACAATATAATGTTGTCGCCTTCGTACGGCACTGTATAATCGTGAGACGAAAAGAAATACACGTAAAGAAAGAATACTCACATTCAGGACACAGCAGATCTTTAGTCCCGCTACAGCGGAACTTCCTCTGTTCTATTTGCTGCCATCTCTCTAAGAAAGCGACAGTATTGAGCGGGGAGTCAAGTTGCTGTCCGCTCTTTGCCGCATCATACTGCCGCAGCAGCCAGTTGCCGCTCTGCTGCGACAAAACGTTGTTGTCGCCCTCGTACGTGACTGTTGGCTCGTGGTTGCTGCGGATGTCGCCTAGGTTTGCGCACTGAAAATTTACGTCTCATACTTTGAAAATTGTTTTAAGAGGCATACATCAGCGTAAGTACTGCACCCATCCTTTCATGCTCTTACTCCTTAAACCCAATCAACAAAAAAAAACTTATCCTGTACTTTGGTAGTAAATTACTGCTTGGCATTGATTAAGAGAACTACTGATTACCGCCAAAAGTGGCCACTTTAATGTTAATTACATATTTACTAGTAGAACCACGCTACCGACAAAATAGTTTTTGCTTGTAGCATGAATGGGCCGACTCGTCCGGAGAAATACCACACTCTCACAGAAAATCGATGTTTGAGTAAGTTTCCCGCTTCTATGCTTCATTCGGGGAATGAGAGAGCCGAAGGCCCATCCCCCCCAACTCCTTGAAAGGCCAGCAACGCTCTTGTTTCACCCTGGTGTGGCATTTGAGTTGTCCATGGGCAGCGGTGATCTCTTACCATCAGTTGACTCGCTTGCTCGTTTGCCGTCCTATATCATTTATATTTGAAAAGCGCAATCGATTGCGTGTTTTAAAAGTCAAGTCAAGTCACATTTCCTTTCCATTACTCAAAATTAGGTTCACACATTTGATTCTGTTAATATATTTAATTTTTGATAACATTCTTGGTACTTATATATGTATGTATATATCCTTACTTATAATATTATAAATGCGAAAGTGAGTTTGTTTGTTTGTTTATTTGTTTGTTTGTTTGTTTGTTTGTTTGTTTGTTACGCTTTCACGCCGTAACTACTGAACCGATCGTCATGAAATTTTGCATACAAGTTCTCTGGAGTACGGAGAAGGACATAGGCTACCTTTCATCCCGGGAAAAAGTACTATTCCCGAGGGATCGACCTTTACGCGGGCGGAGCCGCGGGCGAAAGCTAGTTTATAAATAATTTTTTTTCCTACCAAGTTAAGGTTGACATGAAGAGATTGCATAGCAATATGTCCGCCTCTGCACCTATTCTTGTAGCTATGGTAATTTTTTAAATATGTTATACATGGTGAAATTTTAATCGTTATGGACCCTTAAAGGGGTGACTCAGCCCATCAATATGAACGACATTTTCTATGGGACGAATGCTGGGAACTCAAAAAAAATTCGTCATTTCCATACAAAAAAGTCCCGCCGCTCACCCAGTTTGAGTTTCCAGCATTGTTCCCATGTGAAAAGTTGTTCATTTTGATGGTCTGAGTCACCACTTTAAGGGTCCAAAACGATTAAAATTTCACCATGTATATATAACATATTAAATTCATTATAACATTCATTAAAACATTCATCATTAAAAAAAAAAAACACTTTTTTGGGTAGTCGTGAACTTATCAAGTGAACTTACCTTGAGGAAGCCGTGTCCGCCGCATGCCTCGCGGCATTGCTGCGCGGCGTGCAGTGTGGTCCAGGTAAGCAGCGGTTTGGAGCACGACACCATGGCGTGGATCTCTGAAACCGCCTCGCTCTGACCAACCACACGCGTCAGTACTCATAAAGGTGTCTCAGCAAGAGATTTAATTTAAAAAATCTACAAATCAACGTGATTTTGAACCCCCTAGCTTTATTGAAATCTGGGAATCAGAATCCCTAATGGAACACGGAATTGCAAGAAAAATAGATGAAAAACGAAAAAGAAAATTAGGTTTCCCATACGTCGCCGATCAGCTGGACGCATTTCTATGAAAGGTTGAATTTATTTTTTCGTTTTTTACCCCTTTTTCTTACAGTTCTGTATTCTATTAGGAATTCTGATTACCAGATTTCAATATAGCTAGGGGGTTCAAAATCACGCTGTATAGTAGTTTTATTTTTAGGGTTCCGTACTTAAAAAGGATCAAACGGAACCCTTATAGGATCACTTGGTTGTCCGTCTGTCTGTCAAGACTCTATTTCTCAGGAACGCGTGGAGGTATCAAGCTAAAATCCATATCAAATTCTCAGGTCTACTGTCACCTAGAGCTGTGAAAAAATCAAACTTCTAAGCCAACGCAATCCAAAGATACAGCCGTTTATGCTGTATATAATATTAGTAAGGATAAGGAAGTAAGGATTAATTATATGAGACAATCTCATTTAAAAATCAACGCCTTTTTAAATTCTGTTATTAATACAACTTATAACCAGAGATCGGATATTTTAGTGCATTACCTAAAGTTGATTTTTGGCTCACATATTATGGCAGCGGCTTCTTTAAATATTTTTATCTCTAGCTTTCGTCCGCGGCTCCGCGCTCCGCCCGCGTCAATGTCGATCCCTCGGGAATAGTACTTTTTCCCGGGATAAAAGGTAGCCTATGTACTTCTCCGTACTCCAGAGAACTTGTATGCAATATTTCATGACGATCGGTTCAGAAGATACAGCGTGATGGTGTAACAAACAAACTCACTTTCGCATTTATAATATTAAGTAAGGATTTTTATCATAAATAAAATCCCAGTGTCAGGTAGAAATTGCCGTTGCACTCGCGTACTTACAAAGTATGTACTTATATTCCCTGAGTTTTAATCGGCCCGATTGCACACAATTACAACCAAATATGCACTGGAATATCCGATCTCTGCTTTAAACAGTACAATCGGACAGTGCAGTCGGTAGGAGAGTATTTTTTACGTAGATTTTTTTATTAATCAAAATAAGTCAGTGCTTCAGAAGTTAAGCTTAACGCTTTTGCTGACACCGCCCGCCTGTAGACGTAATTCTATTGTTATTTCTTTTGTGTCTGGTTCAGTGTCAGCGAGGTAAAAAATGTACGCATGTTCCTACCCTGGTTGTCGCAAAAAAAATTGAGGCAAGTTATTAAGACACACAGTCATCATCATTTCGAGTGGCAGCCGGGACCACCGGCTTACCGTGCCTTCTGAAGCACGAAATCATCAACAGACAATCAGGTGATTCACGCCTGCAATGACCTAACCAAATTGGAAACAACTAAACAAAGTATGCTTCCGGTGGGAATCGAACCCACGACCCCCGGGTCAACAGGCAAACGCCTTAACCACTGGACCACGGAGGACACACAGTCAATCACAGTTAATAGAAAACAACTCACCAAGTTGTCAACCTTGAGCCCACCGTTGGACTTCTCCACTATACTGGTGTATGTCCTGGTGAAACTCTCGATGTATATCCGGAAAACCACTGCAGCTGCTACGTATCCAAAGAGCCGCCATTGCTGGAATATGCAAACACATTTCAGTGAATACTCATCGATAGCAATTCAAAGATTAGGAAAACTAAAAAATATAAACATTCAGCATGTAACTTACTGACGAACTAGTCGCGAGCGGCCAAAAAGCACGTTGTTTCACCTAGCATTGTGTCCGACAGAGATAGTATCAGTGCAGACTGTTAGGCGCTATAGCTACACGCATACGCCGAGTCGCACGCACACAAACACTACCGAGGACGTGAAAAATTGCAAAACGTCCTTTGGAAAATGGGGTTTTATAAAAAAACTACTGCATACATCAATTATAAATAAAGTTAATTGAAATCTTCGATAATTGAACTTTGTCGGTAGGGTCTTTGGTCGCGATATATTATACATCTTTTATTAGTTATTTACGCCCAAAGTTGTGTTATAATTAGTAAGCAAAGCTAAAGTTTGTTGGCTCATAACTTCTTAATGGCTTTTTATTTTACTAATCTGTTACCGTACAGACAAAATTAATAATGAGACAAAACGATATCATGTTAAACTTTGGATGTACAATGTCAAACAATGGAGTACAGCCCGTGAAGGAGTGACAGCTCATCTAAATGAACAACTTTTCCTATGGGACCAATGCAGGTAACTAAAAAAAATTACAGTTTCATACAAGTGTTCGGCCAGTCCGACAATTAGTAATAAAAGGTAAAAAAATGAGATCCCAGTAATTTTTTTTGTGTTTTTTTACCATTACAAAATGGTACAAAAAATGTTTGTTTTTCTGCTAACGATGAGCTGTATTATTTTAAAAGGCAACGGTAACACAGCAACTTTAATCTCAGCTACTGGTCCATTTATTGAGGAAGGCTTTAGGCTATGAATCACGCAGCGACCAATAGGAGCAAAGCATCAATAAAAAATGTTTTGAAACCGGGGTAAATTATTCATTAATCATAATAACAGAAATTGCCACGGACGAAGTCGCGGGCAACAGCTAGTTGCGGTGGTCCCTTTTTCGTATGCTTATTCCTTTAAAACTACGCAACGGATTTTGATGCTGTTTTTTAATAGATAGTGATTCAAGAGGAAGAGTTACATATATATAATTGCCCTATATTACGTGTCTACATTGCACCCGTACGAAGCCGGGGCGGGTTGCTTGTTGGAAATAAACATAACTTTTAAACAACACGAAATAATACGTGGTTGGCACACTTGTGAATGTACCTTGAACAAATTTATACTTTGTTATAGGTGGTATAATATTTATTTATTAAATAAATAAATAATAATAAATAAATACGGACAAATCACACAGATTGAGCTAGCCCCAAAGTAAGTTCGAGACTTGTGTTTTGGGATACTAACTCAACGATACTATATTTTATAACAAATACATGTATAGATAAACCACGGAGTACATACAGAGTGGAGACGGCGTTAGCTACTGTGCACTGTGATTCCAACTAGGTCCTGACGTCATCACGTTAACATCGAGAGTAGGCGTGGCCTATTAGTCTGCTGTTGTAGCTGTCAATGTTCGTACGTGGTTAGTTCTGTGCACACAGTGAGATTTTCGGACTTATCTTGTTTTTTACGAAGAAAATCATTAAGTGTTGCATTATATCATGTAAAAACTACTCCGATAAACGTTCAGATGCTATGGAAGGAATCACATTTCATTTGTAAGTATATTTATTCGTAATTTACTTATATTATTCTAGAAAAACTTTTGGCGACGTTCCGTGCTACTCATCGTTAGATGGCACCACTTTGCGTAATGGGACGTATGAACTATAAAAATATATTAAAGCTAATTATCGTAATAAATAATAACCATAAGTACTGAAATTTGTTCTAAATTTATACCTAAAGACTTTTACCTTGACAAAAAGATTATGTTTATGTTGTTTCATAATTCTCTTTTCAGCAATGCGCCACCTGTCGTCAACGTTGAATAATAGTGAACGTCAAGATGACGGGACTCCGCCCGGTTTTGCGAATATGATGTGATTAGGATGTAGTAACATATTAGTGCTATTTTATACTTACATAATAAAATTTTATTATGGAGACAGTTTTATTATGGAGGTTAGGCTCTCTCTACCCCGTAAGGGAAATAGACGTGATAAATGTATGTATGTTTTAACATTTTGGTTTTGCACTTAATTTTTAGGCAAAGGTAAATTAAAACAAATTCAGTGTAGAATAACCTCCATAATAAAACTGTCAAACAAACGCCTAAGCAAATTGTAAGAGCAGTATAATGCTACTTGGCTTTGAAATTCAATTCCTCAGGAGCTTATTCGTTTATTTATTTATTTGTCAAACATGTGTTACAATGTGTTAAATAATATAAAAGTAGGAATCAACATGCTTACCGTTAGGGTGTACAAATATTGAATCAGATGAGCTCTTGTTAGTACCACATAAAATAAACAATAAATAATATTAAATTACAAAATAAGTCAATATATGTACAATAAGCACAAAAAATATATAAATAGAGAGATAAAAAAAAACACTAAATTTAATCATTAAAAAACGCACTAATATCATAGTAACACTTCTGGTTTAGGAATGATTTCAGTTTTTTCTTAAATAAATTTATATTTAATGTTTTATATTCCTTAGGGATTTTATTATAAATTTTCGGAACAGAGCTGTTTTTGATTGATGTAGACAAAGTCTATCGCCATTTCTTCTGTTTCTTGCACACACATCCGATATACGTTTGAATAAATGGGGATTATTTTGAACAAATACAGCTATCTCAAATATATACAGTGATGGCAGTGTTAGTATTTTATATTGTTTAAAATAAGATTGACAGCTATCAGTGCTTTGTAGACCAAACATAGAGCGGATACACCGTTTTTGCATTTTAAAAACCAATTTTTTATCTGTAGAATTTCCCCAGAAAAATTGTTGAAAATATTTTTTATTTTTACAATTGAAGTGTATTTTAAGAACTGAATTGTGGTCCCGCCATTTTGATATTATAATAGCGGGACCACTTTCTTTGTTAAATATCTTGAAATCATTTGAGTGTACAATTTTATTATAGCACGTATGTAAGTATAAAATAGCACTAATATTACTACGTACGTAATGGTACTACATCATAGTTACATCATATTCACAAAACCGGGCGGGGTCCCGTCATCTTGACGTTCACGAATAATAGCCATACATGGCAAAATGTCTAGGGTTGCCAACCACCTAGTTTTCGCTAGTTATTACTTTTTACTGTTTTATTAAAAGACAGTATACAAAATACTGTTTTCTCAACCGCTGATAAAACTACGATTGGATTTTGAAATTTTATAAAAAGTTACATGGAAGATGAGGGAATAATGATGTTTCTGAGCACCCCGAGAGCATTTTTCATCAAAGAAACCTACTTTCTATTGAGGTTTTATATAGGAAATTATAAGTAAGTAGGTTGATATTGATTATTTTATTATTGAAAAAGAAGATTTACCTGTCTTGTTGATTTTTCTGTTGTGTGTCATGTAAGTGACTAAATAAAAGATATTTAGTTTACATGAAAGAAATCTTATTTATTGTTTTATTTCCAATAGGTTATGGGAGAGTACGCAAATAAATAAAGAGCAAGTAAGTAAGTCGTGATTTCGAAAGAAACATTATTATAGTATCTTAGAGAAATGGACGGAAAATTGACACTAGACAAATTCGACGGTAATAATTTCAAGCAGTGGAATGAAGTTTCAATTAAAATGCGCTCTACGAGTAAAGGGTTTAGATGTTACAAGACCTAAACCGGAGAATGATGGTTTAGATGAGTGGGATAAAAATGACGGCCTGGCAATGTATATAATAACGTCGGCCATGGACCTAAAACAAGTGGGACTAATAGAGAGTTGTGACACAGCACTGGAGGTCATGACAAAACTGGAAAGCATATACGAACAAAAATCTGAATTGAATAAAATGTTAGTGCACGAACGATTTTATCAATACCGGATGGCTTCAAATGACAACATGGCACAACACATTTCTAAAGTTGAAAACTTAGCAAAGCAATTAAGAGAGAGCGGCGAGAATATCAGTGATACCGCTATTATAACAAAGATCCTTAGCACATTGCCGTCAAAATATAGGTCAGTGCGACAGGCATGGTACTCACTGGATTCAAAGAATCAAACCATTTTAAATCTTACTTCAAGACTATTGGATGAGGAAGCTGCATTGAACGTAGAAGAAGTAAATGAAATTGCTTTGGTAGTAGCAAAGAGAAATGTAATTTAAAAAAAGTTTGATATTAATGCAAATAGTGATGAAAAACCACAGCATCGTTTTGCATGTTATAACTGCGGAAAGCGTGGCCATTTTGCTAGGGATTGTCGGATTCCAAGAAGAAGTAATGAAGGAAATAATGACAAGTTGGCGTTTAACGTAACAAATAATGACATGAGTGATTCTGACATTTGGATACTTGACAGCGGCGCTTCGGCTCATATGTCATTTAAAAAAGATTATTTCCAGGAATTATATCCGTACTATGGAACTCCTTTAAAGTTGGGAAACCAAGAAACTATACAAGTACATGGTCAAGGATCTATTTTGATAAAGAGATATGTAAATAACAACTGGGAGACGAGTATTTTGAAGAATGTCTTATATGTTCCTGAGTTACGGCGCAACTTGTTCTCGGAAGGAGTAATAATAAGACAAGGCTATAAAATAATCAAGAATCGTAGTAATGCTTTGATTTATAAGAATGACACAGTTGTATTATGTGCGTCTTTAGAAACCAATAACTTGTACGAACTTAAAATGAGAGCTATTCAAAGTCAAGCATGTAATTTGGTTCAGAAAGCTGACTTGCGAACGTGGCATGAAAGGTTAGGTCATTTAAATATCAAAGAAATTCAAAAAATGGTAAGAAATAAAATTATTAATGGCATTGATATTTCAGAATGTGAGCATTTTGTATGTGAGGGTTGTGCTTATGGCAAACATGCTCGCCGACCATTCCAGAATTCTCCTCGCAGTGGAGGGCAGCTACATCCAGGCGATCTTGTTTATAGTGACGTATGTGGTCCTTTCAATATTCCTTCGGTACAGGGTAAGAGATATTTTGTAATCTTTAAAGATGCTGCCACTAGTTATAGATATGTATATTTCTTACTTAACAAAAGTGACGTTTTAGATTGTTTAAAAAAATACAATATGATGATTAAAAACAAATTTTTGCATAGTGTTAGGAATTTTCATACCGATAATGGTGGTGAGTATAAAAATGGAGATTTTAAAGTGTTTACTGATAGTGAGGGAATAATTCATGAGTTTACTGCTCCATTTTCTCCTCAAGAAAATGGGCGGGCAGAGCGCGAATTAAGAACTATTGTAGAAAGTGCGCGTTCAATGCTCTATGCTCGTAATGTACCTTTGTGTCTTTGGGCAGAAGCTGTTAATTGTGCAGTTTATTTACTTAACCGCACATCATCTACTCAAACTCCAGGTATATCTCCTTATGAACTATGGCACGGTTTAAAACCTTGTTTAAGTCATGTAAGAGTGTTTGGATGCGAGGGGTATGTTCATATTCCTGATCAACTAAGAACTAAATGGGATAAAAAAAGTAACAAGATGATATTAGTTGGTTATGAACATAACAACTATAAGATGTTCAATCCCCAGTCCAAGAGAATCACGGTATCTAGAGATGTAATTTTTAATGAACAGCAGGTTTGCGAGACTAGAAGGAACTTAGTACCAATTTAGATTGAGGATGATGAAGGACGAAATACAGAACAGTCTAGGGAGTTGGAAGTAGATGATGAATCCACTGCACCTGTTTTGAATGAAAGTGATTCGAATGAGGAAAAAAGTATGAATAGTTGTGTGGATGAAACTGATGAAACTTATATGCCATCAAATGATGATGTAGAAGATGTTATCCGTAGTCCAATCAATACTAGATCACGTAGGATCCAAATTGATGAGGCTAATATAATGGAACTTAATATTCCTGTGACTTATGATCAAGCAGTCAAAAGTCCAGAAAATGAAAAATGGTTAAAAGCTATTAGTGACGAGCTTCAAGCCCATCAGGATAATGGTACATGATGTTTTGTGGATAGAAATAAGCAAAGAACTATTACATCTAAGTGGGTGTTTGCTGTTAAAAGAAATAAAGATGGAGAAATAGAAAAATATAAAGCTAGGCTTTGTGCCCGTGGGTTTACTCAAATAAAAGGAATTGATTATAATGAGATTTTTTCTCCAACAACTAGATATGAGTCAATTAGAGTTCTTTTAAGTTTTGCTGCCCAATATAACTGGGATATAGTACAGTTAGACGTAAAAACAGCATTTCTTTACGGGGATTTAGATGAAGATGTATTTATGGAAGTACCAGAAGGGCGTAGTAGCACCTCAAAATAAAATTTGTAAACTAGAAAAATCATTGTATGGGCTTAAACAGGCTGCAAGATGTTGGAATAAGAAGTTCACTAATTTTTTAACCAGATTCGGTCTCGTGCCGTCGCAGGCAGATAATTGTGTTTTTATTGGTAATTTTAATGGTATTAAAGCCTTATTAATTCTATATGTTGATGATTCCTTAATAATATCAAAGTCAAAAACTGTCTTAAATGAAATAGTTAAATGCTTAAAACAGGAATTTGAAATTAGAGTACTAGATTTCAGTGTATTCGTAGGCTTAGAGGTATTGAGAGGAGACAATTATATTTTTGTTAGTCAGAAACATTATATAGATCAAATTATAAGAAGATTTGATATGTGTGATGCACACCCTTGTAATACACCGGCTAATGTGAATGTTCAAATTACTGAAGGCGTTGATAATGCTGTGATTCAGTTTCCATATAGAGAGGCTATCGGTTCGTTGTTATTCTTGTCAACAGCGTCTCGGCCAGATATATCTTTTATTGTAAATTTTTTAAGTAGATACATAAATAATCCGACTGCCGAACATGTAGTTCAGGTTAAGAGAGTGATAAGATATCTCATTAAAACAAAAAGTGTCGGCATTAAATACCAAGGATATGAAAGGTTATCTGTTTTCTCAGATTCAGATTTTGCTGGAGACTTAGACACTAGAAAGTCCACTACTGGTTATTTGTTCATGTTAAATGGAGGTCCAATCTCCTGGCTTAGTCAAAAACAGTCTTGTGTTGCTCTATCAACAACTGAGGCCGAGTTTATGGCTGCTTGTGAAGCCGCTAAGAATATTTTATGGCTGACTCAGTTTCTTTAAGATATAGGAGAATTCCAGAGTAGTACGATATTATATATGGATAATCAAAGTGCCATAAAATTAATTCATAACCCTATTTACCATAAAAAGACAAAACATATTGATGTAAAGTATAATTTTATTAGAGAAAAAGTGAACCATGGATTTTTCGAAGTTAAATATGTCCATAGTTCAGAACAATTAGCGGATATATTAACTAAGGCTTTACCTGCGCCTAAATTCGAATATATAAGAAACCAAATATTGACAGTATAATGAAATATTTTTTTGTTATGCTTCGTTTTTTTTCTTTACTTAAAGTTGTATTTATTTTAAAGAAGTAACTGTTATTGTGTTCTTTGGTGTATCAGCTATATATGTATATATATAGGTATAATTTCAGGGGGAATATTGAGGTTTTTTATAGGAAATTATAAGTAAGTAGGTTGATATTGATTATTTTATTACTGAAAAAGAAGATTTACCTGTCTTGTTGATTTTTCTGTTGTGTGTCATGTAAGTGACTAAATAAAAGATATTTAGTTTACATGCAAGAAATCTTATTTATTGTTTTATTTCCAATACTTTCAGTGAGTGCTCACCCCATATGCAGACAGCATCGACCACAATTCTTTCATAGGTTTTTTCCAAATCTACGAATACGCAGTACAGTTTTTGACCTTTGGCCAAAAATTTCTCCAAAATGAAAAAGACATGGATAAGACCTGCCAGTCTATTTGCTAAATTAGTGTACAACGTTTTGATGGTCACTTCAAAATACATTTTGATGGTCACATCAAATACATCTTATATAAAAATTAACAATATCATACGAAAGCCGCAATGCATTTTGAAGTGTCTATCAAAACGTTGTACACCGAGTTAGCAAATAGGCCGGCTGATCTGTACATCCCATTCCTTTTCTGATCCCGCTTGTTAGTTAAGTTAGTTGTAAATAAAACTTTTGTACATGTTGTATCATTTTTTGACATTCATACAAATCGAATATTGCACTTTGGCGTTACGTGATACTTTTTCAATTGATTGAGATTATGTCTGTTAATGTAGATTTTTCATGGTAATAAAAAAATTTATGGCTATTCTTAAGCTTATTTACACTCCATGCTATGATTATTAAATCATAATACTTCAAGAAATATATGATCGAAGCATAATAGTATTTGATTTTTACTATTGGAACCAATATCTCCCTATGTCCTTTATTATTAATGATGGAAAAATGTCATGCGATCGATGTAATTTCTTGATAAGATCAACGATCAACAAAAGATCAATCCACCAGTTTGTATATTTTTTGACATGTGGGTCAAAAAAATATACAAACTTGTGGCTGCGTCAAAGGCAGGCTAGTACTACTACTAGCTCAAGTCACCTCTAGTATGGCAAAGTTTTGGGTGGCCCGTGCGTCAACTCGTATTCGCTGCCTGGATTTTGACTACTCTTTTACATGATATGGTCACTGACACTATGGTTTTATTATGGAATTTGATTAATTATCTATGACAAAAAACAGAAAGGAAATAATTTACATAAAACATATTGATTCTTTGTTTTTGTGGCTGTGAAGATGTAGTCTCCAAATAAACGATTGCTTTGAACAGGTACAGAACTATACTATATACAACAATATTATGTTATTGGGAAATTTTAAATTTATATGTTTCTAACCATAGTTTTACCAGCAGTCGTGAAAACAGTGTTTTGCAAACTCTCTTATAATAGAACAGTAAAAAGCATTAACTAGCAAAAACAGTATTATACTGTTTTTAACAGTCTGGTTGGCAACCCTAATTACTCAGCTATCTGACACTAGATGTCAGTAGGTGTTAGGGACATCTAGTGACGGATAGATAAACTAAAAAGAAAGATCAACATCGAACTTATTAAGTAGTTGGGCTATTCGCCGCTAGATGGATATAAAGGAGGGAGTGAGACAGAGCAAGTAGAGTGAGACAGATAATACTCCCCTCACCCCCTGTAAGTGCCACGCATGTTTTCATAGAAAATATTCCTTAGGGCAACTCCTCTCTGTATGTACTCCGTGAGATAAACATCCAAGACTCAGGCCAATCTGAAGAAGATCATTTTCCATCTTGACCTGACCGGGGATCGAACCCGGGCACCCTCATGTCGCAGTCTGGCGTGTTAACCACTGCGCCACGGAGCTGTCGTCTATATAATATGTCAATTATACCTCTTCGGTCCTTGAAAGTTCCACTCAGCCTGTCAATACGAACAGCTTTATGTAAGGGACCAACGTAGTAAACTCGAAAAAAATTTTTTAATGGGCCGAGGCGGGGTGGGTCGCTAGTTTATACTGTCGCGAAGCTTCCAGAACAGAATAGTCTAGAACTTTTCCGAACATCGTCTGTCGCGCTCATACATCTTCCATCTTGCTCACTATTCTATCCCACTCACACACATACTCGAATATTCTGGAATATTTTGGTTGTCGGCTGTCAAGTCCAGAAGTATATGGAACTTTCTAGAGACCCATAAGTCAGTATATAAGGGAGCGGACTCCTACTAATACGAGTGATTTGTGTGCGATTGATAAGTGATAATTTCTACGACTTCAGCAACGGACCAGGACTACGAGTGCTTTGCAGCTCCGTGGCGCAGCGGTCAACACGCCAGCCTGCGACACGAGAGTGCCCGGGTTCGATCCCCAGCCAGGTCAAGATGGAAAATTATCTTTTTCAGATTGGCCTGTGTCTTTGATGTGTATTTATATATGTATTTGTTATAAAATATAGTATCGTTGAGTTAGTATCCCATAACACAAGTCTCGAACTTACTTTGGGGCTAGCTCAATCTGTGTGATTTGTCCGTATATATTTTATTTATTTATTTATTTGCGTTTTGGATATTCGACGTGTTGGAAGGCCAGTCAGGTCAGTGTTGGGATTCCGTAGTGAATAAATTCCCTCTGAAGAGTTTGGTGTTTTACTCCAAATCCCGAACCCTAACCTCGTAACAATACTAAGTATGGGTTGATAGGTGAGTTTGTGTCGTATGCGACATGTAGATGGACTAACATGCAACTCGTACTCGATCAGGGGGATCTCAGCGTCCGTCTCGCCGAACTGACGCCTCGAGGCCGCGTAGCGAACCGCTATGGCCACGGCGCCTGATATGGAATGGCAGCTCTCCTGCATAATGCCGATGCGACCTGGAGAATAAAACAGTTGTTTAACGAGCGAATCAAAAACTGCTTCCGTGCTATGGTTAGGCGTTTGCCTGTAGACCCGGGGGTCGTAAGTTCGATTCCCAGGGGAAGCATACTTTGTTTAGTTGTTTCCAGTTTGGTTAGGACATTGCAGGCTTGAATCACCTGATTGTCTGATAATAAAGATGATTCCGTGCTTCGGAAGGCACGTTAAGCCGTGGGTCCCGGCTGCCATCTGGTAGTCGTTAAAGGAACCACGTCAGAGGCCGAGAGGCGGTTCCGAAGAACTATGACACCAGGGAGTGCATGGTCGATTGACCGTGACACCTACACGAAATGATGATGATAAAGGAATGGAAAGACATTTTGCAGCAGCTTTTAGTAAGTAAACAATACACGCAAACAACAAGCAAACTTACAAAAGCTGCTGCAAAATGTCTTTTCCATTCCTTCATCATCATCATCACCATTTCGGGTTCGATCCCCGGTCAGGTCAAGATGGAAAATGATCTTTTTCAGATTGGCCTGGTTGTTGTATGTATATCTATATATGTATTTGTTATAAAATATAGTATCGTTAAGTTAGTATCCCATAACACAAGTTTCGAACTTACCTTGGGGCACAGGTATGGCACTTCATACAAACGGGACGACATAAATGCCTAGTACTACTACAAACAAAGTGTTACATCCGTGCACACGCTAATGTGTGAGTTAGAGAACCAAGGTTGACACCGAGGAATGAAATTAAATTTACCTATTCATGATGCCACCTAAAATTCGACAAATTTGCGAGTATGTTTCTCAATTCTGAAAGATTTATGATCTTAATTTATTTATGTAGGTATGTATTTATTGACTTACCTAACAATACATCTCAATAATAAGTAAATAAACTTGCTAACAAACAAAAATCTCGCACACAATGCAACTGGCACAATCAGAACACCATGACCTATAAAATTATTATATTTTAGGTGTACGTACACATCAACAAGTAGGTAACTATCACTTCACAAATAAGAGGTTATGTATTTTATCTTCTCTTCACCACTGGTTTATTAGTTTAGTTACCTATTGATTCATTTACAAATAATAGCACTAGATAATGTACTGTAATATAATAAATTGCTTGTTTGGCGCTAAACTTTACGGCAAATGTGATAAAAATCAATAAAAAAAAGGATTAAAACAAGAGGCAGATAGAGATTCACAGCACAGTATTTCATTGTAAAGGGGTCGGTAACGTAATATTCGCATTTGACGTGCAACAAAACCTAACCCTGTTTCAAAGCAACGCATCGCACTCCATTTACGGGGGAGAGGTGCGGCGATGCCTCGTTGCGGGGGACGCAGGGAGTTTCCGTTCTGTACGTTAGTACTTATATTAATTCTGTGCTTGGGGTTAGCTCTATCTGTGTGATTTGTCCGTATATATTTATTTATTTTATTTATTATTAAATTACCTGCTGATAAATTCTCAAGAGCAGCTCCAAGGATCCTGGAGGGGTCTGAGAAGGAGCTCTCATACACGCCATCCTCTGTGACGTCAGCTGTTCTATTCAGGAGGTTCTCTCGCGGTATCCGGTACTGGTTGAACATTATGAACCTAGAACCAAAAGACACCAATGACAAAATAATACAGAAAGCCGTCAGTAATAATACCCACACACACTCTACACTAAATAAAGATATGTCAGACAGTGTTGTAAGACTCAAGTCCTCCAGCCTTAAAAATCCTTTTCCTTATCCTTACTAATATTATAAATGCGAAAGTGAGTTTGTTTGTTTGTTTGTTACGCTTTTACGCCGTAACTACTGAATCGATCATCATGAAATTTTGCATACAAGTTCTCTGGAGTGCGGAGAAGGACATAGGCTACCTTTTATCCCGGGAAAAAGTACTATTTCCGAGGGATCGACATTGACGCGGGCCGAGCCGCGGGCGAAAGCTAATTAAAACTATAAATGCGAAAGTAAGTTTCTTTGTTAGGCTTTCACGCCGTAACTACTGAACCGATCATCATGAAATTTCGCATACACGATGTCTGGAGTACGGAGAAGGACAAAGGGACATAAGGACATACCTTTCATCACGGAATCAGGTACTGTTCCCGAGTGATCATCATAGACGCGAGCGGCATTGTGGGGAAGTGGGGCAATGCCCTACCTTAAAATCACAATGCCCTACCTTCAAAATACCAAAAGCTAAGATAATTATTTATTGTAATTAAATTATTTGTTCATAGTCTGAGATAAAAAAATTGTAGCGATAGGTTTTTATCTCTTCCGAACATACCACAGTTTATGACATTCATTTCATATTATAATAATTATTTGTTCTGTGTATAGATGGCATTTGAAGCGCCGTGCCTCAACCAAAGCTGCTCTACCTAAAATTCGACCTGTATTTATAGCCCTGTATTTATATTATGGGATATTATAAAACAAAAAGATGCGTCATGCAGGAACAATACACATAGTCATATCGATACAAATATGTTTGACCTTGTATTTGTGTTTTCCTTGTATTTGTACAATTGGAATATGCTTACATATGTATACTTTATTCTTTCTAGTAAATTTTGGGTCTATTATTTGAATATAGGTTTTGAATTTTATTCACGATCTGAAGTGATACACTTATTACATACATATTATCATGTATTTTTCCTAGTAGTCTGTAGCTTGCACATCAATTAATAATATAAATATTACTAAATTAGTTTCTTTAAAATGTGCCTGCAAAGGCCTATTTTCTGAATAAACGTTTTGATTCTTTTTTTATTTAGTTTTTTGATTTGATTTCCCTTACAGGGTAGAGACAGACCTTAAGGCCATAAGACCGAAAGGCCACGTTTAGCGTGTTGGTGGGCTTACAGGTAGAAAGCGGAATCAAAATAGTGATGGGTTGCTGACCGCATCGCCTGTTGTCATTATTCTTTAGATTTTCGCTCATTCCATTGACCGGCTTCTACGGTCTGCGCAGGAAGTGAAGCAGCTGGCACATTCTACATTTAACGCAATTTTATAATAAGCAGCATGACACCTGATCGTTTTTAGGGTTCCTTAGTAAACAAGGAACTCCGAGTAAAACTATAAGGTTTTACTCGGAGATTATAGGTACTAGAAAGCTATAATTTGGTAAGAATATGTATATTAATCATGCCAAAAAAGTGGTAAAATAAATTTTTGAAAAGAATTTTTTTTAATTATAACATACTCATACTAGTAAAGTGGGAGTCGATTTTATTTTTGGACTATCCCAACGTGTGGAGTGTTGCTGAATAATCTTTTAAAACTATTGCGAGCTTGTGAACATAATTTTTGCGTTTCTGAAATATTTGGTTTTATAAGTGCACTTTGTTTGTGGTCAGTGCAGTCCCAACTCCTTGAAAGGCCGACAACGCAGCTGTCACACCTTGGTGTTGCAGTTGTCCATGGGCAGCGGTAATCACTTACCATCAGGTGACCCGCTTGCTCGTCTGCCGCCCTATATCATAAAATAAAGATACGTATTTACCACAAGTACGTGCCGCTAGATGTCACGAGTTACATAAACTGTAGGTACGAAGTTAGAATGCACACCAACGTACTTAGTTTTGGTCATTATTATATTTTGCAATACGTCATCATATCAAGCTATCGGGTGACTAGTATCGTACGATACGATAATATGAGACCATACTATCGAATTCAAGTAGACACTCAGAACTGTCTAGGCTGAATTGAGATAATAAATTAAATTTGAGAAAAGTAGGATACTTTTTATACAGTTTTGCAAAATCTGTCTTATACTGAAGAAATTGTCCTTGGCAATGGTCTTCTTACGGCTGTAATGATGACCCATCATACGTACTTTTTTCTCTAGCTGGGTAGACAGAGCCTAGATCTATAAGACCTTATGGCCACATTTAGCATGTTAGAGGGCGTGTTGATTGGAAACGGATAAAATAATGATGGGTTGCTAGCCGCATCGCCTATTGACATTGTGAGGGCTCGACTATCCCGGCGCTCTAGCCGAGTTCCCACATAAATAGGAAGTAGGAATAGTGGAGAACAGAGACTCGACACAAAACACACACAGAGAATAACTTTATTGTTACAACTTCACTTTACAACTTGAACTATGTAGATGTTGACTTCAATAATTAATAACATAGACTGTTATGCTCCGAGAGATGGTAATAGACTGAAGAATGAGTGATGAGAGAGACAGAAAGTAATCTAAAAATGGAATGGAATGAAATTTGAATTCTTTCGTACCCAATGGGTAAAAACGGGACCCTATTAATATCGCTTTCTGTCTGTCTGTCCGTCTGTCACCAGGCTCTATCTCATAAACCGTGATATTTAGACAGCTGAAATTTGCACAGATGATGTATTTCTGTTGCCGCTATAACAACAAATACAAAAAAATTAATAAAATAATTATTTAAGGGGCTCCCATACAACAAACGTGATTTATTTGTTGTGACAATATTGATAACGACAACAGGCAAATGCTTGAAATGCTCACAGAATATTTAGTTATATATTCACTTTAAAAATAAATAATTAAATAAGAATAAAATTAAAGGGGGGCTCTCATACAATAGACATGATTTTTTTGCCGTTTTTATAGATAGCGGTACGGAACCCATAGCGCGCGAGTCGGACTCGCACTTGGCCGGTTTTTTTTATTTGATCAGCTTCATTCGTGATTTATATTTTGTTAACATGTCATCATCTCAAGTCCATCAGAACTCTCTATAATCTGAGCGTATCCCTGGTAAGATTTTCCGTTGTGATGCTTCTGAGCCCGGAGTCTGCTATGTATGACCGTGCTATATGATGTGATTGTGATGAATCATTCATCTTCTTTGTCCTGCCCTTTTCCCATTATTCGGGGTCGGGTCTCCTCACTCTTCTGCGCCAGGTTAATCTACCCTGGACTGTCTTTTCAGGCAAATGGGCTTCTTTGAGGTCTCTTTGTATTTTAGACCACCAGGTTAATGGCGGGCGGCCTCTACCTTTCTTCTTCTCAGGCAGAGAGATGTGATGACTCATTATAGCACGATAATATAAGACCATTTAATCTTGTTCGGACAGACAAAATGCGGAACAGTCAAGGCCGATTCTAAATGTGATTCTTTATCTGACCAGTTTATTTTTACATAACCGCGCGAAACTTATCTAGATATAGCAGAGCTGCGCAGACAGCCAACAAGGGCGTAGCCAGGATTATATTTAGAGGGGGCTTAGAAAAACTTAGGACTATTGATTTGGTTTAATCTATGCTTGAACTTTCATACCTCATTGTGTTCAGGCGAAGTTAAAATCTTATACCACGCCGAACGCTAACAAGGGCGTAGCCAGGATTCTATTTAGAGGGGGCTTACAAAATCCTAGGATATATTGGTTTGTTTAATCAATGCTCTGAATATTTTCACACATTGCAGAGGTTCAAACGGAGTTAAAATCTTATTTCCACGCCGATAGCCGACAAAGGCGTAGCCAGGATTATGTTTAAAGGGGCTTACACAAGCCCAGGATATACTGGTTTGGTTTAATCAATGCTTTGAACCTTTTATATGTCGGACATTGTAGAAGTGCAAGCGGATTTAAAATCTTATTTACACACTGATAGCTGACAAAGGCGTAGCCAGGATTATGTTTAAAGGGGCTTACACGATCCTAGGATATATTGGTTTATCAATGTTTTTAACTGCCTCCGTGGTCAAGTGGTTAAGACGTTTGCCTGTAGACCCGGGGGTCGTGGGTTCGATTCCCACGGGAAGCATACTTTGTTTAGAAGTTTCCAGTTTGGTTAGGACATGGCATGAAAGGCATGAAACACCTGATTGTCTGTTAATAAGGATGATCCGTGCGTCGGAAGGCACGTCAAGCCGTTGGTCCCGGCTGCCATCTGGTAGTTGTTAAAGGAACCACGTCAGAGGCCGAGAGGCGGTTCCGAAGAACTCTGACACAAAGGTCTGCATGGTCGATTGACCGTGACACCTACTCGAAATGATGAATGTTTTAAACTTTTATGACTCACTCATATTGTTGTCTAGGCGAAGTTAAAAAAATAAAAACAAGTGGTGCGAAGTAATAACCACAAAAGCATATTTTAAGCATTCCAGCCTACTCGCAACTTCTATATAGGGGGCAACTGCCGCCGACTTTTTGCGTTTGATGTAAAATTGAAATATATAAGTCGTGGTAGAGCCACGCTACCGGCAAAATAAATTGTTCGTAGCATGAACGGGCCGGATTATCCGGGGAAGTACCACACTCTCACAGAAAATCGACGTCTGAGTAAAAGCTTTACCTTTCCTATGCTTCGTTCGGTGGGTGAGAGATCCGGAGGCCCGTCCTTCCCCCTCCCCTCCACATTTCCTTCCCCCAACTCCTTGAAAGGCGGACAACGCACCTGTCACACCCTGGTGTTGCAGTTGTCCATGGGCAGCGGTGATCACTTACCATCAGGTGACCGACATGCTCGTTTGCCGCCCTATATCATAAAATAAAAAGCTTAGTGGCTTACGCCATCACCACAACAACACCATTACTGTAAAACGTGTGATTTTGAGAGTCTGTGGCTGTATCTTCATTTCTAAAAATGAATACACAATATTACGCAAGTTACATAATATTAGCCTTGGCCTAGTCGACGAGCCTTATCTAGTTTATGAACCGGTATTTGCAAGTTCTTGGCCAAGCAAATTCCATGTTCTATTCGACCACGTGCGCATTGCGTCACTTGGCGTCACTTCACATTTTTTTTTTGAAATGGCTATGTAGCTAGCTCCAAGCGAACTTTCGCTACTTCACCGGATATTTGAGGCGAGGGCAGAGTGCCCTCAACCTTTATAGACAACATCACCAAAGGGCCCCCAGGAGGGTCGACATATTGTAATGCCTGCCCATCGACCTGGATCTTGTGTTTAGTGCTGTTTGTCATAGGGTACATTTTATCCCGGGAAAAAGTACTGTTCCCGAGGGATCGACATTGACCGCGGGCGAAAGCTAGTGTAGTATAATTGCAAGCACGCACATCTGGATAGCGCTGTTCCAATGCGTCATTGTGAAATCAGCTGAACAAATAAAGTTGATATTTTTATACACATTAAATTTAAAATCGCCATTGGTTGGCCAAAAATTCTTGTTAAATTCTCGAATTCCTAGATCAATCGACTTGGCCCGATAGCGAAGAGGTCGTGAGTATTAATAGCGCTTAGTCAAGTTAAGCAACCCCGGGCGCAATCACCACTGAATTGGGAAAAATTTAAGAATTTCTATTCGATATAACTTTTTTCTAACCGTTTTACAAAAAAAAATATTTTTATTATGAACTATTTGAAATTTATTCATTAATTAGTTAAGGTTTCCAAGATGACTGCAGTCGGACAAGGTTTGCAAGGTTGCACCCCCACAAACTGAGATTTAACTTTACACAAACCCCCCTCCACTTAATATCTAACAAATAAAACTGCGTCCTCTGACAAACGCTCGCTAAACCCATAAAAATTTAACATTTCAATGGATTAATTGGTTTCTAATAATACATTTTACGAGTCATTAAAACCTCATTGATAACAATGAACTGTCTTCAGCCAGAGTGTCTGATAAGCGTGTGAATCATTGATTTAATTGAGCCTGGATTGCACGGGCGATTCCTCGAAGGTTATCTATCACTTATCAGTGACAATTTACCAATATATTGCTTGATAAATAACTGTAACAATTATATATTTTCTGTACTATGAGTAATGTGGGTAATATTTGATTGCTTAGGAATATAAAAAGGTTTTTGGAAGTGTTTTATTTTGCATTCACAATGCTATTTTCATATACTCTTCTTAAATTAAGAAATAAAATATGGTGATATAATTTCATGCAGGCGGGGCTTGGACCAGCGACCTTAGGTCATGTCATAAGGGATCGTTCAAGTATTACGTAAACAATATATCAGCTATTTATAACTCCCTCATCCCCCTTGTCAGCAATAGTAAGAAAAGCTCTTCCCCCCTCCTCCAAGCTTACGTAAGCATTGGCGTATTTTTCACAAAATATATTTATTTTGCTAAATGTTGTTGACGTCATCACTGTGCAAATCCCCCCGCCCACCATGTCAGAGATTTGCTGACCGTAAGTTGCTGTCCAACTAGCTATTCTAAATCCCTTGGCAACATTTTTTATTTGAATCAGGATCGCTTATCAATCAATTATAATAAAATATCGGAGAAACATAAAAATAAAGACAAAAAGGGGTTTGGAACTCCCATAGAAATTCACTGATCTAATCGAATATCACGGGGCTGGTCGAAATTATTAAATGTACTAATAGTGCCCGCGACTCCGTTCACGTACATTACTAATTATTATGTTTGTATGGGGGCCACGTCTTATAAAACTAAGGAAAAAAATTAGGTAGCCTATCCTGTGTCATGTACGTCTTAATATCTGTCTACCAAGTTTTATTAAAATCTTTTGATTCGTTTAAGCAACAGTACAGCACCAACAATACAACCACCTCTGTGGTCCAGCGGTTAAGGCGTTTGCCTGTAGACCGGGTCGTGGGTTCGATTCCCACAGGAAGCATACTTTTGCTTCCAGTTTGGTAAGGACATTGCAGGCTTGAATCACCTGATTTTCTTATAATAAAGATGATTCCCTGCTTCGGAAGGCACGTTAAGTCGTTGGTCCCGGCTACCATATAGTAGTCGTTAAAAGAACCACGTCAGAGGCCGAGAGGCGGTTTCGAAGAACTCTGACACCAGTGTGTGCATGGTTGATAGGCCGTGTCACCTACACGAAATGATGAGCAGTAAAGCTGTGTCAAAAATACGGTTACCTATATACCGCACTGACTCATCTCCTGATAACGGAGATAACAGATAACAGCCTATTTATCAACGTCTGTCATATAATGTACCTGGTTGATAAAAACGCAACAGCTATTTGAATTCGATTGTAGGGTCCCGTACTTCAAAATGTAAATGGGAAACTTTACAAGGTAATTTTATTGTCTATCTCCTCTAATCGACCATGCACACCCTGTGCATGGTCGATTGACCGTGTCACCTCCACGAAATTATGATGAATTAATTAAAAGGCGACTAACTAAATGGCTGAAAGAAAAAAACTTTTACACGGTAGATGAATTATATGTATCATAAATTCACTCATGCATGACATGTCATTTCATGTAATTTGACATTTAATTTCTTGTTTGTCATTTTATCATTTTTTTTTTGGTATTGCTTTTCTGTTTAATTTAATCTTGATTTGTATTATGAATGATGACAATTTAATTCCTAGACTTTAATTAAAAATGGAAACATGTATATTTACATGCCACTATTGGTAAAATATGCAGAACTGTATTTATTTATTTCAACACCATATTATGTACCATATTTTACGCAATTAAATATTCTGATTCCAATAAATCTGTAAGGGTTGGTCATGGAGTAAGTTACTTTTTTTTCAGAGATATCGTGTTTATAAACTCTACTAGCTTTCGCCCGCGGCTTTGCCCGCGTCAATATCGATCCCTCAGGGATAGTATTTTTTTTCGGGATAAAAGATAGCCTATGTCCTTCTCCGTAACCCAGATAACGTGTATGCAAAATTTCATGATGATTGGTTCAGTAGTTACCACGTGAAAGCGTAACAAACAAACAAACAAACAAACAAACAAACTCACTTTCGCATTTTTAATATTAAGTTAGGATAGTTAGGATTAGGATGATACTGAAACTAAATTGACTATTTTTAGAACGTTTTTCTGTGTGTATGTATGTTCTTACCTACCTTCTTTCATAACCCTTTAACGAATTAACTTTTATGGAACTTGGTAGATAATTATTTAGACGTACAGGACACAGGATAGGCGACGTATTTTTTTTGTTAGTTGAGTAATCGTTATGTACGCGAACGAAGTCGCGGGCACAGCTAGATTATCTATAGTCTGCCCATCTGAGTGTCAAGAGCCATCTTCTCAGATCAGAAAAAAGTTTCTTTCCTGCTCAGTCTCAAAGGCAGGCGACGCCCTTGAATACCACAACTAAAGGAAAAAATCCGACTGTATCAAAGCAGTTACATCACCAAACAATATAGTTTTTAGGGTTTCGTACTCAAAGGGTAAAAACGGGTACCTATTCATATGGCTCCGCTGTCCATCTGTCTGTCTGTCCGTCCGTCCGTCTGTCACCAGGTATCTCATAAACCATAATAGACAATTGAAATTTTCACAGATGATTTATTTCAAACAAAATTAGTATTTCAAGGGGCTCCCATATAACAAACGTGATTTTTTTGTTAGTTTTTGCTCGATATTAATAACGGCAACAGGTAGACGCTTGAAATATTCACAAAATATTTAGTTATAGGCATAGAAGTATGAAGTCTCTAGAAGCAGCGTATTACTTGATACGTCATGTTACTGATACCCTTAAAAGTAGCGTATACTATACACTAGGCCTCAGTCCTCTGACGCCTGTCGAGGGGTATGTAACAGAGTGGAATTTAATTTTTAAAATTATAAACAGGCCAATTTCTGAAGTTCTGTCCTTCTAAAATACTAAAATGAATATTATAGTAAACTATCGCGCTGGACTTTTCTCATTTAAGTAATGCAAGTTCATGTTATTTACAATATAATAAACATATTTATCCTCCATTAAAAACGTCAAATTCCATTGTCAGTGAAAGGCGGAAAGACGCATAGTGATGCACTTTGTTATTTTTTGCCAAACATCGATAATTTACATGAATACAGATGAGTGTAATAATATAAGTAATAAAGTGAATGCCAAGAAATAAATAATAATTAATTCACTCTCCACGACTTTCCCGAAAATTTATTATTTTTAGTGTTCCGTTCCCTAAGAGTAAAAACGGAAAGGTAATACTAAGCCTTCGACGTCCATCCGTCCATCCATCTGCCACATGACTGTATCTATTGAACCGAAATAGATAATATTTCAAAAGGACAATGCCGGTTATTGGCGTCTTTTTGTTTTCGCGCGGCCACTAACCATACCTTGTTTTCCCGATAGTCAATAACAAAATAAAGTTATAAGGGCATATATACCTCTAAACTCAGTCCGAACTGAGTTATAAGGATTAGATATTATATTCATAGGTTTTTGCACTATTTTTCACTACGTAAAAGTTGCAATTAAATAATAAATAAAATTATTTTGGACATTTTAATCACTACTATACTTTTTTGAAGTCTTTTTCATCAACGATACAACAGCAGGCTCTTCTCCGCTACCTCCTTGAGGTTAAGAGTATATAGTAACTGTTTATTGGGACAGTCTGAAGTAGCTTTGATAGATACTTGATACATTAGGTAGGTCTTTTTGTTCTTTGCTTGGCCGTCGTCTTCACTGTTTCGCTTCACTCTTGAATTATTGGTGCAGCCGATAGCATAGTGACGTCAGCTTTGACGTTCCCCTTGTTGTTGCTGTCATTGTTCACTTCCATATACTAACAGCGCAACTGCCACTTCATTAGTAGTTGATCTGCTTCATGAACACCTGTGAGAGCTTTCGTGGCGCCACTCAGCGCTTGGGCAGCATGATGACCCAACAGTAAACCGCGGGGTCACTTCAGCAGATGGCGAACTACCTTATTCAGCAGGCAGACCATACGTTGCACTTGGAACATAATGGAAGTAGGCTTTCGACAATTATCTTGGTTTTGATATGACACAAGTGTTTTACTTAGATGGTGCCCCCTCTTGCGGTCTGCGCAACTCCATAAGAGATGTACCCCAATACATACAGGACTTAAGAGAGCCCTACCCTCGTACGTAATTATGGCGTTGTAACAGACTTTTTAAATCTTTTCAACTTACAGTTATCTTGTGCACTATTACTAGGTTTCTATTGAAATAAAAAAAAATATGACAAATAAATTCAGTATAAGTCTCCAAAAATCTTATTTTTGTACAAACTTTACCTGAACTTCGGCCGTTCACAAAGTACTCACAAATAGTAAAAGTAAAGAAACTGTTTTTATATAAACCTTGAAAATGTAATGAACATTCTAAATGAAAAACATTTATTTCACTAACTTGCAAGGCTTACTGAAAAACACGTATTACCTGGAACAAGTTTTTCATTCAATGTTATTACGTTCTCACTTGCTTGTTAATCAAATGGATGAAACAACAAGCTTTTCAACGGGCCGGGAAGGGCCCTCTCAAAGTGCTTTGTTTGCACAATTAGCAATAATTCAAAATACGTCTCATTTTGAATCGTATGCAGTTTGGTGGAGAGGGGTACAGAAGGGTTATTGTTATTATCTCATAAAATAATTAAAATCTAATTCTATCATGCTGGTCTACGACATAAGCAAAAACCATGTGCTGTACAAAAGCAAAGCGTAAAAGACATTCACGGGAATAAATAATAAAAAAAATAATCTGAAATATCAAGCAAATGTCTCAGATGAATATCTCGGACTATGTCAAAGGCGATGCGGCTACAACCCATCGCTATTGGATTCCCTTATCTACCTACACGTCCACCAAACAAAGCCAAACGTACCCTTTAGATCATATAGCACTGGTGTTTGTCTACCACGTAATGGTTAAAGAAGTGATTAGTAATTATATACATGTATGCATTTATATATATATATATAACAATAAAATTCATATAAATATATGATTTCACTGTGCTGGCACTTAAATGAAAATATAATAATTACCAATTTCTAATTCTGATAACTCTATCCAGACTGAGTTTACAGTTATGTATGTCATAATAAGTTTTGTTAATAACGCTATTATCTGCTAGAAAAAAAAGGCGGGGTCGGTGGCCGCGCGAAAAAAATAAAATTGCCACTTCCAATAGTCGAATCGGCATTGTCCTTTTCACAGAACCCTTCCCATATAAGAAACTTGTTTTTTTTTGTAATTCATTTATTACTGTGAGTTCAAAACACAGAAAATCCAGAAAAATAGTGTTTTACAAGTAAGAGTTTGCACCTCACAATAGCATAGAAGAGGTTTTATGTGTATTTTTCGATATCGATATTACGCTGTATTGATACATCTCTTATGACAACGGCGTCAAAAGTCAGGTGTGCTATTTTCAAACCTTCGACTTTACTAAATGACAGATTTTTATATGGAAACTTGTACGTCTTTATCGAATCACCCGTTCACAAATAGCACTCCTGAAACCACGCCTCCCTTTCCTCTTCCTCACACCCCCGCTAATGACACACTAGGTTCCCATACAATAATGGCAAAATGTGACATCTATTCAGAGAGACGAAAATTTTTTTTTTTAAATCTATGGTTATAGGTATATTCACTTTAAAATATATAAAAACCGAGACTGCCGGTGTAATTTATTGACGAAATGTACACATGAATGTATTTAAAAAAAAAAAGAATAAATTCATCAAATATATAAATAAAATTAATATTTAAGGGGGCTCCCATACAACAGACATGATTTTTTTGCGGTTTTTATAGATTACGGTACGGAACCCTTAGTGCGCGAGTCCGACTCGCACTTGACCGGTTTTTCTTATTCCATGAAAAACCTACACCTGCATAACACATCGACTCATCACCTTATTGATAACGGAGATAAGGGTTATATCAATGAGCGTCATTTATTTACCTAATCGATAAGACTATCGCATTTGGGCACATTGCATAACCTTCTGCTGTGTCGTGCGATCTGCGCGACCGGCGCAAAAGGTCATGTTGCATTTTTTTTATGTTTTTAACATTGAAGAACCTCTATTTATTATATTCTTTGTCTATATTGTATTTTTTATTTTCTTTGTATTACATACTCCTTGTCTTTTGTTTATATCGTGACGATTAGGTATTCTCTTTGGCTTACATTCCATCCAATGACGTTTATTCCATCTGTGGCAACCATAGAGATAATGGTGGCAACTGTCATTGTCACTTTTGTTTCTTTTTAATGTTTGATTTGTAAGGCTGGCTGTTTTTGTTACGTGGGTGGGGTCCTATCTTGAATAGGCAAGATAAGCGTTATTTTTGTTCGATTGCCTATTCAAGGGGTTATTTCTAAGAACTATAACTTTTTCGGGGAGTCGGGTATTTAGTAGACAAACAACACTCACCCATTGTCAATCCCGTTGACACCTATCTTCTCCCCCATATCACCCACGATGAGACCTGGGAACGTCTCCAAAGTGTCAGGGTTCCGTATGGGCACAACGAAGCCGTGCAAACCATGGTTCTCGCCATCGGGTGTGATCAGCTGGGCGAACAGCAGCGTATGGGTGCATGTTCTGCCTGAAAAGAGGCAGATCGTTAGAGAACGGTCAGAAGTGTATACTGTCAGGGGTGTCATCCTGAACTGCTTTTAGTTATTGTACAACAGCATCTGTGGTCCAGTGGTTACGGCGTTTGCCTGTTGACCCGGGGGTCGTGGGTTCGATTCCCACCGGGAGCATACTTTGTTTAGTTGTTTCCAGTTTGGTTAGGACATTGCAGGCTTGAATCACCTGATTGTCTGATAATAAAGATGATTCCGTGCTTCGGAAGGCACGTTAAGCCGGTGGTCCCGGCTGCCATCTGGTAGTCGTTAAAGGAACCACGTCAGAGGCCGAGAGGCGGTTCCGAAGAACTCTGACACCAGGGTGTGCATGGTCGATTAACCGTGACACCTACTCGAAATGATGATGAGTTATTGTACAAGTAGTTGAAAATACTTTTATATTTGTATGCCATCATAGGCTGAATGTTGGAACTAATATATAAAATTAATACCATTGTACCCATTCAATGCAAATAAATACTTTCTTTCTTTCTTTCTGCTCGTCCGGTGGTTGCAGGTATAGCATCGTGTACCTGCGCCCGGCCTCCCGATCAGCTACTTGATATTCCCCCATTCATTTGCCAAATCCAACAAATTCATATCGATCCCGAGCTTAAATTGCTTCCGATAGGCAGCAGTGTCGAAAGTATATAAAGTCAAATAAACTGCGCTTGCCAACCCGCTTGCCAAGCGTGGTGAGTATGGGAATATCCTCCTATGGAACTAGTGTAGTGTGAACCAGGGATGTTGCGAATATTCGCATCCGCATCCGCAAATGCGGAGCTTCCGCATAAATTTGGACATCTGCATCCGCGTCCGCATCCGCAATAATCAAAAGCGGATTTTCATGCGGATGCGGATGTAATACAAGTTGTGACAAGAAAGAAAAAGTCGAAAAAAAAACGAATTGCGCGTGTCGTTCGCACGTGACAATGACCAACGGGAGCGAAAAATTTGGTGACAAGAACTCATCGTATATATAGTTTTGAATGTTTTTGTGATACAGTGAACATTGTGTGTAAATAATTATTTATTGGGAAATCTTTATAATAGTCTTAGCTCAGCTTAGGTATTAAATTAAAATCGACAGGTAAATGCCATTATGTTACACCGGTTTTACTGTAGGTAAAGTTTATCGTTTTATCACAATATTCTTTATTTTTCCAGCGAGGTTCCAGTTATTGATAGATTATCTAACAAGTTATTTAACAATGTCACCACCTACACAAAGTAATATATGAAATTATTTTTACATTTTTACTTATGAAAATTAGTATTCAGTATAATACTTCTATTTTTAACTTCGGTTACTAATATGAAATTAGTAGGTAAGTAAACACATAAAAAATGTACGCATTATTACTTATTACTCATTTTCCTTACCCTTATCTTTACTTCTTTATTACTATTACTATATATTATTATAAATGCGAAAGTGATTTTCGTTTGTTATTGTTTGTTACGCCTTCACGCCGTAACTACTGAACCGATAATCATTAAATTTTTCATACATGTTCTCTGGAGTACGGAGAAGGATATAGGTTACCTTCCCTCCCGGAAAAATAACTGTTCCTGAGGGAACTGCGGACGAAGGCTAGTCATTAATAAAAATGTTAAAAATGATTATCATTGTTTTCTTCATTCATGTACTATTATATCTATAAAAGATCTTAAACATCCGCATCCGCATCCGTATCCGCGGATGTCAGCCTTCAAAAATCCGCATCCGCATTCACATCCGCGGATGTGAAAAAATCGGCATCCGCAACATCCCTGGTGTGAACCAACGACCTTAGGTCTATGTACGACCATTGACTAGTGTTGCTAGGTGTCCCGATTAACGCGGGACGTCCCGATTAACGCGGGACGTCCCGATTTTCAGGGGTCGCGTCCCGATTTGTACCTGATCGAGACGCTAAATGTCCCACCCAACTAATGAAAAATTAAAAAGTCTTTTCATAAAAAAATGTAGGCTTCAATTCCAGTATCAAACGCAACAACAGAAATGGTATTTTCCCAGATTTAATTTGGTCTGAAAGGCGAAACCGTTTGACACTCAAGCAGAAATTCAAATTAAAACAAACTTTAATATGACTTGCAATACATTTTATAGCTACATATATGTATAAAACAAGGCCATTATAAAGGCGGCAAAGTCCAATGAAAAATATAATTTTAATAAAAAAATTATAATTTACATAAATACTTAGGTACCTACATAATTTTTATTCTTCTGAAGTGCGTCAATTACACATAAAGTACGTAAGTAAGTAATAAATGCTTTGAATAGGCTGGTGTTTAGCGCCCATTAGACCATCCAGAATTTAGTATCCGGAATTCAGTCAACGGATAGTCAACGGACAGTTTAATCGCATTCAGGACGGTCGATCCGTTTTCAGGACAGAATGGCTTCCGACGTCCTTATCGGAAGCATAGGTGAAACCATCCGGAATTTAGGATCGCCGCATGAGAGGGACGCCGCTATACGTTAGAAACGTTACGAGAATATCTCCAATCGCATCGCACGTATAGCGGCGTCCCTCTCACGCATTCAGGATGGCCAACGGATGGCTCTCTCAGGACGCGCAGTCTCCGTTCAGGACACGTTCCGGACGGTGTAATCAGGAGCTCCGACGACTGAATTTCTTATCTTTATCGGATGCTGAATTCCGGATCCTAAATTCAGGATGGTATAATAGGCGCTTTTTAGCTATTTTTCTAGCTGCTTAGGTAGCAGGCTTCGATCAAATATAATGGTAGATACACAGTCTCATACAAAATGAAGCCTAAATAATGTCCCCGAGTAAAAATATCATGCATACTTCCAAACAACATCAAAAACGGTACATACTGAAAATATGACACTCCATATTTCTTTTTTACTTTTGACGAGTAGTTTTTGCATCTTTTCACTGTACCTTCGTCATCGCGAGACGTGTGAGTGCTAGCGCGGTTTATTGAAACTGTGGATAAAACAGCTCCGAATCTCGATTAGGGCGCTGTTTGGCCGGTGCCACTTTTCGAGCACGAATCGTGTATCTACCATTATATTTGATCGAAGGTGGGTTTAAATTGACCTTATGTAATACGACTTCAATAGAATAGGTACGCCAATGTCAACTGAAAAAACAAAACGTCGTCAATAAAAACTGGTTACGCAAACATGACTTAGAATTATTACAAACTAGCCTTCGCCCGCGGCTCCGCCCGCGTCAATGTCGATCACTCGGGAACAGTACTTTTTCCCGGGATAAAATGTACCCTATGACCTTCTCCGTACCCAAAATAACGTGCATACAAAATTTCATGTTGATCGGTTCAGTAGTTACAGCGTGAAAGCGTAACAAACAAATAAACTCACTTTCGCATTTATAATATTAGTTAGGAAGATATGTAAGATTAAGAAAGAAAGAAAGAAGAAAAATACGGCAAATCACACAGATTGAGCTAGCCCCAAAGCAAGTTCGAGACTTGTGTTATGGGATACTAACTCAACGATACTATATTTTATAACAAATACATATATAGATAAACATCTAAGACCCAGGCCAATCTGAAAAAGATAATTTTCCATCTTGACCTGGCCGGGGATCGAACTCAGTCACTCCGTGTCGCAGGCTGGCGTGTTGACCGCTGCGCCACGGAGCTATTCAAATAGAAAATTCAATTGTCAATTAGAATTATTATATAACTAGCAGTGCCCGCGACTTCGTTCGCGTACATTTTATGTTATGTTTGTATGGGGGCCACGTCTTAGCATGACAGAAGAAAAAATAAATAGCCCATCCTGTGTACTGAACGCCTAAATGTATATTTACCAAGTTTCATAAAATTCTGTTAATTCGTTTAAGAGTTACGGAGGAACATACATACATAAATACATACAGAAAAAAATCTAAAAATCTTCAATTTAGTTTCAGCATCATGTATAGAGCTTATAAACACGATATCTCTGAAAACAAAGTAACTTACTTCATGACCAATCCTTACAGATTTATTATTAGTAGTATTGATATATGTCAAACAAAACGTAGTTGCAAAGTATATATTTTCCAGATAAACAATAATAAAACATAACAGATGTATTGTTTTATCAAAATGATGATTTGATTTCGAAATTAAATTATTTTTATCGCGCTATGAATAAAAATAGTGAAAGGCGATAAAATAAAAGTAATATACCTACGAAATCAAATAACCTTTTTAATACCTACTAGAATTATATAACACTCATAAAATTAATGGCTTATTACTATGATATCTAACGTATCGATATTTGCTTGTTGGTAGATCATTTAAAGTGTTCCGTAGTAAACAAAGAACCCTTATAGTTATGCCATGTCTGTCCGTCCGCGGTAATACTCAGAGAAGTCAGAGACTATAAGTACTAGAAAGCTGTAATTTGACATGGATATGTATATTAATCATGCCGAAAAAATGCAACTATAAAATGATGAAAAAAAATTTTTTTAGTGTAGCTCCCATCCAAGTAAAGTGGGAGTAATTTTTTTCTCGACTAATCCAACGTGTGGGATGTTGTTGAATAGATCTTTTAAAAATATTGTAAGCTTGTAAACTTGATTTTTCGATTTACTCATCCGTTTCTGAAATATTTGGTTTTATAAATAAATAAATATATACAGACAAATCACACAGATTGAGCTAGCCACAAAGTAAGTTCGAGACTTGTGTTATGGGATACTAACTCAACGATACTATATTTTATAACAAATACATATATAGATAAACATCCAAGAGCCAGGCCAATCTGAAAAAGACCATTTTCCATCTTGACCTGGCCGGGGATCGAACCCGGTCACTCCGTGTCGCAGGCTGGCGTGTTGACCGCTGCGCCACGGAGCTAGTCTAGGTTTTAAAGAGAGAGGAAGTAATATCCCCCTCTTTTTCTACCGCGCGGAGTTTTCCCTTCTGCCGGCACCTCCGGAGTGCAACCCTTTGTTATTTCAGTAACAAATGGGTAAAAGGGCAAAAACGGGACCCTATTACTAATCCTCCGCTATTTGTCCGCCGGTCTGTATCTATTAAACCGTAATAGGCAGACTTGAAATTACACAGAATCTTTTGGGTCTATAACAACAAATAATAAAATAGGGCATTCTAGAAATATGTTTTTGAACGTTTTGTAAAGTAGTTAAGGTGAAATGGCGTTTATTTTGACGCCAAAATAAACGCGATATTTCATAAATATATTTTTATAACACATAAAATTCGTTTTTTTAAAAAGTAACTCCCATATGTTCATAAAGTATTAAATAGTAAAGACATTGGCAAATTTCTATAAAAGATACTTAAATAATTATTGAATAATACTGATCACCGAACCAACTTTTATTCAAAAATTGCATATTTAGATGATTTAGTAACTTTGACACTATTTTTTATCGAGTCAATTTGTATGACTCATGTTTCGGTTTCTGCCAGTTACTCATGAACATTTAAAATTTTTAGAATCATACAAAATTTTTGGCGAATTAGTTTTTGAAACCAAAAAAGGTTTACTCAGCGTCTTAAAAATCTGCTTTGGATGGCATTTCACCTTAAAATATTGTATGGCATGGAACGTTTTGTGACCAATTCTGACTTGCAGTTGGCTGGTTTTTAAGACACAAAATTTTAGTGAGACACAGTTGAGAGCGATTACAGAACCTAGTGTTGTTTCGAGAGTTATTTGCAGTCTTTTTATTTCACTCCCTGGCCCCCTGAGAAACATGCACCGAAGTCCTAGGGTAGGGGCTGAGGCAGGTCTGTCTCACTCCCCCCTTTAGGTATCAAAAACATACCTAGGCGCGGTGACACCTTCGAAGGTAAAATCCGAACAAATCCGGTAGGGACGACGCGCGTTTAGTTATGTTTTCACCGACTTCAACGAATTCTTAATCGTAACACCTGGGGTGATGGGGTTTGTGAAGTTTGATTATTGTAACCCCTTCACGCAAAAACTTCTACAGAATTCGATTTAACTTGCCACAAATGAAGGCTCCTAGCCTAAAATATAGGACACTTTTATCTCCAAATTAGATTCCTGAGAAATTCCGCGGCGATTTGTCGCATATAAATTCTCATGATATCACGCGTTCAAGGTTAGCCATGTATTTAACTGACTCCGATAACACTAGGGTTGCCAACCGTGCAATAAATAAATACTATTGTTATAATTATGTAAGATCTACCGAGATTATTCTATTTTATTATTTATACATAGAAGATACAACAAAATTAAAACTGCATTCAAAGATTTGCAAAATACGCCATTTATCGAAAGAAATATCTATCGAAGCTTTCGGTCTAAAAAATATATGTTTGTTCGATAACTATTTTACTACTCGAATTGAAAATTCAGGTCGTAAGCAAAAATAATTGTATGAAATTTGTATAAAAATCTTTATATACTTTATAGAAACTGCAATATGTTGTAATTTAAAAGTAAAAATACTAGTCGCTTTGCCATAGAAAATTAAATATATAGTTAAATAATATAAATAAAAATTAAATATAAGTTTTTTTTTTAATTTTATATATACCGCGTGATTTTGAACCTCTGAACTATACTAAAATCCTGGAATTAGAATCCTCAATGGAATACAGAATCGCAAGAAAAAAAGGAAAAAAACTAAAAAAAAATTGACTTTCCATCGAAATTCGCCCAGCTGATCGGCAAGTTTGTATGGGAAGCCCAATTTTTATTTTCGATTTGCACCTTTTTTTCTTGCAATTCTGTACTTCATTAGGGATTCTGATTTCAGGATTTCAATAAATTTCAGAGAATCATAATCACGCGGTATATACATGTAAGTAGGAATAAAAACTAATAGTAGTAATGGTTCGCAAAAATATTTTTTTTTTCAACACCGACATTTAACAAACCATAACACCACACCAAAAGTCACATAAAATACTTTCGGTAATTACAAATTAGAAATAGCAAGAAAAGAACAGCCACACACAATACATATGACTCTATTATACTATAATTTTTATCGTTTTGGACCTTTAAAGGGATGACTCAGACCATCAAAGTAAACAACTTTTCTTATGCTGAGAAGTCAAAAAAAAAATCGACATTCCCATACAAACTGTCCGAGCGGCGGAACTCATTTGTATGGAAATGACGAAATTTTTTTTGAGTCCCCAGCATTGGTCCTATATAAAAAATTGTTCATATTGATGGATGGAATTTCACCATGTATATGAATATAAATAATATAGTTTGTAATAGTCTAACTTCGTTGTATGTTTTTACCAATTGAATTAATCTTTTAAAATACTTTTTATGTTATAATTTTTTTAACATTTTTATATATTTATTTGAATGTTTGCAACCCTAGATGACAACAGCCAGTTGCGCAATCAACAGGAAGGTATTTGCATTTATTTGTACTGCGCCCGCCAAAAACATATCAGCTTGACAAAAAACTGCCACTGTATGTTACAAACGTCCGATTTCCTAACATACACTAAGCACGTATGAAATCAAGATTTTTATCACGCATGCCATGATGGTTTTCTGTTTTTATAAAGCAAACAGCTGTAAAAATCCACCAATCATAAAAATTATGACTAAGCGCGACCACATACCTGCCGATTCTTTTATTTTCTAACTAGAACAGATTACAGATCGGAGTAGAAACGGCAGGTCTGTGGGCGGTCTAAACGGGATTGGTGGGACTTCTTAGCGGGAATTTCAGCGGACTACACGGCTTTTGTTTTGGATTGTTTTGCAAATTGCTTCTAGTGGACTTTATAACGTGGAATCTGTTTAATTTGGTGTTATGATAGTTGCTGTCAAAAATACCTCTCAACACAGTGCCGCCACCTGGGGAAAAAAATCGATTCCGAAAACCCACATTTACACGATTGCATTAACATATTTTTGGATTTTATATAATGTATGTTTGTATGTGAGTTTCTCTTTTCCCCTAGGAGTTTCCGATAATAGCTAATAACAGACAAATACAGCTTCAATTTATGGTATACTAGCTTTCGCCCGCGGCTCCGCCCGCGTCAATGTCGATCCCTCGGGAATAGTACTTTTTCCCGGGATAAAAGGTAGCCTATGTCCTTCTCCGTACTCCAGAGAACTTGTATGCAAAATTTCATCATGATCGGTTCAGTAGTTACGGCGTGAAAGCGTAACAAACAAACAAACAAACAAACAAATAAACAAACAAACAAACTCACTTTCGCATTTATAATATTAGTAAGGATAAGGATACTAGTAGCTCTCCCTGGCCGCGCCCGGGCATATGTTATACTTCTAAACCGTCTCGGAAAAATCTTCTATACGGTAGTGAAAACCCCATCAAAATCGCATAGTTTGCAAGATTAACCTGTACAGACAGACTTCTATATATTTTATATACTATGTCTCCGTACCTCAGACGAGTATGCAAAATTTCATTATGATCGGTTCAGTAGTTAAGGCGTGAAAGCGTAACAAACAAATGAATAAAACAAACTCACCTTCGCATTTATAATTTTATTTATAAATTACTAGCTTTCGCCCGCGGCTCCGCCCGCGTCAATGTCGATCCCTCGGGAACATTTCTTTTTCCTGGGATAAAAGGTAGCCTATGTCCATCTCCGTTCTCCAGAGAACTTGTATGCAAAATTTCATAATGATCGGTTCAGTAGTTACGACGTGAAAGCGTAACTAACAAACAAACAAACAAATAAACAAACAAACTCACTTTCGCATTTATAATTAGTTAGGATAAGGATAAGGATAAATTAGGATTGCTAGATATATTGGTATAAACGCGTCGAATATTTAATATAAAAAACTTGGTCCTATAAAGTCAATAACAGCGTGCATAAAAGTTTAGGTGACTGTTACAATAAGTATATATATAGAAATAGCGGTATTCTAAACATATAAACATTCCTAATACGCGGTATTACGGCACTAGTACTCTAGGAATGGTCAGTTCTGTACCGATTTAGTGGTGTGATTGTGTTGCGTCACTTCACTGCCCGTTAATTCAGACTCTGAGTACAAAGCGAGCCAATTAGACATATCACATAAATATCATGGTCCCGTAGAGTCAATAACAGTGTATATAAACGAGTGTCTCGTACAATAGGAAGGAAAATAGCGCGGAAGTACTATTTATAAAATACTAGGTTTCGGGCGAAACCTAGTATTTTATATTTGTTGTTTATTTGTTTGTTTGTTACGCTTTCACGCCGTAACTACTGAACCAATCATCATGAAATTTTGCATACAAGTTCTCTGGAGTACGGAGAAGGACATAGGCTACCTTTTATCCCGGGAAAAAGTACTATTACCGAGGGATCGACATTGACGCGGGCGGAGCCGCGGGCGAAAGCTAGTGTATGCTAGTATAAATAGTATGATACGTCGCGGTATTACGCGGTACGAGTACGGTACGAACATTGCTACACTAATTCAGCGCAGCGATGGTGTTGCGTCACTACCCGATAATTCAGACTGGCATTGACAGAGGTTCGGTGGGCGGGATTCGCTAGCATATGGTTACAATTTTAACTCTACTTGATAGCTCCGTGGCGCAGTGGTTAACACGCCAGCCTGCGACATGGAGTGCCCGGGTTCGATCCCCGGCCAGGTCAAGATGGAAAATGATCTTTTTCACATTGGCCTGGGTCTTGGATGTTTATCTATATATGTATTTGTTATAAAATATAGTATCGTTTAGTTAGTATCCCATAACACAAGTCTCGAACTTACCTTGGGGCTAGCTCAATCTGTGTGATTTGTCCGTATATATTTATTTATTATTTCCGCACATACAAGTCTTAGTGTAGTAGAATTGTCTACTAGCTAGCCGGCGATTCCATCCGCGTGCATCCTTAGGAACCTTATTTCGAGATATGTGGTTTCGAATTCGATTTAAAAAGGCTAAGTGGGAGTCGGACTCGCGCACGAAGGGTTCCGTACCGTTATCTATAAAAAACGGCAAAAAAAATCATGTCTGTTGTATGGGAGCCCTTTAATATTAATTGTATTTTTATTTAATTATTTAGTTTTAAAGTGAATATGGGTGATTATACAAAAATTGGGTAACTCAATGTCATTAGGCAATAGAACAATGTGTTATTATATTTGTATATATTTTAAATTTTATTATAAAACAATTAAATGCCTTTTATTTGGTCACTCAATTTCAGCAACTTATTTTAAATACAAGTTTATAAATTTCCACAATATAATCTCAAAACATCAGTACTTTGGCATGTCACAATCGCAAAAACGCGCCTTGAAGTGGCTATGTATTAAATATTACCATAAATTGAAGCAAAACTACTGTTTCACTAAAATCTATGAAGTAGTTATACTTGCTTATTACAACTTTTATAATAAAATATTCTTGCCATTATTATAAAAACTATAAAAAATGTCATCAGTTTTATTCGTCAGTCCGCTGTGTGTTGTTTGAATTTGAATTTCCCGCTAAATATTGTCGATTTAAATTAAAAACCGTGTTCAATTTCAACGTAGGCGGTGAAGTTAGTTGCAGGCAGCGCCATTTTACGGCTAACATAAATGTGCCAGGTGCTAGCGTTGTGTTTGTCATCTAAACACGTGCCGATCCAGTCAAAATTTCAGTCCTATGGGGAGTCATTATTTTCTTGTAAAGCTGTGTTATATTTTAATTTCTACATAGCTAGCTTTGCTTGTTTAAAATGTAGCTTATTGCTATTCAAAAATATAAAAATTTGCGTTGGGTCTAATGATAACCTTAAATTCCTGTCTTATTCGTCAGTCCATTGGCGTCAGTCCTTTGTCTAATATAGCGCCAGCGGACTGACTTGTTTTCCAAAGTACTGATATTTAGCATGTGTAAGCATTTTTTTTTTACTTATTTCAATTAAAAACAATATGCCGTCTCATAAAAAAAAACAAACTATGTCTAAGGATAGAGAATATATATTAAAACAGATAAGAAAGTTCGAAAAGACTAGCTTAGATAGAATTAAAAGTGACCCTATTAAATTAGCCGAATACAAGGAAAAACAAAGACTGCACTACGTACAAAAAAAAAGGAAAAGGCTAAGAAATTTTTACAAAGAAATGACAGCTCGAGACCAACGATTAACTAAAAAAAAAGAGAACTTATTCATCAAAGTATAGGCATAGAAAAAACAATAATGAAAACGTACTACTGATGATTTTGTATGCCAGAATAATCCGTCACCTACAGACGGTGAAGTGAGGCTTATTATTAACGAATAGCAAAGAGCAAAAGCCGCGAAAAAGAGAAGTGGAAGGCAGATAAATTCCAGAAGTTAAACAATGTAAACAGATGAAAGAAATTATTTCAAATCTGAGAACTATACTTTATACTCAGCGTCAAAAATATAAAAGAGTTAAAAACAGGTTAAAAACATTTACAGAAAAATGTGAAATCTGTTAAAAAACTCCTAAAACCAGAGTAAAAGAAATAAGTAAAGAAAAAAATATTAATGAAGAAAACCCTTGTTGTGTATGTTATTAAAATTCAATTAGAAGATAACTACACTAAAATAAAGGGTCATGAAGATAAAAATGGTCAGGGATTGTCAATTGCTTGTCCAGCGGTTGCAGGTATGGTATCAGGTACATGCACCCGGCCTCCTGAGGTGCTACTGCTTTTTCTCCATTCATCCAAGTGAGTAGTATCCCTATACCTTCATTCACTTCCCTAATCCAACAAATTCCTAACCTTCCTCAACTAAATAATGCTTCCGATGGGCAGCAGCGTCGGAAGCACAAGAAGCCAAAGAGACTGCGCTTGCTAAACCGGCTGCCATGTGTAGTGAGCATGGCAATATCCTCCCATAGAACGAGAAATCCTTGGGAGAGGTCTTTGTCCAGCAGTGGACCTCTAACGGCTGGTGTGACGATGATGATGAAGAAAAAAAAAGCTTTATCTGGAAATGTAGTAGAAAAATACAAATTATGGAGAGTTCAAAACATATCAGTGACTTAAAATATTTCAGTCTGAAATATTTTAAAGTTCAATTAGGTATGTACTTTTTATAAATTTCTATTATATAACTTTAGAGCAGAAAGAGTTATATTTTGGTTTCAATTGTTTGTCGGTTACTAAGATAATATTAAAAAGAGGACTGAATTGATTGTAATAATAGCAAAAGTGTTAATAGGCTGTCTTTAAGGTGGAGTTTTTTTCTTATAATATTACCTATTAATACTTTTTAAACTGTAACTAAAGTGAGTTAAAACTTAAAATATGCGTTATTATTATTAGGTTTTAAAAGATTTCTTCTAAATATTAATGAATTACATAGAAATATGTTATGAAATTGTGTTTTTGTCAGTATTTTGTCACCCTCGTCAGTCCCCTGGCAGTCAAATTAAGAAAAATCAAAATATCTCATAATCTACTGGAAAAAGTGACTGGCCCAAACACGAACAATATATTTATTATATTAGCTATCTTGTATACCCAAATTTGTAGGAATATTATTACAAAAATATAGTAAACAAAATTTCCGTAAAAGTTACCCAACTTTTGTATATTCACCCATATATAACTTAATATTTTGTGAATATTTCAAGCGTCTATCTGTAGCCTTTATCAACATTGAGCAAAAACAAGAAAAAATATGTCGTTTGTTGTATAGGAGCCCCCTTAAATATTTATTGTATTCTGTTTTTTAGTATTTGTTTTTTTTTAGCGGCAACAGAAATACATCATCTGTGAAAATTTCAACTGTCTAACTATCACGGTTCATGAGATACAGCCTAGTGACAGACGGACAGACAGGCAGACAGACAGAGACAGACGGACAGCGGAGCAATATTAATAGGGTCCCGTTTTTACCTTTTGGGTACGGAATCCTAAAAACGTAATGAAAAACATTAGGTAGATAGTTTGAAGTTCGCTGTAGGACATTATGTTTTATGCTAGAATTATCACCTAAGCATTTAAAATCTGCGTAGGAGAAAAACTGTTAGTATCCTTATCCTTATCTCCTTACTAATATTATAAATGCGAAAGTGAGTTTGTTTGTTTGTTTGTTTTTTGTTTGTTTGTTTGTTACGCTTTCACGCCGTTACTACTGGACCGATCATGATGAAATTTTGCATACAAGTTCTCTGGAGTATGGAGAAGGACATAGGCTACCTTTTATCCCGGGAAAAAGAACTATTCCCGTGGGATCGACAATGACGCGGGCGGAGCCGCGGCCGAAAGCTAGTATTCTATATTTTAATTTACTACCAGGCCAATGTGGAAGAAATTTGACATGGCTAGGCGTTATTTTATCTGAACACGATCATAATCTTATCGTAACTGTGACACCGTCGGTTTATGTTGCATTGTTTGCACAAGTTATACCGTCCTTTGTCCATTATACTATAGATTATAGTATATACTATCGGAAACGCCGTCTAGTTGCACTTTGTTATGAAGACCATCACCAGAGGGAATGTTAGGGATTTCACTAACTGCCTCCGTGGTCCAGTGGTTAAGGCGTTTGCCTGTAGACCCGGGGGTCGTGGGTTCGATTCCCACGAGAAGCATACGAGCACCGGGTCTTCAGGCAAACGCCTTATCTTCGGAGGCAGTTTCAAGGTGAAAACATATTAGAGATTAATAATTCTCAGAAAACCCATGTAGGTATGTTTTTCGTCTTTTTTTGACGGAACGTCTTATAAACCGATGAATACCGGCTGCACACACGAAAAAGTGTCACGTTCTGTATCCAAGCGAGAGCGAGGCACAATCGGCCTAAGCGTTCGGCTTGTGACGCATCTATCTCCCTTCCACCGTTATCATGTAAATTATCGTTCGTAAACCGACTTTATTACCGACGTTCGTAGACCGAAATCAAGTTGTCTTTATCATTATCAATCATCGTGGTACTCAAATCCTATCATTATTCCCTTTTATATCCATTCTAATATCATCATATTATCATTTTACGGTCCCGGATCGTACATATATGATTTGCAAATGTATAAAAAATATATGTAATTATCCTAATTTAAATACAACATTTCATATAAAAAATCCTGACTCCAACTTAACCACTAAACCAATGTTGATGAAATTTCTATGGGGCCAATCTGAAAATATCATATATTTTCTGTTGCTTGCTTATAGTATGTATAAGCGGCTGACACTGTTGTCAGATTTTTCAAGCTGCCTAAAGGCATCTGACAAAGCTTAACAACTGCCATCTTTTGATAAACGGGGCCAACCGGGACCAACGGCTTAACGTGCCTGCCAAAGCACGGAAGAGCTAGAAATATTTTTGTGCCACTTGTGATCACCCCATCCAAGTGGGGACCACGCTTGTGGTTGGTTTACCTGCGTAAGCGCTTATAAATGCTCAAGCCAACTGGGCCATCGATCTCCTCGATATTTTCTGTAATCTGTTCGTACATATCGGAGTTACGTTTCACACAGCTGAATTGATAATCTATATCTTGTTTTTAGTCAAAAAGAGAAACACGTCTATCCTAATTTGAATAAAAAATAAACAATTTAGGGTTCCCTACCCAAAGGGTAAAAACGGGACCCTATCAATACCCTGTCCGTCTGTCACCAGGCTGTATCTCATGAACCGTGATAGTTAGACAGTTTAAATTTTCACACATGATGTATTTTTGTCGCCGCTATAACAACAAATACTAAAAAACAGAATATAATAAATATTTAGGACGGCTCCCATACAACAAACGTGATTTTGCTCGTTTTTACTCGACATTGATGACGGTATCAGGTAAACGCTTGAAATATTCACAGAATATTGAGTTATATTTTTCACTTTAAAAATAAGTTAAAATGAATTTAGGCTCCAATACAACAGACATGAGGCATGAGGCTAGGCTAGCTCCGTGGCGCAGCGGTCAACACGACAGCCTGCCACACGAGAGTGCCCGGGTTCAATCCCCGGCCAGGTCAAGATGGAAAATGATCTTTTTCAGATTGGCCTGGGTCTTGGATGTATATCTATAAATGTATTTGTTATAAAATATAGTATCGTTGAGTTAGTATCCCATAACACAAGTCTCGAACTTACTTTGGGGCTAGGTAAATCTGTGTGATTTGTCCATATATATTTATTTATTGCGCGTGAGAGGGTCGTGCTCCTGTAGTGGAGACTAAAAAGGACCTGATGATAATGATGATGATGATTTATTTATTTATGAGTCTTTTGCCGTTTTTATAGATAACTAGCTTTCGCCCGCGGCTCCGCCCGCGTCAATGTCGATCCCTCGGGAATAGTAGTTTTTCCCAGGATAAAAGGTAGCCTATGTCCTTCTCCACACTCCAGAGAACTTGTATGCAAAATTTAATGATGATCGGTTCAGTAGTTACGGCGTGAAAGCATAACAAACAAACAAACAAACTCACTTTCGCATTTATAATATTAGTAAGGATGGAAAGGAACCTTTAGTGCGCGAGTCCAGCTCGCACTTGGCCAGTATTTTTAATATTTTTCTCACGATTGGAACACATTAATAAATCTCATTCTCATGCCGTCGAATACAATGCGGTACCAGTATGTGAGGGGAGCCATTAGTGGTTTTCAATTGAACATCGTAAGTGGCCCACATCTACGCGACATTCTATGCTCGGAGGCCCATAAGTATTTTAAACGACAGCTCAAACAAGGTCGAAACTATTTGTCCCTTTACAATATGTACAGAAAACCCTGTCTCATCCTTGAAGGGGTGATTCAGCCCATCGATATGAACAACTTTTCTTATGGGATCATCATCATCATTTCGAGTAGGTGTCACGGTCAATCGACCATGCACACCCTGGTGTCAGAGTTCTTCGGAACCGCCTCTCGGCCACTGACGTGGTTCCTTTAACGACTACCAGATGGCAGCCGGGACCACCGGCTTAACGTGCCTTCCGAAGCACCGAATCATCTTTATTATCAGACAATCAGGTGATTCAAGCCTGCAATGTCCTAACCAAACTGGAAGCAACTAAACAAAGTATGCTGCCGGTGGGTATCGAACCCACGACCCCTGGGTCAACAGGCAAACGCCTTAACCACTGGGCCACGGAGGCTGTTGTTGGGATCAAAGCATAACTAAAAAAAATACATTTTCAAAACAAAAATATTCGGCCGCACGGACGGAACGTCAAAAAAATTGAGTTCCCAGCATTGGTCCTATAGGAAAAGTTGTTCATATCTACGGGCTGAATCAACCATTCACGGATCGGACTGGGTTTTTTTTACATATTGTATAGGCTATTTTTTTATGGCAGACACTCGTTCTTTTATCAATCCTCTAAATGTACTGTTTTTCCAATTCATATTATCTATACTAATATTATAAAGCTGAAGAGTTTGTTTGTTTGTTTTTTTTAAACGTTGAATATCGGGAACTACAGGTTCAAATTGGAAAATTATTTTTGTCTTGGATAGTCTATTTACTGAGAAAGGCTTTAGGCTATAAATTTCGATTCAAAAAATCGATTTCAAAAAATTTTTTATTGATGCTTTGCTCCTATTGGTCGCAGCGAGATGTTTTATAGCCTAAAGCCTTCTTCAATAAATGGACTATCCAACACAAAAATAATTTTCCAATTTGAACCAGTAGTTCCTGAGATTAGCGCGTTCAAACAAACAAACAATCAAACAAACAAACTCTTCAGCTTTATAATATTAGTATAGATAATAACGGAAATTGCTGCGGTCGAAGTCGCGGGCAACAGCTAGTATTAGATAAGAAGATAAGAGATAAGAAATGTTATATACTCGTGCGGAAACGTCCTACGAACCTTCGATCAACAATTCCAACAATAGAAATAAAGGCAAAAAGAAATACACTATGTTTTACCTAGATTACCAACCCAGCATTTAGCCGCCTCGAAGTCCGGCGTGTGGATGACGAACTCTTTCTGCTGAGGGTCGTAGGTAGCTGTGGTTCGCATCAGGCGGGCGTCGGAACCGTGAGCGATCTCCGTTAGAGAGAAACTTGCCAGGATCTGTTGAAAATCACACGGTTTAATAATAATTTGGATCCATATCCCCACGCAAGCTTCTAAAAAAACCGGGGTAACACCCGTGAATTAAGAGAGATACAAATAATAATAATAATAATTCATTTATTTCAGGCAATAGTATTGTACTTACAATTATGTACAATACCAGAGGCCCATATTATAAATACCTTACAGACTAACATACATATAAAAATCATTTCAATAATTTAATTATAATGATATTTTATTTCACTTAAAATAGAGTAGAATAGTTCTTAGAATATAACAGAAAGTCTCTTAATCTATTACGCTCTTAATTAAGCATGTGAAAATATTACAGTTTGATAAAATTAAAAAATAAACTTTCTGATTGCCGAAATATTAAGATTCAATTTCTAATAATCCTTATCCTTATCTTTACTAATATTATAAACGCGAAAGTGAGTTTGTTTGTTTGTTTGTTTGTTTGTTTGTTTGTTACGCTTTCACGCCGTAACTACTGAACCGATCATCATGAAATTTTGCATACAAGTTTTCTGGAGTGCGGAGAAGGACATAGGCTACCTTTTATCCCGGGAAAAAGTACTATTCCCGAGGGATCGACATTGACGCGGGCGGAGCCGCGGGCGAAAGCTAGTTATATATAAAAATGTCATTTACTTATATGTCTCCTCTAGTATATGTCCTTAGGATCCTTTCTTTACTTAGTAGCCAACATTAGTTGGTTTGAAGATGTCAAAGGGCATATGACAAGTTTATGCAATAACTAGCGGCTCGTCCCGGCTGCGCACGGGAAGATGTAGGTATTTAAATAGCCTATGATCATCAGGGATAATGTAGGATTCTAATGGAGAAAGAATTTTGCAAATCGGTTCAGGGGTACTATTTTTGGAAGTGTTACACTCGTCTTCGAGCGATTTTTTTATGGAAAAATCGCTCGTTTCCGATCTGCATCATTTCAAAAATAGCACTCCAGTAGTTTCAGAGCCTATTCGATGCAAATAAATGAACAAACAATCAAATATTTCCTCTTAATAATGTTAATAATAATATAATTTTGTATATTATTATGCAATAATGGGTCTTTACCTATGAAATTGGCTTTTTTTTCGCTTGCAACTGGCAAGCGAAAAAACTAGACTATGATTTTCAGTTAAACACATTTTCTTATTTAAACTTGAAAGTGGACTATATTATTAACATTATGCATGCATAAAATTAGTTTGTTTTCCTGAATATAATTATTGAAAAAGGCTTATGAAATGAACTAGTCAGATGCTTTCCGTTTTGATCAAAAATATCGTAATTTTTGTATACTTTTCTATTTCATTGGAAATTTTATAATGCGTAAATCAAGCTTACTTTGTCTGTAAATAATCGTCCAAGCCTTCTATATGTATGTATGTATCGTAAATAAATACAAAATTTCACTTTAGTTGAATTTATCAAACCCGAAATAATACTAGAAACTTGGCTAAATCAGTGTTTGGTTATCTCTGGGTTAGATGTAGATATATGTATGGCTAATATATCAACTTTCTTATCTGTGTTTTCCCGGTTGGTTCTTCAGCTGTGATGCTAGAGCATGTTAAGCAACCCCAGGCGCGGACCTTACTTGGATGGGTGACCGTAAGTGGCATAAAAATATCTCACGCTCCTCCGTGCTTCGGAAGGCACGTTAAGACGTTAGTCCCGGCTATCATCATTGATGACAGGCGTTAAACACCAGTGTTGGCCACTTGCACACACGAAAAGTAAACAAAGCTATGATGTGTAGGAGCCCGGGGTTCGCTATTATGACAGCATACAAAGTGTAATATGATTTGGCGAAAGTTTTTACGGCCGGCTGCCTGCCTGGCGACAACCCTACTTGGGTAGATGTGGCTAAGATGAATAACAGTCTTATATTTTTTTTTACTGTGAAGCACTAGGTTGGTTTCCGTTTGGCACAACTATATCAGCACATTTAAAAAAACGTTTTGATTTTTATAAGTAACGTAACATAAACGAAAACCAAGGCTCTAGCAGAAAAATCTCGGTATTATTATATTTATATAGGATTATCCCTAGAATTTTCTTATAATATAAATCCTAACTAATATTATAAATGCGAAAGTGAGTTTGTTTGTTTGTTTGTTTGTTACGCTTTCACGCCGTAACTACTGAACCGAACTTCGTGAAATTTTGCATACATGTTCTCTGGAGTACGGAGAAGGACATAGGCATTTTATCCCGGGAAAAAGTGCTATTCCCGAGGGATCGACATTGACGCGGGCGGAGCCGCGGGCGAAAGCTAGTATAATAATAAATAGAAATAAAATACTCAGGGCAAGACAATTACTACCACTTTGTGTAAAATGTAATACTACATACGTAACGTGACCATACGTCCCGCTTTACGCGGGACAGTCCCGCTTTCAGGCAGTCTGTCCCGGTGTCCCCGCAAGGCCAAAATTGTCCCGCTTTTGCAAATAGACCAAACGATAATTTAAAATATATTTTTTCTCGTTCGAAATACGTTGCACGGCGGGCGGCGCCCCGAGCTGAAGGCAAATTACGAGACAGCGCGTCACCCGCCAAGTAACATAAAACAAGTATAAAAACACGAACTAGAATTCACGCCACTACTGATTTGTTTTGATTATTTTGAGTTATTATTCTATCTTCTATAATAAAAAACTTGTAAACACTAAAAATTTTTTTTATTACTTTTAGGTCAGTGAATTTTGCTAGTAATTTGGTCATAACTTCGTAAATTTTTATCGTAGTACAATAATTTTTGCACTGTATGTTATGGATATCTTAGCTCTATAATCCTGTATTCTCAACTAAAAACTTTACGGATCTTCATTCCGCAGATGTCCCGCTCTGACATAAAATATAAATGGTCACGTTATATACGACAATTCCATGAAATCATTATTTTCATGTTTTTGTTGGTACTTGGTAATAAATAATAATTTACTACCTACTTAAAAAATACAATGATAAGGAAACGTGTCATAATTGGAACATACAGTATGAGTATGAGAAACTGAATTGCTTTTGCAAAAGAAATACTATTTTTAGGATTCCTTACCTCAAAAGGAAAAAACGGGACCCTTATAGGATCACTCGGTTGTCCGTCTGTCTGTCTGTCTGTCAGTCTGTAAAGACCCTATATCACAGGAACGCGTAGAGGTATCAAGCTGAAATTCATATCAAATACTCAGGTCTGCTGTACCTGGCAGTTGTAAAAAAATAAGCTTCTGAGCCAACGCAATCAAAAGATACAGCTGATTATGTCGCAATTTTTCGTGTCTTTTCGACATTCGCAAGAGAATCAAAACCTTCAACAACTAATCTTGAAATTTGGTACGAAGCAACGTCTTATAGCACAGATAGAGAGGCACGATCGGCCTGAGCGTTCGGCTTGCGACGCATCTGTCTGTCTTCCATCGTTATCACGTAAAATTATCGTCCGTAAACCGACTTAACAGACAACCAATTTTTTATGGGAACTACTACAACTTCAAAATTCAATTTCACATTATAATTCCACTTGGAACAATTTGCAAAACAAAGTCGTGCAGTCCGCCGAAATTCCCGCCAGGAACTCATCAAGTTAGTACATACATATATTATTTGTCAACGTTACATTAAGGGCCCGCCATAGGCCAGGCGGCGTGGCGGTACAAACGCGGATGGCCTAAACGCGTTGGCTACTTTGGATATTTACGTTTTTTAAGAATATTCAAGGGTTATTCGAAAAAGAAAAATACATAATGGCTGCCTTATCTGTAATGCAATTATAATCAAAAGTTTCAAGGTTAATTTTAATGTATTTGGTGAATAATGCTGTATACCGAGTAAATTAGACGTGATTTGGAGGTAAGTTTGCAATTTTATTCCATCGAGAAAATTTAAAGCAATCGTGTTTTTGAGTCAGATAGTTACCAGAGTTAATCCTGAACTTTGCTGCATTTTTATTTCAACTTGAGTATTTCATTATTATTGATATTACAGACAATCATGCAGAGCAGTGTGAGCTAGTACGGGCCCTTAACTTCGATCAATAATACTGGTCATCATCATCATCAGGTCCTTTTTAGTCGCCACTACAGAAGCACGACTCTCTCTGTACTACTAGGGCCATACTTGGCCAGAGCAGCCAGAGGACTTGGCCTACACTCTCCACGCTGGCCGTGTAGGCCAAGACGGGTTGGAGAGGTCTCTTAGATGTTTATAAGCTTCGTTTAGCTTGTATTTCCTAAGTCGCCTTCTACGCCATCCACGGGAAGACTTGGAGTGGTCCTATTCTACTCTGCCACACGGCTATAATTAAGGCTAGCTCCGTGGCGCAGCGGTCAACACGCCAGCCTGCGACACGAGAGTGCCCGGGTTCGATCCCCGGCCAGGTCAAGATAGAAAATGATCTTTTTTTTTTAATACGACGAGTAAGTAGGTATATCTACTTGAATTGTGTTCCAAGCTGTTTTTATATTAATTCAGAAGAAAAGTCTGGAAGGTGAATTAATTTGAAGTAATTTTAATGTTTTTTGTTTTTCTTGGGGTTCCGTTCTCAAAAAGTGCCAATTGGGCCCTATTACTAACCTGTCTGTCTGTCTGGCACAGGGTTGTATCTTTTGGACCGTAATAGGTAGAGATTCGAAATATTCGCAGAATTTATTTTTCTATTGGTTTAATCAACATAAAAATAAAAACAATTTTTTAAACATATTTATGTAGTGTTGTGTGCAGATTCGCGGGATCGGGCCTGGGTCCCGGATGCGAAGAAAATCACGCGAAAAATAGTTTTTAATTCGTAATGTCTGAAAAACTCACCTCTCTATGCAGGATGGTAGCCTCATAGAACTTATAATGCCGCTCCGTACCCAGGGAAAGCAACGCATTTGAAAACAGGTAGATGCCGATGGCCATCTTCACCGACAGACTGGGGTTCAGCGACTGCACAGCTTCGTTGATGGTCATGAGGGCGCGCGTCTAGAACAATAAAATGCGGTAAGAAAACATTATGATACAGTACAATCCTCTTATATGCTGTTCTGGGAGAATAATTCCGGCGAAAGAGCACGAGACTGACCTGTTTTTCAATTTTATTCCGGTCCCTCTTGCACCCGTCGCGCTATGGTGCCTACTTTTTTCTTTTTTTTATGTCTTCTACGCATGACAGTGTGATAAGTGCCAGTATCAAGTATAATTGAGGATTCCTGCGCTTTTTCTTCTTCTTGTTAACGAAATTATGGTGTAGTTCATTATGTCGATTCTTCGGAGTCCCTGGCTACAATTCCTACGAATCCACAGGCTTGATCACAGACGACGCATACAGACGGTCAACCACCAGTTCGCTAATTAAATCTCACTACAGCCGCACCATGACACTTTATTTTAGTTATTCCACACATTGTTCATAAACACGTGCAGTCCGCCGAAATTCCCGCCAAGAACTCTCGTATACAACTTAGGAACTTGTTTTTGCCGCAACTTTTTACTTTTTTCTGTGTTTGTAAGTGGCCAACACTGAAGTCGATTTGGTTAAACGTTTGCAATGTTAAAGAATATTGGTCAGAATAGCATATAGGATCTACCCTCCTTTTTGCGTCGCAAGAAGATAAGCTCTTTGCTCTTTATGGCTTGGGTAAACGAGTCTAGCGGGAGCCGCGTCGTTTCCGGCCCACTTTACAGTCAGCGGGACCTTATTCCAGGAAATAGAAAGCGTCGTAGGCTAGTTGAAGCATTGATTGAATTTTAATTTAATATTATGGCCAAGGCATAGAACTCTTAATCTATTTATAATCTTCGACAAGTTCGCTGGAGATTGGCAGCAGGCTGTGTTAGATAGCGATCTATAGAGGAATGAAGGAGGCTTTTGTCCAGTAGTGGGAATGAATACAAAGGAAAAATAAAAGATGTTAGAGAAACCCCACCTAACTTAGTTATCCTGGCATCTTCCAACAAATCTCTTCCTGCGCAGATCATAAAATCCAATCGAGGAAACGGGCGAAATCTGAGAAGCGTCTAGTAACACATGACTATTGTGATTCCGTTTTACACTCTCACGCCCGCTCATTCGTTAATGAGGCCTTTAGGTCTTATGGCCCGATCATGCCAACTTATAATAAATATATACGGACAAATCACACAGATTGAGCTAGCCCCAAGGTAAGTTCGAGACTTGTGTTATGGGATACTAACTTAACGATACTATATTTTATAACAAATACATATATAGATAAACATCCAAGACCCAGGCCAATCTGAAAAAGATCATTTTCCATCTTGACCTGGCCGGGGATCGGGCACTCCGTGTCGCAGGCTGGCGAGTTAAACACTGCGCCACGGAGCTGTCAACTTAAGCCCTCTCCTCCTCATCTGAGGTAGGTACCATACCATTGGTCCTTCCAACAAGACATTAAATCAACACTTACCTAATGATTTCTGATATTTTCGCGATTGTTACACATTAAATAAAATCACTTTATTACGGTATTATCGCGTATATTACATTATTTTTACACAAAATTTTTTTTTTAATTATTTTGACACCTAAAGTTTTCGAAACGTTAGGTGTAAAACTAATGTAATATACGCGATAATACCGTATTAAAGTGATTTATTTAAATCAACACTTACCTTTTTACTATAACTAGATTTGAACATCTCATAAGTGAGGAATTTGTACTCGTTGATCCTCTTCAGTTGAAGTTGAGTGATCCGTTTCTGCTCCTCCATGGATGGCGAAACCACGTGGTGGGCAAAGAGGGGGTCCTTTTCAAGTGTGTGCCATATTTTGTACTGGAAAGAAATGACTTATTTAGCATAACACTGCAAAGGGATTTAAAGAAGTATTAAAAGAAGTGCAAAGGGATTTAGAAAATAAGTTCAATAGTATATTTTTGTTTAAATGACTGTTTGTTGCCATAAAATAAATAAAAAAAAAAAAAAAAAAGTGTGAAAGTGCCTACTTAACATTTATTTTAGACTAGCTTTCGCCCGCGGCTCCGTCCGCGTCGCTGTCGATCCTTTGGGAATAGTAATTTTTCCCGGGATAAAAGCTAGCCTATGTCGTGAGTACGGAGTACCGTACTCCAGAGATATTGTATACAAAATTTCATGATGATCGGTACAGTAGTTACGGCGTGAAAACGTAACAAAAAAACATACTCTTTTTCGCATTTATAATATTAGTATGGATAAGGATTTCGAAAAGTTAAAACCTGAGATGTATTATAATCATCATGACAGCCGCAAGAACACTGCTGGACATAGGCCACCCAAAGGATTGCATCATCTGGGAGGTTTAGCCATACTCACTATGTGTGGCATACAGGTTGGCAAGAGCAGTTTATAGGCGAATCTGGACATAATTCGATAACTCGTTGTTTTTATTATTTTATTCGATGTTAATCATCATCATCATCATCATCAGATCCTTTTTAGTCTCCACTACAGGAGCACGACCCTCTCTGTACTACTAGGGCCATACTTGGCCAGAGCAGCCAGAGGACTTGGCCTACACTCTCCACGCTGGCCAGACGGGTTGGAGAGGTGTCTTAGATGTTTATAAGCTTTGTTTAGCTTGTATTTCCTAAGTCGCCTTCTACGACATCCACGGGAAGACTTGGAGTGGTCCTATTCTACTCTGCCGGATACCACACGGCTAATGTTAAGTATCAAACTCGATGTTAATGTTAAGTATCAAATATTAATGATACAATAAAAAAAAAATCGCAGTAGTTATTATATTAAAAACATGAGTTAACATACACTAAGTACACTATCTCACTTTTTCCGAAATGTAAAATGCCGGGCAAGTGCGATATATGATTATGATATAAAATCGGAGAATCTACACCAACATAATACACGTTTTTGATTTGACAAGTTTTCATTGCTAGGGTGAGTATGGTGGGTCTCGGAAATTAATTTAGGTTTATCTCTATATTATTGTCATGGTTGAAAGCACCTATTATAGTTTTAAAAATTTCCTCACCAACTCATTTTAAAGTGACTCAATATGTATAATCACTAGGGAAAAAATGGATATGCTAAAACTATATGGTATCCAACCTAAAATTACTATCTGGCCTGATACCAGATACCAAGTGCGTATGCAGCCTGATACCAGATTAAAAAATACTACAAAATATAAAATTTTGGGAAGTCTTTTATTTAAAACACGACAAATATTAAATATAATTGGATACTTATCATGATTCTTTTATTTAACAAATTAAAAGATTAATACTCATATTGCACTAAGAGTAAGGCGCCTATTAACCATCCTGAATATCGCATCCGACGAGGGATCGGTGGCTATACATTAGACATGATAAAAGATATCTCCAATCGTATCAGACAAATAGCGGTATCTCTTTCATCAGATCTGATTTAGGTTCAGGATGGTATAATACACCCTTGAATTCTGGTGAATGAACACAGATTTCTCTGCAATAAGAGGCAACACAGGGTGAGGTCTGGCCATGTTCCAGTTAACAAACTTTTGTTATTGATGCGTGTGACCCGATCAGACCTATGTAGTTTTTATCATAAGGAGGAAGACTTGTTACACGTCTGTTGGAATATGGTTAGTACACTGCCCTGCGGGACGGATACTTGGCTGGAGTACCTATGGAGAATGGAATGCTGAACGTAGCGTTGAGCAGTCCATTGACACATTAAGCACAATCATTATACCTCTCATGGAGGTTTATAATGAATCTTAGATAAATTTTATATTAGAGGTCCCCCATGAGGCTGGCATAGTGGCACAACATGTGTATTGAAGCCTAGAAAAAATTAGATAAAAAAAAAAAAGAGGCAACATTCAGCCCCAGAAGAAAGGAAAAAGACATAGGAGAGCGAAGACTCTCCAAAGCAGATGACCGATAGAAATGCAGTTTTCTGCTCACACACAATGGGCCCAAACAAGAGGCCTAGGTGTGGAAAAATGCCCATGGAACAAAGAGGTAACAGGCAGTTTGACTTGTCTTCAGACCAGCGTCAGAAAAAAGTCTTTCACCATATACACTGCTACTGAGAATATGGGTATTGTGTTGTGTTTGTGTAGCTTGTGTAGCGATGCACCAACTATCTAGCTCAAAGGTTGGCGAGTTATCCAGTAGGTATCCAGCCAAATACATAACAATCATAAACAATTTCCCAGGTCAACTGGAACATCAGGTCGGAACAGGTATGGATTGTATTAATTTTTACCTAGTAGTTAAAATAACAATCACTTCTATGTTCAATATTGAAACAAAAAGATATGGACAAACTAAACTTTATTATAGTTATAACAAGAAGCTCTAAATTTTAAGATTATAATTATAAGGTTTTTTTTTCTTTTGATAATTTTGGCATAAAGCACAAATACTGTACACCCTACTTTATTTGATGTTTTATTATGGTAAGTAATTTATGCACATTATGCTTCTAATCCTCTGGCTGCTCTGGCCAAGTATGGCCCTAGTAGTACAGAGAGGGTCGTGCTCCTGTAGTGGAGACTAAAAAGGACCTGATGATGATGATGATGATGATGATGCTTATAATAAAATTCATGTAGATTCCACCCTGCTGTGATATTCTATAAAGTTTATAGTACAAGTGGGACAGGGTAATAAAATAGAAAACATAATATGAAAATGTGATGATAACAGATAAATTATACTTATTTGGGCAGCTCTATAAACTGGAATATGAGATCTATTTCCGATTTACTAAGTTGGCAATTTACTGATAATTATTAAACTCAAAATAACAGTTACTTACCTTTAACTTCAACATATCCAGGTCACCCTCCAAAGCGAGCTTCAGCCGCTTCCAATCAAAGGACACATTCTTCCTATACACGTCTAGGGGCCCCTTCGGGATATCCGGTATAAAACTCAGGTCTTCCATACTTCAAAAACTCTTCAGACAGCTAAGGTAACCTTACGTTAGATTGATACAGGTGTGCAGTCACTATCGAGCTAAACTGACTTAATATGGAGTACTTTTCTTATATCTTCGCAAAAATAATTTTATAAAATGCGGCTGAACACGGTAAACCATGGAATATGTATGAATAAGCCGGACTCTGGTCGGTTTACTTACGGTCGCAAAGTTAAGATATTTATTCTAGTTTTTAACTTGAACTATGTTAATTGCGGGAAGTAAATAGCAATACGCGTGCTTATTGCTACGGCAGCAAGCGCTTATAAACTTTTGATTGAGATCACATCGACAAACACCTGTCACGAACGCCCCCGCTACTTGACAGCAGCCTGACTGGTTCGTTTCGTTTCACACTCCACTGACTGACGTTTATTTTAGGGTTTGGATTGCAATTGTATCGATAAGTGTTCAATAATATTTTTATTTTGTTATACAAACTAAATTTACTGCATTTTTAAATGTGAAACATCTATGGCGGCAGGTTAGTTAGACCAACTGTTGACGTGGTGACGCGTAGCCTCCATAGCCACGCTAGATGATTGATAGTATGTATGTAGCGTTGCTATCCGTCTGGATAAAGCCGGAGAGTGTTAGGCTTTTTGACCTCTTGTCCGGCCAAATTTGACTACTTCCGACCCGTCCGGCTTTTGTTAGACTTTTTATACTTTCGTTCCATTCAATCACTTTAGTCAGTAGCGACGAGCGAGCGGGACGAGCATTACTGATTCGCGCAACTAAACGCAAGTTCACATAAAGTCCGGTTTTAAATATGTGTTTTATTCGATGTTTTGGCAGAAATTCTTAATTTTTCTAAATGTCTAGCTTTGGGACCCAAAAGTCCGGCTTTTTGACTTGTAAGTTCGGCTTACAACAACGCTATATCAAAGTATGTATCTATAAAATAATTTCGATTTTTCACATTTGCCAACCATCCTACGACCTCACAATTTTTTTCAATGCAACGCTGCTGTGTGTCGCGAGGCTTATCCTCACGACGATACGTTACTCATTCATCATACGTTTCACTTATGGCATGAGTAATAAATACCACATTTTGACAAATAACAATGTTAAAATCTTAATCTAGAAGTAAGATATATTTTTGTTGGTTGGGATGGAAGAGTGAGAGCTCGTTTTGTTGGCTAATAATTTGGAAACGGTTGGAGTTGGTTAAATAAACCATCAACCTTAAGATAAGAAAATGAAAACATAATTTAATTTTTAATTTCTATAATTTAGGTATAAACAGTTTAGATACCAATTAATCTTACAATAACTAGGACTTGCTTGCATTTTTGACGTTATTACGTCTTATAAATCAATGAACTCCGGCTGCACGCACTAAAAGTTGCTTGGCTTGTGACGCAACTATCTTTCTTCCACCGTTATCACGTAAAATTATCGTCCGTAAGCCGACTTTACAGACAACCATTTTTTTTATAAAGTATGTACTTCGTTCATTTTTATATTCCTTTATTAGAAAAAGTTTGCAGCACTAGTTTCTGCAAGTTTAGATATGAAGAACAAAAAGGTATAATTTTGCAGTACATATAGTATCTAGTTAGGTGCAGGTAAAGTCTGGTTACACTCACTAGTTCATCACAGTACGGCCGGGATAAGAAGCCACTTTTGGCAGCTAAAACTGTACCTTCAAGTCCAATAAAATAGTGATGATCAAACAATTTTGTGTACAACTAGTTACTGAAACTAATTTTTCGTCCAAGAAACTCGTTGTTTAACAGAATTGCCGAACGGCGTAACAAAATTCCCGTACTTTAATTCATTTTTAAAAAACGTCGATATATTATGACTTTTCTTTCAAACATCCCTTTAATCAAAGTCAATGTCACTTCACTGTCAAAGTGGGCGTTTCTCTAGTTCGGATTCACACGCCAAAAATTAAACATTCGACCGTTCGGATATACTAATGTTTTGAAGGATCTTCGTAATCTATGTATTTGTCTCAAAAATTAAATAAATATCTATGTCATATTTCCACTTACTGCCTGTGATAACTAAAGTTAAAATATATTTTTTTTTAATTATGATATATTAATTCGTTTTAGGTTTCTTTTGCAGTGAGTATGTACTGCATATTGTCAGTCTCTTACGTCACACAGTCGTATGCTAGATAGATAATACATACTAGATGAGTTCTTGGCGGGAATTTTGACGGACTGCACGGTTTTTGTTTCGGATTGTTTTGCAAATTGCTTCTAGTGGATTTTATAATGTGAAATCGGTGTAATTTGGTGTTATAAATGTCCATGTTTATGAACAATGTGTGGAATAACTAAAATGAAGTGTCATGGTGCGGCTGTAGTGAGATTTACATAGCGGGCTGGTGGTCGCTCGCCTTACTGCTACTGCGTCTATGATCAAACCAGTGGATTCGTGGGAATTGTCGCCAGGGGCTCCATTGAATCACCGAAATGAATTACACCACCATTTCGTTGATAACACGTAGAAAATATGAAGGGCTAAAAGGCACAGAAAGCCAAATGCCGTAAAACAAATATGAAAAAAAAAATACTTACTAGATATCTCGATGAATACTAGTGGCTCTGTAAGCTGTAACCTGTAACCTCGCGAGTTTAATAAGACTCATTTATTACAGCGCCATATAATTGCACTTAGGTACTTTTATGAAATTTCCCGTCATTTTTGAAAAGTTTTCAATAATAATCGACAGCTAATTTCTATAAAATTTATTTAGATTGAACCTGAGCACAAAAGTCACGAAAATTTATTGAAAAATGAGACCTGTCAGCAGCACAGCGGGACAGACGGTCATACGCAAGAACTTTAGACTGTTCACTCGTGCAGCGCTTAGCACTCGCTGTCAATTATTGCACAGAGTAATTTATTATATTAGGGCCAATCTAGCTCGACAATTTTCAAACAGGCATAAAAAAAAAACAACAACTGATAATTTTCTACGTACGCGAATATAGTTATCTACCTACCTATCTCTACGTTTATTCGTATCTCTATATCTACTTTTTATTAAAGTTTTGATATATATAAACTCATAAATCCCAACTTTCACAGAACGTTTGATTTTGAGAAAATAAGTAACGTGAAATAACTTACCCTGAATAATGTTCAAATTTTTAATACAACGCCATCTAGTTCAATATATGAAAACTTTTCCCTTTTCAATATCTGAACATGCTCTTGCGTCGACGTTTTCATTGTGTGCTTCCATCTATACATTGTTTATTTCCTCCGCCGACAGATATCGCTAGGTGTGCAAATTTAATTAATGAAATAGTGTGCAAAGGATGGCGCTATACAGAAACGATACGATAGAGTGAAATGCCTACAACACTACTACAAGTGTAAGTTACACCTACATAGACGGTTAAGTTGCAGACGCATAAACAAGAAAAGAGAAGTTGTAAAACAACAACTGTGTTCGCTGGTTTTCTATCAGATGTAAAATGGACGTGCGGTCGTGTCGCTGCGCGCTCGCGAACCCCGCGTGTTCGTTGTAAAATCGATGTTTCTTGTTTTAAAATTTGACGTGAATACGAATATTGTTTATGCGATTGTTCGACTACTTCGGTGTTCGGTTGCCGGAGGAGATTGTGTTTGTGTATGTGTTTTAAATGACGTTAACGCTCACTTCACTTGCAGTGATTTCGCTGATAGCTCACTCGCCGGTGGGTGCGCGCGTGATAAACTACGTGTTCGGTTTTTGAAAAAGGCGATTATTTATCGTCTAGTGTGGGTGTTTTACAGTACCACCATGCTGTGCACGGTGACATAGTGAACCTTGACTTGACCCTGACCTCTGTCAAACATGCCTGGGCGATCGGATTGCAGGAAATTTGCGCCTAACATCTTCACCAAGAGCAAGTGCACTAATTGCTTCCGACAGAAGGAAGAGCACAGTGCCGAGGCCTTGGAATCTAATCGGGTAAGTGAGCCTCTATAACTTAAATATCGAACACGTTTCAATCGACAACATAAAATACCTATTTGGATGTAGATGTGTTCGCTCATTCGGTCATGTTGTGTATGTGTGCGCGGGCTGACCACTTCAGGTGTTGATCTAACGGATTTCATCGACTTATTAAAATTGTATTGGTCTGTGGCTATGTTAGTTAGTGTACTAGATTGTATTCGGGACGAGAGAAAACAAATTGATGTTGTTGTGAAGACCTTGCGAAAAGTAGCAGAAAAAATAGGGGTAGATTTTTATCCTACCCGAACAGTGAAACAAGGAATACCCGCAATTGTGTCTATTTTCACCTGAGATCTTCAAAATATGAATTTTATAACATCTAATTATGTAGGAATTAGCGTAACGTATTTTTTAATGAATTTCGATTATTCTGAAAAATTACTAAGTTGTCGTGAGTCTGTCTTGGCTCAAATAATTCGAGGTGGATCGTGTGCTTAGTTGTTTATAAAAGAAAACGTTTTAAAACTACTGAATTCGTAAATTTTATACGTGTGGCCTTCAAGTGGCCACACTTTTTCTCTGCGTAAGTGGCCAACACTGGTGTCAGATTTGTTCAGCTGCATAAAGGCATAAACAGCTATAAATACGAAACCAGGATCATAAACACTCAACATGCTTTCCGAAGTTCGGGACAACATTTGACGGGATATAAATAAATAAATATATATGGACAAATTACACAGACTGAGCTAGCCCCAAAGTTAGAGACTTGTGTTATGGAATGGGACAACTCATAGTAGATAAGTATATTTTTTAACAAATAGGTACATTATACCTATAGTTGAACATCCATGACCCAAGTACCTAATTGGTAATGAACCTAATTATAATTATGCATCTATCAAGAAGTAATTTTTTATGCTTTTATCACGATTGGCTAAAGATTACTTGAGTTGGTAAGTAGGTACCTTTACTGGTACCTGCGTAATCTAAGCCGATGGATCACAGATAAGATAATGGTGACTAACGTTTATTACTCGATTATCTTCCAAAGGTTCTTAAAAATATACTTTCGTTTACATACCTACCTATTATGATGGTGTGTGTTTGTTAAAGAGACGAATGTAATGAAATAAGAAAACACGGTGTCATTGCCGTTCTTAATTAGACATTAAATGTTATCGGCCCCGATGTGTAAGGCAGGAATTTTTCAATCTTTCAATTGATTGCTAAACCATGTCTAGGGTGAAATACCGGAAATCGTAAAGATTTAAAGTTAGATTGTAAATTCCAGACAATGATAGGCATTGTAGCGATTGAGCCAAAATTGAGAAAAAAAATATATTAGGTACATATTTAATTTATTCATTTTCTCATAAATGGCATTTATATTATTGGTACTTATGCTTGTCTTTCTGCTTTGCACTTTAAAGTTAGATATGTTAAAGTTATATCTCCACTGATAATACTTAAACATCTAAACAAAGGGCTATAAACGCGTAAGCTAAACGGAAGTGATCATTTGTTACGTATCACGTCAAACAGTTCACCTACATGTTGAGGGTCATTGCATCTGCAGTCCCGTTGCAAGGTATGCAACCAGGATGTTTGCGGTTCGCTGCCTGTGCCTACCGCATCTATGGCTATCGCCGTCATTACAGTTTTTCTATGCCTAGCCAGATTTTAAAAAAAGCAACGTTCGCATTTTAAATCGCTGTTCGATTTTCCCATCGAAGAATGGAATACAAGGAATAGCTACTAATACAGCTTACTACCTATATAGATGGTTTGAAATTATATTTTACATTGGTACATAAATGGTAATAAGCAAATAGTTTCTATCTACTCTCCCATGGATAATATATTGTTTATCATTGAAACGGATGACTAAAAAATAAACTTCGTATAGACTATAGACAAAGATCGTAATGCAGTAAGACCCACCTTAAAGTATCGAAGCTTAGAATTGATTCATAGATGTGATTTACGTATGATTGATCGAGATATTTACGAGAATAATGGAATAATATTCTCACTAAATACGTAAGTAGTTAGTAAAATAATTATGTCTAACCAAAAGTCCCGATATTTAATATCCATATACAAATTGCAGATAAGTTAACCAAATTGAAGGTTGGGGGCTTGTCTAATGAGTGCTAAAAAGGTTTTTTTTTTTACAAATCACACAGATTGATATGGGATACTAACTCAACGATACTATATTTAATAACAAATACATATATAGATAAACATCCAAGACCCAGGCCAATCTGAAAAAGATCATTTTCCATCTTGACCTGGCCGGGCACTCCGTGTCGCAGGCTGGCGTGTTGACCGCTGCGCCACGGAGCTAGCCAATGCTAAAAAGGTGTGGACCTATACAAGTGTTTCTAAAAATACTTGCACTAAATGCTTAATCATGCTCAAAGGTCGGCGAGAAAGTCGTCAATCAATACCAATAAATTCATATGGAAAAGCGCGTGAGTGCACTAACTTGAATCGAGTTCGATCTGAGCCTGATATCGATGTTATTGTGGTTTGATCGACATGTTTATTTGCATAGTAAAAGCTGATAGTAAGTGTGCGAGGCACACATCTGCTATTATTGACTTAGATAAATATGAACTCATGAGTGTTAAGATTCCTGTTTAGTATTTGCATGATATTTTATTTAAAGATTCTACGGCTATTTTGTTTTTTACACGACTGTCAAAAAAAAAGTGTATTGTTTTCGAGTTAATGTATGTATGTATTAAGTTTCTTTATTCCACCATAACTTCTAAATGCCTCAACGGATTTGGACGTATGCCATATGAGTGACATAGCCAATTTTATTTTGGTAAAGCTACCTTTACTCATTTAAGGCTAGGATGTCCCACCCACTGTAAGACAGTGACCAAAGGGCTTCCTTCATTACTTCCCACGGTTGGTATTTACTGAAATTCAAATGGGCCATTGCATTGCACTTCTTAAGTGTACTAAAGTAAATATGTTTACAATATTAATGAGGTATGCTTACTATACAAGGTATTATACACACCGAGTGCATTGAAAAGATAAATAAATAAAATCAAGGTGCCAGTATGAATTAACGCACGTTTTGCAAACATGAGTCAGTGTGTGTCAATTTCAGCGGCAGTGGTATGATATGACATCTTCATGATGGAAAAATGTTTATGTACATTGTTATTTGAATGAGAAGATTGGTTGTTTTATTACATTTTATTATTCGTAAAAGCGCCGCGAGATGATTCGTATCCAGTATAAGCCCGTGAGATGGGAGACAAATGCCTACTTCAATAATTAGTAAAAAAAAAAACACGTTACGTAGTCTTTGAAAATATCTCCCCTACCGCAAGGCTATAGAGTTCGCCTTCTAAACTTCTGACGGATGACGGAGAAAGAGAAATTATATAGTACGTAACTGCCTATAAAATAGATTAATGATAGACTTAAAGGCTAGACTATAGATGTGATAAGGTATTATTGTTTTTGTCGGCCATTTTTATTGTCAATTAAACAAAATTCTTGCAAAATTTCAATTCCATTGAACTATGCCAGCCAAAACCGGGTTTCAATCGGTAACGTTACCGATAATTTAGGTAAAAACAAACAAGTCACTTACGCAGGTGAGCAGCTGGACAAATAAGTAAAGTTGTTACCCCTTTGAGGCCCGGTGAATGATGCTCGGCAAACAAACTACAGACAGATGTAATTACTATTTTCAATAAAACTACAGGCCTCATTATTCTTGTTAAGTTTTATTAGCAGTGAAAACGTTTTTGCTAAATCTAAGACTTAGATTCCTTGAATTTAATTAGTTAATTAATTGCGAAGGTTACAAAATGTTTTTTTTATAATTTTACTCGCAAATAAGTGCGTCGAATACTCAATATTTACTTAAATTTTCCAATAGGTATAAAATACTGATTTTAGCGCCGATCTTATCATATCTTATCTATCGGTATTTTCGAATGCGGACGTCTTATACTGTAGGTGTAGCAATCATCATGTCGTAATTAACATTTATCGTTCGCTATTGTAAACTTTCGAGAAATTATGTAAACATTCAGTGTATTTTGAACGAGTTAATACCTAGGTCTCGGAGATCTCGGTTTCCTTGTTTATCCCATATGGAACAAATACGTCCTCATAAGTACAACAGGAACAATTTCTGCTTATAGCGAACAAACGAGTCAGTCGAGATAATTGGGCACAAAACAACCACATTTGGTAGCACGTGACAGTGTCAAAGCCAAGGCTAGACCGTATCTAATGTGTTGTGATTCTCGACTCTATGCGGCCGTATTAGACACCTGTAATGATGGCTAATGCCGGCTATTCATAATACGGAAATATCAAAGCCTCAAACGGCGCGGTTTGGACAATTATCTTGACAAATGCTCTACTAACGAAGTGACAGCCATTTTGGATGTGCATGCGCAGTGATGCCGCGTTTTGGCGCGAACGGTCATGTAACTAAACGGCTATACAATGCCTGGCATGGTTTGCTAAATAGATGTTAATTTTTTTTACGCACTCGTGCAGTGGAGAAAGCGCGCTTATTAGGCGAATTTCTTCGCGCGACTACGCGCTCGCTTCGTGCTTGGCAAACCACTTTCCTTATTTAATTGTTTTTGCAAAAAATGTGATTGTTGGGAACGTGCGTGTATCATTCCGGTTAGGTTGCCTTGGGTAAAATCAGTCTGGAATGTAAAAAAGTACTTTTTTTTTTGTTTCGTCCTAAGGTTGGCCGATAGCATTTTCGTATTTTTCTTGTTATCTTTACTTCTACTGAATTGAATCTTAAATAAAATTACGCATTTAAACGTGTTTGGAAGGACACAATAAAACAGAGCTTTGTTAGTTCCATATAGTTACCTAGTTTTATCGACTTCTTGTGAAATATGATTTACTCGATTAAATAAAGTACCTAGTTTACTGTTGCAATAAAATTTATAAAGTTATCATTGATGGCAGTCGATAATCTATATCAGACCCCTTAAGGCAGCTTTAAAAATCTGACACCAGTGTTGGCCATTTACACACACGAAAAACAAATAACATCACTCCTCCCGCCTGGGCTTTTGCTCCCCCTTGAAAGGTTATGAATCACGCCACTTTTCCACCTGTTCCTTACGTAACCGACCTTGACGTGAGATAAGGGCAATTTTTTTTTTATACTACTTAGTAGGCAAACAGGCATACGGCCCACCTGATGGAAAGTGGTTACCGTAGCCTATGGACGGTAATTGAGTCCGATTCATCCAAACGACTGCAATGCACTTTGCCTACTTATGTAACCAGTTGCAAGTTTATGTACTTAAGATGTGAAGCTGTAAAATCATATTGTTTCCTTATGTTGGTAGACCACGCCACTTTTGAAAACTAATAGGCAAATTTTGAAGTGAACTTCAGCGGCGTTGTGCATTTTTGGGATGGGTAAAAAGAAATGTTAACCTCGCGGCGGACACGTGACCTGATCGAAAATTCGTAAGACGGCCATGTGATGTGAGACCGCGCGTGGCGTAGGAGAGAAAGAAATATCCTCCTCTCTTTCTACCGCGCGAAGTTTTCACTGCTGCTGGCACTCCCGGAGTGAAGCCAGTTGTTTTTTTTGTTGCTGTTGTGTTTTACGCTCTTCGACTAAACCAACCAACCAGCGCGCCTGGTCTCTCAAGCTGCTACTTGCCATTCGCTATTAATCCGAGTGAGTAGTATCCCAATACTTCCATTCCCTTACCAAATCCAACAAATTCCTATTATCATCATCATCATCATCATCAGGTCCTTTTTAGTCTCCACTACAGGAGCACGACTCTCTCTTTACTACTAGGGCCATACTTGGCCAGAGCAGCCAGAGGTCTTGGCCTACATTCTCCACGCTGGCCAGACGGGTTGGAGAGGTAAAATTCCTATCCTTCCCAGCTTAATCATGCTTCCGTATCCTTCCCAGCTTAATCATGCTTCCAGTAACGTCGGAAGCAAAGACGCCAAAGAAACTGCGCTCGCCAACCTGCCTACTAAGCATGGTGAGTACGGTTATATCCTCCTATGGAACGAAAAACACTTGGGAGGCCTTTGCCCAGCAGTGGACTTCAAACGGCTGGAATAATGATGATGGCTAAACCAAATATCTTGCCAAATCTACTCTTGTTGGTTCTGTTCTTGATATAACAATCTATTTTCGTTAACAATTAGTAACCGACGCTGTAATCCATTGCGCTTTATTTAACTGCAAAATGTTTAGTTCTTATGAGAATCTGTAAAATGAGATCGTCCCAAGCATAACTCACATTATTAAGTCTCATGTTTCTTAATAATGTATGATACTTTAAATAAAGTTGGTAATCTGATAATTTGATTTCTTTTTGTATGTTCGTAGGCAATGGCTTTTCAGAAATCTACGGCCAAGAATGTAACGCCTAATCAAGGCTGAATATTGAAGCAAAAAAAGTTAAAGTATCTATAAAAAATCTCTTGTTAGGCTGCGTTTCCACTTGTGATTGCGAGACTAAAAATGTTTCTGCGAGAGCTGAGTGATGTGGGTATGTATCACAAAGCCGTGAAATGTGTTGCAAATATGAAATACTAGCTTTCGCCCGCGGCTCCGCCCGCGTCAATGTCAATCCCTCGGGAACATTTCTTTTTCCCGGGATAAAAGGTAGCCTATGTCCTTCTCCGTACTCCAGAGAACTTGTATGCAAAATTTCATGATGATCGGCTCAGTAGTTACGGCGTGAAAGCGTAACAAACAAACAAACCAACAAACAAACTCACTTTCGCATTTATAATATTAGTAAGGATAAGGATTAGTAAGGATGTAGCGGGCGATTTTCTACGAGGCTAGGAAAATGAAAAGATAGTTTTGGTTTTTTTTTCCTCGCATACCGCTTCGCTTCCTCGCGAAATAAATATTAAATATATTAAATATATACGGACAAATCACACAGATTAAGCTAGCCCCAAAGTAAGTTCGAGACTTGTGTTATGGGATACTAACTCAACGATACTATATTTTATAACAAATACATATATAGATACACATCTCACAACATCATCTGTAGATTTTTCGCTACATGTATATTTTCAATATTATAATTTCGATCTGTGGTCCACCTTACCTAGTCTTCATTCAGGAACCAAGATACCCGAAGCAAAGAAGGGCTATTTGTAAATTACTTTATCACCTCGTATCTTCCAAACATTTGGATGGAAAAATAAAAAAAAAACGCCAACGGGCTAAACGTGGCTTTTAGGTCTAGACCTAGTCTCTGTCTACCCCACAAGGAAACAAAAACTTGATAGTACGAGTATGTATGGTGTGATTGTATGGATTTCGACAGTTAAGGCACAGAATTAATATAAGTACTAACGGTTAAGGTTCGTTAGGTTCGTCTCAAAAACCCAAGTGTTCCTAGAAAGTATTTTTTTTAAAGCGAGCCCTCCCTTGTTCTTGGGTATAAATTTTTTGAAATGATACTGTTTTATTTTATGTCTTTTATTTTGCATTCACAATGCTTTTTTGATATACTTATTTCTTAATTTATTAGGAGTATATCAAAATAGACTAAAAAGGACTTGATGATGATGATGATGATATCAAAATAGCATTGTGAATGCAAAATAAAACACATTGCGTGGCTTCCACATGGCATGGCACATATTAGTTTATTTTCAAATTCATTGTAAAATGAGTTGAAACAAATACCTCACTTGTAAAACCTCGAGTAGTTGTGTAGGTGACGTAAGCCTTAGTGGGTAAAAAGGCAAATGGGATATGGTTGAGAATTTCGGCGCCGAGATCGAATTGTGCGGTAGCTCAGATTGCAGAGCATAGGTCGTACATAGGTCGCCAGTTCAAGTCCCGCCCGCATAAAATTTTTTCACCATATTTTATTTCTTAATTTATTAAGAGTCATTAAGATACTGCTTGTTCACTTATGCGGAAACCAATTGCGTACCTACCCGCCATGTACCATACGTGTAGGTACCTTAAAGTAGGTCCGGGTCATTAGCAAACCTTTGCACCTTGCTGCCGTCGCTACAGGTCGGTGTGTAAATAATTAGCTTGCTGCTTTCCCGCGCAGTAGGTCACACGCGTTTGTTTTTAAATTATTGCTTTGTTTGACACCGGTACAAAATAAAGAGTTTTGGAAAGGCGCACGGCTTGAAGATAGCCGAGGGAGTGTGATTTTTTGAAAAAATTATTGTCACAAAAAACTATATCAATTTAATTTTATAGTTATAAATAACTAGTTATTGCCCGCAGCTCCACCCACGTTAATGATAATCCCTCGGGAACAGTAGAATTACCCAGAATTGAAGGTGTATGTCCTTCCCCGAGCCTCAGACTACCTCCTCTACCTCTAAGGAGACAGGCAGAGTGCAGACAGGGTTACTTTCGCATATATAATATTAGTATGGAGTATGGATAAGCAATTAATGAATCCAATATGTATGTGGTTTAGTACCACTAGTGTAGAAAAAGTTCAGTTGTCCGCAACTTTTTGTATCAGAACTTAATTCGCATTAAGAAAGACTTAGAAGTATTTACAAGTAAGCTAGTTAGTATAGTACTAAGTGTGTTTGGTACTCATAACTCAAATAATTTTTAAAGCAATATATTTATGTTGCTAAGAGTTCTACACGGGCGGCGTGCTGTTGTGGTCAACACTGGTGTCTGGTGGAATTTTTAAGCTGCCTAAAGCGCCAATTAGACCATCCAGAATTCAGGATCCGGAATTCAGTCAACGGATAGTCAACGGACAGTTTAATCGCATTCAGGACGGTCGATCCGTTGTCAGGACAGAATGGCTTCCGCCGTCCTTATCGGAAGCATAGTTGAAACCATCCGGAATTCAGGATCGCCGCATGAGAGGGACGCCGCTATACGTTAGAAACGATACGAGAATATCTCCAATCGCATCGCACGTATAGCGGCGTCCCTCTCACGCATTCAGGATGGCCAGCGGATGGCTCTCTCAGGACGCGCAGTCTCCGTTCAGGACACGTTCCGGACGGTGTAATCAGGAGCTCCGACGACTGAATTTCTTGTCCTTATCGGATGCTGAATTCCGGATCCTAAATTCAGGATGGTATAATAGGCGCTTAAACTAATGGCATCTGACATAGCTATAACGACTGCAATCTATGATCTCTGCCGGGACCAACGGTTTACCATGCCTTCCGATGCACGGAGGAACTCGAGATATTTTTTATGCCACTTGCGGCCACACCGTAGTGGCACCCTGGGCGCAGCTCCGGGGTTGCTTACGTGTTGTAATTGTGTCACTGGCACTTAATTTACCTACTTAGTAATATTTCTACTTTCTCTATATTTTGAACAGCCGGCACAGGTCAAACGCCACTTAAATTATCTATGAAATCTCGAAATTAAATCTCATGTATTAACTTACTTGCTCAACGTATGAGTATTTCCCATAAAGTGACAACGCGACAAAGTAGCGAGTCGAATTTATAGCTGTGTTAAGGCGCATTCACACTGAGGCAAGTAATCCACTGTCATGTTTATTTCTTTTCAATGGGTCGTTTTAGAAATGCAAATACTCATTCCATTCATCATTGGTCCTTGGTCTTAGGACGCAAAGACAGGTGACGTTCATTTCCTTTTCGTAAATGTATTTACTGGCCAGTTGATGATTGATATATGTACAACAAACACACACATCTGAATTATACGCGTACTTATTTCTTTCCCTCGTCTATTTATTGGGAAGTAATATAATTATTGCCACAGTGAAGTAACATGGGTGATTCATCGATAAAGAATGATAGACCGTTATGGCTATAATTTAATTCTCGGTATTAGTGGATTTCACCGTGTGAATTGTCCCTAATGCCGAAGCCATTGGCGCCGGCGCAGCCGCGTTTTGCGGTTAATGCGTAAGTGCCGAACGCAAGCTCGTTTACTATACTTTGACATACTTTTATCTCTTTCTGCTGGCGATAAAACTCAATTTAAAAGTTTATGTACCCGCCGACATATGCAAACGACATGACAAGGACCCGATAATAGTGATGCGCGCTGTCACTACTGTGTTACAGATAAAAACTCCCAATGATCAAGAGCCGAGCAATTCGAAAGCACATGTTAATTTATTCCTCTTCAAAAGTCAAGTGCCCTAAAAGGCCCCATAAATCCATCCGACAAAAGCCGTATAGTTTTACACAATGTAAATATTTGTTACTAAAAACTGCCGCGACGCACTGGCCGCTATACCAAAAAGTTTTGATCCGAGTAACAAAGACGTGGAGATGGATAGTCAAATTAAAATAGGAGATGTGGCGTTCCGTTCCTACGAAAGTGGCCAGTTAACTTTGATCTGTCTTTGAGACTGGCTGTGAACTTTTCTATCGCTTACGTGTTCCGGCGGGGGGAGGCTAGGGGGGCTAGCTTAGAGTGGTTGGGCTAAACTTGTAGTGTAGTATAAAAAGGAGTGCGTGAGGAATGCGCCGACGCGATCGCCAGGTGCATTGGCCGCGGGCCCCGCCCCCGACTGGCATTTTTGTGTACGCGCACGCCTAATGTACGACTAAAATCGTATTGAAATCTCTTATTGCCGGCAATTAACAACAAACAGGAAATTGAAAACCGTTAATGGAATCGTTGTTTCTTATAATTACCGAGAATATCGTGGACTCTGTTCATATTACTGCGAAAACCATAATTGATTCCTGTTATTTCTGCTGCAACGAAATAAGAGGATATTTTGCATGCGCGCAATATATTTGCAATGAAACATTTGACACTTTAAAAAAGTTAAGCGATTGTATTAAGTCGTTAATGCCGAACCCAGCTGGAGATTTGCTTATAATATAAAGCATGGACCGTGCCGGTTTAGTATCTATTGACTCGGCGAAATTTACACCCGCGATAACCAACTCACGCTGTCTCCATAGTCCATACCGTTAACAATACAATGGGCCAGCACTAAACAACAATATTATGTGGGTCGCGGAGCGGACGCCGCGAACGCGACACCGGATAACACGGACAATTAAAGACAGCTCTAATACCTACCTGTTACTTTAGTCCGTGAGTATATCTCAACTTAACTGAGTGCTCAATGTTTACGTTTACGCTGCGTAATTAAAAATTCGTGCGTAACATGCTACGGTGGGAGCGGAACGGTGCTCCGTAACTTGATAGCGTTAGAATGCCATGGGGTTATCTCTAAGTAGGTTGCAAACGGCATGTGTCTACACCCAGCGGGATCACCTTCCTGGCGGACTGATGAGTAATGCAGATAATTAGATCTGGATATGTTCTACTAAATTATGCTGAAAACAGAATTTGTTCCGTATTAAAAACGGAAATATAAACTTTTGTAACTTACCTCCAGCCAGCGGGATTTTTACCAAAAATAAGTCCGATGAATTTTAAATTGGTATTAACTTTTAGATCTGTAATTCTTATGTTCACCAAAAAAAAAAACCATTCTTCTAATGTCCTTACTTTAGCCACAATCAAGCTGCAATAAAACCTCCAGCCAGCGGACTTTTCCTCATAAGGGCATTATTTTTGTAACTTTTACACAAAATTAATAAAATGTTAACTATTTACGACCAGAATTTTACTTAAATTACCTATTCGTACATCTTGTCTAAAAATTAAAAGCACCTATACAATGTCAAAGAATATATATTATGTGGGTAGAATATAAAATAATCTCACTAATCTGCTTTATTATACTAATATTATAAATGTGAATGTTTGTAAGGATGGATATGAACGGATTTAAGTAAAACTTTACAGTAATATATCTCATGCATCAAAGATTCTACGCGTTCGAAGCCGCGGGCAAAACTAGTTGATGATAATGCTGAAATGCTATGGGATAATATGTGTCATCGAACACATTATATAAGAAAAATATATAACTGAATGCAAAAGTGACGATTCATCTCCAGAGCATCATGTATAGAATAAATAAAATCATCATTTGAGCGATTTCCCGGTTGCACCCTCAGCTATGCCGCTTCAGGGCCCGGCGTCCGCTTCCTAACCTAGGGGATTTGACGAGATTACTAGTTTTTATAGAAAGCGACTGTCGTCTGACCTCCGCAACCTACAAGGGTAAACCAGAACCAACCTCGGGGAAGGTTAGGTAACAAATGCTAGAGAGCACTTGGTACCTTGGCACCTGATACACGGCGCAATCAATATCCCTTGATCGGTTTTTACGATCTGCTCGGGAAGAGAAGCAGCTGGCATTCTGTTTTTAGGGATCCGTACCTCAAAAGGTTAAAAGGAACCCTTATAGGATCACTCGGTTGTCCGTCTATCTGTCGGTCTGTCAAAACCTTTTTCTCAAGAACGCGTTGAGGTATCGAGCTAAAATTCATATCAAATACTTAGGTCTACTGTCCCTTGGAGCTGTAAAAAAATCAAACTTCTAACCCAACGCAATCAAAAGATACAGCCGCGGTGTATGCCGCAAATTTTCGTGTTTTTTCGACATTCGCAAGGGAATCAAAACCTACAGGGTACTTCCCGTGAACTCAGAATCTTGAAAATCTACGAAGCAACGCCTTATAGCACAGATAAAGGAAAAATTGTAAAAAGTATACATTTTTTGTAACATCATGTAATAATAATATTTTTTAATTTTTATCCCGAAATTTTCGACATTTACAGGGGAACCAAATCCTACAGGGTACTTCCCATGAACTCTCAGAATCTTGAAATTTGGTGCGAAGCAAAGTCGTATAGCACAGATAAAGGAAAATTACGAGAAGTATAAATTTTAAGTTACATCATATAATAAAAATATTTTTAATAATTTTTAACTTATTATAGATCCGAAAAAAAAACAAATTGTATGATTTTTATAAATTAAAATTTAATTAATCTTAATTAAATTTTCGACACACTTGCTCGTAAAGTGGATCTAATTTCATCGGTTTATATATAAAGCAGCTCATAAAACACTTGTGTGTTATAAACGCAAATAGTGAAGTTATTTACTATAACCGCACTATTTGCTGTTTATATGCATACAAATTGTTTTTTTTTCGGATCTATAATAAGTTAAAAATTATTAAAAATATTTTTATTACATGATGTAACTTAAAATGTATACTTTTTGTAATTTTTCCTTTATCTGTGCTATACGACATTGCTTCGCACCAAATTTCAAGATGTTGAGTTCACGGGAAGTACCCTGTAGGTTTTGGTTCCCCTGTAAATGTCGAAAATTTCCGGTTAAAAATTAAAATATTATTATTACATGATGTAACAAAAGAAGGTATGCTTTTCGCAATATTTCCTTTATCTGTGCTATAAGATATTGCTTCGTACCAAATTTTAAGATTCTGATTTCACGGGAAGTACCCTGTAGGTTTTGATTGTCTTGCGACTGTCGAAAATTGTAAAAAATATTTTTATTATATCATCATCATCATCATCAAGTCCTTTTTAGTCTCCACTACAGGAGCACGACCCTTTTATTATATGATGTAACAAAAATTTATACTTTTTACAATTTTTCCTTTATCTGTATGCTATAAGACGTTGCTTCATACCAAATTTCAAGAATTCTGAGTTCTCGGGAAGTACCCTGTAGGTTTTGGTTCCCCTGTAAATGTCGAAAATATCCGGATAAAAATTAAAAATATTATTATTACATGATGTTACAAAAAATTTATACTTTTTACAATTTTTCCTTTATCTGTGCTATAAGGCGTTGCTTCATACCAAATTTCAAGATTCTGAGTTCACGGGAAGTACCCTGTAGGTTTTGATTCCCTTGCGAATGTCGAAAAAACACGAAAATTTGCGGCATACACGGCTGTATCTTTTGATTGCGTTGGCTTAGAAGTTGGATTTTTTCACAGCTCTAAGGGACAGTAAACCTAAGTATTTGATATAAATTTTAGCTCGATACCTCAACGCGTTCTTGAGAAAAAGGGTTTTGACAGACCGACAGATAGACGGACAACCGAGTGATCCTATAAGGGTTCCTTATAACCTTTTGAGGTACGGATCCCTAAAAACATAAAATGCCAGCTGCTTCTCTTCCCGAGCAGATCGTAAAAACCGATCAAGGGATATTGCGCCGTGTATCAGGTGCCAAGGTACCAAGTGCTCTCTAGCGTTTGTTACCTAACCTTCCCCGAGGTTGGTTCTGGTTTACCCTTGTAGGTTGCGGAGGTCAGACGACAGTCGCTTTCTATAAAAACTAGTAATCTCGTCAAATCCCCTAGGTTAGGAAGCGGACGCCGGGCCCTGAAGCGGCATAGCTGAGGGTGGAACCGGGAAATCGCTCAAATGATGATTTTATTTATTCTATACATGATGCTCTGGAGATGAATCGTCACTTTTGCATTCAGTTATATATTTTTCTTATATAATGAGTTCGATGACACATATTATCCCATAGCATTTCAGCATTATCATCAACTAGTTTTGCCCGCGGCTTCGAACGCGTAGAATCTTTGATGCATGAGATATATTACTGTAAAGTTTTATCTAAATCCGTTCATATCCATCCTTACAAACATTCACATTTATAATATTAGTATAATAAAGCAGATTAGTGAGATTATTTTATATTCTACCCACATAATATATATTCTTTGACATTGTATAGGTGCTTTTAATTTTTAGACAAGATGTACGAATAGGTAATTTAAGTAAAATTCTGGTCGTAAATAGTTAACATTTTATTAATTTTGTGTAAAAGTTATAAAAATAATGCCCTTATGAGGCAAAGTCCGCTGGCTGGAGGTTTTATTGCAGCTTGATTGTGGCTAAAGTAAGGACATTAGAAGAATGGTTTTTTTTTGGTGAACATAAGAATTACAGATCTAAAAGTTAATACCAATTTAAAATTCATCGGACTTATTTTTGGTAAAAATCCCGCTGGCTGGAGGTAAGTTACAAAAGTTTATATTTCCGTTTTTAATACGGAACAAATTCTGTTTTCAGCATAATTTAGTAGAACATATCCAGATCTAATTATCTGCATTACTCATCAGTCCGCCAGGAAGGTGATCCCGCTGGGTGTAGACACATCGATCCATGTGTCTACACCCAGCGGGATCACCTTCCTGGCGGACTGATGAGTAATGCAGATAATTAGATCTGGATATGTTCTACTAAATTATGCTGAAAACAGAATTTGTTCCGTATTAAAAACGGAAATATAAACTTTTGTAACTTACCTCCAGCCAGCGGGATTTTTACCAAAAATAAGTCCGATGAATTTTAAATTGGTATTAACTTTTAGATCTGTAATTCTTATGTTCACCAAAAAAAAACCATTCTTCTAATGTCCTTACTTTAGCCACAATCAAGCTGCAATAAAACCTCCAGCCAGCGGACTTTGCCTCATAAGGGCATTATTTTTATAACTTTTACACAAAATTAATAAAATGTTAACTATTTACGACCAGAATTTTACTTAAATTACCTATTCGTACATCTTGTCTAAAAATTAAAAGCACCTATACAATGTCAAAGAATATATATTATGTGGGTAGAATATAAAATAATCTCACTAATCTGCTTTATTATACTAATATTATAAATGTGAATGTTTGTAAGGATGGATATGAACGGATTTAGATAAAACTTTACAGTAATATATCTCATGCATCAAAGATTCTACGCGTTCGAAGCCGCGGGCAAAACTAGTTGATGATAATGCTGAAATGCTATGGGATAATATGTGTCATCGAACTCATTATATAAGAAAAATATATAACTGAATGCAAAAGTGACGATTCATCTCCAGAGCATCATGTATAGAATAAATAAAATCATCATTTGAGCGATTTCCCGGTTCCACCCTCAGCTATGCCGCTTCAGGGCCCGGCGTCCGCTTCCTAACCTAGGGGATTTGACGAGATTACTAGTTTTTATAGAAAGCGACTGTCGTCTGACCTCCGCAACCTACAAGGGTAAACCAGAACCAACCTCGGGGAAGGTTAGGTAACAAACGCTAGAGAGCACTTGGTACCTTGGCACCTGATACACGGCGCAATATCCCTTGATCGGTTTTTACGATCTGCTCGGGAAGAGAAGCAGCTGGCATTTTATGTTTTTAGGGATCCGTACCTCAAAAGGTTATAAGGAACCCTTATAGGATCACTCGGTTGTCCGTCTATCTGTCGGTCTGTCAAAACCCTTTTTCTCAAGAACGCGTTGAGGTATCGAGCTAAAATTTATATCAAATACTTAGGTTTACTGTCCCTTAGAGCTGTGAAAAAATCCAACTTCTAAGCCAACGCAATCAAAAGATACAGCCGTGTATGCCGCAAATTTTCGTGTTTTTTCGACATTCGCAAGGGAATCAAAACCTACAGGGTACTTCCCGTGAACTCAGAATCTTGAAATTTGGTATGAAGCAACGCCTTATAGCACAGATAAAGGAAAAATTGTAAAAAGTATAAATTTTTTGTAACATCATGTAATAATAATATTTTTAATTTTTATCCGGATATTTTCGACATTTACAGGGGAACCAAAACCTACAGGGTACTTCCCGAGAACTCAGAATTCTTGAAATTTGGTATGAAGCAACGTCTTATAGCATACAGATAAAGGAAAAATTGTAAAAAGTATAAATTTTTGTTACATCATATAATAAAAGGGTCGTGCTCCTGTAGTGGAGACTAAAAAGGACTTGATGATGATGATGATGATATAATAAAAATATTTTTTACAATTTTCGACAGTCGCAAGACAATCAAAACCTACAGGGTACTTCCCGTGAAATCAGAATCTTAAAATTTGGTACGAAGCAATATCTTATAGCACAGATAAAGGAAATATTGCGAAAAGCATACCTTCTTTTGTTACATCATGTAATAATAATATTTTAATTTTTAACCGGAAATTTTCGACATTTACAGGGGAACCAAAACCTACAGGGTACTTCCCGTGAACTCAACATCTTGAAATTTGGTGCGAAGCAATGTCGTATAGCACAGATAAAGGAAAAATTACAAAAAGTATACATTTTAAGTTACATCATGTAATAAAAATATTTTTAATAATTTTTAACTTATTATAGATCCGAAAAAAAAACAATTTGTATGCATATAAACAGCAAATAGTGCGGTTATAGTAAATAACTTCACTATTTGCGTTTATAACACACAAGTGTTTTATGAGCTGCTTTATATATAAACCGATGAAATTAGATCCACTTTACGAGCAAGTGTGTCGAAAATTTAATTAAGATTAATTAAATTTTAATTTATAAAAATCATACAATTTGTTTTTTTTTCGGATCTATAATAAGTTAAAAATTATTAAAAATATTTTTATTATATGATGTAACTTAAAATTTATACTTCTCGTAATTTTCCTTTATCTGTGCTATACGACTTTGCTTCGCACCAAATTTCAAGATTCTGAGAGTTCATGGGAAGTACCCTGTAGGATTTGGTTCCCCTGTAAATGTCGAAAATTTCGGGATAAAAATTAAAAAATATTATTATTACATGATGTTACAAAAAATGTATACTTTTTACAATTTTTCCTTTATCTGTGCTATAAGGCGTTGCTTCGTAGATTTTCAAGATTCTGAGTTCACGGGAAGTACCCTGTAGGTTTTGATTCCCTTGCGAATGTCGAAAAAACACGAAAATTTGCGGCATACACCGCGGCTGTATCTTTTGATTGCGTTGGGTTAGAAGTTTGATTTTTTTACAGCTCCAAGGGACAGTAGACCTAAGTATTTGATATGAATTTTAGCTCGATACCTCAACGCGTTCTTGAGAAAAAGGTTTTGACAGACCGACAGATAGACGGACAACCGAGTGATCCTATAAGGGTTCCTTTTAACCTTTTGAGGTACGGATCCCTAAAAACAGAATGCCAGCTGCTTCTCTTCCCGAGCAGATCGTAAAAACCGATCAAGGGATATTGATTGCGCCGTGTATCAGGTGCCAAGGTACCAAGTGCTCTCTAGCATTTGTTACCTAACCTTCCCCGAGGTTGGTTCTGGTTTACCCTTGTAGGTTGCGGAGGTCAGACGACAGTCGCTTTCTATAAAAACTAGTAATCTCGTCAAATCCCCTAGGTTAGGAAGCGGACGCCGGGCCCTGAAGCGGCATAGCTGAGGGTGCAACCGGGAAATCGCTCAAATGATGATTTTATTTATTCTATACATGATGCTCTGGAGATGAATCGTCACTTTTGCATTCAGTTATATATTTTTCTTATATAATGTGTTCGATGACACATATTATCCCATAGCATTTCAGCATTATCATCAACTAGTTTTGCCCGCGGCTTCGAACGCGTAGAATCTTTGATGCATGAGATATATTACTGTAAAGTTTTACTTAAATCCGTTCATATCCATCCTTACAAACATTCACATTTATAATATTAGTATAATAAAGCAGATTAGTGAGATTATTTTATATTCTACCCACATAATATATATTCTTTGACATTGTATAGGTGCTTTTAATTTTTAGACAAGATGTACGAATAGGTAATTTAAGTAAAATTCTGGTCGTAAATAGTTAACATTTTATTAATTTTGTGTAAAAGTTACAAAAATAATGCCCTTATGAGGAAAAGTCCGCTGGCTGGAGGTTTTATTGCAGCTTGATTGTGGCTAAAGTAAGGACATTAGAAGAATGGTTTTTTTTTTTGGTGAACATAAGAATTACAGATCTAAAAGTTAATACCAATTTAAAATTCATCGGACTTATTTTTGGTAAAAATCCCGCTGGCTGGAGGTAAGTTACAAAAGTTTATATTTCCGTTTTTAATACGGAACAAATTCTGTTTTCAGCATAATTTAGTAGAACATATCCAGATCTAATTATCTGCATTACTCATCAGTCCGCCAGGAAGGTGATCCCGCTGGGTGTAGACACATGCAAACGGCTATTATTCAACGCCATTTGGTGTTTTTATCCTGATGTCCTTAAGATAACCTTAGCGCAGAACACGTCATCACTGGCGTAGAGTTAACCTTCAAACAAACGAGTGTAATTTTCTCTTTACATGGCTTTACTCGACAAACATTATCGTTAGTCTTGTTAGTAATGTGTGACGCTCTCTGAAAAGGCTTTATTTGCTTTATGACGACAGAGTGGAGCAAGGCAAGGGTTTCCAAACTTGTGTCGTCTGAAAAGTCCTAATTAAGTGAGTAGTCGAAAAACTCACATAAAGAATCCCTTTTACAGTGCTGCAATGCAACGTCATGTATTTCGTTCGCAGGTCGGCCATGTTATAAGCATCCTACAATGGCTAACATTGTAGCCATTGAAAGGATGATAAGCATTCTCATCCAGTAACTGTCTTGAAGATGACGTTATAATTTATATTATTACTAGCTGACCCGGCAAACGTTGTTTTGCCATATAAATAATGTCTAAAAAATAAAAAATAAAAATTTAGGGGTGGACTACCCCTCACATTTAGGGGGATGAAAAATAGATGTTGGCCGATTCTCATAGATACCGGATAAGCACAATAAATTTCATCAAAATCGGTCAAGCCGTTTCGGAGGAGTATGGCAACGAAAACTGTGACACGAGAATTTTATATATTAGAAAATAAGGCGAGATAAAGACAGTGTATGTAAAAACGGACCACTCTCATGCAATTTTTATTGGTTTGCTGATTGCTTGCAAAGTGACCCACTTTAGTGCGAAATTATAACGTCATTGTTTTCATATATGGACGTTATATTTTTACCGCCAAAAAGTCTTTAAGGCGACATCCCATGTAGCTGTTTTAAATAAAAAACTTAGTGGCACCGCAGAAATGTGAAAATATTAACCCACTTTGGGAATTGGTGGTAAAAAAGTTTAAAATAAAAATTAGAACAATGGACACGACACGAATTTCTTAGAGCCTATCACACGAGCAGCCCACGGTCCCGCGCCGCCTAATCGCCATCTTTTATCCACACTCTATCCCCATTTGTAAGCAGCTGGATTGCGTTACGTTGTAAAATAAGTATTGTACAAAAATGAAGCTGCTGTATCACACTATAAAGGGAGCTTACGTGAGTAATTTTGACTTCACACTGTTATTTATTACTTACAAGTATATATTCGTAAGTAATGTATGATGCACTCCATCGCACCACCCAAACTACATTTTTTTTTTTTTTTTTTTTTTTTTTTTTTTTTTTAATTTCTCCGGTTGGTCCTATGGTTGACTTGCAGAAAATGCTATAAGGCATTAAGTCCACCATTGCATGGGTTGCATAGGTTGCATCATTCTGGGCAAGAATAATTAAATCGTTTGGACCATTGACACGATAGAAGAAGAAGAAGTCCACCATTTATACACTTTTATTTAAATTGTGCAATAAAGAATAAATGACATCATGGGACTAGGCAGACTTATGATAATTTTGGAATGTAACTCAGTGACATATGAACTTCGCTAAATTCTGCTATGAGAGATGAGAACAAACACCGAGTTGATGAGAATTCTTGTATCAGGATATTACTATTTTAATTAGAATTTAATAACGATGATCAACTGTAATGCAATACATTATTATTGAAAAGAAGAAGAATATTGTAAAAGAATGGTATCACACATCGTGCCATGTACACAAACTGTGTAATGCGTAGTTACCATAATTATCAACATTTCTATTATCTTATTATTGCAACAAATAAATGAATCTGAAACCACACTTTCGTACAATAGAAGTACCACAATCTTATAGAAAATCGACGTTTGAGTAGAAGCTTTACCGCTTCTATGATCTATGCTTCGCTGGGTGAGTGAGAGAGCCGGAGTGCCATCTTTCCCTCCATTTTCTCCTCAAGACTCCTTGAAAGGCCGGCAACGCTCCTGTCACACTCTGGTGTTGCAGTTGTCCATGGGCAGCACTGATCGCTTACCATCAGGAGTCTCGCTTGCTCGTCTACCAAAAAAAAAATGAGTAAAATCTTGCTTGCACGTAAATCTTGCTGAGTGACAAAACGTCACTTCTGTACGTTACCTATTTTGTAGATGTGTAGTGAATGATCCAATGTTGAATATGTTATCGTGGGATATTTACTATAATATAGAGTCGAATTAAAGTTACGAGCCAGTCTGTCTGCGAGTCACATATCAAACAAGACCTGTTCTCACGATGCACCTGACACGGTGAACATGGTCAAATAAATATTAAAGAAGTTAAAGCAGGAAACTGTATTCATTAACAGTTGTTAGTGAGAATTTTTCTCATCTTGTGTTGGTGTCTGGCCCGACTTACTTCAATACATGAAGCGAAGAAGTACAGCTTCGCCAGGGTAAATCTCTGCACAGACTTAAGCCTGTATGCACGAGGAAGAACTGTCGATTTTCATCGCTTTTAAAGCTGGCGACGCTCCTGTCACACCCTGGTGTTGCAGTTGTCCATGGGCAGCGCTGATAACATCAGGTGACTCGCGTGCTCGTTTGCCGTCCTATAACGTTAAAAAAATAGCTACAAGATGTATCTCTGAGTGTGCGCGGTTAATTCGAGTCTCCGTGGAAATCGACTCTAAGTTCTTGAAAACATTACTTGGCAATTCAATAACTTGAACCCGTTTAATTGTTTAGCCACCATTTACGCAGTAACTAGCAAACGGGCGACATTATCTGGCAAATGTTCTGCCAGTCACGATGCATCCTGCATTAGCATAATCGCTATCTGGCGATAGCGGCCGAGCTAAAAGTCAGCTAATTAAAACGTTAAAAAATCAATTTGCCGCGTTTTACGGTTTCAGCCATCTTTACGACGCAAGACTGTCTTGTGAGACGCAGTGGCGTCTTGACAAGATAGCAGCTGAGCTATAAGTAGACTATTCTATTACACGTAAAAAATACGCAAGACTGTAACTAAAGCGTTCTGATGTCACGTCAATGCGTTTTGCTAAGTCAGCGGCCAACATACTTAAAAATATTTGCAGAATTTCAGATTCCTTATACCATGACTGTATCATGTTAGATAATTAAGTGAAATAAGATGAGTGTTCATCTTGCTCAGAGGGTAACAGATAATTGCTTTTAAAGATTTACCAGTCAGTACATTTGGTATAGTAAGGATTTGTCAACCATAAACATGTACTTTCGGAGTCATCAAGGACTTATTTTGGTGAGTGCAAGGCACTCGAAAGCGCCTGTTTTTGGACCTAAATGTGGATGATGTAGTCAAGAAATGTCTTAGCTATCTTACCATGTGAGAGACACTGGCCGCGAAATCTTCCACAGCGGCATTTGCATAGTCAGAGTGCATTTACAAGCGTGCGTGTTTTTTATCAACTATTCTTATTTTTGTTCGTCGATAATGTCAACATCTCTACTCGGAGATTATGCTCTGATAATGATTTTAGTTGGCCTATGGTATACTATTTTTACTTGAATGGTACAAAAAATTATATTATTTTACCGTATTTAATGTATGTATTTTTTTGCATGTTCTGCAGGCAAAAACATTTTTTTTTTTTTTTTTATTGATGTTATTAAATTTATATTTCTTTACATTCGTTTTGGTTGCGGCATTGAAAAGGCTAAATTTGCGATACATATTTCAATCAGACTGTTTTCAAGAAAAGTTTTGTTTCTTTGTGACTGATTTACTTTAGGGAGAAAAGAAAAAAGTGGAATAAACAGCTGCTTCTCTTCCTGCGCAGATCGTTAAAGCCGATCGAGGGAATAGGCGAAAATTTGAGGAAACGTGTTAATGATGCGGCTAGTAACCCATCACTATTTTTATTCCGTTTTCCACCTTATAGACACCGACATGCTAAATGTGACCTTAAGGTCCTATATACCTGAGTTCTGTGTAACCCGCAAGGGAAAAAGACGTGACAGTTGTAGTATGTGATGTACTTACACCGTCAATATGTTAAATTCTTTCATTTTTTTCTCCTAGTTCATCATCATCATTTCGAGTAGGTGACACGGTCAAATCGACCATGCACACCCTGGTGTTAGAGTTCTTCGGAACCGCCTCAACCTCTAACGTGGTTTCTTTAACGACTACCAGATGACAGCCGGGACCAACGGCTAAACGTGCCTTCCGAAGCACGGAATCATCTTTATTATCAGACAATCAGGTGATTCAAGCCTGCAATGCCCTAACCAAACTGAAAGCAACTAAACAAAGTATGCTTCCCGTGGGAATCGAACCCACGACTCCCGGGACTACAGGCAAACGCCTTAACCACTGGACCACGGAGGCAGTTAAGTTCTCCTAGTTAATATTTTAATACTGTTATGAAAACAAGTTGTAAGACAATAATAGCTAGTCGGTCGTGTATGTTAATACCGTAATTGCTTGTTTCGTCCTACGAGCATATTAACCACTTCTCCTGTGGAGAAAACATCAGAAACATGTCGATTACCAAGCCAAGACTCACGGGGCTTTGGCATGGCACGACTGAAGGCAATTTTGTTTTTTTTTCGTGTGTGTGAGTGGACAATACTGGTGTCAGATTTTACAAGCTGCCTAAAAGCATAGCTTAACGGCTGCCAATGATAACAACTGGGACCGGCTTAACGTGCCTCTTCCGAAGCGCGGAGGAGACCACCGAAGGCAATAAAAAGTACGCATATCCATACTAATATCACAAAATAAGTAATTAATATAATGCTAGCTTTCGCCCGCGGCTCCGCCCGCGTCAATGTCGGTCCCTCAGGAATAGTACTTTTTCCCGGGATAAAAGGTAGCCTATGTCCTTCTCCGCACTCCAGAGAACTATGTAAGATTTCATGATGATCGGTTCAGTAGTTACGGCGTGAAAGAGTAACAAACAAACAAACTCACTTTCGCATTTATAATATTAGTAAGGATAAGGATTACAATACTTATACTAGATAAAAAAATATTACTAATTAATATTTCATTATAAGTACTTCCATAGTGGTCTGGAAGAAAAGAAATAACGTAGACTGTGCCTGCTGCTTCTCTTCCTGCGTAAATCGTAAAAGCCGATGGAGGGATTGGGCTAAAATCTGCGGAATCATGTCAATAGGCGATGCAGCTAGCAACCCATCACTATTTGATTCCGTTTCACAACCAAACGCCCTTCAACATGCTAAATGTGGCCATGAGGTCTTATAGACCTAGGCTCTGTCTACCCCGCAAGGAAAAAAGACGTGATACTATGTGTGTAAGTATTTACGTCTAATATTAAGTAATAAGGTAAAATGATCTTTTTACCCTCCTACTACTAAACTAATTTGATTCGTTATCTACATTATCCCGAAGAAGACTAAATGATAAAAAAAATATTGAGAACACATGTTTTATTTCGTTATTGTAGCTTGTTTTCTCGCATTTTTATTGGTTGGTTACATCGCCAAGAGGTTTAATATCGCAATGCATTATTACTGCGCCTTTAGAATCATAACACCAGAACGATAGCACACGATTTTTTCAAGTATATCTGTAGATAAGGCAGGTGCCGAACAGTTGCATATTACTTGTTCGTAGGTTGCAAAGCAATTGCTCTTCTCCGTAACGAGCGATTAATTCAATTACCATTTAATCGTCGTCAAAAGGGCCCTACAATTAACGACGTCATTCGATTCAAATGAAAATCGGACGAGTGTGAGTCCGGCTTAGAAATAAAGGTTCAGTACAGTGCCGAAAATAGTTTCTTGTACACTTTTTTTCTGACTGTAGGGGTTATGTGCATGCTTGGAAATTTATTTATTTCCTTGTATCTTCCAAAAAGCTGGATGGAAGTCGAGGTATCGTTAGGTTCGTCTCAAAACCCCCAAGAAAGAGAGCAGTTCTATTTAATTTGCGCACATGGGCCACGTGCGGGTCAAATCTTGGAAGGTAAAATAGAGCCGCTACCTGACGGTTTATTGGGCTCAAATTTTGTATACTACATACAAAATTTAAATAGATATTCATAATTAATATATATTTAAATTTAGAATAAATGGGTATCTCTTGGATAGGCATGTAACATCCTCGACTTCATCGTCACTTACCATCAGGTGAGATGGGAGACAAATGCCTAATCCAACATTTAGTAAAAAAAAAAGTAGAACTGGATAGTAATTAGTAAAATACATTTTAGTGAAAGGGAAAAGAGTTGACGATTTAACCTGTACGATTGCGTTTATTCCCGATTTTGCATTTATAAAATGCAACACGGCAGTTTAAAAGTAGTGATATAATATGTGATAGAATAATAGACAGGACGAGTGGCGAATAAGGTAATTACACACTTGGATTTGATTACATCCTCGGTTTCGAACATTCTAGTACGGCACCCTAAAAAAGCGTATTTCGGTATAAAGTTTCGCAATCGAATGAGGCAAACGCGAGTTGTAATCGATAATCGTATCGGGAGACCTACTCGTTTCGAAATTGAATTAACGGGGTGTAAACCGCGGTTTTGCAATAAAATAGATGAAAATTATATACAATTAAGAGTACGAACCGTTCGGACGGTGTCTCGGCGCCGGCTAGTGCAGGTTATGGCGATTTTCACAAGTTCCGGCGGACCGGCCCGTATTAGTTTCGACTTTGGTAACTTAAGTTTCCACCTACATAATACTTTATGATCAGATTAGTCTCTGGAGAAATACCATCTCGGCATCGCGTTTGATTTCCATCTTATTTTGGCTTCATATAGGTACATATAAGTCATGGTCCTCTCTTCTTACCCTTACTATCCTTGCAGACTGACTTTTATTTTCTTATGCTCTACGTCATTTGTTATCTTACCTCGTGTTGTTAAAGTTCAACACCCACTGATGTGTGATGTGATTACTTCTCACCGATGTGATTTATTTCTTTTCTCACTGATGTGATTTATTTCTTAATTTAATAAAAGTACTCACTGGGGTGATGTTTGCCTAGCCGATTTTTTTTCTTTTAAATAATAAAATATGCACATATCACCCAAATTGAGGTAGCCACAGTAAGGTGTGAACTTTTGTCGTAGGATTCAAACTCAACGATACTATATTTTATAATAGATAGGTACTTATATAGATAAACATCAAAGACCCAAGTCGATCTGTCCATCTTGACCTGGCTGATAATATCAGTACTGTCATTCTATAATTGAAATACGATTTTGTTTATGAAAATCGTTCGTCTTACCTCTAATGGATATTTGTATTTAAGCAAATTTAGTCAAGCATGGATTCATGCAATAGCCGGAAGGTTGCTCTGTGTAAATCGGCTCGTGTGTAGACGCACTTAGAAGACTTGCTTCTATGAGAATGTTTAATTAAGCAGTAATTTACTACTAACTGGAATACTCAATGGAGGTTTATTCCCTGTTGCCTGCGGCGGCGTCTCGGTAATAATCGCCGGATAATGACTGATGTTAGGGTCCTGATTCCATGGCTGCATCGGTATTCTGCCATATATGTATATGAAAATGGTTTATTTAAATAATTAACTTCGTCTTCTTTACTTATATCTTGGAGTTGGTAAAGCAAACTATATTTACGACCAAGTTGTTTATGATTTTGGTTTTTAATCTGAAAAGAATATTAATAAGTACTTTCAAAATAAGTTTGACAGCATAGTGAATGAATGAATAAATACCTTATTGTACCATTATGACAAAATAAAATGAAAGTATTTTGTACACATCAAATTAAACGAATAATATGTACAAAGGCGGACTTATCGCAATATGCAATTACTTCCAGCCAACCCAGGGTAGGAAACATAAACTATTATATTATCTCAAAAAGATTTTGGATATATATATTTTTTCTTTTTTATGATATAAGACGGCAAACAAGCAAGCGAGTCACCTGATGATAATCGATCAGCGCTACCCATAGACAACTGCAACAAAACAAGGTGTAACAGGAGCGTTGCCGGCCTTTTAAGGATATGGGGGAAGGTCGGGCCTCCGGCTCTCTCACTCACCGGAAGAAGCATAGAAGCGGTGAAGCTTCTACTCAAACGTCAATTTTCTGCGAGAGTGTGGAACTTCCCCGGAAGAGCTACTAGCAAAAATTACTTTTGTCGGTAGCGTAGCGTGGCTCAACTACAACTAAAAATATTAAATATATACTTACTATATTAATATTATATTTTAGGGGCGGAAGGAGTTTGCGTAGGGCGGAAAGCTTCCGTTTTACATAATTAATTCTGTACGCTTACAATGTTGCGCCTATCTGGTAGCGTATACGAGAATCGAAGAGGAAGTACGTGACGATTGAATCGCTGATTCTGCATTAATGGATCCGTTTAATCAATGAAGTGGGATCAGGTTGGCTTTGCACTCGCATAAACCAGTAATGAACTAACATAACGATGCTACTTAGTTGCCTGCGGGACATCTTTCATGCAAATAACAAAATAGAGATGGTATAGAACACAGAACAACAAAGTGTAAGAAGATCCTCTTATTTCGTGCGGTTCCCCGCGTCTGTTTTTATGAATATCGTACATGATGACTTATAAGCACTGGTCTCGTGCCAAAAGGTTATCAAGGCACTGTAATGGACGCCCAAAACTTTAGACTTTGCAACATTAAGTTTTTAAGAGTTTTTGGACTTTAAGGTAGTTTTTTCACTGATGTACCCTTTTTTGGGGAGTTGTTTCGATATCACGATGAAAAATAAATGCTTACTATTGGATACTTGGCATGGTATTTCTAAAGCCCATGGCACATATTGAACACACGAACAGACGCTTGAACTAGTTTTTGATAAATTTCTTGTTGAAATAAGTAATAACATTGCAAATGATAAGCAAAATAACTACGAAGCCGCTACGAAAAAAAAACAAAGTAACCTTTTGTAACATATGCTAGTATCGAAAAAAAATGAATTTTAATAAAAAACAAATCTTTTAATCTATATTTCTACTGCACATTGATACGTTTAGCGTGTTAAATTGTACTCATAAGAAGCAGAAAACGCCTCTGTCTATAATGTGCCGCGCTGATAGGATAGCCATAAAAACAGCACTTTATTCTTTATCCCATTGAGATATGTTTATGAAGTTATTAACCAGAGAACGTATCTATCCGTATGTGGTTGCGAACTGTTTATAATGTAGTGCTGCATTCGTTATAAATGCAGAGTACATGTTAGTTATGATTATGAACACGATTTCAATAACAGCTAGAATTTATCCCATCCAGAAATATGATGGTGAGAAGGTAAGAAATATGGTGCCGGTATAGAGTTGATCTCTCATTTGTTTCGAAGACCCTAGGTCTTAATTCTATGGATATGGCGAAGTGGCATCTTTATGTTTTTAAACTAGCTAGCCAGACTGTAGTCTTTCAGTGCGTAAACTTCTTTGTTGATTTTGTATACATTTGAATTTCGAATGGTCGCGAGAACGGCATTGTTTGCGTTCGGATATTCGTCCGAAGATTTCGTCACGTCGCTGTCACTATTGTTTCCCACCAATTCCAGCCATCCACACGTTGTTCGCATTGTTTCTCATTGTTTCCAAAGGTTGTTTATTATTGATCGCGTTACGTATTGATAAATCAAGTGCGGTTTACATCCTCGCAATACAATGTTTTGAAAACACAATTTTATAACATTTTTATTTGGAGTATCGTTTGAATTTTTGTTTAAAGAATCATTGAATGGGCGCGAACATCATCGGCGTTTTTAAGCAAACATACGCGTAATTGTAACAAACTTTACACATCAATATTCGTCTTTCATGTAAACTTTTGATGTCGGTATTCGTCTTTTCCCTTGCCACGTTTAGCATGTTGATGGGCGTATAGGTTAAAAAAGGAATCAAAATAGTGACGGGGTGCTAGCCGAATCGCCTACTCCCATGATTCCTGAAATTTTCGCTCATTACTTCGATCGCTTTTACAATGTGCGGAAAGAGAAGCAGCTGGTACATTTTACGTTTTTTCTTTTCTCCAAGACCAGCAAGAAGTTTCAATCATTATATCGTTTTCATTTAAAGTTACCTATTCAGATTACGATGAGAAATCTGCATTAGGCTGGTTGGTTTTTCTACGAGTCTAAGATGAATTCACATCCATGAAATACTTTTAAGACTAATGTAAACAAGGCTAAAATCAATTACGAATAATCATCATATAAATTCTATAAGCTGCTGAACCATTCTTTATTACCGAAGATCCATCAAGAAGACGGATCACTAAACTTTATACAGCTTAGATAGATCAGAGTAAGTACATTCTGCAGTCTTTCTAACAAATCATATTTTAAACGATATTAATTACAACATGGGCGCCATAATCGCATATCGTGGGACGAAAATGTCGCAGCTGGCACAACGCGTGTCCCTTGCAGCGAACAATCGTTCTAACGTACCTGTGTAACCTCCGCCGCATGCAGGAATTAGCATACTCGCAGGACCCCATGCCCACGCGCAGCTCCGCCAATCCATCATATTTGCTGCTGTGTGGGTAAACGGAGCTACAAATGCTGAGAGTAATAGAAGGATAATAATGTAGCTAATGCTAATTGTTTGTTATTATTTCTCCAACTGTTTACCTTTCGTTTGTTTACCGTAGTTTTGGGGTACTTTTAGTAGGCTTTCAAGATAGATATCTTTGCTGCTGTATGTGTAAATCGAGTTGCACATGCTGAAAGCAATCAAAGGATTAATTAAAATTCATGTTGTTCAATGCTTACTCTCTTTCGCCACTTGATTTTTGGACAACTGAAAATTCCAAACATCCGAAGCCAAAGAACGTCAGTCCTTTATTATATGTGTTTCTTATAATATAATATGGTTTTCTCCAGTCAGACCTCAATGCGTCAAATGTGCTGCTCTGTAGGTAAGTAAACAAGGGCTTTAACAGTTAATGCTGAGCTTTACTAATTGTGTTGCTCGTACATCTTTCATTTACACTGCGATCGTCAAAAGGTCTTGTTTTGTGCCTAATTCTTTTATCCATTTCACTTTTATTGACATTTCAATCTAGTCGATTAGTGCGAGGAGTCGCATCTATGACTTTTTTAATAAAGGTGAAGCTATTTTAGTAAAGCATGGCCACCATTTTGTAGCATGTATCCGAACGAGCAATTCTCAACCTTTCTCATTTGAATTCTGAATATGAATTAAAATTTTGGCGTGTAACACAAACAGCAGAAAATCTAATAGCTACAGATATAAAGTTACTACCTACTTACTTGTTTAATAAACTAAATAGGAGAAAAATCTTTCGCTCATACATGTATTTTAGTTGAAAACGCTGTCCATTATGTGTTTTAAACCTTTACATAGTTTGAAAGCTGGATCTTGTCAGTCTGTATCCCGAATGAAGTCAAATCCTTTGACTAGGATCTTTGATAATATTCAATAATAGTGAAACACAAATTTATTGACGCTTACCTACATAGTCGTCATCTTCTCATCAACAAAATGGGTAACAATCTACTCTGAACATCCCTATGTCCATAACATCTCGACAGAATGATACATGGGTACGATTACTTATAACATTACATTGTAGCAGAAATTGCAAGTGTAGTTATCCCAGAATCATTATGGAATCATGTTTTTACATTCGAGGTTCACATTCTAATTCATTAATATGTAGTATTATCATGTCATATGTGTTTTTTACTTTATTAGGGGAAGTAAATAACGGTGGTTTACTTGATCATAACTTTAATAGCAGACTGAATCTACAGAGTCAGCGATTCTTTAGCCAACGAATTTCACTAAGGTGTCATTGTTTATTTCACTATTTAGATCCGTAAGGGATAGAGGCCATAAGACCGATAGATCATATGTATGTCTTTATTTGAGTAGTTGAGGTGTGAAAAGGTTATAGTTACTTTCGCACTTCGATCAAACATAATGGTAGATATACACGATTCGCGCTCGAAAAGTGGCACCGGCAAAACAGCGCTCTAATCGAGTTTCGGAGCTGTTTTGTCCACAGCTTCAATAAACCGCGCTAGCACTCACACGTCTCGCGATGACGAAGGTACAGTGACAAGACGCAAAAACTACGCATCAAAAGTAAAAAAGCAAAGATGGAGTTATACTTTCGTTAGTGTGCATGATGTTTTGACTCTGGGACAGTATTAAAGCTTCATTCTGTATGAGACTGTGTATCTACTATTATATTTGATCGAAGCTTCCGCATTTAAATTATTGCAAATTATGCTTTATCTCGCATAAGATCCAATAATATTCAACATAACTAGGTATCAGTTATAACAAGATCTGAATGAGGCAAACGAGCGGGAAATTGCGGTGGCAATGCACTGGTCGAAACATATTTAATTAAACGCAAAGCCATTTTACGACTCGATAGAAGAGGAAGTTGAATTGATCGAAATGTAATAGTTCTCACTCTGTCAAATCTTTCACACGGCCTTTTTTGTTCGCCGCATATCATTCCTGCAACCTGCAACAGATGGTCTTCGCCATGCAACGCCGTGTATGGGTATCATTTATTATGCAATTTTCATAAATCCACGATTGCAACATTGTAACTATCGAGACAGTTTGTTTTATCCGTTTCTTGCGGACGTAGCCTTTTATGCAATGAAGCCTCCGGCTAGAACGTAGCCTTCTGCTAATACTTCGTAATAACTGTTTTTTTAATATTAGAAAATAAGGGGTCTAGGGCACAATATCGCCGGTCGCTGCAAAGAAAGAGAGATATTATTTTTTAAAAATAAGAGACATTGGAACCTTAAAAAACGAGTCTATGTTGGCTGGTAACGCTCTTGTCACACCCCTGGTATTGCAGTTGTCTATGGGCAGCGGTGATTGTCGAAAAATTATCTAAAATATTTTTATTATATGATGTAAATAAAAATTTATGCCTTTCGTACCAAATTTCAAGATTCTCAGTTTGCGGGAAGTACCCTGTAGGTTTTGATTCCCTTGCTAATGCCGAAAATTTGCGGCATAAACGGTTGTATCTTTTAATTGCTTAAAAGTTTGTTGGCTTAGAAGTTTGATTTTCTTCACTCTCCAAGCACAGCTCCGAGGGATAGTAGACCTGAGTATTTGGTATGAATTTCATCTTGATACCTCCACGCGCTTCTGAGAAAAAGGTCTTGACAGGCAGACAAACAACAAAGTGGTTCCATTTTTTTTATTTTTGCGATACGGTACCCTAAAAACAAGTAAATGTAAATGTAACATCGAAAGGGCCGAATATTTGCATTGCGTAGGACTATACCTAATGACATAGTCGCACTTTAATTAATCAATTTCTGGTCTCAGGCCATGATTATAGGTTTTCAATCAAACTGCTAGCTGCTAGTTGATTATGCAGTAATAGTGGTTACTAGCTGTTGCCCGCGGCTCCGCCCGCGTTAATGTCGTTCCCTTGGGAACAGTAGAAATGATAAAAATTCCATACAAACCCCTGTCCCTTTGCTTTTTCCCCTTAAGGGGGAATTTAATACATTTCACCTGCATAGATCTTTAGCCCTTAAGGAGGGGATTTTGCCCAATTCACCTACACAGATATTTTTTTTTTTGTAATGGAGAACTTCATATTTCTAAGTAAATAAAAAAAATCCATACAAAGTTTACCCCACCTATTCTACCCCTTCAAGGGGAAATTTCGACCATTTTAACTACACAGATCTTTTTAATTGTAATGTAAACATATATACTTATTTTTATACTTCTATGTCCAGAAATAAGAAAATTTCCATACAATCCCCCCTCCCCCTTTATCCCTTAAGGGGGGAATTTTGTACATTTCATCTACACAGATCTTTTTTAATTTTAATTGAGAACTCCCGTACCTACTTTCAAACTTCTAAGTCCAGAAATGAGAAAATTCCATAAAACTTCAACCCCTTTGATTTTCTAAAAATCCTTTCTTAGTGCTCATTTACATCATAAAAAGAATCTCTGTGCCAAAGTTCAGTTTCTGCGCACAGTAGTTTCTGCTGTGCGTTAATATATAAGTCAGGTTTGCCTTTGACCCGCGGCTCCGCCCGCGTAAGTGTCGATTTCTCAGGAACAGTAGAATTACCCGGAATACATTAGTTTATGACTTTCAATGAAACACCTTAATATTGAATTTCAATTGAATAACTTCAAAAACGAAAAGTTTCATACTAACTTTGCATCCCCGTTATATCCCCTTAAGGGATGATTTTTGAGAAAAATATTTTACTCGTATTTCATGCCTTTTAGTAAACAACCTTCATGCTGAATTTCATTCGACTAACTTCAAAAATGGCAAGCATTCATGCTTACTTTGCACCCCTATTTTACCCCCTTAAGGGATGATTTTTGAGTAAAATATTTTACTCGTGTTTCATACCTTTCAGTAAAGAACCTTCATGCTGAATTTCATTCGAATAACTTCAAAAACAACAAAGTTTCATACTAACTTTGCAACCCGTTTTTCCCCCTAAGGAGATGAATTTCCAAAAATCCTTTCTTAGTGCTCCCCTACGTTATAAAAGGAACCCCTGTGCAAAATTTCAAGTTCCTAACCCTTATAGTTTAGGCCCTGCGTTGATATGTCAGTCAGTCAGTCAGCTTCTCCTTTTTTTTTAGTATGGATTACTATGGATAGTATGGATAGGTATAATGCTGTCGTATAGTGATGATGAATTGACTTTGGATTTTAATTTTCTTATGACATTTATTATTTTATTTTATTTTTGCTATATGTTTGCAGGCAAACTCATGCCTTGAGTTCATTCAAATGACGATAACTTTTTTTTTAATGAACCGATTTTGATGAAACAAACTTTAAATGTTAAACTGAGTTAAAACAAAGCAATTGCTGAAAGTTTGAAGTAAATCGGTTCAGTATTTTCGGAGATAATCGTGATCATACATACAGACAGACAGACAGACAGACAGACAGACAGACAGACAGACAGACAGACAGACAGACAAGAAATTCCAAAAAATTTTTTTTGCTTTCTATTATTCTTTTTAAGTGTCCCTCTATCCATTTCAGTCAAAAATTCGAAATGTACAGACAAAATAATTTTACTGTTTTATTATATGTATAGATATGTATAGATTACACCTTAATTACAACTCAATTACTTTATCCACGTGTTTTGTAAGTCAACAAAGACATGGGGCATCAATGCTATACATTGATTTTGTTCTAGATATGTACTTAAACGGGTGCCGCCCGAATGAAAAACGTCGCTACTGCGCAAGCTATTAAGCTGCGCAGAACCATTAAGGGCCCGTACTACCTCACACTGCTTTGCATGATTGACTGTTATATCAATAATAATTAAATACTTAAGTTGAAATAAAAATGCAGCAAAGTTCAGGACTAACTCTGGTAACTATCTGACTCAAAAACACGATTGCGTTAAATTTTCTCGATAGAAAAAAATTGCAAAGTTGCCTCCAAATCACGTCTAATTTACTCGGTATATAGCATTATTCACCAAATACATTACAATTAACCTTGAAACTTTTGATTATTATTGCATTACAGATAAGGCAGCCATCATATGTTTTTCTTTTTCGAATAACCCATGAATATTCCTAAAAAACGAAAATATCCAAAGTAGCCAACGCGTTTAGACCATCCGCGTTTGTACCCCCACGCCGCCTGGCATATGGCGGGCTCTTAAGCGATAGGAAAAAAGATGAAGTCTCAATATTTTCATATTTATATTTTTACTAGCTATCGCCCGCGGCTCCACCCGCGTCAATGTCGATCCCTCGGGAATAGTACTATTTCCCGGGATAAAAGGTACCCTTTGTCCTTTTTTCATTTTGCACACAAGTTCTCTGGAGTACGGAGAACCGTACTCCAGAGAACTTGTGTGCAAAATTTCATGATGATCGGTTCAGTTGTTACGGCGTGAAAGCGTAACAAACAAACAAGCAAACAAACAAATAAACAAACAAACAAACGCACTTTCGCATTTATGACATTAGTAAGGATAAAAAAATAAGAAAGGGGCGACCTCCGAGATGTACATATAAATATTGTCATGGGATTATTGTTATAATCGTAAAAATTACAAAGTTTTCGAAAAAAAATGTTTTTAAATATCTTAACATAATATCAATTTAAAATTTCCTATCTGTTTTAAATTACAACAAGGCGGCGATCTTGTTCAAGGATCGACATAAATTATACAAATACTTTTGATGTATTTATTTAATTCAGCGCATAGTAGGTACTAGTGATTTGATAACACGTCAATTTTCCCAATAACGTGCAGTACCGTCTTAAATGTTTCAGTATAGGTAACTATTGAGGAGCCTTATGGTCCAGTGGGTCTTACTGAGCATTAATAGCGCTTACATATGTTAAGCAACCGCGGACGCAGTCCTCACTGGGATGGGTGACCGCAAGTTGCATTAAAATATCGCGAGCTCCTCCGTGCTTCGGAAGACACGTTAAGCCGTTGGTCCCGGCTCTCATCATTGATCGTAAAGCTATGTCAGATGCAGATATGCAGCTTGAAAAATCTGACTCCAGTGTTGACCACTTACACACACAACAAAAACAACAAATGTAATATATATTTTGATGAACTTGGAAAATGTCCGTTACCAACGAATTAAAATACAGTATGTACCTTTAGTTGAATACTCAATACAAATAGAAATTAAAAGTACTCGTAGAAAGAAAAAAAAAATTACATCACTATAAAGTATAAAGGTAAAGCCACACAGGTGTTTATGGCGGCAGCACAAGCCACGGAAATCGAAACAGTAATAATTTTATATCTTATTATCGTTTGTTCGCAAATAACTGATAGCACTTCATGTACTTGTTAATTAAAAATAAATATTTCTTCTTCTACTTATTATCCAAAGAATAAACTAATCCATTAAGTTAATTTCTTTTCAATTTATATTTTTCGATCGAATCATTTTTAGAATGAACAGCGGACCAGGGACGCGATTTTTGAAATGATAGAATGAGATCGATCATTCGTCGCGATGACTGCATTCGTTGCGCATTCACATATGATTACTAACCAAACGATCACGTTATTATCTATTATTGACGTTGATTTCACGTTATTTCGTTGGGCAAAAAGGCTTGAAACACTTTTCATGTGTAAAAAACAAACTGACTCATGCTCATTTTGTGGCGTATATTGTGTTCTCCATCTATAAATCTATGTATATGGGATCCACTTTTACAATCTCCTCCGTGCCAGTTGTTAAGGCGTTTGCCTCTGGACCCGGGGGTCGTGGGTTCGATTCCCACGGGAAGCATACTTTGTTTAGTTGTTTTCAGTTTGATTAGGACATTGCAGACTTGAAACACCTAATTGTCTGATGATAAAGATGATTCCGTGCTTCGGAAGGCACATTAAGCTGTTGGTCCGGGCTGCCAACTGGTAGTCGTTAAAGAAACCACGTCAAAGGCTAAGAGGAGGTTCCGAAGAACTCTGACACCAGGGTGTGCATGGTCGATTAACCGTAACACCTACTCGAAATGATGACTTTTACAATACACTCTTGTCACAAAAAACGAATAAGAGGGAAAAATTATGGAGATAAAACACACTGATAAACTTTTCTGGTTGTTGGTTGCTAATAGTAAACAGTTTAGGCTAGCTCCGTGGCGCAGCGGTCAACACGCCAGCAGGGACCGGAAAACCGGGTTCGGGGCTAATCTGATTAATAGAGAAACCCTATGATATGATTACCCAATGGATATGCTTATCACAACAATAGGGTTACTCCAACGATTTGATAACCCTATCGAACGGTTATCCTTATTAACTGGTTAACCGTATCTATTAGGTAACCCTTTCATGTGTAAAACCCTATCATAAGGTTTACCCTATCATTGGATTAACCCTATCAAATGGTTAACAATATCGTTGATTAACTTTATTAATAAGTTAACGCAATCAACTTGAAACCCTAACGATTGTGTATTTAATCATAAGGTTAACCTTATTGATTATTGCCTGTCTCTTTCGCGCATTTCAGCGCGTTTTTAACCAAAGCCTTTATTTATGTTCGGAATAAAACAGGCGCTGAACAGAGGCTATGTATAAACATATAGACAGTTCAAATAATTGAACTGTCTCGACAATTAAAAACTGTACGGTTTTACTGTGAAATTATAATCATGCCATTAATATTAAAGTAAACTTTCGCGTTGGCACTTTTCACATTTAGGTAATGCAAGATAATTTTATTTACATATTACTTATTTATCCTTCATTTAAAACTTCAAAATACATTGTTAGTGAAAGACGGCAGGACGCATAGTGCTGCACTTAGTTCTTTTTAGGGTTCCGTATCCAAAGGGTAAAAACGGGACCCTGTTAATTTCGCTCCGCTGTCCGTCTGTCTGTCTATCTGTCCGTCTGTCACCAGGCTGTATCTCATGAACCGTGATAGTTAGGCAGTTGAAATTTTCACAGATGATGTATTTCTGTTGCCGCTATAACAACAAATTCTAATAAATAGAATAAAATAAATATTTAAGGGGGCTCTCATACAACAAACGTGATTTTTTTGCTTGTTTTTGCTCGATATTGATAACGGCAACAGGAAGACGCTTGAAATATTCACAGAATATTCAGTTATATATTCACTTCAAAAAAAAAGATTTTTTTGCCGTATTTATAGATAACGGTACGGAACACTACGTGCGCGAGTCCGACTCGCACTTGACCGGTTTTTTCCAAATATCGATAATCAACATGAATACAGATGAGGGTACAAGTAATAAAGTTATTGGTATTTATTTTTCTTTTTTTCTGTCGGCAAAATCTAAAAGCTACTAGTATTTTGGCATGAGCAGAAATTAAAAATTCAATTGTAAATACGCGCGAATAATATTTCGCGGACCGCGATGCAGTATACGCGTGGTTGGTGCGGGGCGAGGAAGGAGCGAGGCGCCAGCGGGAGGCCGGCAGCGGCGCGGCGGACGTGTCGTAACGAATAGGTACCGATTGCGCCGTGTATGAAAAAGAAATACATATAAATATGGAATATCCTAATTGTAGTATATGTAACTGTGCGTTAAATTTTGATGTGGTGTCTGTAAGCCTGAAAGCACAGAATACCTATGTTAGTTGCAGCTAGTAAACGGCGTGGGGGGAAAAATAGGTTTGTGTCAGTTTCTGATGAAAATTTACAAGTAGGTATATAGGAAGTGTAGAGTATATGCCCATGTGATTAAATGGTTGCAGATAAACAGTTTTTACGGCATTTGTATTAAGAAAGAAATTGTAATTTATATATCATCACAGAATAGAAAGATTTGCTGTTGTTCCTTATAAAACAAAGCAAAATATTGACAACTAGTTGTTGCCCGCGACTTCGTCCGCGGCAATTTCAGTTATTATTGACCGAGCGAGCGAAGCGTCTCAGTTTCGACAGGCCGAAAATTCTTTTGTCCGTCTGTCTGTCTGTCTGTCTGTTCTCGCCTACAGGTCGCATTTCTCAACCGATTCTCATGAAATTTTGTGAGCAGGTTTGGTAATATGAGCAGATCTTTTTGTGGAGCCATTTTCGAAATTTTTAAAAATGGCGGAACTATGGTGGTTCTAAACTGAAAAACTCATAGTACAGCTATTTGAAAAGAAAATCAAAAATGCCATTAGACTTTTTTGTTATTCTTATTACGACGCAATTTTTTTGTCTGAACAACTTTTTTATAGTTTAGCCATGTCTGTCCGCCTGTTTGTCCGCGGTTTTACTCAGAGACTATAAGTACTAAAGATCTGTAATTTGGTATAGATATGTATATTAATCATGCCGAAAAAGTGGTAATATAAATCTTTCTAAAAATTTTTTTTGGTGTAGCTCCCAAACTCAATTTAGTTCTCATAGTAATTTTTTTTCACAATTAACTTCTACGTATGGGGTGTTGTAGCATAGGTCTTTTAAAAATATTGTGAGCTTCTGAACATCATTTTTCGATTTACTTATCCGTTTCGGAAATATTTGGTATTATAGTACAAATTTTTGTTACAGTTCAGTGTCTCTATCTACTAAATGGTTGTATATGAACCCGAGAAAAAATTCACGGCAGTAGTACATATAACGAAGTTTAAAGGAATACTATCAAAGCTAAGTAGATTTTATAAATTAAAGATTGACCAACTTATAAATGAACTCGGTGAATTAAAATTTCATACAAATTGAATTAAAAATTAGACAGTTGTTAGTTACGTACAACAACTACCGAATATAAATTTTTGAATCACGTAAAGTAAGATAAATACAAAATCATTGTAGCTTTAATAATAATAATACCTTAAATAATAGCAATGTGTTTACGTTCGACAGCGCGCGGCGCTTGGCGGAACGATAGGAAGTTGCTTGGTATCTATTGCGCTCGGAAACCAAAGTAGGTAATATACCTATGAAATCTTGTTACCAGCGCTTGCTCTACTCATGGTGGTACTCAAATGGATTTTTTTTTCTAATTTCTTTCGTTAAGTAGGACTTTATAAATCTTTCTTCAGCTACGACACTCCGTGGTTACCACAGTCTTATGTGAGCTCGTTTTTAGACGTTACTAAATAATGGTAAGAGACCCTTCGTGCGGGAGTCAGACTCGCACTTGGCCGGTTTTTTTAAATCTATGCTTATAATTATATTAACAATTAATAATAATTAAAAGAAAAAACCGGCCAAGTACGAGTCGGACTCGCGCCCGAAGAGTTCCGTACCGTTATCTACAAAACGGCAAAAAATAATGTCTGTTGTATGAGAGCCCCCCTTTAAAATTAATTTTATTTTTATTTGATTAATTATTTTTAAAGTGAATATATAACTAAATATTCTGTGAATAGTTCAAGCGTTTACCTGTTGCCGTTATCAATATCGGAAAATCACGTTTGGTGTATGGCAGCCCGCTAAAATATTTATTTAATTCTATTTTTTTGTATTTGTTGTTACAGCGGCAACACATACATCATCTGTGAAAATTTCAATTGTCTAACTATCACGGTTCATGAGATACAGAATGGTGACAGACGGACAAAAAGACAGACGGCCGGCGGTGCGAAATTAATAGGGTCCCGTTTTTACCCTTTGGGTACGGAACCCTAAAAAGAAACGCACTGTACTAAACAAAGTTTGCATGTCATAAAAATAATTTTTAACAAAAAAAAAACCGACTTCAAACTGGTGACTAAAAAGTAAAATATAAATTTACTAAGCACAAAGTAATTCGTATTTTGTAATTTAGTTAATCAGAAATGATTCAATAAGTATTTTATACAATTTTGAAGTCGGTGCCAGTATTATCAACCTTTCTCATCACAACTCAAGCTAATAGGCATATTGAACCATAAACAAACGGTAACTGCTGTAAATCGTTGAGGGATTCCCTCGACTGTCTATCGTCTCTATTATCAGACCTGTAATGGTACTTATAACACATATGGGTGCAAAGTTCTCATCACCAGAAATTAATGAAGTCCAAACACAAGGTAGCTATTGTAAAATGTTGAGGAGTTCCTTTGACTGTCCGTCGTCATCATCATCTAACCTCTAATGACAGTCGCAACCCATCTATGTGTAAAGATCTCATCAATACAAATGAATCAAACCCAAACACCAGGTGATTGCTGTAAATCGTTGAGGAGATCGACCCCAGACCTTCATTAAATATTAGTGCTTTAACATACCTAAGGAAAAAAGTAACAAACGTACTAGCCGCCAGTACAATTTTCGAAGGTTCTCCTCGATTTCTCTAGGATTCCATCATCAGGTCGTGGTTTCCTTATCATCGTACCACACTCGGAATATGTCCTCTCTAACAAAAAAAAATTTATCAAAATCGGTTCATAAACGACGAAGTTATCCGCGAACAAACATAAAAAAAAATATATATACGGTCGAATTGAGAATCCTCCTCCTTTTTTAAAGTCGGTTAAAAACAACACAATGAATAAAGTGTTTTGTTTAGACACTCGTCTCTGCCGTCTTAGTAATTATTATTACGTGAACTTAACCGAAAAGATTTGCCGAATCCAAAAAAACCGTCTGTATTTTGTGCATAATATATATCGCAAAAAGGTTTATTTTTGTCTGACTTCCTGCAGCGTAGATTCCCAAACGAAGTCCCGCCGGCCTTTATATGACCAAAACCGCTCGCGCCGTGTGCGCTGTCGTCCATAAGGTTTGCAATAATAGGTCTAATGAAGTTTCAAATAGAGATTATAATGGCTCGACGGTGTTCCAAAACCCAATCATACGGTTTTTGGAATAGGGTATGCGCTTACATTCAATAACACTATTCTTATGGTTAACCTTTCATCAAGTTAACTCAATGATATGATAACCTTATTGATATGGTTATTCATTTGATAGGGTTACACCTTCCATGCATTAACTCTATACTTTTGGTTAGCCTTTCATCAAGTTAACTTGATGATATGCTTACCGTATTGATACGGTAACTGTTTTGATAGGGTTACAATAATGATATGCTAACCGTATCGATAGGGTTTTTAAAAACAATTCTATGAAAAACCCTATCAAAAACCGCGGTTAAGGTAAGCGGTTCCGGTCCCTGCACGCCAGCCTGCGACACGAGAGTGCCCGGGTTCAATCCCCGGCCAGGTCAAGATGAAAAATGATCTTGTCAGATTGGCCTGGGTCTTTGATGTGTATCTATATATGTATTTGTTATAAAATATAGTATCGTTGAGTTAGTATCCCATAACACAAGTCTCGAACTTACTTTGGGGCTAGCGCAATCTGTGTGATTTGTCCGTATATATTTATTATTATTATTACGTAGTTTGAAAATACGGCTATAAGTCTTGGCTATAACACTTGCCAATAGTAGTAGTTAATACTAATAAACATAATTGTTAACAACGCTCATTTAGCAGTAGATAACTAAGTTCCCATAGCGCGATAGTATCTCGGCGAGGTCACCTCACTAGATCAAGGTTCAATTCGTTTACCAAGGATTCTGTTTTGTTTGTTGGAGAAACTGCTTTATTGTCGCAGAGATTCTGTACGCTGCGGGCGTTTTGTTGTCCATTGCGGTTATCACATGTTTGATTCTTTAATCGTTCATTAGAAAACTGCATTGGATAATGTGCGACTGATAATAGTTTACTTCCTCCATTCATCTGAGTATGTTTCTGGTCGCATCTCAACTGACCGTAGGACCCTAGTATGTCGTAATGTTTGTTTAATACTATTTATGCTGCTTGATATGATGTTGAAGAAGTTAGCTTACTTCAAATGACGATAGTCACACCATTTTATGTTTTTGGCCTCTTCCACGAGTCTCTTCTTTTCCGTAGCGTATATCTCTTGCAGTCAGTTTCATTGATGTATCCAATAATAAAAGAACCGTCGGAAAATGTGAGAAAGGTACAGCAGTCACTCAGGCTAAGTGTTGCTGGAGTGGAAAATTTCCACTGAGCTTTGATTCTCTGCATCTTCCAACACCAGGCCTAGGATTTAAACCTCAATTACACTTCACTGAATTCAATCTCTGACTAAGAGATGCCGCAATACGTTAGACAATTATAGAGATCTCGATCTCCTTTCAACGTATGGCTGCGCGTCCCTCATAAATGAGGCTACTGATTCAGACAAGTGTAATTGCACTTCAAACTTCCACACTGTTCGGGACATATCAATAATCAAACGTAATGGAAGCTTCTCCACAGGTGGAATATCTGAAGGCGAGGAAGGATACCCGGGTCCAAAACCCTCTCATTATAATTTTACAAATTTTCGCAACTTAGAGCGTGACTGCAATTTCGAGGATGCAATTTAGATAAGTAAACTTTGTTAGGTTAGGACGCACAAATTAAAAATAATGCAGAAGTGACATCACTGAACATTGTTTACGTATGTTCTGTGTGACCAGGGACTTGGTGTAGAAGTTTCAATTCGGAAGGCGACACGAGAATATATCCTCACGTTGCAGAATAGTATAGGAACAGATTTTGTACTACTTACTTAGACACGAATGTTCTATTCGTCGCACAAATCCCAAGGCTCATACAAATCTGAAAATAACATCCAAATCATCCATCTTGGCATCTGAATTTTTTTCCAGCTGGACCTAAAAAGAAGTGCATACATAGTTCTACTGTGTTTATTTTATCTTTACATTTATTATCAAATGAGAGCACGGGCTTGCACTAAGGATAATACGAAATGGTGGGTTACTATTCAGTCACGCACCTAATGAATTAGTCACCTTTTTGTAAGTTACTTAATATTGTGAAATCGAGAATAATTGTCCCAAAAGCAAGAATATTTTTCTTTACACTTTTTAATTTGCGATTGGGATGTCTAATATGGCGTAATTAATCAACCCAATCTGAATGTCAAGGGTTAATAGTTGCAATTACTACAAGTGCATGAAATGTTTGTCTTGGGACACGGACAGAGTACGAATTATTTATATATATAATTATATTAGTAATATACACACTACTATTTATTGGTAAAGGCATTTCGGTATCTATTTTCATAGACACATTCATCATCATCATTATAGCCACGAAAAGTCCACTGCTGGACAAGGGCCTCTCCTAAGGATTCCTTGTTCCTTGGGAGGATATTACCATACTCACCATGCTTGGCAGGCGGGTTGGCGAGCGCAGTTTCTTTGGCTTCCGTACTTTCGATGCTGCTGCCCATCGAAAGAATTTTTAAGCTGGCGAAGGATAGGAATTTGTTGGATCTGGGAAAGGAATGAAGGTATTGGGAAACTACTAGAATCGTATGAATTGGCTTGTGCTTCCGACGTTGCTGCCATCTCAATCGCAAGCATTTTTAAGCTAGGAAAGGATAGGAATTTGTTGGATCTGGGAAAGGAATGAAGGTATTGGGAAACTACTAGAATCGGATGAATTGGCTTGTGCTTCCGACGTTGCTGCCATCTCAATCGCAAGCATTTTTAAGCTAGGAAAGGATAGGAATTTGTTGGATTTGGGGAGGGAATGAAAGGTAATTTTGGGCTCGCGTAGCCGACGCCATACCGTCAACCACCGGACAGACAGTTAAGGATGACACCCCTGACCATATGGACACATTAGATGATATGAAATAATATTTTTTTTATTACTTTTTGTTTCATAGAATTGTATCGTCATAGTGTTGTTCACGTTTTTAACGGAAAAATTGAGAAGATGTAGATTAGGATGGTATGGACATGTTTTGCGAAGAGAAGAGAGCCTTGTAACTAGGAAGGATATGAAAGTAATTCGGAATCAGAGTAGAGGTAGGCCAAAGAAAAGATGGATTGAGTGTGTGAAGAAGGATATGGGTAAAAAGATGGTAACGAAAGAAATTGCTCAAGATAGAGCGAAATGGAAAATACTCACATGCTGTCCCGACCCCACTTAAAGTGGGATAAGGTGAGGAAGAAGAAGAAGGGTTGTTCACGTTTTTAGAGGAAGAAAACCTCTAACAGTAATTATGGGTTGTACCGGGAGCATACGACCTATCATTACTTTTAAGGGTCGTATTCATACGAATACGCTTTGGAAAAATTTAATAGCAATATTCTCAAACTAGCTTTCGCCCGCGGCTGCGCCCGCGTCAATGTCAATCCCTTGGGAATAGTACTTTTTCCCGGGATAAAAGCCTATGTCCTTCTCCGTACTCCAGAGAAATTGAATGCAATTTTTTTTACAAAAAGCGTTTCAGTAACCGATTTTCTTGAAATTTTGCATACAAGTTCTCTGGATCACGCCGTAACTATTGAGTTACGGCGTGAAATCGTAACAAACAAACAGTAGCTTTCACTTTCGCATTTATAATATTAAGTAAGGATAAGGAAGTAGGGATTTTGTTGGACACTTAATAATACTGGGAATGGGAATTATGCCACTAAATTTACCAATGTTGTCTAGGTATTACCACTAGTATCACTAGCTAAGATACCTACTCAATTGCCGTCGGAGTACACAAGTATTTTTATTATTAACTTACTTAAGTACTGTATTTTTATTTCTCTGCTAATCACTTAGATTTATGATTACCTATAATATAAGTACGGAATAACAGCTGACACAGTTTCGAGCGCAATATATTTCTTATATTAACTCAGCGGAGCATATAAAGTTATTTGTATTCATTGAGAAAAACTAACAAGATAACCTTCAAATTATACATAAATTAGCCCTTCGAACAAAGCTAAGTAGGCTTATAATAAATTTTATACGCCCATTACACAGGCCCATAAATTATGGTAAACGAAATGTGGGCTAATTGCGGCCAACAAAGACGGGCACTTGTATGACGGATAGTTTGTTTGAGTGTGTGATGAAGATGCGTAGTGATTGGCGGAAATTGACGAAAAGACACGAACGCACACATACGCGAATTTATGCATTTGCGGTTCTATATTCAAAATATAAAGCGGGGGATATCATTTATCGCTTGTTTTCTTAGAGCAATGGACGTACGGTTTTGATACCAACGCACGTATTCTATAAGTTCAATTTATAAATCTAGTATCTAAAAACAAACTATTATGTGAGAAGTAGTTGATCGTAAGGTATTTTGAAATCACATGTGAAAGTTAAGTGGTAGGTACTTAAAGTCGGGTATTTTCTTTCTGCAGTTGAAAAAAGTTCGTTTAATAAACGGCAACGTTCAATGATAAATTCATTAATCACCATAAGTACTTGTGGTATTTTAATTTCTTTTTTAAATTTAATGTTGCTTGTACCGATGGAACGATAACTGAAAAGATATGTACGCACATACTTGATATTTATGACAAAAAAAATAAAATAAAAATCTAGCCAAGTGAGCGTCGGACTCGCACTTGAAGGGTTCCGTATGAAAAACATATTTTTTGTCATTTTTTAGTTCTTTTTGTATGGTAGTAAGTAAACAAAAAGAAGTAAAACATGTCAAAAAAATATGTTTTTCGTATGGAGCCCCCTTTATTTTGATTTCGTTTTTTTATTATAGTTGTTAAAGGGGCAATACAAAAACACATTTTGTGGAAATTTAAAGTGTTATCAAAGTGACGGGTGCACAGCGGGCGGAGGCTTAGTAAAAGGGTCCTGTTGGCAATTTTTGACTATGGAACCCTAAAAATACTCAACATACGTTGATAAATGAGCTATTAGCGCACGTATCAGATCGGCTGTCGTTTCCTTCTTTCAGACCGCATCGAATCATGCTACATAATTGCCGATCAAGATGGATCGTCGCGATCACCGATAAAAGTTAACACTCGCTTTAATACATTTTATAACTTTTTAAACGCATCCATTAACGATGACACCTGTCAAACACGCCTGTGTGGAGTGTCAAAGTCTAATAACATCCACAGAAAGCTTGTTATTTCTCGTGACTTATTGTTTAATAAGGAAAAGGCTGGAGTTGTGTCATATGGAGAGGTGAAAAAAATGGCTGAGAACCGAGAGACATGGAGAGTACTCCACCGACAAGAACACAGTTCTTAAATTATAGATAGATTGTTTAATAGCAACCCGGACCCCGGCTTCGCACAGGTGCAATGTACATATAAACCTTCCTCTTGAATCACTCTATCTATCAAAAAACCGCATCAAAATCCGTTGCGTAGTTTTAAAGATCTAAGCATACATAGGGACGGACGTCGCGGGAAGCGACTTTGTTTTATACTATGTAATGATAATGATGATTACAAAATTAAAGTATTTGTTTCATTGTTGATTTGCTTTAAATCTTGTTTTATATAACAAGTCTTTGTTTATATTGTTGTGTTAATATGTTTGTGAAACTTCTTTAGATTGAGCTGAAATTTTGCATATTGTTGTCCTTTGTAATAAAAATAGGTGTCAGATGACATTGAAAAAATATAGATGCACATGACCCGATGATGAAAACTCCTTGCTACACGCTGAACAGCCTGAGGCTAACCCAAAATTATATACATAACATTAGCTCTTACTATACATGTAAAATTGTGTAGAACGAGTTCGCTCGCAAAAAAAGCCCGTTGCAGAAATGTATTTTTGAGAAAAAAGATATGGGTGTCCTCATTTTCAACTATTTGGCGTCGTGCGTCTGTCGCTGTCACATTTATCGAAGGCCACTTGTTAATTGGTATAATTAATTAATTCCAGTGATTTACTCGAGATCGCTCGAGGCGCAACCCGGCGTCCTTGTCGACGCCATTTTATTTTAATGTGTAATGAGGCTAAGGAAAGTATTCCATTCTGCCATGTTCGTATCTAGGGCCATTTTTTGCGCGTGTACTTTAAAAACGTTAATTCGTTTAACAAATTATTTTAAAGGTTAACTTTGAATCAGCGATTTATTTTATCTGTGTGGGGTATGAGATTATCTACTTGTTTAATGTGATTATCGACATCCATTCTGAAGCCATAAAATTGCTTATAATCTTATTTACTTTATGTTGACTAACGGTACCGCAGACAATATTATACCTGAACGATGTTTACCGTGCTTTTGATGGTTATAATAAACATCATTGGCTTTAGCCTTACAATCTATATTGGATGACAATATTATCTGTTCATCTTGGCAGTGGTTGTTAAATTATTATAGGCAATTATTTTGTCACAAGTGACGCCATCTTTTTATGTTCCTTGTAGGTACTAATTACTAATTTAACATTTTGAATTGTTTGAATTTCGAACGAGGAAAAATTTGTGTGTGCATGAGCTTGTCTTGTGACAGGTTTGCATGTTTTGGTATATGCGTTACGTTTTTTGAGGGGCTATCCTTATTATTCCTATATCAATGTGTGTAACTTATTTATACCTATTATTTTTATACCGACCTACTTCTTATACAGCTGTATCTTTTACTACTAAGCTGTAATTATTCATCGTCATAACACTTAGGCCTAAGTCTTGGGACATCATGTTAGTTTTTTTCCACTTTCCCTATCCTTTGCCATCTGCACAGCAGCACAGCTGTTATATCGTTTTCCCATGTCCTCTTTCACATATTCCCACCCTATATGTGACGCACAAATATTTAAAAAGGAGGTATGTTTATATAAATGACATGTCTTGCCAATAGGCAAGTGTTAGATGTAAGACGACTGACGAATACGTCAGTAGTAGGAAATGCAATCCAAATAATGCGAAAATCCATTTTTCCACACATTATTTTTTGGGATTCCCTAAGTCATACAAGGGAGATAAGTAGCATTGTATATGTTATAAAAATATATAATTTCAGAATATAGATTTTTTTATTAAATCAGTGTAATTAAGTGAAAAATATTTTTTTGGGAAGATTACATATTTTTATAAATCTAAAATATCCAAATTAATCAGTAAAATCTTTTTTCATTTGCATTTACTAATTCCCGACCCTACATGACGTGTGATAGAGAGGAAGACGCTAAAACATGCCCATAGCCTTTTTCTATAGCTCTGGCCCAAAATTTTACGAATCCTAATTAATTGCCAAAATTGTTGTTCGTATTTACGACCGCCATTAAGAAGGCTTTTAATTCGCGTGTTTGAATGTCTTTTTAATGAACGCCCTCTTTTTTTTCAGGTACGTTAATTCCATCAGTGGTTTGCCGCTAAAAGAGTCATTAACTTGAAATCTGATTAGCCATCTTTACTGCTGGTAAGTGTACTCGTATAAAAACGAGTACTCGTATTAAAATAGCTACTTTAGTAGCAATCTTGGGAATCCTTTGAAGGCGTACTCCGAAGTTATTTGCCGACAAAGAATGTTATATTAAATTGAGTTGTATAACTATATATTATTAATTATGCTTATATAAGTATAATTTATTTTTATGAAGATTCGGTCAGCGTGCTGAAACTTTAAGTTAGATAAGTTAATTTATTTAATTATTTTCTTAGTGGTCGGTAAACGGCTAAACTTCGTTTTATTTGCATAACTCACTTTACATTTCAATAACTTTAAGTAATATTTATAGATAATATTTATAAATTGACTTTTTATTATCGTTTAGTTTATGTTCAAGTATTTATTAAATAAATTGCATTGCACCAGGGTTGGGTCCTTGTGGCATTACGAATTTGTTAGTATGAGAAGGTAAATACCGTATCGTACTACATAAGTACATTGTTAAGTACAACTAGTGATAAGCCATTCTAGAAATTTCGAGAATAAGGAGAATGTGTCGGAAATTATCTCCGAGAACTTTTCTCAAGTACAAGAACTCTTGAGAAATTCTAGATAATTATTGGAAATATCCCGCGAATTTCAATAGAAGGAATTTTTGGAAACTGGAGATTTTTTTGGGACAATAATAATATCACCGCTTTATGAGATGTCAATTGGGTTCTAGCAAGAGTTGTCATTTCAAAATGCTGGCTGTTCGATTTTACAAATATAAAAAAATATACTTAACAAAAAAATATGACGTTGAAATAGAGATCCATGTTACTTTGAAGGGAAAGCCTGTAATATTACACAGCACATAGGTAGCTTTTATTATCAAACACTTAGTATCTTAAGAGTCGGCAAAGCATCAGCATCTCCTCTGGTGTCGCAGATGTCCATGGGCGACGGTGACCACTTTCTCGGCTCGTCTGCTCGTTTGCCGTCAAATATACATAAATAAAGTATGGAGTGTCGTGTCTGCCGGTACTCTTATCTAATTTGTGGTTCAGCCGCTACTCGCTAACTTTTGATGGTCACTTCAACATCCATTACGGTTTATAAGTTAATCGCCATCCATTTTATGGACAAATCTTATGGACAACTCAAGAGTCGCAATAGTTTCTTGCTACAACCAAATATTAGCGCTAAACAAGCTCTTAAAGCCATAGTAGAACAATGGCTTAACAAAACCCGCCATCAATAAACCAGATACCGCCTGCCGAGAAACTACCAACGGGTGGCAATCTGCCCTGGCCAGTCTGGAAGTCTTTAAACAGACTGCGGGCTGGTGTTGGTAGATGCCACGATAACAGAGTCAGGTGGGGTTTCTCCAACAATAGTGAGTGCGACTGTGGTGCTATCCAATCTATGGGTCACCTCTTGGTGTGCCCAGAAAGCCCAACTTCTTGCTCTCAGCAAGATCTGAATGAGGCATACGAACGGGAAATCACGGTAGCAAAGCACTGGTCTAAACATATTTAACGAGAATGCAAAGCCATTTTATGACTTACAGAAGATGTTAATCGCGAAAGCCGCAATGTATTTTGAAGTGTCCATCAAAACGTTGTACATCAAAGCGAGCAAGCCTGCAGGTATGTCACAATACCGCCTTACGTCGTTGTCGTCGAGTAACGGTCTCATAATACGATTGATTCCAAGTATCCAAGTTTATAGTGTCGGCCCTTCGAGATATGCCCGCCGATTGGTTTGCCATTGTAAGAAATGTATAATTTACCTAAGTAATAAAGATACCGTATGTTTATAGCATTTATATTTCTGTTTCCACTGACCACGAACGACTATTGACGATTTACAGTTACGGTTATATAAATATTTCTTTTAGACTGGGTTCTTCAGTGACCGACCAGGCAGATATAACTTTGCATGTGGTAAGTTCACTAGTAAAAATCGGAAAAAAATCACTGAATAAATAATTTAGGGTTTCGTACCACAACGAGTGCTATTAGAATTGTTAATATGGTTCTGTCGTTTATAGTTCGCTTTCTTTTGACCCGTGCATATTTACAAGTGAATTGTTCACATTGTATGTGTTTGTTATGTCCGCCAATCGAATCAAGCGCTTTAAATACTTTTTATTAGTCTGTTTGGGTGTCCCACTACTGGTCAAAGGCCCCCATTTTTGTCTTCAGTCATCCCTATCGCGGGCAATATTTTGCCAGCCGCTAATATATTGATCGTTTGAAGGATTTATACACGAATAATATAAAAGTATAAATTAACCAGATCTCTTCTAGTCTTTATTCCGCAGTACGCCGGATACAATTTTATTCGATCTGACCATTCGCGTGTGGTCAGTCGTTATATCCAAATGGTCAATTAGTGAATAACCTTTAAACTTACGGTTTCCAAAATTTAGCGTTCTTACGTAAGAAGTATGTAAATATTAACTCCGTTTGGCTAAAGAGTAGGGTGTCAATACGTAAAAACAATATTTGTCATGTTACGCGAGCTGTCATAGAGAGGTTAAAATTCCCGCCAACGCATGCCGCCTACTTGGCTCGGTTAGCTAATTTATTTTGCATTGCTTTCAACATAGACACTTATTAGACATTATTCTATTCCGTATATGGGATGTTTATGCTACACTTAAAATACGGTGCGGGCTTTATTTATCAGAATCATGACTTCGATTTCGAGGTATACGGTCAACGACAAGTACCTCACTTTCAGTATCCATATTTTTTTTTCATGTTTTATCTTATTCATATGCGGACGGCGCATTATAATTTTTTTTCCAAAGCATGTATATTGCCGTGGCGCAGCAGATTATTTGGGCAAACATGTTTCTCAATTTTGGATAGTTCATGTGTATTGGTGACCACACGTAGCATCACTATATAGTATAAAACAGACAGACAAAAGTTGCTTCCTATTGTCTGTCTGTCCCTATATATGCTTAGATCTTTAAAACTACGCAACGTTAGATTTGAGATACTAGTCTCTTATACTTTTTATAGCGATTTCTAGGAGATTTTAATGAAATTTCAATAAAATGTCTACGTGTAACAAAATGGGGGGTAACAATACTTAAGGGGGCATGACCATCTCATGATATTGAACATTTATCAGTGAGCAATCAGCTGATCGACTTTCTATGGAAAGTTTTTTGAAGTGCAAACTTCTTTAGCGGCGTTGATGATGACGATGATAATTATGATAATGTTTATTTGCATTAAATAGGGTATACAATAGTGTGTGTCACAAATATAATAATTTTACAAGTAGCTTAACTTATTTAGCCATATTTAATATCATGCAAATTAATTTTATAATAGTTGTGCACTTTTTGAGATGAGGACACGTGACCTGATCAAAAATTCGTAAGACTAACATGTGACCTGAGACCCGCGCGGCGTAGGAGAGGAAGTAATGTCCTCTTTCTATCGCGCGGAGTTTTCACTTCTACTGGCACACCCGAAGTGCATTTTTTTTTTTGTCATGTTTATGTAGCTAGCTTCAAGTGAGCTTTCGCTATTTCATCGGGCGTTTGAGGCGAGGGCAGAGTGCCCTCAGCCCCGAATCCCGAAGTGCAACCCGTTTTTTTTTTTTGTATTTGTTGGTTGGTCTCCTAGGGAAAGTTGTTTAATGTCATGGGCCGAACATGCCCCTTAAGTATCGTTACCCCCACTTTGTTATAATACTTAATCTAAGTAGGTACATTAACATTTTTCTTCATTCAAAGCTTTGCGAAGCTAACTATCGGTCAAAGATCATATTGCTCAATCAGAATTCGCTTATTGATTCAGCATTTGGTGCCAAATGATGGGCCGGTAGTTCAAGGCTGATCATGCTTCATTACCTCCTAATACTTGTCCAAAGATTGACTGTAGCCAATGTACCCAATTATGTAGCGTGATAGTGAACACTATTATTTTCGTTTGTTTGTTAGTGGCTAACAATAAGGATAAATGTCAATGGCACTAACATCTCGTGAAAAAAGAGTTAGCGTTTGATTGGATCCGTGCTTCGAAAGGCACGTTAAGCCGTTGGTCCCGGCTGTCATCTGGTAGTCGTTAAAGGAACCACGTCAGAGGCCGAGAGGCGGTTCCGAACTGACACCAGGGTATGCATGGACGATTGACCGTGTCACCTACACGATATGATGATGATGACTGGATCTCAGATTCCAGAGTAATACATTTGAGAATGCAATGCAACCGGGAACACACGAATAAGAGAGAGAAAGAGAGTAGCCACAGGATTGTAGTCTCCAATCCAAGTGTGGATCACTTCTGTTGCTTAACATATGTTAACGTTAAAAATGCGGGCATCTGCTGGGTTATAGAGCTTATAGACAAAACAAGACGATCGCAGCGTGTGACCAACATTAGAATGACCATAAAATTGACACTATTGGCCGCTTTACCCTATTTGGTTAGTGAATTGCAACATCAACTCTATATGGACGCGATTCTCGAATCTTCTATACACTTCGATCAATAGTAACATTAATTTATATAATTCGTATTTTATATTAAAAACAATCCTTAAAAGGACAAGTTAAACCTTACAATCAACAATGTCAGGCAATTCAGCATACAATGTGTTTTTCATATGCTCGATAAAAAATATCAAGCATATACAAACCGCAATGGATGTCAAAAACGCTTTGCTGAAAGTTCAGATTTACAACCTTTTTATCTCATTGTCCGAAGATTGAATATACAGCACTTTTGCAGTGTCGTCCCGTTCGCGAGCATTGAATCTTGCGATTTTCACAAGAAAAGAGAATACGGCCAGCCATAAATTATACAAGAGCAAACAGTTCTACAGAACATAAAGTACGCCTTCAAAAAGGGTTTGGTATGAGTTAAGACAAGCTCGCCGCAGTGGCGTTTACAGTAGGATAGAAAAAGCCGCGGGCACTCAGCACGAGGGGATCCAAGACGACAAGCATGGAAGAAAACAACTTTATTTTGTTACATTTGGTTCGAGAAAGGATCCGTATATAAATAAATAAATATATACGGACAAATCACACAGATTGAGCTAGGCCCAAAGTAAGTTCGAGACTTGTGTTATGGGATACTAACTCAACGATACTATATTTTATAACAAATACATATATAGATACACATCCAAGACCCAGGCCAATCTGAAAAAGATCATTTTCCATCTTGACCTGGCTGGGGATCGAACCCGGTCACGCCGTGTCGCAGGCAGGCGTGTTGACCGCTGCGCCACGGAGCTTGTATATGCATATGCTATGTATTATAATAGGATAAATATAAAAAACGCCAAGTGCGAGTCGGACTCGCGCATGAAGGGTTTCGTACCATCCATCTATAATGAGTTTAAACTTATAAAAAATATTTTATTATATATTACTAAAAACAAAATGTATGCTGTACGCAATTTTCCTTTATCTGTAAGACGTTGCCATGTACCAAATGACGGAACCTTAAAAATACCTCCTTATGGAGGAGTATGCATTCATACGCATATATGTACGTATACACGTACATAAAGAGAATAGGCTAGTTTCCTGGGTTGTAATACTAACATAACAATTTGTCCATCAGTTAGATAATCAAAAAATATTGGACACGTATTTTTTCTTTTGTCAAATAAACAATAAATAATAAAGATAAAGCGCGTCAAACTTCAGGAGTGGGGGCTAATGACGTCAAAATTTGCTAAAAATTGTAGCAAACTATGACGTCACACGGAACTTCAGAGGGCTTTATCTATTAGTTTTTGTTTAATCGACAAAAGAAAAAATACGTGTCCAATATTTTTTGAATATCTAACTGACGGACTTATTATATTTTTTTAGGAAACTAGCCTATTATATATTTTTATCTATATCTCGTATTAATTATATACTAATCTAATCTAAGTCTAAATGATCGATTAGTGTCGTTAGATAGTACTTTAAGTTCCAAAGCATAAACACTAGCAATATTATAAAAAAAACAAAAAATATTTCTGAGTTTAAAACGCTACTATTGCGCCAGCTCATTTTTGACATGTCTATTTTGGTGTCAAAGAATTAAAATAAAATAAATAAGAAGCATGTGAGGCACTGTAACCATTAGTTTTAGAAGTTAATCATGTTATACCCATACATATATAAGTTTATATAATTTAAAAAGCTTTGCTGAAAGAAGGGCTCCGTCCTATTTGTTTCCATCGGGTCCCAGTGGTATAGTTACGCCATAGCAGCCGCGGAACACCTAAAAAGGTCGGTCAGGAAATTACCACATCGTAAATAATTCATACATATTACTCAATCGTGTCTCAGTGCAACGGTGAACGTTTCAGTGGGACGATTTTTTGTCGGTTCTCGTTCGTTTTTCATCGGATATTGTCCTGTCGCCGAGATCGCGTACTCGCTTAATTTCAATACAGTATGAATTTATAAACGTGTTGCCGTAATAATGCGAAATAAAGTAACTTTGGATTTTCTGGTGATAGATCTCCGAAGTGTAGTTGAAAAGTGTGCTACTTTCAATCGACTTTAAATAAAGAGGTACTCAATTCGAGTGTATGTTTATATATGATTATAACACCGTAAATAATGATCAAATTAAAAAAAAAAAATTGCAAGTATTTTCCAGGGTATACTTGCAAATTGGTTCTCGTCGCCCATGGACATCTGCAACACAAAAGGAGGACTGATGCGTTGTCGACTCTTAAGATGTCTGTAAACACACCTTTTGAAGGACCCAAGTCATAGTACCTTCTGAAGTAGGTAAAACCTAAGTAATTTTGTAAGAAAATGTTGAAGTTCAAGTCCAAGTCTTCCAGTGGATGTCGTAAGAGGCAACTTGGGAAATACAAGCTAAAAAAAGCTCAAAAACATCAATGAGACCTCTTCAACCCGTCTGGCCAGCGAGGAGAGTGTAGGCCAAATCCTCTGTCTGCACTGGCCAAGTATGGCTCCGGTAGTACAGAGAGGGTCATGCTCCTGCAGTGGGGACCGGAAAGACCTGATAATGATGAATAATGATGATGATGTGAAGTTGGAGATAACGGCACAGATTATAGTGTGATAATAACTGTTAACGGTAGTAATCGTCACTGTGGCGCGAAAAACAGCAGACTGCCGCGCCGCTGGCGATTGCGCCGCGTCACAGGTGCGCATTCACTTTCGATACTATTTACATTTTAGTACACTTTATACTAGCAATTTGAATGAATGAGTAAATATAAGTTAAGTTGGACACTAATTACTTTCTGAGTAATATTAATTTATGTTCCTAAGACATTTTATTTATCATAACTGTAGTTTTGACTACAGTTTTAGAGAGAAAAAACAAAACTGATTAAAAATTATGATTTTATTAATTTTATTATCATAGGGACATAACCATTTCGTAGAAAATCGTGAATAAGTTGGACTGCCCACCGCCCTAACATCTCCATATTAAAGGAATTAAGGATCAAGAAAAGGATCTCGTCGATTGTGCAGTCACGAATCCTTAAATTCTTCGGCCATGTCAACCGCAAAGAAAACTATAGAGCGTTTGGTGATTCAGGGCCGCATTGAAGGCAAGCGTTCACGCAGTCGGTCTCCAACGAGGCGGCTAGATGTTGTCAAAGCTGTAACACAGTGCGCAGCAACAGAATGCTCCAAAAAGGCTGCAGACAGAGATACGTAGGGAAGGATCGCAACAGCAGCGGCCATAGACGAGCAACTCAATCCGTAATCACGACCACTCAAGAGTGTACGACTAAGAAGAAGAAGAAGAATGGTGGAAGAATTTGAAAAATTCTTCCAGTAGTTTTCGGTCCAGTAGTTTCGAAAATCGCGGATGATATTGCAGCTATAGCCGAAGATTCAAAACAGTTAGAAAACCTACTACAAACAATGGACCAAATTTTTAATACATACAACCTCAAAATTAATTGTAAAAAAACTAAAATTATGCTGGCATCAAAAGACAATGATATAAAGAAAAAGAAAATAAAGAAAATCAATAACACTATTAAAATCAATAACATCAAACTAGAACAAGTCAATACCTTCAAATACCTAGGGAGTATTATCACAAGCGAGTCCAGGTGTACCCAAGATATAGTAGCAAGAATAGCAATGGCAAAAACCGCATTTAATAGCAAAAAACATCTACTAACATCACATATTTCAAAAATACGCGAAAACGGCTTATCAAGGTGTACATCTGGAGCATTGCTCTTTACAGCTGCGAGACGTGGACCTTAACACAGAAGGAAAGGAAAAAGTTGGAAGCGTTTGAAATGTGGTGTTGGAGAAGAATGGAGAAAATTAGCTGGATAGATAGGATAACTAACGAAGAAGTTTTAAATAGAGTAGGAGAAAAAAGGTCTATTTTAACTGCGATAGAAAATCGAAGAGGTAATATGATAGGACACTTGTTGCGATACGATCAGTTTATGAAAACTATTATAGAAGGTAAAATAGAGGGAAGGAGAGGGAGAGGAAAGCCCAGGCACAGCTATTTTAAACAGATAAAGGAAAAAGTGGAAAGGGTTTCGTACCAGGATGTGAAAAGACTTGCAGAGAATAGACCAAGATGGAGGGAGCTCCACCGACAAGAGCGTTGCTCTTAAATTTTGATGATGATGATGAGTTTCGAAACATATTCAATGCAAACAAACATATAAAAAAGAAACTAGTGTAGATTAGAATGGATTATTTGTTAGTCTATAATTCCAACCAACGAGATCTATTTTCATTTTAATTTCTCATCATATAATTTCATTCAGAGTATTTTATTCACAGATTAAAGTCTAGATATTCTTAGGTTTTAGGTTAACTGCATTGACTGCATAATATAGTAATATAATGTGTTATTATGTTTATTTATGCCCCATCCCGTTGGCAAACATATAATTGGAACCTAACTATAATTTGGGTTGCATAACAGAACTTTTTCATATATCACGAACTTATTTTTAAAATGTAACGGTGGTCAATCTCATTGAATATTCCAAAGTGATTATAAATTTAAATATAATGAAGACGTCTCGGCTATCGGTGATTATAAAATATTTCCTTTTAAATACAAGTTATTACACACTGTGTCATAATTTTTCAATTGTATAATCTTTTCGAAATTCGTTATCATCGTTCAGTATTATTTATGAGTGTTTGTAAATGTTTTTAATGCTGTTGATAGGTAATCAATTTTCAAAATAAAAGACGTTTATGATAGCCGTGTAGTTTCCGGCAAAGTAGAATAGGGCCACTTTTAGTCTTCCCATGGAGGTCGTAAGAAGCGACTTAGGAAATACAAGCTAAACAGAGCTCATGACACCTCTCCAAACCGTCTGGCCAGCGAGGAGAGTGTAGGCCAAATCCTCTGCCTGCTCTGGCCAAGTATGGCTCCGGTAGTATAGAGAGGGTCATGCTCCTGCAGTGGAGACTAAAAAGACCTGATGATGACGATGATATTAGATTCTATATTTTCCTCGCGAGGGTGTTCTAAAATACTTACAGGCTATTTGCCAACTTAGTGAACAACGTTCTGATAGTCACTTCAAAATACATTGCGGCTTTTCTATGATTTACTATTTTATTTTAAGATATAAAACTAATTAACTTATAATACTAATAAAAAACTACTTAAAAAATATAATTATTTACAAATTATATAGTCCCTGCAAACCGTCATTCTGCGGCAACGTGCCCAAAAGGCTGGCAGCATTGCCACGTTGGATGGCAATGCTTATCTTTTGAGCCAGGTAATTGCCAGCCTTTTGGTCGCGGGATACCTCGATCAGTCTCTTTGACAGAAAGTCAAAGAGACGATGGGCTGATGGACCCCACGGACCCATTGTTTCTACCCAAAAGGCTTAAATATGTAGCTGTGTCCGATACCTACATACTTGCGCCTTTTGAGGTTTTCCGCTGCGGCTGCTGCTGTTCCGGCCTTTGACTTAAAATATTATTACACGTAATATATTATGTATTGACTAGGCCGGGCAGCCTGTAGGGCCCGATTGTGTCCATGTCTAGCAGTGGACTTCTTGTGGATGATATGATGATGATGAATGTATATATGTGTACGTTAAATTATTAAGGTAACATAAGGAAAGGCTAGTAGCCTTTGTTTAACCAAATGTTTTTCATGTTATTAAAGCCGTTAGTCATTAAATATTTGTTATTAACCCGCAAATATGGAGGTGTGGTGAATACACAAATTGACTCGAGTACAGCAAGCTGCGGTGGGAAGTCTTTCTGTCTTAATCGGTAATCGTCATAACCGCGACGGTTTAGCGGTTTGTACCGTTGTCCGAAATGTTTACCTGTTCGTATTATTTGGGTACATGACGCCATTCTGAGATTTTTTAATATGAAAGTTGGTGAAACATAATATTTTGTTTTAAGCCTTCGAGTCGTATTTTAATATTTCTCGATGTATTTAGGTAAAGTCAATTATTGTTTCTTTTTACCTACATTTGGAAGGAGTGAAGAGCCAAGGTAACGTCTTGAAGCGCGACTTTATTTAACTTTAAAAAAAATTAGGGACAAGGCGATTTTGCCTATCAATTAATTTTTAATAAATCCAAAGGCTGTTTGATGAATGGTACAATCGTATTGCAAATTCCAAAATCAGTCGCAAATGTAAGCTCATTAACCGACTTACAAAAGAGGAGGAGGTTCTCAATTTGGTTGGAGTCATTTAGGAACCGATTTGAAAATTATTTTTTTATTTGAAAGCGTATACTTTCAGATGGGTCCTATTAAAATTTCATCAAAATCGTGTCAGTAGTTTAATGAAGTATATTAATTGAAGTCGGTTTTTTTATATGAAAGTATGTCTTTATATCCAAATGTGCGTTTAGTATATTGGTCTATTTTCAAATGTATTTCGACCAATATTTGGCCACGCTGGTAAAAACTACGAATGGTTTTTGATTCTGTACCATCTACGCAGTAAAGAGACAATGGTTTTTGATTCTCTGTTTTTCTCTACTGATGCAATCTTCACTTATCATTATTATTATTAGTTTTTGCAGCCAGACCAGCCTGGACTATTGTCTCATCCTGTAGAATACCGTCATCCCTGCACATTTCTGGCACGTGTTCACGATATTTTGAAAGCAGGTCGGCGGGGTCGACGGCCGGCGTCGCGACGACCGAAATAAGTGCAGCGCAGGTGCACGCTGACTGATGGATGCAAATAGACCTAAAGATTAGGCTGTTCTGTTATATATTAGGTGATTTTCCATAATAGAATTCACACTCACAGAAATCGACGTTTGAGTTGAATCTTTGAATTCAATCGAAGCATGGCTTCGATCAAATATAATGGTAGATACACAGTCTATTTTCAAATAATATAATAATACAAAATGAATCCTTAATAATGTCCCCGAGTCAATCAAAACATCATGCATACTGACAAACAACGACAAAAACGGTTCATACTGAAAATATAACTCCGTTTTTTTTACTTTTATTGCGTAGTTTTTGCATCTTTTCACTGTGCCTTCGTCATCGCGAGACGTGCGAGTGCTAACGCGGTTTATTGAAACTAGGGATAATACAGCTCCAAAACTCGATTAGGCGCTGTTTTGCCGGTGCCACTTTTCGACCGCAAATCGTGTATCTACCATTATATTTGATGGAAGAAGCAAGGAGAACATGAATAGGGGAATGAATGGGGTTACAGCTCTGATATTTCCTGTCCATGTGGTGCTACTCCTCAGACCATGGCCCTTTGTCTTGCCCTGCGTGTCCTGCACACGCAAGGGCCTATACAATGCCATTGATAACGCTGTCAGTGGCAGAGTTCTGGTCCACACAAATTTGATTCGCCCGAGTCGATACAATAAGAAGAAGTTGAATCTTTACCGTTTTGTATGCTTCGTTCGTTGAGTGAGAGAGCCGGAGGCCCAATGTCCTCCCCTCAACTTCTTGAAAGGCCGTCATCGCTCCTGTCACACCCTGGTGTTGCAGTTGTCCATGGGCAGCGGTTATCGCTTACCATCAGGTGAATCGCTTGCTCGTTTGCCTTCCTATAGCATAAAAAAATAGGCTTCTCTTTTAAATATTATGTCCACAGGAACTAAAGAAGTATACACATATGTACATCCTACATTATTAAAAAAAATATATAGAATACGCAAGAAAAATGGCTAAGAAATGAAAATAATAATTAGGTACTTGTTTGTGATTCCCTCTGTTTAGATGAGAGGAGGAAGGACATTACATTACTCCTAAAAAAACGTAAAATCTGTGATATTTGTTTGAACATCATGATGAGGTGGATCTTTAAAGCCCCTACAGCTGCCTATCTTATGAAGGTAATAATAGAAATACTTATTGTTGAGTAAAATATATTAAAGGCGATTTCGTAAAATAAAGAGGAGAGCCTTTTAGCTCTTGTTTGGCAAGCGATATGATTATTAATTTATTTTTATTCTTCCGATGTTTATCAGGTTGTATTATAAAATATACTTCCGTTATCTTAATTCAACTTGTGTGATTCCCTATAAATTTATTCAATAATTTTCCCGCTGTTTTAATTTCTCAACTTGCTAGTAAATATATTATATCTTTATCATCGAATAACTTACCATAGAGCCATAATCTGTAAATAAAAGGCCAACCAATGTCCCTTTAGTTATATAATGCGATAATAAATAGAAAGGTATTTTATTATAGGAAATAAAAAAATCGCTGTCGTATGTGTAAAATGCTGGGTTCTAAGAAGCCTTCGGCCAGTCCCAATTAAAAATTTCTCACATGCGACACCACAGCGCTTTAGCGCCACACCCATAGAACTATTGTTCAAATAAAATATTATGTCATCATCATCATCATCATTATCATCATCATCAGGCCTTCCTAGTCTCCACTGCAGGAGCATGACCCTCTGTGTTCGGCCGCCCAGTCGATTTAAATGGGAAAGTCAAAAAATTTTGAGTTCCCAGCATTATTCCCACAGGAAAATTGATCATTTCGACGGGCTGGATCACCCTTCAAGGACCGGACAGGGTTTTGTTTACATATTGTGTAGTTAACAGGTCGAATTGGCATGGAAATCCTTAAATATGAATAGCTTTGTGAAATGCCTTTAGGCAACTTGGAAAATCTGATAACATTGATGGCCACTTCTGTCTCTAGCTATCTATGTCCCAATGCTGGGCATAAGTCTCCCCAATTTTTCTTCGATTTTACTCGATTCTTCGTAATATTCATCCACTTCCTAACAGTTTCTCTTACCTATATTATTTGACCATCTTGTTTTTGGTGCCTCGTAAGAATAGCAGAACTGGACGCCAACAATTCCAGTTTGCACATCGCGCCTTCACGAAGTTATTCTTCTGTAAGATAAATATTTTGTACCTTTAACGAGGGGAATAAAAGCGCTTAGACAAGACCAGACGGATTTTATGTCGCACTTGCATTGTTTCTATTACTGTCTGTCTGACTGCTTCGGGGTACGTCCTAAACGTAAAGCTGATCATAAAGAGATCGTAAAACAAAAATCAAATGCCATATAGTATCAGTTAAGTTTTCGAATACTGAAGTGATATGTATTGGTAGTTTGTGTTACGAAACCAGCCGTCCCATTTGTGTGATAGTCACTTCAAAATATAATACTTTTATATATCTTAAATAAAAATAGTCATACGAAAGCCACAATGTATTTTGAACTGACTTTTAACCCTTTGACCGCGAACGTCGAATAAATCTGACATACATTTTCTATGAAAATATTTGTAGGATTTATCCGGCGTTCGTGGCCAAAGGGTTAAAAAGGTTGTACACTAAGTTAGCAAATATAAACGAAAACAAAAATCAGGAAAGGGACATGTTTCTATTTCACAGAATGCTCAGATGTGGAGCATTCCTATAGAGAGTCATCATCATTTCGAGTAGGTGTCACGGTCAATCGACCATGCACACCCTGGTGTCAGAGTTCTTCGGAACCGCCTCTCGGCTTCTGACGTGGTTCCTTTAACGACTACCAGATGGCAGCCGGGACCACCGGCTTAACGTGCCTTCCGAAGCACGGAATCATCTTTATTATCAGACAATCAGGTGATTCAAGCCTGCAATGTCCTAACCAAACTGGAAACAACTAAACAAAGTATGCTTCCGGTGGGAATCGAACCCACGACCCCCGGGTCAACAAGCAAACGCCTTAACCACTGGACCACGGAGGCTGTCGCTATAGAGAGTAAGCAACGCTATCTCTTTCCCCCAAATAATAGTAACATTAAATACCTTTATAATAAATGGGTAGCGTTTTCACCCGCATCATCATCATCAGGTCTTTTTAGTCTCCACTGCATAAGCATGATCCTCTCTGTACTACCGGAGCCATACTTGGCCAGACAGGATTCGGCCTTCACTCTCCTCGCTGACCAGACGGGTTGGAGAGTTATCATTGATGTTTATGAGCTGTGTTTAGCATGTATTTCCGAAGTCGCCTCTTACGTCCTCCATAGAAAGACTAGGAGTGGTCCTATTCTACTCTGCCGGAAACCACACGGCTCATGCAACAGTATTTTAAAAAACTAAAGTAAATATTAAAATCGCCGGAAAATTGCATCAAAATTTAATTGACGGAGTGAGCGCAAAACATCATAGTTTCAGCTTAGGCAAAATTTCCTTTGTATGTCTGTCTGTTCTCTAAAAGTCGCATTTCTGAACTATTTCTCTTAAAATTTTGTAAACAGATAGCTAACAAAGAGCTCATTGAGGCACATGGTTATAAATATACTACTACTACTATACTACTTAGTAGTATAAAAAAATATATATATACGGGAGAATAAGGCCGGGTGACAACGCTACTAACTCCTCATGGTTTTTGTGATGTGCACTGTGAGAGAAATATTTTGCGTTTTGACATCAAAAATGGAAACATCAAATTGCAAAGGCGAAATAAATCATTCTCTCGACGCTAAATATTTGGCAAGCTGCTTGCAAAGGCGAAAAATATGTCTTTACTTTTAACGTGAATGCGTTTTCTTTGTTCATTCAGGTCTATAGTCTCTTTTTATCGGCAAATTCCTAGACGTCTGCATTCACAGCCTAGCCTAAATCACGCCAACGTTGTTTAGACGTGTCAGTGCACTATGACTAAGTATAGAAGATCGATAGCGACTGACACCGCGTTTTATTTTGTCTGCTCTGGTCGTCTGTCGGACGCACACTTCAGACTTTGTTATGTCTGCAGACAAAAGTCCAATATATGTGTGATGGAGGAGTGAGAGTCGCTCGAGAGCCTTTTCAGTGCCGCGTCCCGCGTATGTGCCGGCAAATAATGGAAAATGCATTGTTATGCACCAGCCGGCAGCGAAACGCTTAACGTGAACTGAGAGACAATGCAAGTAACGTTATGTTTATCTATTGGCTACAATCGTTGATACAATTAACGTTAAAAATATTACAAACTCTTGGTTTATGCCCATACCAAAATATGTACGATTACTTCTCGATCGACACGAGTAGGAAAGAGAAACGGCAAAAAGTATTATATATAGGATCCTATATATAGCTGGCCGAAAGTTTTATTATTTTATAGGCTTATATTTATGTAATCTAACTACCTATTTTAGCCTAATAGCAAAATAAATAATAAAAAATATATATTTACGGACAAATCACACAGATTGAGGTAGCCCCAAAGTAAGTTCGAGACTTGTGTTATGGGATACTAACTCAACGATACTATATTTTATAACAAATACATATATAGATAACCATCCAAGACCCAGGCTAATCTGAAAATGAAATGACTTTATTAATAATTTGAATTAATAATTCCATATTTAATATATTTTTTCGACTATACATATTTACTTGCCAAATGGCACCTTGATTACTTAATAATTTTTCGTGTTTAGCGTCTAAAATTCAGATCGATCAAACGTCTAAAGTGTGCGTCTTATAACCACTAGCGAGCATAGAGACTATTAAGTGAACTATTTGAATGCAAGTGCATACCAAATGCTGAACTTTGACGACTTCACCGAAGATACGATCGTGCCTTACCTAACGACTGGTAAAATAGGCACTTGGCATAGGGAAGGGACTCTATTTGAAGCGTTTTGCACCACGATGTAAAACTTTGGGGTAAATAAATAAATAATAAATAAATACGGACAAATCACACAGATTGAGCTAGCCCCAAGATAAGTTCGAGACTTGTGTTATGGGATACTAACTCAACGATACTATATTTTATAACAAGTACATATATAGATAAACATTCAAGACCCAGGTCAATCTGAAAAAGATCATTTTCCATCTTGACCTGGCCGGGGATCGAACCCGGGCACTCCGTGTCGCAGGCTGGCGTGTTAACCACTGCGTCACGGAGCTGTCAAAAGTGGCATATATTCGTTTTACGTATGCGTATACTTCCAGAAAGAGATTTTTCTAGTGTACTATGAATATTTCACCGAAGATTAGATCGTTCTTTAACTAACGACTGGCTGCAAATAGCACCTGGGAAAAGGAGGGGAAATAGAACCATGGGAAACAATGCCATATTAATTTTGTCGTAAAATTGTCTTGAGGTTAATTCTTCGGTAGGTACCTATATTGCGTGTTCTTTCAGAACGATAGATTTCGTAAAACTGTTTGACTAGTTAAGTATTAAAGTACATCAGGAGAGTAGTCATAAATTACAAGTATTCGCCCATCTATCTTTTCTAGTTTTTTACACACTAGTAGTGTAACTCTTCTGTGCTGGTCTGGGAAAAAAAAAAAAACAAAACATAGAATGTACCAGCTGTTTCTCTTCCCGCGCAGATCGGAAAAGCTGATTGGGAATGGGCGAAAATCTGAAGAATCATGTTAGTAGATGCGGCTAGCAACCCATTACTATTTTATTTCCGTTTTCCACCTTCACGCCTACGAACATCCTAAAGTGGCTTTTAGGTCTCTAAGCTCTGTCTACCTCATTAGGGAAAGAGAAGTGACAATATGTATGTGTAGTAGTGTTACAGTATAAAGTTGGTGCGCAGGTAAATTAGCAATGACGTCAGAGGAAATTGGCATAAGCAGTGCTCGATGAAAATGACATTCTTGTTCTTCTTCTCCAGTCTTAATAGCTATTCTGTACTAGTGTACTAGTGTTTTGACCAGCCCTCAGTGTACAACGTTTTGATAGCCACTTCAAAATACATTGTTGGTTTCGTATGGTTGATTATTTTTATTTAAGATGAAACGTAATGTATTTTGAAGTGACTATCAAAACACTAAAATAGCAAATATGCCGGCAGAACTTGGCCATCCACAGCACGATCGTTCGCCTCAACCAGGTCCTCCAAAGTACTAGAAGTGGGGAAGCTATGGCAATCCATCCAAAATGACCTTAGACAGATTGTACAAACTCCGAGGTACAAATCGGGCCAGGCGGGGATCGAACCTGAAACCTTTCGGTTATGAGTTGCGCCTTTACACCACTGAACCTCTACCGCTTGGTTTGTGAAACGATGAATTCAAGAAAGATGAATTAGATCTATACATGTGCGGGCAATCTGTCCGTCTGTCCGCAGTTCTCGGTACAGAACCATTTCGTGGAAGTTCATAATGTTGGTGCTTTGTGGGATGAGCTCGAGTTCCGATAGTTTACAGGCCTGCTTAGAAACGGAGGGATGATTACAGAATTCAGATTGGTTTGTTAAAAAAAATCCTTATCCTTACTAATATTATAAATGCGAAAGTGAGTTTGTTTGTTTGTTTGTTACTCTTTCACGCCGTAACTACAGAACCGATCGTCATGAAATTTTACATACAAGTTCTCTGGAGTGCGGAGAAGGACATAGGCCACCTTTTATCCAGGGAAAAGTAATATTCCCGAGGGATCGACATTGACGCGGGCGGAGCCGCGGGCGAAAGATAGTAAATAATAATAATAAATTTTCTTTGTTTTAAAGTTTTCAATTTAAGTATAATTTCACTGATCGAAGGATGAAGATTATAAGTTGATCTAACGGTTTATCCTTCATCTCATTTAAGTTTTACCTAATAAATTAATTATTACAAAACGTGGAAACCTGAAAAAATACCCCTTTTTGGGAAGTCACGTAAAAATCGTCCTAATTGCCTTATAAACCCCCAACACGATCCACTTACTAATTAGGGTAATAAAATACAATCCGATACCGTAATTGTCCGGTTTCCCATATACCACAAAATAAAAACGAGATAGAATGCACTCTTTGTGACGCACACGTAGACAGCTCATGTATAGATGTTGCAGGTGTCCATGGGCGACGGTGACCACTTTCCATCAGGCGGCTCGTCTGCAAGTTTGCCGTAGGGTATACATTAAAAAAAATGTATAGATTAATTAACTACAGATGTATTAAATAAATAACATGCCGTATCAAAGTGGAAGAGGTCTTTGAAAGCAGAAGAATATGCACTAGCTTTAGTTCAATATATACATTCATACATCACGACTTACTTTGTGGGGTAGACAGATCCTAGGTCTATTAGACCTAACCTTACACCTACATTAAGCAAGTTGGTGGGGTGTAGCTGGCAATATATAATGTGAAAAAATCTCACTATAGGGATGTTGCAAGCAAATGTATAATGACGAGCATTGATATATTCGATTTTGGGCCTTATCACATTGACTTTGAGACAATTTACTTTGCGGGCTTCCGCCACCAGACGTAACTATTTATTAATCTGTGACCAGACCGTCAATGGTGGCGGAAGCACGAAGTAAATGTAGCTTTGTCTTCCGCAGAGTAACACCTGAATCTATTAATTATCACATTGACTTAAGAACCCATGTGTATACATTTAATTACTGGTGACTGTACAAAAACACGCATCGTCAATTCATTGAACTAGTTTTTTTTTTTTTATTTGATTGAATGGTACGAAGCTTTGTCTACGCAAAACACGAATTTAGAATTCAAAGAAGATTGGGAGGTAACAAAAAAAAAGATTGGGTGGTGGTATCACAAAGCAAATTAAAATTTACTTTGTGACTACATAGCGTATCCTTCTACACTCTCATTACTTTCGCATATACTAACGGCGGTGCATTGGTGCATATTGCAATCGGTACATTACCGGCTAACTGGACCTAATTGGAAACCATTGTTATCCGTAACTTATTGCGACGGGATCCAAATTAATAAGGAATCCAAGGTTTTGCATCATGGTGAACGGGAGAAGGGACCTCTTCTTCGATTCCCAGCAGGTTGTCAATTACGAAATAATCTATGAGCTTCTTCATTGCGTGTCGATGGTATAGATTAATCCTTATGACTCCAATGTGGTGCCGTGTGGTTTCCGGCAGAGTAGAATAGGACCAGTCCAAGTCTTCCCATGGAGGTCGTAAGAGACGACTTAGGAAATACAAGCTAAACAAAGCTCATAAACATCAATGAGACCTCTTCAACCCGTCTGGCCAGCGAGGAGAGTGTAGGCCAAATCCTCTGTCTGCTCTGGCCAATTATGGCTCCGGTAGTACAGAGAGCGTCATGTTCCTGCAGTGCAGACTAAAAAGACCTGATGATGATCATGATGATGATATCACTCCAATCAAGGGCTGCTTCGATAGTTCTATAACATTTACCGCAATTAGGTCGTCCTCATTGCAGATGTGTGTGCTTTCACTGATTTTATTTAGAATTCGAATAACTTTTTTATGAACACTTTCGCTGACACTGTTATTTCTTTTGTGTCTGGTTCAGTGTCAGCGAAAGTGTTCAAATTAAGAAACTAGCATATAAAAAAAGATGGAATCGGAAATAATGGTAGACCCACCGGCAACCACCGACCAAGGAGTTGCGGATGACACTCCTGACTTAAAAACAGTCAAAGGAAGTGTTATACCATCCTGAATCACATCCTGAATCGGATCAGATGAGAGGGACGCCTCAATATGTGCGATACGATTGGACATATCTCGTATCGTGTCCCTCCCATCGGATCAGATATTCAGGATGGTTTAATAGACGCTTAACCCTGTCGAAGAAAAAAAGAGCGTATGACATTCAATCACTACGGTATGATTGTCCACATTAGTGCTAATCGAAATTGATTATACATCTGATCTAGAATATACATATTAAATTTGTACTAATGAGACAGACTGAAATCATAAGAAAGCCGTTGCACGATGCACCGCACTGATTCCGGCTGGTACGCGAAGCATGCAGTCATAAACCTGACTAATAAGCTGTTAAATTATCACTTGGTGATTGCCAATAATGTTCAGCTCTGTTTCATTCGCAAATAACGTTATGTTATGCTAGAGTTAATTGCTTTCTATGTAATGATTGGTCCGCTGCAGTGAACTGAACAGTATCTGTCATGCATATGCCGTTGTGGCTTCTATTTGGAATTGAACTTCTCCTTGCTTTCTATGAATATCATATGTCGGTGACCATTTTCCATCAGGCGGCTCGTCTGCTCGTTTGCCGTCAAATATACATTAAAAATGTCGCTATTACGGAAAGAAACCCTACGAAATGAAGCCAGGCAATCCTAAAATCAACATTATTTTGAAGGATTTCAAATTCGAATTTGAAAATCGAATACGAAGTTCTCAAATCGTCCATTAATTAAAAATATAAAAAAATGGGCGTCTACATTAGGCGATTTTGCCAAATCATAACTTCTTAGTCAGTACCTAAAACGTTAATACCTACGTTACAAAAAAGAAGAAAAAAATGTTATGGCTAAAAATTACCAGCGTTTCAAAATCGTTGAACACTATCACATTCTGCTAAGAGCCTGCCTGGCTTCGAGTATCTCTGTTCAATGGCAGGCCATGCCTGAAGGCCCTTAGTTTCATCGTCCGTGATTTACTGTCCCGCGAATTCTTTCCGATAGCGGCAGACTTATCACGCCATCTTCCCTGAATCCCGGCAGTTATGTGGAATTAACGGGAAGCAGCCAAATACCAGGAACGATGGCGAGATTATGGAAAACGTTGCTGTTTTGAAGAATTATTTATTTGGTTCGCGCCTCAAGGCTGTTGGACGCACCCTCAGGATATCGACAAGCATTTCACTTCTAATTTATTTGAGCAGTGAATTTAAGTTTGGAATGATAGATGTACAATGGAGCTGTACGTAACAAGGGAGTTATCTAAAGTATGTCCAACCAAACTGGTGGTTTTTCATGTGGCTAAAGGCGCCTTATAAGTCTGACCTAGGTTCTGTCTACCCTGCAACGGAAGAGGACGTTATGCTATGTATGTATGCCCAAACTGAATGGATACATTGTACGACTCCAAAAGAGAAGTACATATGTACGTGTCCTCAAAATCACGATGTGTGTTTAGAGTTTAGAATAAAGAAGGGTATAATTTCATAGAACTATTCGCCTAAATGTTTTATTTTGTGACGATTACATATTCGCCACAATATGTAATCGTAAATCGAAATTCGCAGTAGGTCTAATTCGCAAAAAATCCAATTTTCGTGTGGCCGCTGGTTACGCTAACAAAATAACAATAAAGTTTGTCTGTCCACTATTTCTTGGCGCAAATGCCGACATCGCGTGCTCCGTTCCTCATTACCAGCCATAGCCGGCCCTAGCTCATGTAGACACCGGTATAATATAACCTTGGCGCCCCCTAGTAGACATATAATCAACATGATGTGATAGACACACACATTATATTGAAAATGTACTACCAATATAAAGAAAGAATCACAAAAAATATTTTTATTGGTAAATTGTAAACGTATATATAGCAGCAATCCCTTTCATAGAATCTTTTATTCTTATAGGCTGCGGACCGCTTACCTGCCGGTCCCATCTCATCTGTCATCATCATCAGCAATCAATAACTATGTCTTGACATAACACTAAACTATGTGTTAAGTATAAAGCATTTAAAAAGTATTTAAACATGCGATAAAACAGATTTTTAACAAGCGTCGAGACGCAGGCTCCGTTTTGGCATCCCATAAAATTCTGCGCCCGTGTGCGCCTCAAACTGCGCACCTTCTAACCGAGGCCTGTTACCGCCTGATAACAACTCATTTCTTATCTGCTAGATGTCTATCTATTAGATATGTACCATGAGTAATGATTGCTGCCGGTAACGGGTTCTTTTTAATTTAAATTGTTGTTTTTGTTCTTCGATATTGATTGATTTCCGTTTTGTTGGTGGCCAGTTTTTGTGGAACCTAACAATTTCATTGTTAGTAGATAGATATTGGTTTTTGCAATTTCAATAACTGTATAGCCTCAAACTGTAACAGTTTATGTATCCTTTTGTTGTGCACATATGGATGTATACTCAGATGTGTTAACATTTGTACTAAAGAGGCTATTTAGTAGTTATTTGAATTATATTTCTAAATATCTACTTACTATTTATTTATACATCTGAAGTCTATGTCGAGCTGTCTGTAACAAAGCAACAAAGCGTATATTTTTTAATCCTCAAAGTTTCAACAATTTCGATGATAAGAAAAATTTTAAATCAAACTTTCTGTGAATACAAAAATATCTTCAAACATTTTCAGCCGCTCGACGTTTGCTATCATATATTGTAGTTAGTTCTTTTAACTGGATAAAAAAGAAAGAAAATATGGTCATCGGTCCATGATAACAAAATATAGGAATTAAAAGGACTAAACAAGCAGTCGTGAATGCCTACTTTAACACCAGAGACCGTTACGTACCGTTTCGTCACAAGAAACAGAATTCAGCGTACAGTCCGGGAGCTCCCACTAAAAAGTCGTTCGCTATATACAGAGGCTGCTGCAAAATGTCCAGAGTATAAAACGGTAACTCCATTACTTTTCACATTTTGTCTTTATAACAATCTATCGTTTTTAATTAGACCACCATTTGTAATGGAAGAACAGTTCATCAAAAGGGTCTAAATATGTTTAGTATGTTTTGCAAATAACGATTTACAAATAAGAGAACACTGTAATCGTAATACGTGCGGTGTTGTCTTTTGTTCTGGTTGCAGAGTTTGATCACCTGAGATTTCACGGTCACGTAGAATTAGTCATAAACCGTTGCGTTGTTTGCGTTTTAATGTAAGTTACAATTGCACAAAATGTGCAACACTAAATAATTTTAACTGGTCATCTGGTGATGAGTAACTTTGACCCAAAAAGGTTGACACTATCAGAAAGGATGGACAGAATAAAGAGCTTCAACTACTTAAATCAAATATCAAGTATGGACGAGCAAAATAAGAGTGTATCAAAATAGCATTGTTAATGCAAAAAATAACACTTAAACGTATGGACTAACAAGTTTGAGAAGAATAGAAATTGATAAGCGTCGGTTCTGTTCCAATTTTAATTCTCGCTGCAGCGGACATGCTATATAAGTCGAGATGCGCCTGCGCCGCCTAACGGAGTACCGTGACCTTCTATTAATTACCGTTTACTCTATACCGGTCCGACATTTCTTCCTAGTGACAACTTGGTACTTGCCCACAAGGACACATACCTACTAAGGCATATTTACGAGGTTGTGCAGTTGTTAGTCCCTTCGCTTGTTATGTAAACTAATATCAATTAGTATGGAGGAATTTTACATTTAAATGTAAGGAAATGTCGAATTTTTGGCTTTTTGTTAGTCTTTACTTATCCGAAACTAAATTCTTGGGTATGTTTTTTATTTATTTACTTTTCTGGTCTTATTTTAGAAACAACATAGCAGAATTGTTACTCCGTGTCTCATCTCAAACGCAGTTTTAACAAATAGAAAATCAGAAAGAATGTAATGTTCATGAGATAGATAGTTTGACAAACAAACGGCGGACAGCGGAGGCTTCCTGTCCTTACCATTTGGATAAGTGTAAAGTATAGAGAACAAATGACATCAAAGAACATCTCTAGAAAATGAACATACTTTTTTTCTTATTATCGTGCTGTATGCACGAGACCTTGCACCCGCTTACTTCCTGCATTCCTATCGATATTGTGGAATGTAAAAAGATAATATATCGTGAGCAGAATACAGGTTCACAAACACGTCTTTAGTCCTTGGAGGGTTACAGAGTCGCTAGATTAAGAGGCCCTATTAGGAATAAGGTACCATGTTAGTAAACTGAAACACAAATCTGAATATTGTACTAGATTTAAAAAGAGGTTGACTATAAAAAAAAAAAATATTAATAAGAAAACAAGAATAAACATGCGCTTTGCATTATGTCCATTCATTAAACATCTTGATATGATAACATAACAACGTTGTGTGAAACGCACGCTCAGACCCTTGTTTACTTTACTTGCGGGTAAATTTGATATCTTTCATTCATCTTTATCTGATTCATTGAGCATGTTTACAACATTTACATAATATCGCACTTTATTCATATGTAATAAGTATTTTATCTTCCGCTTGGTTAGTTTCACCTGTTATTATTTAATTTCCCTATGTTTATGTTATTTAATTATTTTCTTGTCATTAATTTGTATCGTAAATATTTCCATAATTGTATTATTTTTCCATTTTTCCATTCATACTTGCCTAGTCAACTGTACTTGTAAAAAGTTGAGGTTGACGCCAAGTACGCACTTTTCGGAAACTGGCAAGTTATGCTCTAGTCTCCAAGAAATTTAAAAGGACGTTTGACATTACGATAAATTCCCGATTTGAAAAGTGGACCATTTGCGAAAAGCACATTCTGCGTCAAGTTTCAATACTGATTATTAATTGCTAAGTGTGGTCTTTCTTTGGGGTTAACAAAGCGAGCGAATGAGCAGTTTTCAGGAAGAGTTCCGTGAAAACACTTTTTCCATCTAGCTTTGTTTGTCCCGCTATTATTAGCGAACTAGAGCTCCAATTACTTTAAAAAATATATAATACTAGCTGACCCGGCGTACTTTGTGTATCTAAAAAAAAACTATCCTACTTTACCTTTTAAGTTGGACCAAATTACAGATGGTTACGAAGTTTGATCAAAATCGGTTCAGTAGTTTCTCCCGAAGATACATCTTGACAATTTTCAAGTACGTTGGCCATCAAAATCGGACTACTTGTATACCTACATATATATAGTTTTGATATATTTTCATATACATTTAACATCTTCATTGAAATGAAGAAAGGCTGGTTCTTTCACGACAGGACATGCTAATTCGTAGTCAGGTAGTAAAATCCTGTATTTAATTATTACTCCTCACCGCAGAAACCGTTTACTCTTCGTCGTCAAACAGTGGGTTTTGTACTTTTGTTCCTCAATTTACTTTGGCACTCGCTCTTCGTGTTTACGCTTGCATGTCTGTTTGTCTGTCTGTGGTATTCAGAACAAGTCATGAACTGAAGCGGGTAGTTGATAAAAGGCAATGGCTATCTATAAATTTACGAACTGACATACCGAATAGAATAAACAGCAACAACTGTTTTTATTATTATATATAATTGATAGGTTAGTTCGAAAGAGAGGTATCTCTAAACTATGAGCCAAATCTTGCCGATTATCATATGGAACTTTTTAAATACATTTTAGTGATGTTTCTCTAAAACTCATATATACAAAAAAAAAATTTAGCAATGTTTTTCCAAATAATTTTTTACCATAATCTTTCTCAGGTTTACTTAAGTTACTTTGCAAAAAAGGCTTTAACAGTGAATCTCACTTAAGAAAATATGGAAAAACATAAAAACTCGGTCCAATATTTAATCTAATAGAAATTAATGTTAATAAGAGCCGGGGACATTAAATGTGTAATTTCATACTCGGCGACACGTACTTAATAAGCACTTAGGTTTATCGGTAGTAAACCTAACTTTATGAGCTTGACCCTGTGTGGGCGGATCCAGCTCGGAAAAGGGATTGTGGGCATACACATGAAAATCAACTAGGTTAAAAGATGGTGGTCCTGCGGTCGATCCTCGATAGGCTGTACAACAGAGCTGGTAGTGAACCTAACTGTGTAGCATCGTGTAGCTGTGTACTGTGGCTTTCGATGCAATTTACCATCGATATACTGGGCTGTCGATGTAGCGTATAAGCGATATCGTGTTCCTTCGCTACAGTACACCGTCAATATAACGATTTCGATGTAATGACAGGCGATATTGTGCTCTAGACCGCACTCTATCTAAATCGTGTATGCCCATATTCATCTGTATTTGATTCCTGCTAAAAAAAACATTACACCTGCACTTTATTTTTACCAAATATACTCACCAAGTGCGTGCGTTGTTTTCCACATAGCATCATCATCCGAGCGTTTTCCCCTGTTGCTTCATCTGTAATGAGTCGGAGCCTGGTGCATGCTATATAACAGCATCCGTGCTGTATTTGGCGAAAGTTTTTTAGGCCGGATGCCTGGCAACCTACTTGGTTAGGTTAGGTTAGGTTAGGTTAGAACCGTAGACCATGACCTGTGAACAATCTGTGAAAAAGTACAAGTATCTGCCCGCGCCAGGAATCGAACCCGATGTTCCCGATAAAATTTATGCATATATTTATTTATTGTATGCATACTCTATTCAATATCTTTTTGGCGTTGAAGCGGTTAATTTTAAGCATTATAAATAGTATCACGTCTTTTTTCCCTTGCGGGGTAGACAGAGCCTAGGTCTTTAAGACCTTATGGCCATATTTAGCATTTTGTTGGGCGTGTAGATGGAAAACGGAATTAAAATAGTGATGGGTTGCTAGCCGCATCCCCTACTGACATGATTCCGCAGATTTTCGCCCATTCCCTAGATCGGCTTTTACTATCTGCGCGGGAAGAGAAGCAGCTGGCACATTCTACGTTTTTTTCTTTTCTCCCAGACCAGCATGGAAGAGAATGGAATTCAAGCATTATAAGTTTAATGAAAAACAAAAAACAAGCGTATACCCTCCCTGAAGTTACGGGCATGCCCAGCGTGCCCTATCCTGGATGCGCCCCCGTCCTGGTGGCTAGAAATTGTAATTTGCGGTATTTAACAGCTGGGTCACAGGAAAGTGCTCGAAAGCTCGGCTTTATAGGGCTTTATAGGAAGCTACTGTAGGAGTAACTTTAATATACATTTATTACTATTGATGAGTTTCATTTCATAGCGTATTTTATCATCTATTTGAAGTTAGATTTCACCTGTGTGTAAAACTATATATTCTCACAACCGAGAGAGAGATTATTTTCTCTTACTTCGAGATCTCACTGGCTAGAAACTTTCCGGAAGAGAAATAAGTTTTCGGCTATTGACCAAAAATTGGCCGATCGATCATACGACCTCGCCGAGACTCACGTTTTCCGGCGTGTCAAGTGTTGACTTTTTGATATTTTTTAATAATTCTCCTCACGCATCAAATCTTTATTCAAAACAAGAATTGGATAAAATTTTGAGACTTGAGATCCCAGGATAAGCACATTTACCACATAGAAAACTAACTAGAAGTAACTTTTAATGTATTTAATCGTTTCTTAACATGATATGCCAATAAATTACTCCTGCCATGTCCAAAAATCCGCCGAAACCATTGCATAAGAGGTAAGCTTCTCCATAATGGAGAGTGGCAAGATTCGAGGCAACATAAATATATAGTAAATATTTGTTTGTTCGTAAGAACAAATCACACAAATTGAGCTAGCCCCAAAGTAACTTCGAGACTTGTGTTATGGGATACTAACTCAACGATACTATATTTTATAACAAAAACATATATAGATAATCACTCAGGTCAATCTGAATTTTCCATCTTGACGGATCGAACCCGAGATCTTCGGTGTGACAGCCTGGCGTGATGGCCACTAGGCGACATAGGTAGTCAAGATTCGTTGAGGTAGAATATAGGGCTGAAGCTAGTACAATACATATTTTCTTTTCTTATTCTCCCAAAACCGCTTTGATTCATCACTTGCCCCACCACCATTTATTTTGCGAAGTCCTGTCTATGGCGAAAAACTTTTACACAAGCTATAGTTTGCACACCTTGTTTTGTTTAGTATAACACTCGGGCTGTCCGTGTGCATTCGTTTTTGCAGTTGCAAAGTGCACCAACGCTTTGTATTGAAACTTGAATGCATATGTTTACTCTTTATTGTGTAGAATAAAGGTTCGGTCCATAATGATATTGATAAATATATACGGACAAATCACACAGATTGAGCTAGCCCTGAAGTAAGTTCGAGACTTGTGTTATAGGATACTAACTCAACGATACTATATTTTATAACAAAAACATATATAGATACACATCCAAGACCCAGGCCAATCTGAAAAAGATCATTTTCCATCTTGACCTGGCCGGGGATCGAACCCGTGCACTCTCGTGTCGCAAGCTGGCGTGTTGACCCCTGCGCCACGGAGCTAGCCAATCTAGGAATAAATATGCTTGTAAAGCACAGGAGAGAAGAAAGTCACATCATAAAATTTTTGCATACAAGTTCTCTGGAGTACAGAGAAGGACATAGGCTAACTTTTATTCTGGGAAAAAGTACTATTCCCGAGGGATCGACATTGACGCTGGCGGAGCCGCGGGCGAAAGCTAGTTATTTATATTATAAATGCAAAAGTTTGCATGTTTAGATGTTTGTAAGCGACTGAACTGACGAAATTTTGCACCCATATAGGTTATTACCTGGAATAAAACATATACCCTATGTGTTTTCTTTCAACCAGGTAAAAATTACCGTTCCCGCAGGATTGGCATTTAAAGGCCGCTGGCGACAGCTCATAAGACCGAATTTGGTCTTAGATATTCTCTATCATCATCACATAGCCCGAAGAATCGATGGCAGATGGAGCAAAAAGGTTCTTGAATGGCGACCACGTACCGGCAAGCGCAGCGTCGGACACCCACCTACCAGGTGGTCGGACGGCCAGACCAAGGCCGCTTCCAACCGGTCATTTTGGAAATCTTTGGGAGAGGTTATGTCCAGCAGTGGACTTCTTGCGGCTGATATGATGATGATAATGATGACTCTCTATCATGTGCATCTTTATGAAATGAGAGTAAAGTAGGTACCTTTATTGGATATTGGATGTTTATCTATATATGTATTTGTTATAAAATATAGTACCGTTGAGTTAGTATCCCATTACACAAGTCTCGAACTTACTTTGGGGCTAGCTCAATCTGTGTGATTTGTTCGTATATATTTATTTATTTATTTATATTATTTATTATTTATTTATGCTCCGTGGTAGGTACCTATATTGCTGATTTGCGAACGTCCATTATCTTCAAGGATTTATTATTTTAACTTCTGACTTGAATTACCACATCAGTCTGACATTTATCCTTTCACAGGACATTACATTATCAAAGACAGGTGTCCAGCGGATGTCCGTTTATCTGAGTCACTCGGTCTCCTAAACAGAAAAACGTCGTGACTGCCATCCGAGACCTTGCGTTCAGAACTAGACCGCCTGCATACGATTACGAAATCGAGTTGCTAAATCGATTCGAATGTAAACCACGATTTATCGATGCATCTTATACGATTTTATCAAAATAGTAATAAAATAAATGTACTTTGAATAAAATTTCCATGCTAGTTTGGGAGAAATAAAGTAAATAGTAGCAGCTACTTCACTTCCCATGGAGACCGTAAAAGCCGGTCGAGGGAATGGTTGAAACTCTACGGAATCACGTCAATAGGCGATGCGGTTTGCAACGCGTTTCTTTTATATTTTGTGTGATTTCGTTCTCCATTTACACGCTATGTATACGCAAAATCCTTACTAATATTATAAAAGTGAAAGTGAGTTTGTTTGTTTGTTTGTTACGCTTTCACGCCGTAACTACTGAACCGATCATCATGAAATTTTGCATACAAGTTCTCTGGAGTACGGAGAAGGACATAGGCTACCTTTTATCCCGGGAAAAAGAACTGTTCCCGAGGGATCGACATTGACGCGTGCGGAGCCGCGGGCGAAAGCTAGTATATAATATAAAATAGACGCTATGTTTTTGCCTGGACTCTGTCTAGCTTGTAAGGAGTAAAGACGAGATCAGTATGTACTATTTCTGATGTAAAACAAAAACTATATCCTAATCCTAACTAATAAAATGCTAAAGTGAGTTTGTTTGTTTGTTACGCTTTCACGTTGTAACTACTGAACCACTCATCATGAAATTTTGCATAGACGTTATCTGGGGTACGGAGAAGGACATATGGTACATTTTATCCCGGGAAAAAGTACTGTTCCTGAGAGACCGACATTGACGCGAGCGGAGCCGCGGGCGAAAGCTAGTATTGGCAATAATTAAAAAAAAACTTAAGAAATTGCTTAATACATATTTTCAAAGTTTTTTTATATAAAATATTATTTTGACATTGATTTACTACCATCTAGAATGGATGTTTTACGCAAATTGATATGCGAAATTTAACATTTTTTTCTTTTTGTTTTAATTAACATGTTAATATTCATACATGGCCAATATTTTTTCGATGATAAATCGCTAATTTAATGAAGAAGATAGTTTATTTGAATTAATGGCTAGCTTTATGCTCGTCCTCCTTTTGTGAAATACTGTTATTGTAAAAGTCACAGTATAAATTAGTGGAAATAAATATTTAAATATTATTTTGATAGTATGCCGTCCTTTCTAAATTAATTAAGAATGGAGTTAATGAGGTATGTTAATGGAGTAAACGTTGTTTTAGTTTTAATTAGTTGAAATTGTATAAATTTTAGATATAAATTAGTTTAACTGTTGCCCTCGGTTGAGGTTAATATTCATCGGAATGTTAACGCAATCCTGTTTTCTCTTTGATCAATAAATTTGCTGAATGTTCTATGTACATAAATATTTTATGAATATAATATAGAATATAATAAAATCAATAAAGAGTCATCAGTTCATCATCATCATCAGGTTTTTTTAGTCTTCACTGCAGGAGCATGACCCTCTCTGTACTACTGGATATACAGTACGTGACCAGAGCAGACATATGATTTGGCCTACACTCTCTTCGCTGGGCAGACGGGTTGGAGAGGTCTCATAAAATATGAAAAATTATTTATTGTAGAACAAAAGTCACACGCACGAAAAAAGATTTTGTTTCAATTCAAAAAGTGACGGCGACAATACTTTTTCTACACGCTTTTTAATAGCTTCTAAGGCTTCACCTGTATGTTTACTTGTTAGTCTGTAAGACTTGAACTCGTTTTTGACCCAGTTTAAACGGACAAATTTATAAAAATTTGTAGAATTACAATGACAATACTTATTCAATTTGATAAAACGCGTTTAATTAAATTAGTTTTTTAACTATATTTATTATTTATAAGTAAATACATAAATAAAAAAATGAATAACTAATTTAATTCTATTTATGTATCTACTTTCCAAAGAATGTCTAAATAAAGTTATACCATGAAAACTTGTCCAATCGTTGTTCTATTCGCAATCATTTTTAAATTACGTAAAATTTAACATCTGTAAGAAATCTCAGAAAACTATAAACAATATTATTCAAAAGCTGTCCGTCGTTACCTCGAAAACACTCAATTTTATTTCAAGTTTTGAAATACTAAGCCGACTCACGTAGTTTATTTATCTGCTTATCCAATAATTCGTTCAAATCGTGTTGTAAATTCTGTAACAGCTCGAACCCTACTATTACTATTTCTGAATGAATGAAACACCAACCTTACACTTTAATCGATCAATATCTCGATGTCGAAATATTTGTAAACGGCATCGATAGCAGATTCGATACGAAAGTCACGAGAAACGATTGTTGACCGAGAGAACTATTGTAATCAAACTGGGTTACGATGAGTACCGATCTGATAGCGCGACCGTTTAATTCGATTAATCGTAGTATCGATTATTTTCTCGATGGTGAAATTGCAAAAAGTTTGGTCGAAAGCATCTTTTTACTTTTTATAAGTGTAACAAGAACGATAAAGATAGTATCAAGAAAAATATTTGATTGCTTGCTTTTGTTTTTTGAGATTTCTTTTACTAGCTATTTATGTCCCACTGCCTAACCTTTATTATTTGCTCTATCTCTTGCCATCTCTCTCCAAGTTTCATCAAGTCGTCTGTCCATCTTGTTTTTTGAAAATGAAAAAATCAATAATTTTTATTCAAAATAGGATACATGTATCGCTTTTTGAACGTCATATGTTTCTGTTTTTTATTTTTCTTTCTTTTATGTTTGTAAAGCCGAAAAACTACTAGCGTTTCGGAATGACCACTGCTGAGAAGAATACGCCGAAAGAAACTCAGTCCAGTCTTGGTCTCTATGTGCCTGAAGGGCTCGGATATAACAATATATTTTACAATAATTAAATTAAAGTACTTACATTAAAATATAAATTTTTTAGGTTTGTCTCTTGACCGTTTCCCATCAGTAGGTATATTAGGTTGTTCTCCCATCTTTCCGGCACCATTCGGCAAACATGGCCCGCCCAGTCCCACTAACCCAGCAGATTTCGTTCCAACATTGACTACTTGTGTCATGGAGCGCAGTGTTGTATTTCTTACACGGGCTGTCCTTTTAGTTCCTAACATAGATTATGTATTTTAAAAATACGGAATCTACAGTTGTTGCATCGAAAGGCAGAAATAACATTTAATAATAGACAAAAGTAGAAGTTTTTTTTTGTGGCTAAGTTAGACCCCCATCTTACTTAACTTGGTCTTGTGCTTGTTAGGTCTGACTTCCCCGTTAGAGATCATGATCATCATCAGAATTTGTTGGATTTGGGATCGGACTGAAGGTATAGATATCACTTACTCGAATGAATGGGGGGGAAAGCAAATAGAAGAAGTTCGGGAGTCCGGGCGTGCGTACCCGATGTTATACGAAGTCCTGCACCAACCGGACATGCAGTTGGGGATGACATACCTGACCATTAGAGATAAATTGTCATATTCAATCAAAGAATGTTAAGCCAACGCCCCATTGAGAGAGAAATATACCTATTAATCGAAAGTGAAAAGTTATTTTTAAGCAGAAGTTTGAATAAATTTTTCACCGCCTTCATCTCTTCTTTTCTTCTTCCTTTATCTTATCAAACTTTTCCATGTGGGATCGGCACATATCCCACATGGAAAATGTGTATGTCAGTTCTATCCATTTTAATCTGTCGTCTACCACAGCCTTTGTCGCTCCTTTCTTGTTGATACTATCCTTGACACAATCCATCCATCTTTTCTTAGATCGTCCTCTGTTCCGGGTTCCATTCAACTTCAAATCCAATGTCTTCCCTACGATATGACCTTCTCTCCTCATCACATACCCATACCAACTCAGTCTATGACTATTGAGCTTTTCTGTTACTGGTGCGACGTTCACTACCTGTATCAAAAGTATGTAAACTTTTATTAGTCCCGTTTATCATCATCATCAGGTCTTTTTAGTCTCCACTGCAAGAGCAAGACCCTCTCTGTACTACCAGAGCCATACTTGGCCAGAGCAGACAGAGGATTTGGCCTACACTCTCCTCGGAGAGGTCTCATTGATGTTTATGAGCTTTGTTTTTCCTAAGTCGCCTCTTACGACATCCATGGGAAGACTTGGAGTGGTCCTATTCTAAACTGCCGGAAACCACACGGCTATATAGCTATATACGGTGTACCGTTTATAATCCGCCTTTAATGCAGAGTTTCTGACAACTTACATTACATACATATTCATTTCAGAAACCTGTCTGAGTTAATTTGACTACTGTGTATTGATTTTTGTTGTTAAAGCGTTTCCCGTTGCTAAACCGACATATGAGGTCAGAAAAATTAAATAATTTGGTTCATTAGTGTATTTATATCGCCGCAACGTGCTAAAAGAAAACACGGCGGTTTGTGATACAGGTACGTAGAATTTATTAGCTTGATAATCCATTTTGGCAATTTATAAATAAATATATAAATATATACGGACAAATCACACAGATTGAGCTAGCCCCAAAGTAAGTTCGAGACTTGTGTTATGGGATACTAACTCAACGATACTATATTTTATAACAAATACATATATAGATACACATCCAAGACCCAGGCCAATCTAAAAAAGGATAATTTTCCATCTTGACCTGGCCGGGGATCGAACCCGGTCACTCCGTGTCGCAGGCTGGCGTGTTGACCGCTGCGCCACGGAGCTAGTTATTGATGAAAATACATAAGACCGTGCCGAGACCCCCTCTGCTGAGCGTGAGATCGGGTGGGATTCGGCTCGACGCCTGCCCCTTTTTTTAGGATGCCATATATTTATCCATTCTGCAGTATACAGAGCCAAAGTGCCAGTGGAAATTGACTCATTCCTAGAAGTCTCTATTTGCTGTCGCCGCCAGAAATAAAGTGCCGTCCTTGGCTCCAGCCTACTTTACCTGCTAATAAATCATCAATGTAAAGACCGCAAGGCCAAAGGCCATAATTAGCAAGATAAGGATTAGAAAGAGCCCATCGTTTATTTGTGTTGTAATGTACCTAAGGATCGTTAGACCATTATATTGATCAACTGTTACAGAAAAGTATCTGATGTACAGCGCCTGTTGAATCATCTATACTTCTATACTAATAGATATTATAAAGCTGAAGAGTTTGTTTGTTTGTTTGTTTGAACGCGCTAATCTCAGGAACTACTGGTTCAAATTGGAAAATTGAGGAAGGCTGTAGGCTATAAAACATCACGCTGCTATCAATAGGAGCGAAGCATCAATAAAAAATGTTTTGAAAACGGGGGAAAATTATTCATCTATACTAATTAATCATAATAACAGAAATTGCCGCGGACGAAGTCACGGGCAACAGCTAGTATTATATACTTTTGGACTAGTTCCGTGGCGCAGCGGTCAACACGCCAGCCTGCGACACGGAGTGACCGGGTTCGATCCCCGGCCAGGTCAAGATGGAAAATGATCTTTTTCAGATTGGCTTGGGTCTTGGATGTGTATCTATATATGTATTTGTTATAAAATATAGTATCGTTGAGTTAGTATCCCATAACACAAGTCTCGAACTTACTTTGGGGCTAGCTCAATATGTGTAATTTGTCCGTATATATTTATTTATTTATTTACTTGTAAAGAACCACCGGGTTTGGTTCCGTTATTCTTCTGAGGGTTCGGTACAAATGTACAAATAAAAACACTCGTTGACATCCTTTACGAAACAAGTACTGGTTAAAGTGACGTTATTTTTATCACCGCTTATCTTGACCTCCTTGGACATACAGGGCTTCTCGCTGCGGTGTCAGAGTTCTTCGGAAAATCTGGTGATTCAAGCCTGCAATGTCGTAATCAAACTGGAAACAACTGAACATAGTATGCTTCCCGTGGGAATCGAACCCACAACCCCCGGGTCTACAGGCAAACGCCTTAACCACTGGACCACGGAGGGAGTTCTCCACACTGTTGGTGCACTTTGGATTTCAGCGCCAACGAAAAAAATACAGTAAAAACTCTTTGGGTCACTGTCTTGTTCAGATTAACAAGGATTTTGTATAACAAAAGAGACATAATTGAAATAAAGAACTAGAATGTATGTGGCTGGATGTAAATTCTCCCAAAAAGACTTGTGTGCACCATTCTCACAACTTCAAGAAACAGGTACAGCCAAAAAGCGACGTTACGTTTATCAACGCTTATCGTGGCCTCCTTGGACCAGGTTGTTGGCGTTATCTTGGGGTAACCTCGTAACAGTACAAGCATGTTTAACCATTCATAAAGATATGACTCATTCCGTTAAGGTTTGGGACTTTTTGAGAGAAAAATGTACGCGTTATCGCTTCTTTAAACGAGTGAACCAAAAATAGGCATATTGCATTTTTTGTGTGTTGCTATAGAAAGACCTTATAAAATAAAACACAATGGGGCAAAATACATTTTTAAACGAAAACTCTTTCTAATATAGAAGTTATAGGTACATATTTTTAGACGTTTTGAAACGCTTTGCTGATTTACTCTTAATAAATTAAGAAATAAAATATGGTGGAAAAACTTCATGCGGGCGGGACTTGAACCGGCTCTTTCCAAGAGAATTAATGAGGTCACTTTTCCATGCACCAGACCCACCGCAAAAGAGGGATTTTCCTCACGCGGAATATTTCAAAAGCCAACTCGATTCTGCGTAGGATTATTTCGACTAGCTCCGTGGCGCAGCGGTCAACACGCCAGCCTGCGACACGGAGTGACCGGGTTCGATCCCCAGCCAGGTCAAGATGGAAAATGATCTTTTTCAGATTGTCCTGGGTCTTGGATGTGTATCTATATATGTATTTGTTATAAAATACAGTATCGTTGAGTTAGTATCCCATAATAACACAAGTCTCGAACTTACCTTGGGGCTAGCTCAATCTGTGGGAATTGTCCGTATATATTTATTTATTATTATTATTTCATCTTACATGCCGATGCTTCCTCGTATCGGTGAGCCATTGACTTGACAATATAGTATCTACGCCAACACCTTTATAAACAAATCGTAGAATCGTTAACAATGCCCGTATACAAATGTAGCGAGACCAAAGAAGTAGATCTCTTTTTCTTTCATGTACAGTTTTTTAAGTTACTTAAGGCGAGGCCTCAAATGTTTGGTACCTTCGCTCGGCAAAGGACTGATCAAGTGCGCGCAAGGGATAGCGCTTGGCGGTTTAGCCCGTGAATGATGAGATAGGAGATAGTCTCGAGTCGCTCAAAGAAAAAAACGTAAGCGCCAAATTCGTTATTTCTATTTTATATAAAATCAGACCGGTTAATTGTATTTTCATATTTACATTTTGATGAATTACTAATTACCTATCTTTTAGTCTAAAAATCATTATTTCATTCGTCGCATTTGAGCTACAATAACAAAAACTCTGCGAACGAAGACCATTTTTCAAAAAATATTTCTATCAAGAAGTTTTTTTCAAAACGTGTTTTCATCTTCAATTTTTGGAGATGAAATAGTCAAAAATCATATTACTTAGATTTGAAACTCCTAATTTAAGTATTTTGCGAGATAAATAAGGTTCAGAACGACCTTATTTACAGTGGTATCACAGTGACGGTGTTCTGGATATTTTATGCCATGATTGGACCGTCCTAGACTAAGCTTAACTTTACCTTTATCAACCCTCATATCTGGGGCTATTAAGCCCATTGGCAGGTGTATTAAAAAAAGAGAAAGGAAAAGACGATACTCTGTCTATGTTAGACAAAATGATGAAATCTCGCATTTTAAGATCATCTATTCACGGGTTGCAAACAAATCAATCCAAACTAACGATTAACCATATTTTGCTATAATTGGCACGAATAACAATATCTTCGAAATTGGCATCAATAAAACATCGATAAAACCTGGCCACACGCAGGCGTCATTGGGATCCAACGACTATCAATTATGATGCCATAAAGTTGATTCCAGTGTCAGATTCTCCTTTCGACAATCGGTTATAACGGTCTTTACAATTCCACTGATTTTAAGGATGTTTGTAAAAACTCTAATAATTAATATGATAGGTCAATCTATTCGTGTCGATATAAAATGGTCAAACGTTACAATACTTACTTGTCAATGTCAGTTTTATAACAAAAATGAAATTTTACTTCGATTACGTGATAACGTTTTATAAATCGTTGAACGCTGAACGAAAAAGTGTCGCGTTACGTGCGCAAGCGCGAGCGCCGAACAAGTGATAGAGAGGCACGATCGGCCTTAGCGTTCAGCTTGTGACATATCTATCCCTCTTCCACCGTAATCACGTTAAATTATCGTAACCGACTTCACAGACAATCAATTTTTTTTATAGTTTTAACATTTCAGCGATCCATATCTATGTCGGAAGAAATATTGAAATATTTTTCTAACTTAGTGCTGTCGCAGATTGCATTACGCTTACTGTGTCGTCACGTAGAGAAAGCGTATATCTTGAATTATTTTGTAATAAAACGATATTATTCTTAACTTATTTCGGTAGCAGCGCTTGCGCACGATGACTCACAATTCCTAGTCACACCAAAGTCTACTAGTAGGTCAATTTGTTTTTATGCCCACGACAGGTTTCAAACAAACATATAAACGGCACCGTTGTTCCAATCTGCCGTCTCTGATATTTCATATCTTGTTTTTTACCCAAGGACGGGGACATTTTTTGGAACTGTTATTTTATTTATTATTCGAAGTTATCAATTCGGTGTTTCATAAGACGAGGATGTCACTGCGTAATTTCCAGGTTCATTTCGTAGTATTATTTTGGTTAGTTATGCAGTTTGTTAAATAAATAAATAAATATATACGGACAAATCACACAGATTGAGCTAGCCCCAAAGTAAGTTCGAGACTTGTGTTATGGGATACTAACTCAACGATACTATATTTTATAACAAATACATATATAGATACACATCCAAGACCCAGGACAATCTGAAAAAGATCATTTTCCATCCTCAGATCAAGATCATTTTTCAAGCCTCACATTGTCTTTTTCCGCCACAACTCGACTCCTATAAAAATTTTAGGATTAGTATAGTATGAGTTACTTATTATAAACATTACAAAAGGCATAAATTATTTTTTACTGATGTGACTTCTAAGATGGATTAGCTTGACTTATATTTTATTCTTTACTAGCGACCCACCCCGGCTTCGTACGGGTGCAATGTAGATACTAATATGGGGCAGTAAATTATACATATAAACCTTCCTCTTGAATAACTATATCTATTGTTGAAAACGCATTAAAATACGTTGAGGAGTTTAAAAGTCTAAGCGAACAGACAGCAGAAGCAACTTAATTTTTATACTATGTAAAGGTTTATGAATATGCTTTCTGCTGTGGTTATTATTATCAGTTAAAAATGCGTTGGACCATACTATACAAACCCACACGAAAACCTTTTTATTTTGTGAGCCGTAACCTTACTAAAAGTTAATCAACAGCTTATCTATGCCTTTAGATAGCTCCAAAAATCTGATACTTGTGTTAGCTACACACATAACGGAAATACTTTTGTTTGTTATCAAAACATAAAGATGATGACGATACGAATCAGCAGTGAGATCTCAGACTAATATTTATTTGGTATCCAATTCGGTGTCGTATGAATACAGGTGTTGTAAGCCCGAATGTGACGTTCCGAATTGTCAATTTATTACTACGATATGCTAATTTTCTCTGTTTTTATTTCGGGTATGATAAATGTCGTTGATGTTAGTTTTGAATTACGATATTGTCCAAATGTATGCCGATTTCTTTTGACAGCGTTAATTTTTGCAATAGTTTATTATTTGCTGTCGCATTTAATTCTAGGTACTACCTATATGATAAAAATACTAAATATTACTTAAAACTATCAATTTATTATTATTTCTTTTTTCGTTTTTACATTTGATGATATTGAGAAGCCTGATGGCCAAGAGGGCGAAATTAGCCCTTACACATGTAAAGCAACCCCAGACGCGGTCCCCACTGGGTTGGGAGACCGCAAGTGGCATAAAAATATCTCGAGCTCCTCCGTGCTACGGAAGGTACCTAAATTACATTATCATTGAAATGATTTTATGAAACAAAAATTAAAAAGAACATATGAACACATAAAACATTTTTTAATTGTCATCATCATCATCTCAGCTGCAAGAAGTCCACTGCTGGACATATTCCTCCCCCAATGTTTCTCAATATTACACTACTACTTTAGAAAAATGGCGGACATACATAATTCTAAAAGCATTTTTCTCCGTCCTGGGTAAATGGAGAAAGTTGTAAATTACACAAAACAAATATCATATAAATCAGTACGTATTTATCTGACTCATGACTCAGTGCAGTTCAAGGTCAACGAATTGCAACAATGTCGTCTGGTTCGGAAGAGAGGAAATTATGCAATGAATTCGTTATCAGTGTCCATCGCATAGCAGACAGGTCAGGGTATCCTGTGTACTCTCGGATATTATATATCTACCTATAATACATTTTATATAAATACTAGCGACCCGCCCCGGCTTCGCTCGGGTGCAATGCTGACACTAAAATTGTGGGTTATCTTTAAGAGATAGACATATACCATCGCGGACTTTTTTATTGACCTTTTTAAGGTGTACAATACTGTAGTACATTAATTTGATAATCTCGTGGAGTTCAGCCAGCGTTTGCGATGTAAGCGCAAAAATGTGTTTATTTACGACATTACATTAGTAACTTTTAAATTTATCAGTGTTTCTCTACAATATTATGCATGTGTTATACATATAAACCTTCCTCTTGAATCACTCTATCTATTTAAAAAAACCGCTTCTAAATCCGTTGCGTACCGCTTCTAAATGTCGATCCCTCGAGAATAGTTTGTTTGTTTGTTTGTTACGCTTTCACGCCGTAACTACTGAACCGATCATCATGAAATTTTGCATACAAGTTCTCTGGAGTGCGGAGAAGGACATAGGCTACCTTTTATCCCGGGAAAAAGTACTTTTCCCGAGGGATCGACATTGACGCGGGCGGAGCCGCGGGCGAAAGCTAGTTTATAATATTAGTAAGGATAAGGTTAAGGAGCCATAGGGACGGACAGACAGCGACAGCGACTTTGTTTCATACTATGTAGTGAAGAAATACTCGTATTGACAGGTACTTCCCGCCTACAGCACTAGGCTTTGCATGCGCTTCCGTACTCGTATGAATGGCAGTCATTAGCAATTATGAGGTCATTTTACTATATTAATGAACATGTAACTGTGAAACTCGTATCGGCTCGGGTAGCCTTGATAAATACCTATTAGTGATTAATTACATTGACAAACGTTTCGAATTTTAGCCTTCCGTTTAATTAATCATGAAAACGAAAGAATAAGAGTTAAGAATGAATTTAGTAACCTACTTTTGACAGCTCCGTGGCGCAGCGGTCAACACGCCAGCCTGCGACACGGAATGCCCGGGTTCGATCCGCGGCCAGGTCAAGATGGAAAATGGTGTTTTTCAGATTGGCCTGGGTCTTGGATGTTTATCTATATATATATATGTATTTATTATAAAATATAGTATCGTTGAGTTAGTATCCCATAACACAAGTCTCGAACTTACCTTGGGGCTATATATGAATGAACGATCGCATAATCTTTTTTGGATAAGAATTTACGAATAAGTAGAGATGTCTTAACCGCTTATCGACATGTAATAAACAATTGCCAAGTTCTATTACGAAAGATTTTTGATAAAAAAAAAAAAAAACAGTAATTCCGTTCTATACAGGTTGATTGTTTCGACCACTTGGCAATATTTGAACCTTCGCACCAGAATCGAATCTATAGAATACTACTTACATCGTAAAGAAAAGCGAAAAATGGGTAATTATCTTTATATAATAGTTTGTGCTTGTCAACATGCTAATGTACATATTGATATTACTGTACATTTTCGGCACTATTTTGTCTATTTCTTTTGTAAATGTTTTAGCACTTAATATAAGTTTTAATGACTCTTTGTGCCAAAATAAAGAGAAAAATAAGTCATTATTTTCCATAAAAATTCGACTGCTCGATGAATTTGCATGGAAGGACCAAGTTACTTTACACATTTTTTCTTACGATTTTCTATTTTATTAGTGATTGCAATGTCGAGATTTTAATATTGCCATAGGACGGTCAAAATCAACTCAAAACATATACACATATTAATGATAATTTAAAATATGAGAAAAATAAATATAAATTATTATATACGGACAAATCACACAGATTGAGCTAGCTACAAGGTAAGTTCGAGACTTGTATTATGGGATACTAACTCAACAATACTATATTTTATAACAAATATTCTAAACTTAAATTAAAAATAAACGGAATAATAAAACACATAAAATTAAATTTTAATTAAATGATTTATAACATATACATATAGTTAAATATCCAAGACCCAGGCCAATCTGCAAAATACCATTTTCCATCTTGACCTGACCGGGGATCGAATATTTTCAGTTGATAGTTTCAACTTCGGAAGAGGTGGTCAACCCAGACAGATTGACGCTTCTACCGCACCGAGAGCCATCTGCGGCGTTATGAAAGCATTCATAACCTACCAAACCAACAAGACATTAAATTAACCTTGCTGATGACAACGGCTCTGTTTAGTGTAGTGTGTACACATTATGCCGATATTACGCGACCGAAGTTCGGCGTGATTACGCCTGCAATGGTATTGGAATTACTGACGACACATGCCCAAATTATTTCGCGTTATAGCGCACAGCCGAGCTTCGGCCGGACTTTAGTTCAGCGGCGATTCGGCGGCAATGTCGACCGAATTTCGGTTTGATTACTGGGGCAACCGAATTACTGCTACCTAATTCGGCGCTTTTAGTGGTTCACAGAGATGTATTCTGATATTAATGGGTGTGTCATATTAGCCGAATACGTCGGATCGTTAAAATTAGCCGCGGAACTTCGAACGTGTATCTTCTGCAGTGTGTTTTGATTCTATGCCTTACTGTACATTTCCCATATTCATATATTGATGAAACTTCGGAAGCATAGATTAAAAACAAAATGGCGTCTCTCGGAAGTATACATAAAAGGTCAACACTGACAGACAGATGCACGCCACTTATTGCATAATGCAAGCATCCATAGCCGATTAACAACATGACCTTAATTTTAACGTATCGTTGTTGAGGACGGCGACACTCCTTACAGTGTTGGGACAAGGGTAACTCGATACGAGTACTCGATACGTCGCGGAAGTTTGTCACGAGGATATCATGTGAGTCAGGGTAATTATCGGTCGTGTGTGTGACGCGAAAAACGATATTTTTTGTCGATCGGCGATTGCACAAATAGAGTGCACAAATAAAGGACAGAACAGATACGAACCGTGCTACCTACCTATACTGATGAATGAATAAATGGCGCTTGAAACGTATTTCGTCACTGTATTTCGTGCTTTTTAGAATTTTATCTTATGGAATTTTAAAAGAGCCCAAGCATACATTTTTACAAACCAGTGTTTTTGCCTCTGCTGCTAATACTATCTGTCTAACAAACACCTGTCAGTTCTATATCTATTCCTAATTCCTGTGGGTATGCCGTTATTACTTATATCTTTAATCAAGACAAAACCATTACCGACCATTTCTTTATCTTTAAAACCAAATAATAAAAAAACTTATCGGCAAAACCTTTTACGTAGTCACATTATTACTGTCTATACATACATACAAATTATCATGCTTTATCCCTTACTGGCCTGATAGAGCCTAAGGTCATAAGACCGAAAGGCCACGTTTAGCGTGTTGGTGGGCGTAAAGGTGAAAAGCAGAATCAAAATAGTGATGGGTCGCTAGCCGCATCGCTTATTGTCATGATTCTTTAGATTTTCGCCCAACCGGCTTCTACGGTCTGCGCGGGAAAAGAAGCAGCTGGCACATTCTACGTTTTTTCTTTTCCGACTTTTCCGACCAGCGTGGAAGAAACTGTTACTGTCTATACATGTCAATTAATCCTCGACATAGCCCTGAAGGTGTGACTCAACCCAATACGAACAACTTTTCCTATGGGGGCAATGCTTGGGATTTCGACATACATACAAATAGCCCAGGAACACTTGTTCAAAATTGCAATCAAATTCCGACATCCCAGGAAGGTTTCAAATGACAAGTTGTTCGGCTATTAACAGGTCCTGTCCCATGTATCATATATGAACATTGCAATTGTTTTACTATTGTGTTTCGTTGATGGACCCTGTTAAATGAATGGTCTGAGTCGCCACTTAAAGGCTATATAGAGGGTAAATTTACACTCGATATAATAAAACTTCTGTTACGTCGTTATTTTATGCTTAGGTTAATAAGGAGTCTGGAGGTAATGAGCAAGGAGTATCAGTTTTTGCCGATCAAGTGACACTGTCACGAGCCCGTCAATGTTTGTTTTATAAATTCGAGCCGATGTTATCATGTTCACGCAATAAAATTAATGTTTATTACAACCATTGATGCATGAATTTCGCACAATATATTAAATAACCACTAATTGTTTTGTGGTTCAGGTTAAATTTGAACCTGTCTACCTGTGGGTTTTTTCATTCAATAGATATTGTAGTTTTACATTTCCATAGAGAGCAAAAACTCCTGTCTATCACATAGATATAAAATAATCTATCCAGATTAAAATCGCACGTCTGCAAGTACTAATGTAAGTCGTGTAAATACTGAAGTAAAAAATAGACTGTCTATTGCTCTATATTATGACACTAGCTGTTGCCCGCGACTTCGTCCGCGGCAATTTCTGTTATTATGATTAATTAGTATAGATGGCTAATTATTCCCCGTTTTTTAAACATTTTTTATTGATGCTTCGCTCCTATTGGTCCCAGCGTGATGTTTTATAGCCTAAAGCCTTCCCCAATAAATGTACTATCCAACACAAAAATAATTTTCCAATTTGAACCAGTAGTTCCTGAGATTAGCGCGTTCAAACAAACAAACAAACTCTTCAGCTTTATAATATTAAGTATAGATAATAGATAAAAACGGGTCATCCACATACTATTTCATCGGGAATGCCGACTATAGTTTCGGACTCATCCGGAGTCCATTTTCAAGTTACGGGACGCGCAGCGAAGAGTTCCGAAGACTGTTCTATTAGTGACCCGTTTTTCAATTTACAATGATATTATTGCTATTGCAATGATAAGTTGAAGGTTTTAGCTGTACAGCTGATATTACATGTAGCTAATTTAATATATTTGCCGTTTGATTGGACCTCCAAATTGTATGATAATAATATGCTTTTTGTGTATTGTATATATCGTTTGTGTAATTTCGGTATTCAAAATGTTTTATTCAGATAGCTTTGATAGCCGTATTATAGAACACAAAACCACCAATGCTCTGTATATTTTTATTTCAGTCCAAACCTGCAATTAATCTCATTTCGCCGCGTTTGATCTCTGTGTAAAAAGTAGTAAAAACCAAGTCTAATTTTATGCAAATTATATTATTACTGTAACTGGATAGCCGGTGGCCGTTTTCGGCTGCCCTCAATATTATATGGGCCAGTAGGTATCCGGCGCCTCTGCCAACGAGTTAACCAGTTTATGATAGATGATTGTCCAATTTGACTATGTTTGGGTAAAATAAAACCTTCGGTTATAATAACTGGGGCGATGATTTGGAAGATTTTCATCTAGCCTTTGGTAGCCTTCGGCTACGGCGCGGTATTTAAAAGACCAACCAAGACCAACAATTTCGGTTTGGGCTAGTATGTTTTTTTAATTTTATTTATTTAACTTCATACACAATTACAAGTGTAATGGCGGACTTAAAGCCTATGGCTTTTTCTACCAGTCAACCAAGCAACTGGTGTAGAGAATACGAATAGAGTAAAACAATGTATCTAAATACTAAAATAAAAAAAAAAACTACACAAAAAATACATACCATAACATAATAATAAAATAAACCATACATAATTGTAAAAATAAAAAAAACTATCTGACAGACTCTGAGAAAACAGTGTCTTCACTCTGTTTTTGAAGGAGAAGCCGGTTTGAGCCTTCCGGATATCCACTGGGAGAGCATTCCATAGCTGAACTGCTTAAACAATAAATAAGTATTCAAAGAACCTCATTCAAAGATCTCAGTTTCAGCTAAATCCGAAACTTAATCAAACGAGTAAATAATAATATTTCATTTTATTATGTACTAAGGTAAGGTAGGTAGGTTCATTTTAGTGAAAATATCAAAGTTAGCACCTCAATATGAAGTACTAGCGGCGCCGCCCCGGTTTCGCACGTGATTATGTACGAATCGAATGGCAAAAGAATTTTTCAAATTACTATCGGCTTAGCATTTCTTATTAGTATATGGACGATTTTTAATGGGCAAAACTTTGCGTACTAGCATTCGTCTGAGTAATATGAAGCGTATGATATATATACATACACCGACTCAGTATAATACGTGTTTAACAAGAATTTAACTCTTTAAATCGTTTTGTAGTAAGATTGAAAGTGTTTAAAGAAATATCTTTCATTTAACTTAAGCACCTGATTACTGGTAATGGCCAACCGCAAATCCTCGGGTGAATATAATGGCCATATTTAATAAAGACTGGAAAAAAACTAGCTTCATACTTAAAACACTGCAGTAAAAAGCAAATAATAACTACCATGTTGCCATTAACTAAAATACTAAAATATACGTGTTTGCATTCTCAGAATTTAACGCAAAGATTTAAACTGTTGTAAATTGTGACTAGTTGGCCAACCGGTTGACGGACGGGTGGAGACGAGTGTTCTGGACAATTATTAGTGCTAGTAGCACGCAATAGCTACTCGGCTATTAAAATACAAGTTTTTTCCCCACATACACCCACGCCAGCGCATCTCATTCGGTCAAACGGTTTCATTTTTGCACATAAAAAAATAATGCTAAAGATTGTCTGTCTAACGACGAGACTGCATGACTACGCGTACTTACAATGTAGAACTACTGTATAACATAGTATGGCAAATTTTAATACTACTAGAACTGCACATTATAACAGTGTACGATGTACATGAATGCAGTCCATCGGTCAATACCTATTAAGTAAAAAGTCTGTGTCGGCTAAAGCCCACTTCTTATATTTCTCTCATAGTATACGGACATCGTCGGTAAAATACATCGTAGCAAAATCCCTACTTTTTAAAAATAGGTACCGCCAAGCACAAAATCTTCAATTGTGTTATTAGCGTTACTGGCCACTCACAATGAGAGGTTGTTTTTTATGAAATAAATGTACTTATTTATTGCACACGCAAACGGGCGGCTAATTTAAAATTGCATTGGGCGGGTCACGTCTGCCGCTGCATCAGAAAAGGTGGGCTCACTTTTTTACTGACTGATTCTAACTCAACCCGATGGATATAAAAAAATAGGAAGTCCAAAAACAAGGTGGTCAGATAAAATAAGAGCATTTGATAAAAATTGGGAAGATATTATGAAGAATCGAGAAAATAAAAGGAAAGAGGGGAGGCGTTTGCCCAGCTGTAGGACATAGACAGCTAGATAAAAAAAAAACCTATCATTACAACAAATGTGCCCTAATACCAGAATTTAAACTGTGCCAATACGATAGAGAAGACAATACATACAAAGTTGTTATGTATGTGTATGACAAGCTGTTATAGGATAAAAGTTAGATAGTTGTATAATTTTTTTTTATTAGCCTGCTTTTGTATCCCACTGCTGCAAAGGCCTCCTCTTTTTGTTTCCAAGTGTCCCTTCAAGGGCCACGGTCCGCCAATCGTTCATGTAATGTTAATGTTCATGTTCATTAAATATTATTAGTTGTGTGGTTTCCGGCAGAGTAGAATAGGACCATTCCTAGTCTTCCCATGGAGCTCGCTTACGACCTCCATGGGAAGACTTAGGAAATACAAGCTAAACAAAGCTCATAAACAACAATGAGACCTCTCCAAAACGGGGTCAGCGAGGAGAGTGTAGGCCGAATCCTCTGTCTGCTCTGGTATGGCTCCGGTAGAACAGAGAGGCTCCTGCAGTGGAGACTAAAAAGACCTGATGATGATGATGACTGTATATTATCCTATTGTAACAGCAGTTATTCTACTCTTCTTTTATGTTCTATCGTATATTTACCTCTATGGTTATAGACACAAAGAAATTGTTAAGTAATTCCTGCCTCGTGTAGAAAGTTTCAGGAAAACTTATGTTCGTTGTAGTTCTTTTAGGTTATTATTTTTTTTTACTAAATGACGCATTTAGTTCTGCAAATAAGTAGACCTTGTTTTGCACTTGAAGTTTTTCCTGTAATGATTATTTACTTTGTTATTACTTAGAATCTAGACTTAACTCCTTGCGGTTTTCAGTCTTAATACGTTTCGCAATTATGGCCACATAAAATAACCAATTATTTCTCAGAAGTGTATTTTTGTTTTAATGCACAGTATCATTAGTCATACTTGTTAGAACGTTTATCAACACTTAATGAATATACCGCCGGTATTTGTAGAATAACCTTGTATTTATTTGAGCGGGAACTATTTTAAACACTTGTTAATATTTTAAACACTTGTTAATATTTTAAACACTTGTTAATATTTTAAACACTTGTTAATATTTTAAACACTTGTAATATTTTAAACACTTGTTAATATTTTAAACACTTGTTAATATTTTAAACACTTGTTAATATTTTAAACACTTGTTAATATTTTAAACACTTGTAATATTTTAAACACTAAAAATATTTCTCGTAAGTTTTATTAGTATTACGTGTTTAGCAGGCCTGCTCGCTAATTTGACAAATACAGTCTACGTTCGGATGGTCATTTCAACATCCATTGCAGTTTATATCTATTAAATAATAAAAGTCAATCTAACGAAAGCCGCAATGTATTTTGTAGTGACGATCAAAACGTTGTACACTGAAGTTGGCAAAAGTTAGTAAGAGGCTTGCAGCGACGTCTATAAGAACTTTTTCAAATCATTCTGCATCATGTATTTCCAACTAAGGTTTTAAGGCGAGCTCACGAGAAGCTCCATGGCCCAGTGGGAGTATGATGATTGGCGCTTACGTACGTAAAGCAACCCCGGGCACGGTCTATACTGGGATGGGTGACCACAAGTGGCATTAAAATCCTCGAGCACCTCCGTGCTTCGGAAGACACGTTAAGCTGTTAGTCCCGGCTGTCATCATTGATGGCAGTCGTTAAACTATGTCTGATACCAGTGTTGGCCACTTACACACTCGAACAACAAACAAAGATGGGCGCCCGGGATTCTCCCTGTTTGTTTTTCTTGTGCGCCTCCGTTTATTATATAGGCGATAGCGACGGACGGGTTTGAGAGGTCTACCTCTCCAACCAACAAACGTGGAGAGTGTAGGCCAAGTCCTCTGACTGCTCTGGCCAAGTATGGCTCTAGTAGTACAGAAAGGGTCGTGCTCCTGTAGTAGGGACTAAAAAAGACCTGATCTGATGTGCCTCCGGCTCTTTCACTCACTGAACCAAGCATAGAAGCGATAAAGCTTCTACTCAGACGTCAATTTTCGACTTATTTTGAGAGTGTGGTACTTCCCCGGACGAGCCGGCCCATTCATGCTACTAGCGACCCATTTTGCCGGTAGCGTGGCTCTATCACGACTAGGGATTCTCCCTACAGCGTCGATACCCTCGGATCAGAGAGAGAGAGAGCAAAGCATGCTTACGTCTCGAATAACCGTTGCGTAAAATCGGTTCATAATAAAAAGAGCACGAGTTTTAACAGATATTAGATACGTGACAAAAAGAGTTAAGTTAGACTATATTTTTACGTGACGACAGGTCATGGGCACCATGCCGATAGCGGTCGCCAGCTTTTTGTGAATGGGGAACTTTGGACGGAATAGCGGTACTTGTGCAGGTTTTTAAAGTGAAAATTTCTATAGCGGCGTTGTGCACTTTGGGATGGGTAAAAATGTGAAACTCGCGTCCGGACACGTGAACTGAGAGCGCCGGCGCGGCGTAGGAGAGGTGGATATCCCCCTCTCTTTCTACTGTTTCTGCCGGCACTCCCAGAGTGCATCCGGTGTTTTTTTTTGTTTTTTCATAAAAATGTTTGATGTATGATTTTGAAATAGATTATATCTCGTACCATAGAAGGAAAATATGTTAGTACTGCTTCAATGATTACATACACATATACTTACATAAAATTAAGTTATCAATATTATGGTGCGCTCCAGCCGAGGTCTTATCGGTCAGTCCCTATTTTATCGGTCATAGTTCAAACAGCCTAAGTTTTTTTTGTACCAACAAAAAACTATGTAAGTCTGTTTATAAAAGTTTTTGGCCTTTCATGTATAAAAAAAAAATCTACTAAACTTCTAACTTTCGTTCTACATAAACAAACAAAACGGCGACTGAAGTGACTGAGTGCTGAGGTTAAAACAAATCGATGAATGAATAATTACATTTTTAGTCTGTAGAAAATTAAAAGACATTAATTAACGAAAATTTACCTATTAAATATTTATTAACTGTGTAATGTGGTCGTAAAATTTAATGTATATGACACGTAAACACTGTAAATAACACGTATAAATATCTTTGTTATTTTCTATACAGAGGAATGAATATACTTCATCTTTTCCCTATACTTACTTAATTACTTATTCAGCCCACATCAGCCCACTGCTGGGCATAGGTCTCCAATGGCGTAAAACGCCATTGTGTACGGTCCTGTGCTAGTCTCATCCACTGTTTTCCACTTAGCCGAACAATGTCATCTGACCAGCGGGCTGGTGGTTTACCGACTGGTCTTCTCCCCGCTCTCAGCCACCACTCCGTCACTGTTTTGGTCCAACGACTATCTCTTCTTCTGGCCAAGTGTCTCGCCCATTTCCACTTCAATTGTGTGATTCGTCTACCTACGTCTTCAACCTTCGTTCTACGGCGAATTAAACCTTTTTCACCATCTTTTCTCACAAACTGTAAATCAATATTACCTTTAGCCGGTTACTACGTATTTTATTATTCAACAGGAAACTTGTCAAATTTTGAAATCAAAGGTATATTATATATTAGTGATGTAACGAATGTCATATTTTGGACATTCGCGAATGCGAATGCGAATGCGAATATTTGCTACCGACATTCGCGAATGCGAATGCGAATGCGAATATTCAGATTTTGTTTAAATTTGGCGCCAATTCACTATCGCTTGGTGACCTTGATAGCTTAAAGCGTTTACTTATGATTCTCATAATTATAGTTTATTTTTTGTTGACAAATAATGTTTGTTGATTGTTATTTTTAGTTTTGTTAAGAAGTAGAAAAGGTAAAATTCATAGAAGAATTGTTTTTGTTTGTGTACAATGTTTGTAGACATTATAATTTTAGATTTAAGGTTAATTTCTCAAAGTTAATAAATAAATGTTACCAACCAAATGATAAAGAGAAGACTGATTATGTTATGAAGAGGTTAAATAATTTTCTTGAATTAAAACATAGTTAATGTATAGATTTTGTTTTATTATATCAACCAACAATAAAAAAAAAATTAAGAAAAAAAATATTCGCAAAAACATTCGCAGTAAATTCGCGAATGCGAATGCGAATGCGAATATGCAAAAATATGCGAATATCCGCGAATGCGAATGCGAATGCAAATATTCGTTACATCACTATTATATATACATATAATTATAATCACTCGTTTTGATGTATATGTTACGGTAAATTTGATTAATTGAAAATTATTAATAATTTTATAACATTATTAATAATAACTTCGCGTTTTGTTAAATGTGAATAAACAGTTGAAATTAATTACTTTTGGTAGTTATTATTAATAATTCACTACACACATTGGTAAAAGTTATAAAATAATAAAAAAGCCAAAGTTTTTAGTCCAACAGGTATTTATTTATAATATGATAAGACACACAGTGCTTGTATCAGATCACACAAACAGGGGTAGGTCTTGTACTTGTTTTATAAAAACTGACAGCAAAAGTCATCTTTTAATTTGAACTCTAAATAAACAAAGCCAAAAGAGTAAGAGAACAGCCTCTTCTCAGCGATAAGAGATTCGCTAAATTGCTGCCCTATCATGCTTGAGGCACTGGAATAGAGTCCACGTTGACTCGAGACCTGCTTTTGTCAATGTAAAATAACTTTAGTTTTTAATATTTTCATTTGGCTCACTTTACTGACTCTAGTTTATAAGCTTATTTTTGGTACTATCTATGTCATGAAAATCAATTTCTGAAATAAAACGTTATTATTATTTGTATCTCCTTTGGTTTCACGGGTGTTAACCCGGTCCTTTGAAGGTTTGCGTGGGGATACATATCCAACACGTAGATGCCCTTTGGAGAAGTTGATTTGTAATGTTGGTCTCCAGCCAGAACTCATTCCTGGAAATACCAATGTATGACTTCAAACGGGTCTAGGCTGGAGCAGAAACTATTGCATTATGAAAGAGATTGTTTATCGGTAGTTATTACATTTATCGGTACTAAGGTAACATTATTAATAATAATCGACAAATGTGATTAATTAATCACTTTTACCTCTACATTCGGTAATTATTAATAAAGATAGACAATTATTAATAATTTTTGATTAATCACTCTAACCGTAACATATATATCAAACAACTACCTACCTACATATACAGTCCACGTTTATAATTTTTTCCACTATTTTTTAAACTTATATAAATACTATATTTTAAAAGTTTTATAATTCCCCGTATTTCATACTAAGATTTTGATTAATGTTCACATACAACAATGTCACAAAGATACATTAACTATCAGTAGCGCCAACAGTGGCAGTGGTCAAGTGATGTAATCGACCATTTTTGTGGTCATTCTGACCCACATTCGTGGACGGAACATTGACAAATCGTTTATATGTTTGTTTGTCTCGTTTCAGGTACGTACTTGTGGGAAATAGACGTGGCGTCATCGCTAGCAGATTGTAAGCTGTGTAATATTAAGTAAAATATAGAGCTGTTTTGCAATTCAAAAAAGACGGCTCTGCCACTCACCGAACGAAGCATAGAAGCGGTAAAGCTTCTACTCAAACGTCAATTTTCTGTGAGAGTGTGATACTTCCCCGGACGAGCCGGCACATTCATGCTACTAGCAAAAAAACCGGCCTAGTGCGAGTCGGACTCGCGCACGAAGGGTTCCGTACCGTTATCTATAAAACGGGAAAAAAATCATGTCTGTTGTATGGGAGCCCCCATTTCATATTAATTTTATTTTAATTTGATTATTTATTTTTAAAGTGAATATATAACTAAATATTTTGTGAATATTTCAAGGGTCTACCTGTTGCAGTTATTAATATCGAGCAAAAACAAGCAAAAATCAAGTTTGTTGTATGGGAGCCCCCTTAAATATTTATTTTATTCTATTTTTTTGTATCTGTTGTTATAGCGGCAACAGAAATACATAATGTGTGAAAATTTCAACTGTCTAACTATCACTGTTCATGAGATACAGCCTGGTGACAGACGGAAAGACAGACAGCAGATGGACAGCGCAGCGATATTAATAGGGTCCCGTTTTTACCCTTTGGGTACGGAACCCTAAAAATGAAGTTAGCCGGTAGCGTGACTCTACTACAACAAATGTAACCTAAGGTATCCAAAATTTTGCCAACAAACATATTTTTTTAAAATAATTGGACGAGGCTGAAAAATTTTTGATGTCTCTTGTTACATAAACGTGTTACTGGGTACACCACAGACGCTTCGGAACCCGAGGGCTGAGAGCCTTGGTAGACCCCCAGCCCTCGGTAGACTGTGATAAAACTGAAACCCACACGTACGTAGTTCCGGGCATCATCATCATCATCAGGTCCTTTTTAGTATCCACTACAGGTGCACGACCCTCTCTGTACTACTAGGGCCATACTTGGCCAGAGCAGCCAGGGGACTTGGCCTACACTCTCCACGCTGGCCAGACGGGTTAGAGAGGTCTCTTAGATGTTTATAAGCTTTGTTTAGCTTGTATTTCCTAAGTCGCCTTCTACGACATCCAAGGGAAGACTTGGAGTGGTCCTTTTCTACTCTGCCGGATACCACACGGTTACACGGCATAGTCGCGGGCAACAGCTAGTAATTTAATAATCTGACATCTTAAAATGAAATTATAGAACCACTGCATATTGAGTAACACTAAATACGTTTGACATTGTATAATAATTATTTTTTTAACCTTGGAAGGTTTCCTAATCTGTCACCTGATCTCTTCAGCAAGCATTTGTCAAACCCTCATCAGAATCTGATACCCCAGGTAGCCGGATGTCAATCATTTTTTATTTCAACAGTTATCAACGGCTGATCTAGCTCCGTGGCGCAGCGGTCAACACGCCAGCCTGCGACACGGAGTGACCGGGTTCGATCCCCGGCCAGGTCAAGATGGAAAATGATCTTTTTCAGATTGGCCTGGGTCTTGGATGTTTATCTATATATGTATTTGTTATAAAATATAGTATCGTTGAGTTAGTATCCCATAACACAAGTCACGAACTTACCTTGGGGCTAGCTCAATCTGTGTGATTTGTCCGTATATATTTATTTATTTATTATTTATTTATTTATTTATTTATCTCTTTACGAATACTTTGGCTCAAATAACAGACTGGGAAATAAAAAATCTGCTTGCACAGGTTTGCTGGTTTGCGACGAAAGAGATAAAACTAAGAAAAAAACTAGATTGTAGAAATGCTAGAGCAATGGTCCTCCAAAAACAAAACGATAATAAAATATAATTAACTTAAAAATTAAGCAACTTGTCTATTAAGAGCCATTCTTTAATTTTTTTGGTTTTTATTACTAAGTCGCCGTGCTCCTCGTGTCGTGACTCAAATGGCAATCGAGATAAACCAATATCTGGTGTTTTTTTTCTTAGCCTATACTGTCCCATTGTTGGACAAAGGCCTCCCTTTTAATCCGCCACAGGCCCCTATCCCTGGCGACAGTTTTCCAATCCATCTCGTAAATAAAAAATATAATTATCTCAAGTTGCATCATAAGGCCCAAGTCTCCTGGATAGTGAAAATTATGCACGAGACCCCATCGCTGTACGTATACATCGATAAGATGATTCTTGAACTAGAACAGGAGCTAGGAATCTAAACCCCTGTCACAGGTATGGTCATACAAGCGAAGTAATATTTATGCCTATCACTACTACAAACGAAACTTTACATCCGTGTACGTGACGTGTTAACTCACGTCTATGTGAGTTAACATCAGGGTCGTCACCTCAAAATGAATTCAAGTACTAGTACGTATAAGAGACGTCGCGGTACGTGCGACTAGCAACAGTAGCAAATAACCCTGTTTTTCTCAGCTAACAAAAACACCAGAGGGTTGGGGTGCGGGGCCGCCATATTGCGGGGGACGCTGCGAGTTTGCATTTTGTACGTTAGTGCTTATATTCATTCTGAGTCCCTGTCGTGCTCCTATCCCATTTACAGATGTGAAGGAGTAGCCTCCACCACTCATAACAAAAATTATAGATATTTCCTTCAAAGTACTCGAGTTTCCGTCCGCATAAAGTTTCCGCCTTATCTCCTCATCTGACTGTCAATATGACGTATCGAACACCTCAATAAACAAAATTAAAGAGGATGCAGAAGTATAACATTCGACTGGTTTCTTTGTAAATTCTTACGTGCATAGCACGGCTAATTTCTTTCCAGACCTCCCCATGTAAGAATACATCTATTTGACCCGTAACTTCTCTGCAAAATCTCAAGAGGTCAGTTCCTTTGATCAATATAACCGCTCTTTGATTATCTATGCAACTACAACATTTTAATCGGTATCATTAATTCGTTTTAGTGTATTTTTCTCTCTGGCCTAGTAGCCAAACCCCGGTCCGGTCAAGATAGAAAATTATTTTGTTCAGATTGACCTGGGTCTTGGATGTTTATCTATAGATATAATAATATGTATTTGTCATAAAATATTGTGGTATCCTATGACACAAGTTTAGAACTTATATGTGATTTGTCTGTTTATCTTACGTTTATATAGCGTGATTTTGAATCTCTTAACTATACAGAGTGAAATTAAATTCATTGGCAAACGTTTAAGGAATGACTGACTGACCACGAACTGAACAACTTTCATTATGGGACCAACTCCGAAATTCCAAAAAAAAAAAACAGCTGTTTCATAGATTTTGGCCAAGTAATTATTCCACTTTTAGAAAGAACAAATAATTTTTTCACGATGTCGAAATTGATCCCATAATGAAAGTTGTTCAGATTTGTAGTCTGAGTCACTTTTTAAAAGTTTGCTAAGGAATTCAATTTCATCCTGTATTGAATCCTACAATCAGAACCCCTAATAGAATTACAAGAAAAAAGGTAAAAAACAAAAAAAAAGACTCCATAATTCAAGTAATACTTGTAAAACATGTATTTCTGTGAGAGCAATTACTACAGCGCATAATAAACTGTTTGCCATTCTGTACTGTCTATAATCCATGCCAATAGTATCTCGTAAAATATTTATCCGAGCTGGGCATCGAACCCGGAACATCGGGCTAATTGCATGTTGCTATTTTAGCTGTCGCCAGCACGTCGGCTGTTCCTGGGATAAAAATAAGTTTTGTTTAGAGAGTTCGGGAAAGTTGAATGTAGAGCGACGTCGGGGCGGGGCGTTAGTTCTTAATAATATCGGCATGGTAATGAGAATGCAACGGCGATACGAAGATATGGTCAGCAACGAAACTATAGAGTCGAAAACGGCAGTAATTTATATTTAAAAAAATATAAGTTACTGTCAATAAGAGGTGCTTTTTGTGTGTATTGTGTTGATCACAATCACTACAAAAAACTGATGAAATCAGTACTTATATGATTTTAAATAAAGCATTAGCGATTATTTTTACGCCGTTTTAGTTAAGAAGTCTGATAAAAATTGGTTGTATGTAAAGTCGGTTTACATACAATAATTTTACACGTGATAACCTCTCGATCGTACCTCTCTTTCGCTTGTTCCGCGCTCTCGCTTCCACACGGAACGTGACAGTCTTTCCAACGTTCATCCAATTATAAGACGTGATCACATCAAAAATATTCACGGGTGTTGTGGAAGAATCTGATTCTGACAGGCATTTCTTACAATGTCTCTCATTCTCACCAATTAACTACTCCATTTTTTTTATCCAAAATATTCTTGAGGTGCTCGCTGGTGTAGTATATATAGTTAACGCTTACGCATGTTAAGCAACCCCAGGCTCAGTCACCACTAAGATGGGTGACCATAAGTGGGATAAAAAAATGACTCGAGCTCCTCCGGGCTTCGGAAGTCCGGTCCGGTTGATATCTTTGCCACTTACATACATGCACAAAAAGATCAAAATATTTGGCTTATGGTATTACAGCACATTCAAGAATCAATTTTTTTCCTGGACCTGCCGGCCTATTTGCTAACTCAGTGTATGTTTTAATTGTCATTTCAAAGTACATTGCGTTTTATATATCTTTAATAAAAATAGTGAATCATAGGAAACTCGCAATGTATTCTGAAGTGACTATCAAAACGTTGGTCACTGAGTTAGCAAATCAGCCGGCTTGTCTCAAGGGAAATAGATGTGATACTATGATACATATTTTTTTTCTTCATTCGGTCTAGTAAAATGTTTAATGTCATCGCCTGCTAACCCTACCGCACTCCATGTAATTGTTTTCAGCCGGCGATCGATGCGACTCGAGTGCGAATCGTATAAATCACTCGATGGATTGACGGCTAGAAAATCGATTCGTTCGTGATCGCGCCGCGACATTCCACCTTAACAAATTATAAATGTTAACAGAAAGACCCGTGTTCTATTTTGTAGGTCCGTGCATCTATTATTTCATTAAGTGGACATTAGAAGTATTATTAGTATACTAGCTGCCCCGGCGAACTTCGTTTCGCCATAAGTTAAAAACTATCCTATCTCTCAAGTTGGATCGAACTGCACGTGGTGTGCGAATTTTATTATAATCGGTTAAGTGGTTTAGGAGTCCATTGAGGACAAACATTGTGACACGAGATTTATATATATTAAGATTCGCGAGAAGATGACAATTAGACTGACGGAGACAATGAGAACTCTCTATTGTGTACGTGAAACAAACATAATTTCAGCAATAAAAAGTTTACTGCTTGACAAAAAATAAATAAAAAATTAAAAACGTTTATTTTCAGACTATTTAAATCCATACAGAGCGAGATAAGATCAAAAAATATCCTTGAAATCTGTCACCAGAAGGGACAAGGATTCTTCATTCCATGGAAAGATATTGCCATACTTACCACGCTTGGCAGGCCAGTTGGCGAGCGCAGCTTCTTTGGATTCTTGTGTTCCGACACATAACACAAATCCTTATCCTTATCCTTACTAATATTATAAATGCGAAAGTGAGTTTGTTTGTTTGTTTGTTTGTTACGCTTTCACGCCGTAGCTACTGAACCGATCATCATTAAATTTTGCATACAAGTTCTTTGGAGTACGGAAAAGGACATAGGCTACCTTTTATCCCGGGAAAAAGTACTGTTCCCGAGGGATCGACATTGACGCGGGAGGAGCCGCGGGCGAAAGCTAGTTACTAATAAATAGATAAAGCATAGTAAGCTTCTAAAAGCTATTCTTATCAATCTACAAAGCTTTAAGCCTACACAAAGTAAATAGCATCAAGTCTTCCACATGGTAACAACATAGGTTAACATGGCTAGCTCCGTGGCGCAGCGGTCAACACGCCAGCCTGCGACACGGAGTGACCGGGTTCGATCTCCGGCCAGGCCTGGGGCTTGGATGTGTATCTATATATGTATTTGTCATAAAATATAGTATCGTTGAGTTAGTATCCCATAACACAAGTCTCGAACTTACTTTGGAGCTAACTCAATCTGTGTGATTTGTCCGTATATATTTATTTATAGGTTACTTTGATCAGTTGGTAATTTTACGATTCTCTCCGTTTATTTAAACAATCAATTCTTCTGCATGAGTAACGAAATTATTTTGAACATTGACTTTTTGTTGCCCTTATGAAGGCCACGTATCTGTAACCTCTATAATTTGTACCAACACTGTTTTTATGTGGAACATATCGCGGTCTGCCTGGCATACTGGATCGAGTGTAAAGGGAATATTTTATGATAATTTCCAGTGAAATGCAATGGCGGACGTGTTGTTATTGTTGCATGTAAAACATTGCTATACATACATATTACCGCGTCTTTATCCTTTACGGGGTAGACAGAGCCTAAGTTTATAGGACCCAATACATATTACCGCGTCTTTATCCTTTACGGGGTAGACAGAGCCTAAGTTTATAGGACCCAATGGCCACGTTAAGCATGTTGGTGGGCGTATAGGTAGCTTGCTTATTTTAAACATGGCTATGAATATTGATTGCATCAATAATAATAATATTTTAAAAACCCTTGGCGTTGTTTTAGTTTTTATTGTTGCTATAACTACATCACAATATATGCAGCTGTATCATATTGCTCATATTGCTATCTAACATTTTTTCCATTTATTAAACAGCCTCCGTGGTCCAGTGGTTAAGGCGTTTGCCTGTTGACCTGGGGGTCGTGGGTTCGATTCCCACCGGAAGCATACTTTGTTTAGTTGTTTCCAGTTTGGTTTTAGGACATTGCAGGCTTGAATCACCTGATTGTCTGATAATAAAGATGATTCCGTGCTTCGGAAGGCACGTTAAGCCGGTGGTCCCGGCTGCCTTCTGGTAGTCGTTAAAGGAACCACGTCAGAGGCCGAGAGGCGGTTCCGAAGAACTCTGACACCAGGGTGTGCATGGCCGATTGACCGTGACACCTGCTCGAAATGATGATGATGACATTTTTTCCCATTCCTTCAGCCGGCGTTTACGTTACGATCTGCGCCGGCGGAGATGCAGCTGCTACCTCCTCATCCGCCGCCCTTACGTTTTATTTTCTTTTCCTTAAAAAGCAATATATGCCAGTATTAATTTTTTTTTCTAACCTATATTGTCCCACTGCTGGGCAAAGGTCTCCCCCATTTCCTTCCACTTGTCTCTGTCCAATGCAATTTCAGACCATCCACATTGAAAAACGTCGAGGTCGTCGCGGCATCGCTTTCTAGGCCTTCCCCTTCGACGTCGACCATCCTCGGGTATCCATTTCGTCATTTTGTTAGCCCACTTTTCAGGAGTCATTCTACAGATGTACTATTATTTCTATTTTAATGTGAAGCCACATCAGCACAAGGCTGGCTCATTCCACCTAAGATGGCTACTAAACGATAACACGACCCCGAGACCAGGCAGTCACGCAGACGAACCAAATGACACCCATATAACAACACTGTTCAGTTCGAAGATCAGCGATTGACTGATCCGAGATATCTCTATGAAATTGAATTCATTAGCAAACGGGACCAACTCTGAAATTGCAAAAAAATATCCGCTGTTCCATAGATTTTGGCCACTAGATATTCCACTTTTGTATGATTGAGCAGAATTTTTTTTTCACGAAGTCGAATTTGGTCCCGTAACGAAAGTTGTTCAGATTCGTGATCTAAGACGTTTGCTAATGAAATAAATTTCACCTGTATATACTTACGATTCAGAGGAAAAAAAATTCGTTTTTTCTATGCTGGCCAGAATAATTTTAATTAATTGCCTGGAGCCAGTAATATTTTTTGAAGAATGTTTGTTTTTTTTTATTGTATAGGACGGCAAACGAGCAAGCGTCACCTGATGAAAAGCGATCAGCGCTGCCCATGGACAAGTTCAATACCAGGGTGTGACAGGAGCGTTGACGGCCTTTCAAGGAGTTGGGGAAAAGGACATGTGGGAACGAACTAATCATTGAAGCGGTAAAGCTTCGACTCAAACGTTGATATTCTGTGAGTGTGGTACTTCCCCGGACGCGCCGGCACATTCATGCTACTAGCAAAAATGAATTTTGCCGGTAGTGTCGCTCTGCCACTACTCAAATTACCATAAGGTTGGGTTAAGGTTTTTGTAAATTACCATCCTTATCCTTGCTAATATTATAAATGCGAAAGTGAGTTTGTCTGTTTGTTTGTTAGTTACGCTTTCACGCCGTAACTACTGAACCGATCATCATGAAATTTTGCATACAAGTTCTCTGGAGTACGAAGAAGGACATAGGCCTTTTATCCCGGGAAAAAGTACTATTCCCGAGGGATCGACATTGGCGGCGGAGCTGCGGGCGAAAGCTAGTAAACTGATACTTTTAAACTTTCGCGCTGCATATTTACTAAATGCATCCAGTCATCCAGTGACCACGGCCGGTGCAACCTGGTCGAAACGTCTGGAGAAAAACTGTATAAATAAATAAATAAATATATACGGTCAAATCACACAGATTGGGCTAGCCCCAAAGTAAGTTCGAGACTTGTGTTATGGGATACTAACTCAATCGATACTCAATCGCTACTATATTTTATGTATAATAAATACATATATAACACATCCAAGACCCAGGGCAATCTGAAAAAGATCATTTTCCATCTTGACCTGGCCGGGGATCGAACCCGGTCACTCCGTGTCGCAGGCTGGCGTGTTGACCGCTGCGCCACGGAGCATTATATACGAGTATGTAACATTGAAGCTTATGTCACGATAGTATCAAGTCTTTATCCTTCACGGGATTAATAAAGACCCGGCTCTAGGGCCATAGACCGAAAGGCCACGTTAATTGTATGGAAGGGCATATCGGCGGTACAGATACGAAAGTATCCTCTGGCATTGATTTCAGTGTGTTCATTTGAAAACCAGTTGAGTATGTCTCGTTTCACTTTCAGACGCATTCTTCAATTTTGACACATCCTATTTTGGCCTTCACATCACTGGCCCTATTTGGCAACGCGTGGGTCGTCCATCAACTCTGATCCTATCGTTTTAAATGACAAATTCTATCGATTGTCGAGTGTGGGCTTAAATTGTGCGTAGTTTGGGTCGAGTTATTTATGGCTCGAAAGTTTGATAACCCAAATTACAAATTTTTATGACACAGGTGAAAAGCCATTAACTATGAGAAATTAAGAGTTATTGTCCAATATGAGATTTATTATAGGTACAATTAAAAATATGTGTTTTGGAGATTTGGCTGTAATGTGATATGATTGTTGCCTTGTCAAGTATAAAACGTATTTTAACTCATTCACGGACACTTAAACTAGACACAAGATACAGAACAATAGAAGTTAACGTCTACAGGCGCGATGTCCCGGAAAGTGTTAAATGATATAAAAAAAGAGGTGGGTGTCAATTAGGTTGTTTGATTTTTTTTATGTGTGTTACTTCATAACTCCGTCATTTATGAACGGATTTTAAAAAAAAGATTTTATTATTTGATCGGATATGCTTCAGGTTCCATTTAAATTTCAACAAAATCGGTTCAGCAGTTTGTTCAACAAAGTCGGTTTTTATATAAAAGATTTTAAAGCAGATTTTAAATTCGATTTTAATTTAGAACAAAGGCAGGTGAAAAAGATTTTGTTATTCACATCTCGTCTCCGCTCAGCTTTAGTGGAGAATACACCCTTTGTTTGGGCCTCACTGTGAAAACTGCCCTACACACAAGGAGGAATAGAAATTCTAAGCGACGCCGTGAAACTTCACAGCGTCGTTTAAATTTCTTCACAACGTTTCACAGTCTTGTAACATGAAAACTGCGCTACACACAAGAACGAAAAGAAATTTTAAGCGACGCCGTGAAACGTCACAGTCTCGCTTAAAATTTCTTCGCCTCACATCTCTGGTGAAACACAGCGTTTTACAGTCTTGTAACGCATCTTAGCACCGGTCCGCTACACAGCACATCTTCGGTGGAACCCTACGTGGAACCGCAGATTAACGATGGGCTTTAAAATGGTGAAAATCAGTTGTTTCTGTGAAAACGCATTAAATTTTCCACGAAACATTTTAATGCTACGTAAAATTTTAACCTACATCGCTTAGTTTATCGTTGTTCCAAGTAGGTTCCAGAGTTCTCTAGACGTCCAGGGAGGTGATTACTGAATTGTTCGAACTGAAAACTTCCGCATGCGAATTATTGGCTCTATTTCTAAATATAACTAACTATACTCCTCGAATATGTTTTGGCTTATTACAAATAATAAATCCATAAGAGAGTTATTTTGTTACAACTTAATAATTAATTCCAAATTACGTTCCGTAGTACGCTACAATTCGGTTTTTATCATTACTACCAGTCTGGACTCGACAACTTTTAGTGCGTAATTAAAATGATTTTTTTATGCCACAACAATGCTTATGAAATAAATTTTAAAATTTCTATCATACAGATAAGAAGCCGCTCGAATAATATTCACATGTAAATCAAATCGTAAAGGATATCATAAAGGATTCTTTGAACACTTATTAATTGTCATATTTGACTTCTGAACAATTGTTGTCAAAAATTTACTTACGGCTAAGCGAAGTGCAGGTGAAGCAGCAACAAACTGCACAGCGCATTTACTCCAAAATAAGTCAACTCATTATTTTTGAAAACGTTCATAACTAGGTAATGTGCTCTGAGTATACATTGGTTTAATTAAATGTGATTTGAATGCTGACGTCATTGAAGTGCTTAAATCAAACCTGAATCAAAAATTGCGCTCCCGGACATTGACGCATAATAAAACATATTAGCAAACTCTCAACCATAAAAACGTGAAGTAGTCATGCCATTGTTTTTCAAAGAATGTTATTGTATTTTCGTCGCATCGCCACCTCATTGATTTATGTAGTATTTATGTAAAAATAGCGTTTATGCTAATCAGGCTCGTGCCCAACTTATACAAATATGTTTTAAAATATATCGTTTGAAATCGGTTATATATATTGCGTGTAAGTACAATATTTTTATAGCTTGTCGTGTCGTGTTTTCTGTTATTTATTCATTTGTTCAGTTTTTATTAATCTGTTTTCTAACACTAAAACGAGTTTTTGTACACGCTTTTCTGTTTGTAGCTAGTTTCAATGTTATTGTATTAAATTGTTGTGTGGCAACAAACGTTTGTAAATTACTTTTTCGTGGCTCGATTTTTTTTTATATCTTTCTTTTTATGTACAATCAAGATATCACAAACAAACGTTTTCTAACAAGCACTTTAATTTTTTCAAGGTAACACCATAACAAAGATTCATTATGGAGTACCAAGGTTCAGTTGTTTATCATTCAGTTGTTATTGACGATCTCTGTGGCTTAGTGGCACCGCAGGTCCTGGGTTCGATCCTTGGCCAGCCGGCCTACTCGCAAACTTTTGTCAACTACGGTCGATTTGAAGCTCACTTCAACATCCATTACGGTATATATATTTTAAATAAAAATAGTATATAATACAAAAGCCGCGATGTATTTTGAAGTAACGATTAAAACGTCGGACACCGTAGTTTTCAAAAGTTATGACATGGCATGGGAGTATGGCATGGCCTGCAGGTCATGTCATGATGGTTAACAATTTTTTCAGGTAAGCCTGGGTCTTGAATGTTTATCTACTGATATATATTTTGATTATAAAAATAGTATTGTTGAGTTAGTATTCTACGACAATAAATTACTGTAGGGCTAGCTCAATCTGTGTTATTTTTGTCTCTGTTGTATTATTTATTTTGTAATTTCCATAGTAAGAAATATACAGCATTACGTTTTTTCGTTTTCGATAGCAATAATTACGTGTATAGCAAGTTTTAAAAATGAACTGAAATATCAACCACTGACTAACCCGTGGCTATTTAAAAGTATCCCAAGATGCCCATTACTTTGATAGACTTTTACAGGCAATTAAACATTCTGCGCAAGAAAGAGATTATATTGCTTATGCAGAGTTTATTATAATTTCTCCTTGATTATTTATCATGGAATTTAGTATAGAAGATTACTTATCCGTAATCAACAATTATGAACTCCATTCTAATTTCCACATCTAAGAATACGATCCTGATTCTAATAATTGGCGCATAGATCATAGATAAAAGGAGAGATGATTGCCGTATCTGCCTCGGTTAATTGTGGGGCTACCTTCCCTATCTCCCCGATAGGCTGATAACTTTAAAATAACCCGCTCGCAGCGGAGTCTCATCATTATTATCCGACAATTTTCTCACTTCTATCTAACTCGCCTGTGTTCCGAGACATCGTAATTTGTCTGGTTGACGTTAAATGCTGGTTTTTGCTGCTGTCCACTTCGATCCCACGCTGCGAAGTTACTATGTTTTCATTTATGCTTGGTTAATGATTATGACTATTAGTCTATTTGGTATTAATACCAAATAGACTATCAATAAGCTGGACGATAGCCAATTTTGTTTTGCTATCACGAAATCTTTTTTCTTCCCAAAATTGATTTGCCGAATTGGGAAAATTACACTCGTCCACTGCTGGACATAGGTCTCTCCAATGACATGCCACTGAGCTCGGTCTGAGTTTTTCTTTTCCAAATTTTGTATGATACGCGATATAACTCAATTTTAGGAAAAGTCGCCTTTAGTGTTACGTGTAACATTAAGTTTATATAAACTAACCTTTAGTTTATAAATGGATTATGCTCATTACTTTTTATTATTAAACGCTCTCGTAGTTATTTATTATGACTAGCTCCGTGGCGCAGCGGTCAACACGCCAGCCTGCGACACGGAGTGATCGGGTTCAATCCCCGGCCAGGTCAAGTTGGAAAATGATCTTTTTCAAATTGCCCTGGGTCTTGGATGTGTATCTATATATGTATTTGTTATCAAATATAGTATCGTTGAGTTAGTATCCTATAACACAAGTCTCGAGCTTACTCTGGGGCTAGCTAAATCTGTGTGATTTGTCCGTATATATTTATTTATTTATTTCACCGCGATATACGAGATATGTTTGAAATGCCATCAACTCCACAAGAACCGCTTGGAACCGGTCCGCTCTGATATTATTATGATCTATTTCGCCGGTCGGCCATCCGTAACCGCTCGTGTCGATGGGCGATGCTTTATCGGGCCACAGGTGGTGCTGATTGCGATTAGTGCTGTCTTCCGGGTAGCTACTGAGCAGTTATGCTATCCTGGTATTCCTGATCATTCTTGCTTCCTGAAACTTGTTTGAGACATCGAGACTTGTTGAGTTATAGAGATTACCATTTGTTTGTTAGTAGTGCATACTTCCAGGTAGTTTTTGAACAGGTATGCTTTCCTGGTATTTCTGATCTGAGATGTTCCTGGGGGATTTATATTTAGTAGTAACTAGCTTTTGCTTTCGACTTCGTTTGCGTTTGAATTGAAAATTTTTATATCTACAAAAAGAGAGTTTTATATCTCTTACTTGAAAAATAATTATTTTACATTATTTTACCATACCAAAATCCATCTCCTGTTTTCATTACCTTAAATATACCAATATCCATCTTCTGTTTTCGACGACGATCACTTTCCGTATAAAATAATGTATTTTCCGGAGTGTCAAACTATCTACATAACACATTTTATCCAAATCTCTTTATTATAATAGGTAACAGTGAGCGTTTGTTTGCGTTATAGTTTGGATTTTCTAAATATATAGGTAACCCTGCCGGTAATTGACGAGTGTATCTAATAAGTAATCAGGCAGGTGGTCAGAAACAAACAAGTAATTTAAGCTGGTACAAGTATTGTCCAGATTTCAATTATGGTTTGATCATTATCACCTAGGTGGTCTAGCTTGCGACAATTTGCGAGACTAGGTATAATTTTGGTTGTTGTCCATCGTGTAGTGTTTAGTATTTCGAGAATGTTTGCCTCCGGGTTTGAAATTCCCATAAATATATCTGTATATTTAATACAGAGCACTAATAGTTAGATCTATACGAATAGGTTCAATCTGAAAAATGATTTTTGATTTTAGGACTATGGTCGTCAATATTCCTGACTAAAATTTACAAATAACTCTTCACTTTTAAATCATCATCATTGCGGCTGTGAGAAGTTCATTGCTGGACAAAGGCCCCTCCCAAGGATCGTTCTGTGAGAGGATATTGCCATACTCACCACGCATGGCAGGCGCAGTTTCTTTGGCTTCTTGTGTTTCCGACGCTGCTATCCATCGGAAGCATTTTTAAGTTGAGGGTGGACAGGAATTTGTTGGATTTGCGAAGGAAATGAAGGTAATTGGATACTATTCACTTGGATGAATAGGGGAAAAGCAAGTAGCAGCTCGGAAGGCCAGGCGCGCGTACCCGATGCCATACCTCCAACAACCGGACAGGCGGTTGACGATGACATCCCTGACCTCAAATTACATTATTTGAAGGAAGCTTCATCTATTTCATCTAAGATATGTTTTATTTTGCAGTGTATAAATTCATGTTCTAAACTATTATAGAAGGCAAAATAGAGGGAAGGAGAGGGAGAGGAAAGCCCAGGCACAGCTATTTTAAACAGATAAAGGAAAAAGTGGAAAGGGTTTCGTACCAGGATGCGAAAAGACTGGCAGAGAATAGACCAAGATGGAGGGAGCTCCACCGACAACAGCGTTGCTCTTAAATTTTGATGATGAAATTCATCTTCGATACACTACAAAAATATCAATTTCTCGCAATTTTTCACCTTTCGATCGCGGTGACAACACCGTTATAGTTGTTCAAGGCAATACGCATATTTCATTGGACTCGCGACGATTTCGTAATTCAGCGGTGATCAAGTCACTCGCATTACTGCTCTAGAAGAAATGACAGATTGGATTGTTAATACTTATTCAGTTCTGGTTTTATTTGTGTATGCTTTCATCAATCAATCAATCCTTGCTAATATTATAAATGCGAAAGTGAGTTTGTTTATTTGTTTGTTACGCTTTCACGCCGTAACTACTAAACCGATCATCATTAAATTAGCCTTGTATTGCATACAAGTTCTCTGGAGTGCGGAGACGGACATAGGCTACCTTTTATTCCAAGAAAAAGTACTATTCCCGAGGGATCGACATTGACGCGGGCGGAGCCGCGGGCGAAAGCTAGTCTATTATAATGTTACGTGAAGTTAACAATGTAGCTTTCTATTGCTGAAAGAATTTTTCAAATCGATCCAGTAATTCATTTTAAAAATCTTTCTTATTATAATATTTGTCTAGACGATACCAGATCAAAGGACCAAAATAATTCTACAAATTTTATTTTTTGTTTTGTTGTGCAATAAATCATTAATTAATTCAAAATTTCCGCGCTAGAGAGCAGGTATGGCATCAGACGGGCAGCCAGCCGTAAAATTTTTGCCACAGAAATATATCAAAATAGAACTGCCAGTGGCGGTGTCTCAATTTTGCACGACCGTGCAAGATTCGTGTATGACGCGATTTATTTCTGTGCATGTCACATTACTATTTCGCTATGACGTCAAATTTGCCGCGGCTTATGCAAAAACTGACAGGCGCGTTTCCTTCGCAAAATCCTGGCATCCCCGTTCTATCTTGATATATTTCTGTGGATGCTGCGGAATCATTTTAAGCATGAAACGTATAAACTTACATGACAGTGAAACCCGGGTTCGCCAGTGTAAAAAGCCATGATGCAGCCAAGTAACTGTGCAGAAGACATACCCGTCCAAAGTTGAGTGAGGCAGGCCGTTAGTAATTCATATTCCTAGTCATCAATATCCGCTTATACTCCTCACGGTCTGATACCCTCGTCCATTCGTGCTTCACGCGAGCACTTTCTGCGCATAACTGCAATTGTATATTGCACTTGGATTTACACCAATGAGCTGAATATGCAGTTGTGAAAATGCAAAAAAGAGTAATATGATAAAGTATTTTCTTAATTAGTGTCAGAGGCAGGCGTTATCTAACAATGAAAAGCACCAACTTTGTGGAAAAATTCTTAGTTATAAATATTCACCTACTAATAAATATGACTACCTAATGCTAAATCTTGTCGAAGGCATCGTCGCAAGCTATATGTCAGACAATCAACCATCTCGGCAAATACTTCCACACTATATTAATATTATAAATGCGAAAGTAACTCTGTCTGTTTTGTTTTCACGCTGCAACCATTGATCCAATTTGCACTAAATTTGGTATGGAAGTAGTTTGAGAACCGGGGAAGGAGGGTACCTTTTATTTCGGGAAGGTCTACTGTTCCCGAGGGATCATTACGAACGCGAGCGGAGCCGTGGAAAAAAACTAGTGCAAAATATACTTATACCTTTCCAATAACAGGACAACTCAAAACTGCCATTTTCTGTGGACGATTTCTGATCTAGCAATTCACGAGATGTGATTAAAAGGTGGACAATGTACATGTAGAAAGGATGGTTGAAAGAAGATTTACAAAGGAATTGTATACTTCAGATGTGACTGAAAGAGTTGGTCAGGGCCGGCCTCGACGCACATACCGTGACCAGATTACGGACGTTCTTGTCAAAGGACAAGTTAGAAGTACCCGAAACCGATGAGCATGCATGAAGAGAGTGATGGATGTAGATGAAGCGAGAGAGGTTTGTAAGGATCGTAGCAAGTGGAGGTCCCTAGTCTCTGCCTACCCCCATGGGAAAGAGGCCTGATAATAATATATTAGATTTAATTCTTACTTATTTACCTGCCTGCATGCCTGTCATAGGCTGTCTTAAGCTTCTCCGGAGGCTGTATTTCAGAGAGGCTACTCTAATGCAAAATACTAATACCTTTCCAATAAGATATGACCACAACTCAAAATTTCATTTCCTGTGGGTAAATGGCAAGACATCTTTATAACCCGCTAGGCCGACTTTAGTGAGAATATATTATTATATGTACTGGTCCTATATCCATTACTCTGTCCTCCTATGATATTATATGTGATTCTTAAGTACTCCCTGTCTAAAATATCTGTCCACCAACACATTGACGTTATGAAGTAGGAAGGCGCACGCATAAGTTCGACGGGCTTGTATTGTATAATGAGTTTAGAATTAGGTCAGTTATTTGCCAACAATTCATATTGCATATCATCTGACAAAGCTTGTCTACCGTCTAATGATGACAGCTACTAAACATATTTTTATTTCTCTGTTAATGTATACCTCTATACTAATATTATAAAGAGGAAAGATTTGATTGTTTGTTTGTTTGCATCGAATAGGCTCTGAAACTATGGACCGATTTGCAAAATTATTTCTCCATTAGAATTATCCCTGATGAATATAGGCTATTTAAATACCTATATCTTGCCGTGCGAAGCCAGGACGGGCCGCTAGTGTAAAATATACTTACTTATTACCTTCTCCATAGGATATTACCTCGAAAACTCGAAATAATCAATAGCTATGGAAACTTTCTGTTCTAGAGATGGATGCTACTTATTTCTTTGTTATAAGTATTCGAAAGCAGAGATCATCTAGACATAGTTAGTGTCTCTAAACACCAATTACCAAATTATTTGGCGTGTTTCAAACTATCCAATTTAAAACACGCGAAATAATAGGCAGAAAAAAATATTATTGTTATTCTTCTAATGGTATCTTATCTACTACTTACACCCGATAGTACTTGATAAGCCAAACATTTGATCGCCTTATCGTATCCCTAATTAAAGATACGATAATTGTCAGAAACCGAAAGAAAATAAATTGAATGCACCCGTATCTTTCGGACCAGAGTTAGTGCGAGAATAACTATTAAGCCTACGCTTCGTCATACAATGCGGGTTGCATATGTCCAGTAAAGATAATTAAGCATTCGTACATCGGCAATGTAACCTGCGCAAGCCTCAAGTTGACGATTACTAGCGAAACTTTGCACAAGATCGAGAGCGCTGGCGTGCTCTTGTGCGGAGGACAAGACTTACTTTCGGTCGCTGAGCCAGGAAAGCAAGTAAACCGAAGGTAATGTACATCAGGTTCAAATACAGATGATTGTACAGATGATTGTGGCCCTGTTATCGCTAAGCCTTAATAAATATTCAAGGTTTAGTCAGCACTCAGCCTACATAAAGCCGCCTACACACTTCCTCTCTGAATAAAGCACTCGGTATTGACATGCATAATTGTGTTTGACGTGTTTTTATGTCCACTCCGCTGTTTTTATATAAATATCGATGTTTGCTTTCATCAACAAAATTACAGCAATGGTGGAAAATATTTGAAGAGCATACTCAGACTAAAACATAGATCATTTAGACTATCTAGACTAGGCTAATATAATAAAGAGGAAAGATTTGTGTGCGTTTGTTTGTATTAGACAAACTCAATAACTACTACACCGATTTAAAAATTATTTCACCAATCAGAGAGTTATCAAAAATTTGTCTTTATATTTATCCTTATTGGTCAAGCGCTGCAAAAACTGTAATCACCGGTTACACATTTACAGTGTGTAGTGAGCTTAAAAGTGTCAACTAGCCCAGGGCCGTCATTACCACCAAGATCTCGCTCATTTAAGAAACTCAAACATATGAGAGTACAGTATTGAAGATAACTGCTGATTTGTAAGCAAGGCTTACCGTATGTTCACGAGAAGCGGATAGCTAAGTTCGTACGAAAGTATATTCACTCCGTGGCTGTACTTAGTGTTTGTGGAAGATTTAGAATGCCAACTAGCCTGGGGCGTCTTAACTACCAATATAGAGACATTGGTGGTCAAGACGCATAGCTAGACTCTATGGTCTCGCTCATTTAAGAGCTAAACTCGCTCTAACATTTTATTGCGGATTGTTAAGCAAAGCTTCCCGTATATTGATGAGATACTTGGTGGCTACTCGCCATAATATGAAAGTATATTCACTCCGTTCGTTCCATTCCCGGATCCAAAAAAATCCTACCTGTCTCCAGCTTAAAAAAGCTTCCAATGGACAGCAGCGTCGGAAGCACAAGAAGCAAAGAATCTGCGTTCGCTCACCCGCCTGCCAAGCGTGATGAGTAGGGCAATATTCTCCCATAGAACGAATTGTAAAGGCCTTTGTCTCACATGACTTCTTACAGCTGATATGATGATGATGAATAGTTATTTAAAAACTGATCAGTGCAGATTAAAAATTAATAGCATTAAAGATAACTTCGGGGTGGTAAGTAAAAGTAAAGGCTTACCGTATATTGACGAGATACTGGCGGCTACTTAGCCATAATACGAAAGTATGTATATTCACTCAGTGGCTGCACTCAGTGTGTGGTGGGCTCACAAGTGCCGACTAGCCCCAGGGCGTCATTACCGCCATTCGTCTCTGTCGCGTGTAATTAGTGAGCGTGCGAAACGCAGGCGAAGACTTAGATAATATTACTTAAAAACCAGGAGATTTCATACTAGTGACTAATAATAATAGATATTGCCGGTTGCATCCTCCTTGGCTGAGAAGCTCCGGAGCCCGGGGTCCGCTTTTGAAATTGCATTATAGTTATATCTGTAAAGTCAATGTAAGGTTTCTAAGCGGCAGCCCTCATTGGGTATGCTTGTGTGTAAAGTTTTCTTATCGAGTTTTTGGAGCCTGATGGCCCACTGGTCGGGAGCATTATAAGCGCTTAAACATGTTAAGCAACCCCGGGCGCAGTTCCCACTGGGATGGGTGACTGCAAGTGGCATAAACATATCTCGAGCTCCTCCGTGTTTCGGAAGTCACCGCCGTTGGTCCCGGCTATCATCATTGATCTCATGACTGCCATCTCAGATGCCTCTAGGTACCTTTGAATAAAAATCTGACACCAGTGTTGGTCTCATTACATACACGAAAACAAACAAACATCGAGTTTTTTACACTTACTAGTTACACAGGTACCAGATTTTTGAACAGTGTTAGTACTTTTGTAGGCTGGAAATTATACAGTTATTACAATTAAACCCAAAACTTAAGGATATTGTTTTAACTCTTTTTTCAAAATCATTATTCTCTAATATTAAAAAGATATTATAATAAGTATAAATTAAAACTATAAACTAAAATTAATTTATTTCGGCATATTCTTCTCACTGATAGTCGTTTCGAAACGTTAGCAGTTTTTCAATTTTACATATATTCAAAATATAAGAAATAAATGTCGTTCGAAAAGAGATACATGAATCCAATTTTGAGCAAAGATCTTGATTGATTCTTGAACTATGACAATAGTTTTTTGGTTTTAATGCCCTGTCTATTTGCAGTTGACTCTTTGATAACATTACTCAAATCATTAAGCAAAGAAAGAACGCATATGGCATACCCCGTTGGAGGAAATTAGCAACTTTGTAGAAAGATCCGGTCGTGGATAAGTTGTTTTTGACTTAAGTTTAAAGTGTCCAGGATACACCCATGTAATTTATCAAATGGTGTATGTACTTGGTGCAAATACATTCACTGAACGTCAGTTCAAAGTACAACTCATCTGAGCATTTCCCGGTTCCATCCTCAGCCTCGATGCTCGCAGTCAGCTTACCTAAACCACAGGTCGACCATTATCACTTCATATGGCGGATGGTATAGATTTCAAAGCTAGGGCGAATCAATTTTCGCATGCAAACTTCCGCGTGCCTCCGCAAACCTAGCCGTCCGAATAGTTCTCGAATTGACTCCCTTTATTGTGTCAGTGGCAGAGTTCTGGTCAATGCCCGAGTCGAAACCAGAAGAAGTCATCATCATCACCTTTTTACTACCTAATGCTGTGTATAAGTTCATTTTGTCTGCGTTATTCATCTTATCTCCAGCCATCGCAATCAAGTTCTTTCCGTAAGGAGAAGTACTATTTCTTATATATTAATTCTGTGCTAAAAGTGAAACGTCTTCGTGTCAAGCGCAATTACGCTACTTCCCGTGAGATGTATTATTACGCAATGTTTACGAGTAAACCCGGGAAATCCGGCCGACTTCCCGTGTTACGCCGGGCGACGCAATTAGTGAATATGATTGGGGACACTTAATTATCATCATCATCTTTCTCGTCTTTGCTGTATTTGGGGTCGCTTCTGCGTGTCAAAAGAGTACCCATAATGTTATGTCTTTGGCTAGCTCCGTGGCGCAGCGGTCAACACGCCAGCCTGCGATACGAGAGTGCCCGTGTTTGATCCCCGGCCAGGTCAAGATGGAAAATGATCTTTTTCAGATTGGTCTAGGTCTTGGATGTGTATATATATATATGTATTTGTTATAAAATATAGTATCGTTAAGTTAGTATCTAAACTTACTTTGGGGCTTGCTCAATCTGTGTGATTTTTCCGTATATATTTATTATTATGTATATAAACGGGACTTAACACGAACCTTTTTATTATTTGTTTCCGTTGACGTTTCAATGGAGTTACATCCATCGTGGTCGCAACGAGACTGTTGCGTCAGTCAAAATATATATATATATATATATATATTTTGACATAGATTCGATGTAAATGTTAAAACTTTCTTTTCACTTTTATTAAAATTTTTGTAATTTTGTAATTTTAATTTCATGCCTTCTGAACTTAAATGAATTTGCACACCAGTAATGTTAAACATGTCGGTCTTTTTATAATATACCTATCCATTTAATGTAGTTTACACATGTTTATGCAAATAAATACTCTTTATCTTTTATCTTTTATGAGAATATCTAGGAAATCCGTCATATTTCTCTGTGTTACGCCGCGTGACGCAATTAGTTAATTATGAGCGGGAAGAAATTACGCGTGATTGTTATGTGAACGTCTTCTAAGATGGGAAGTTGTGGCTTATGCTGTAACAAGAAAGTTGTATGCTGTTACTGACGTAATAGGCTACAAACGACATGGATGATGTCAATTTTTATTTTATTTCCAAAAACAATATCACGTGAAAATCTACACTTCTGCACTATATCTATATAGTTGCTGTATTATTAAAGAAAATATATTTAATAATACATATTTAGCGACATATCGCGCAGATTGAGCTAGCCTATGGAATACAAACCTAACGATACTACTCTTATTAAATAAATAAATAAAACATGATGAAAATATTTCATGCTATATTACTGCCAACAATACTATATTTGAATATAGATAGACATCCAAGATCCCTGCCAATCTGAAAAATATCGTTTTCTTGACTTGATCGGCGTTCGAACCCTGGACCCTGCGATTCAGGCACTTGAGTTAAACTGAGCCACAGAGGTCGTCGAAAGTAAAAACACAAATAAATTATACATTGAATTTCTTCCATGCTGGTCTGGGAGAAAAGAAAAAACTTAGAATGTACCAGTTGCTTCTCTTCCCGCGCAAACCGTAGAAGCCGGCCGAGGGAATGGGCGAAAATTTAGGAATCATGTCAAAAGCGATGCGGCTAGCAACGCATCACTATAAGATTCCGTTTTCCACCTATACGCCCACCAACACGCTAAACGTGGCCTTTGGGTCTTATGACCTTAGACTCTGTCTTCCCCGTAAGGGATAAAGACGTGATATTATGTAATTTAAAAAAAAATGCTGATACAGTTACGCAACTGTACATGATTAAATAAACAGTCAATCTTTGAATTGGAAAATTATAATCCTCGAACCTGGCAGCCCGCGTTTTGCATTACCATCAACCCTACCACGGACTTCCGACACCTAGAAATAGACGAAATAAATTAAATAATAAATAAATATATACGGACAAATCACACAGATTGAGTTAGCCCCAAAGTAAGTTCGAGACTTGTGTTATGGGATACTAACTCAACGATACTATATTTTATAACAAATACATATATAGATACACATCCAAGACCTGGGTCGTGGATGTGCCAATTGAACTTAGCCTGGGCCAATCTGAAAAAGATCATTTTCCATTTTGACCTGGCCAGGGATCGAACCCGGTCACTCCGTGTCGAAGGCTGGCGTGTTGACCGCTGCGCCACGGAGCTAGTCAAATTGCATATTGAAAGAGACTGGCAGGACTAGTGATGTGCCGGAGAGAAGTTCTCTGTTCTCATGAATTCCTTCTCACGGAACTTTACGGGAAATTTCCAATAATTCTCGAAAATTCCTCAATAATTCCCGCACTTGAGAAAGACGAAGAAATTCTCGGTAAAAAATTCCGACCCGTTCTCTCGAAAATTTCGAGCACGCCACAACACTAGGTAGGACAGGTGCCGTGTGGTTCCAGGTTAAAACTCCTATACCTAGATGGATGGCATGCGAAACCATCGAAGCGATCAAAAAGTAAAAGCCCTAACGTGTCTTGTAAAAACATACTAAGGAGAATAATATCAAAATTTACTCTGGAAAAATTCGTTATTTAACTATCATCAGGTCTTTTTAGTCTCCACTGCAAGAGCATGACCCTCTCTGTACTACCGGAGCCATACTTGGCCAGAGCAGACAGAGGATTTGGCCTACACTCTCCTCGCTGGCCAGACGGGTCGGAGAGGGTCACTCATCATCACAGTTTTACTCACGTGTTATTCGTCGGATTTGCCGACTAGTATCGGTCTGTTACGGAAACCATCATTGGGCGAGTGTTAGGGGCGGCGGTTTCGCGTCCCTCTAAGTACTCAGTACAGTAACAGAACTAGTCGGTTAATCAGTCGGATTAACCGACTAGTAAATCATACTAAGGAGAGTTGACGCGGAGTAGTTTGTATAATATTACCAAATGGTATCACAGCATCTTCTTTTCGTATTGTCAGTTAAGATATTTTCTTATCTATAGATGTATTAGCTGGCTAGCTCCGTGGCGCAGCGGTCAATACGACACGGAGTGGCCGGGTTCGATCCCCGGCCAGGTCAAGATGGAAAATGGTCTTTTTCAGATTGTCCTGGGTCTTGGATGTGTATCTATATATGTATTTGTTATTAAATATAGTATCGTTGAGTTAATACCCCATAACACAAGTCTCGAACTTACTTTGGGGCTAGCTCAATCTGTGTGATTTGTCCGTATATATTTATTTATTTATTACTATGCGTAAAATGTTAATAATACGTAGTGTGAGAAGGCAATGGCAAACCTCTTCATATTTCCTGACAAACATAGTCAATGTGTGTTTAATAAATAAAATAATACACGAAAAGATAAACATCCAAGACCCAGGTCAATCTCAAAAAGATATTTTCCATGTTGACCTGACCAGGGATCGACCAGGACCTACGCTGTTAGACTGGCATCATGACCACAAGGCCAATGAGGTCCTCTAAAGTTTATATCCATACTTACCAATATCACCGACAAGAGCTCTCAAATATTAGAGAAAGTCGACTATATAGCGTGATTTTGAACCTCCATATTGAAATCTGGGAATCAGAATCCCTAATGGAATACCGAATTGCAGGAAACAAAGGTATCGAAAATAAAACTTTTGACCTTCCATAGATATTCGTCCAGTTGATCGGCGACTTTGTATGAGGAAGCTAATTTTTTTTGCAATTTGCATTTTTTCTTGCAATTCGCTATTTTCTTGCAATTTGCTATTTTTCCTGCAATTTGCTATTTTTCTTACAAATCGCTATTTTTATTGCAATTCTATATTCCATTAAGGATTTTGATTCCAAAGAGGTTCAAAATCACGTTATACGCTATCAGGCAAGATTCTTCCCTCATTTCCCAGTCGCTCATTAAAACGTTTCGTACGACAATCTAGCGAGAACTCCTAGTAACTCCGCCGGACCACCTCGGCTGCGCCCACGCCACTCAACTGAAGGGTGCTCCACCTATCCCGTGACTGGCTATTTGTACAACAGTGGACTCCTCGATTTATGCTGAGAGGATAGCTGTCCGGCCTGTTATTATATGTCGGCTTTTATACTGTCTTCAACAATAAGGAGTGCTGATTTGGTTGGTAACAAGTGGATTATTTCAAAATAATAAAAAAAAACCCGTCTGCCTTTTTGACTGCCATATAATTAGGGCTCCGTACCTCAAAAGGAAAAACGGAACGCTTATTGGATCAGTCGGTTATCCGTCTGTCTGTCTGTCAAGACGTATTTTTCTCAGGAACGCGTAGAGGTATCAAGCTGAAATTCATATCAAATACTTAGCCCTTGGAGTTGTGAAAAAATTAAACTTGTAAGCCGACGCAATCAAAAGATACAGCTGGTTATGCCGCAAATTTTAGCGGCATAGCGGCTAACAGCATCCTCGCAGCATCATCAAAGATTCAAAGATTTATTCTGAAAATAGGGTTATTCAGGCACTTTTTCACGTCAATTCACATTTTAAATAAAACTTATTAAATTATATTCAAATTGTTAATTATTGTTCAAAAGCTACTAGCGTTTCGGAACCTCATCATTCTTGGTCCACATCAGCTTGCTGCTGAGCACAGGTCTGCATTTTGGTAGTATTTTCTATGGTATTTGAGAAAATAGCTTCCTGGTGCTTATAAAAGACGCCCGGCGCCATTAGTATCTTGCCCTAATGATGTATTTTAGCGTAGACGCTATCTTCGGAAGCACGAAAGCGCTGACGACATGTTTTTAAGCTCTTGTGGTCACTAATCTAAGTGGTAACCAAGCCCGCATCTATTTAACTTACCTATGCGCACGCGCAATAAGAAATCAGGCTCTACTTTTACAATGGCATGTTAGTTTACGAATAATAAACATGCTTACTAATTGATTACTGAAACTAATTATTTACAAGTAAAACGTTCAGTTCTAAACCATATAGAAACTCAAAGCTAACACATAGTAATGGATCATAAACCCAGTGCGACAAGTTCAGGAGATCAACGGGGGCCTGTACCATCTCTAATGGTGGCCTCAAACCTCGTAATGGTTGCAGACAAAGTAACTTAGACGACAATAGAACAATATTATCGCTCGGCAAATACATGGCTGAGTGAGAGCTGGAAAACATAGTTTAAAAACCTTAAGACTGCCCATTTTTAGTAACTTATTTACCTAGGATTCTTATGGTTTCATATCTGTCTAGATTCTATAAAAATATGACCTTACGTGTGCTTAGTACGAGGCAAACCAGGATAGATGTGACGTTTTTATATTTTACTTTTTATTTAGAATATTAAAAGCGCATTGTATTAGTATATTGTATTCGTACATAGCTCGTAGAACCGGTGGCCGATGGGGCAGAAGGGTTCTCGAATGGCGACCTCGTATCGGCAAGCGCAGCGTCGGACATCCACCAACCAGATGATCGAATGAACTGACTAAGGTCGCAGGAAGACGCTGGAAGCAGGCCGCTTCCAATCGGTCGTATTGGAAATCCTTGGGGGAGGCCTATGTCCAGCAGTGGACTTCTTGCGGCTGATATGATGATGATGATGATTATGATTGTATTCGTATACCGAACGCTGGCGTCTTTTAACCAGTCCTATCTTACCACATTGGTTGCTTTTTTATCTCAGAGTAACAAGAGTTTTCAGAAGCATACACGCGAACAGAGTTGCGGGTAAAATCTAAACTTATTCCTACAAATAACAATAAATTTCTGTTCTAGTTTACGGTCACCACAGAGAAATCTTTCTAAACTGAATTCACAAGAAAACCATGATTCAATTACTAAACAAATCATTGCCATCGCTTCCTATGTAATAAAAATATTTTACAGTTACATTTTGCCAGTTTTCCGCTGGTATTGTGCAGTGTTTATATGTGCTTAGGACTGAGCTATCTAATAACGTACTAATCAGTGATATTTGTACAACAATACGAGAAATTGCTAGTCCTTTGATCTTTATAATGTCCGTAAACATAAAAGTGGCTTTCGTGCTGCACACACAACATTAATTAAATTAACATTACTAATCGTAAAATATAAAATACGATCCAATCAGCCCGCGGTGTTTGTAAAGGTCCGTTAGATTTGCACAGATAATTGGAAAATCATACAGTGATTTTGCAATTTACATTGTTAAATAAGCAGATGTCCAAAGTTTTAGTAATTCTGCAAAACGCTTGTCATCTGAACTAAAATTTTAGCAACTAGGAGTCGCGATTCTTTTATTTATCGACGCGTTGCTAAGTGTTTAGCACTAAGCTAGTGTGAGCTAGGCATTAGTGCGATTTTCCATTAGCATTTCTTGGCGAAGCGGTCCGCCCTCTGCGGTCGGTGCTGACTTCCGCGAATTGTACTATTTTATTTATTTGAGTTCTGTTTGCATGCGGGAGGTAGCGAGAGACTATAGTAGGACCCCAAAATGTACGGTGAATGTACATGTTCTTTGACTATTAGGAACGATCAAATTAAAACTAATATTTTTTTTTTCGGACGAATCACACAGATTGAGCTAGCCCCAAAGTAAGTTCGAGACTTGTGTTATGGGATACTAACTCAACGATACTATATTTTATAACAAATACATATATAGATACACATCCAAGACCCAGGCCAATCTGAAAAAGAGCATTTTCCATCTTGACCTGGCCGGGGATTGAACCCGGTCACTCCGTGTCGCAGGCAGGCGTGTTGACCGCTGCGCCACGGAGCTAGTCCAAAGATGGGGTTAATATATCAAAGAATTGCCGGTTTTAATTTTGTTAAAAGTTTACTGAACAATTATTTCATTTTTATAAAAATAATGTTACGGGCGAGTTTACCATGACCATGTATTTAAACGGTAAAATATCGTTCCTTTAGTGCAGTCAAAAATGGTAAAATGGTAGATACACGATTCGTGCTCAAAAAGTGGCACCGGCAAAACAGCGCTCTAATCGAGTTCCGGGGCTGTTTTTTCCACAGTTTCAAAAAACCGCGCTAGCACTCACACGTTTCGCGATGACGAAGGTACAGTGACAAGATGCAAAAACTACGCATCAAAAGTAAAAAAGATGGAGTTATACCGTTTTTGTCGTTGTTTGTTAGTATGCATGATGTTTTGACTCGGGGACATGATTAAGGCTCCATTTCGTATGAGTATCTAGCATTATATTCGTTCGAAGATTTTGTTGTTATAAAATGAAATTTTGATCATGGAATGGGTGGTAAACCAGTGCTTTCGACTATACTTGAGATAAATGACCCATGAAAGAACATTAAAAACTCAATTTCCCCTCGATCTTGCGGTCTGCCACCCAGAGCTATAACGTTTCCGCTAACAGTTTAGAAAACACAGACTTGCGGTTGACAATTGTATTGAGAGTGCTTTTAGTTCTGTTTCCTTATTGTGCGACCGCTTGAATGAAAGTCGTTGGGTGGCTGAGACTAAGTATTTGTGCACGCAACATAGTTTTTCATATAAAAAAAACCGACTTCAATAAATAAATAAATATATACGGACAAATCACACAGATTGAGCTAGCCCCAAAGTAAGTTCGAGACTTGTGTTATGGGATACTAACTCAACGATACTATATTTTATAACAAATACATTTATAGATACACATCCAAGACCCAGGCCAATCTGAAAAAGATCATTTTCCATCTTGACCTGGCCGGGGATCGAATCCGGGCACTATCGTGTCGCAGGCTAGCGTGTTGACCGCTGCGCCACGGAGCTAGCCATGTTCATCAAAATCAGTTCAATGGTATCAATTTAAATGAAACCAATTTAAAAGCATACCCTTTCAAACAAAGAATTTTAAAAGAGGTTCATAAATGTCAGAATTCTGAGGTAACAAAAAAAATATGATCCAAAAACGGTGCGGTAAGTTCAAACGGTTGCAAGGAGGCGTTAGATCTGCACTGTTAAATTGCAAAATCATTGTATGTTTGTTATCTGACACAATATTATAAAGAGAAAAGATTTGATTATTTGTTTGTTTGCATAGAATAGACTATTACAACCGAATTGATAACCTTCTCCTTTATTTTGAAGTAGGTTAAAAAATCTTTAGTGCTGCATCGGTGTGGCGGGAGCAAGGTGTTATGCTCGAACGCCACAAAGGGAAGATTTTCCTACTGAGCCCAGGGAACCGTACGGCTCCGACAATGTTGCGTCGGAGGTTGTATTCATGTTCCGGATCATTATAACTTTGTTTACGCATTTCAGAATTGTGTGTGTGGTGGTAATGTAGAGGTTGCCGCACCGGGATGCATGAGGGTAGTAAAAAGCGCGGGCAAAAGCTCGTATTAAAAAAATGGTATTTTGAAACCGCATCAGGGTTCGGAAAACCATCAGTCAATACATAGCAATATAAAAAACTATGAATATAGATGTTTTGAAAATTAGGTTTTTCACGGACGCTCAACCGGACAGAATAGAGTTAAATTTACAGATGGAAGTGTCCCGGTCCCGGAAACTGTTAAAAATTCCGACAACTATCACCCTATCCCATTGCATACTACTAGTATAGTCTCGTGGTTTAAGTGAAATGTAAATCATTTTAACCGCGAGAATATACTTGTACGAGAATTATACTTTCTTTGATCCTAATAAACCATAACCTAGAGGTATATTAACACATTTGTATTTGTGTTCTTGGCAATGTGTTTGATTATTTTTCTTTGTTGCTTTCAGGTAAGTCACACACGTACCTGCTTGATGAATATAAACCGTTTTGATATAATGTAAGTAATACACAATTATTTAAAAAAAGGAGAGAAGATATGCACGCTACTCGCTAACTTTTGACAACTAGGTACGGTAAACAACGCTTTGATCGTCACTTCAGAATACATTGCGGCTTTCGTAAGATTCACTATTTTAATTGAATAAATATAAACCGTAATGGACGTTGAAGTAACAATCAAAACTTACAATGTAGTTGTCAAAAGTGAGCGAGTGGCAGATCTTAAGAAGTCAGGTCACCTCAACTGTTTTGTCGGTGGTTGCAGGAATGGGAAAAGAATCGGGTACGCCCGCCCGGCGCGCCCATTTATACGAGTGAGTAGGAGTACCATTATTCTCTTCCCAGAGAGGCCTTTGTCCAGCACTGGACTGCTTCCGCCTGACACACTTATATAATTACGCTGATTTGAAGATAATTAACCATTCCAAATTATAACGCAAGTGCGAAAATTATTAGGGTGCCAGGCACCGTCGAGGATCTGGAATAGTTTTCCACCAAATCTCATTAGGAAAAATACAATACACGACACAATAGGAAATATAAGCTAAACAAAGCTCATAAACATCAATGAGACCTCTCCAACCCGTCTGACGAGCGAGGAGAGTGTAGGCTAAATCCTCCGTCTGCTCTGGCCAAGTATGGCTCCGATAGTACAGACAGGGTCATGCTCCTGCAGTGGAGACTAAAAAGGCCTGATGATGAATACACGACATAAGTATAACTTAAAAACTAACGGAATATCTAGCAGCGAAGTCAGTTTCAATATGGAGACAAAAATGCATTATTTAAACTTTAAATCCTTCGTACATTTTCAATGTACATTACTAGGATGTTGTTGCAATCTCAAAAACGCATTTTTTGCAGGAGTCAAGGAACGGTCGAGTCATAAAAGGCATGTACAATGCTATGAAAAACTGGCTTCTCTGACTTCAAACGAGTTCTGTTCCAAGAGTTAGTCATTAGGAGTAGACGTGGACCGCCGACCAGCTAGCTGAATAGACCATACATTCGGGATTAGATTATTTATGTTCAAAAGAATTCCTGTGACATTTCCATTTTCCAAAACTAAGATCCCTGGCTAATATTATAAGTCATTGTATAGATGCTTGTCTGTCATTCTTTATTTTCTCTTTTCTTTTATGTCATTTATGCCATGCAGACGAAATGAATGAGGATCTTCTAAATGTTAAGAATAAAATGTTGCGAATAACTAAGGTAGAATTAATGGGAATCTCATGGATAAGCATCTTCGTGGTCACTTCCCATCAGGTGAGATGGGAGACAAATGCCTACTTCAATACTTAAAAAAAAAACTATTCAGCATTGAAGAGTCTCCACCTCATCATCAACTTAAAAGCAATGAACATTAAATAAACGGGTAAGAATTATTAGGCCTAAAAATGTTTAATCAGTCTATTTCCTTTGAGAGGTTCAATTATAAGTTCAGTTTAATTATGTATTGTTATGTTATGCCGCCTTTCTGTTTACGCTCATTAGCAAACAATCGAACAGTTTTTTTTTAATTTATTTTCATATGATTATGCGTTCTCCATTTCATTATACATCAGTGCCGTCGAGACTTAGACGTGCAATTATCGCTAGAACGCTAACGCGGCTAGCAATGCGCGTGCGCAGTGTTGCGTCAGGCTTTACGTTTAGGCCTGAATATTGCTGGCTATTCAGGCTGTACGGAAATCAACGCTGCACCACATGCAATGAATGTACTATATATGTATCTCACCTGTGGTCGTTCCCGATGGATTCCTGCGGAGTTCGAAATTCGCATTTTTACACTCCATGGAACTGTTTAATTTTCATGCCGCATGACTTGACAAAGGTTACACCAGCTCTTCTTGAAAAGTGCATGCAATATCTATGTGTACCTAGTGTAAATTTACACTCCTCTTGAAGAAAGGGTGATCATCAATGGCTGTCATAATTGATGGCAGCCGTAAGCTCATATGCCTATAAGCAGCTTAAAAAATGTGACACCAGTGTTAGTTACTTACACGAACAACAAAACATTTTCAATGGGACCAATGCAGGGCAAAATTTCAAATTGCGGAAGTACAAGCGACTAGTACATTCTATGTTTATTGTTTGGCGAACTTGCACCTGAGACAATACTGGCAGTCCTAAAGCCAGTTAACCAAATGTCGTCAAATAATAAACGATAAGAACAACATAAATTAAAATTGAATGTTACTAACGGTATGTACATGCATGGAAGGTGGAAAGGGCAATAGTTTTGAGCGACAGTCGACACCCATAAACTTTTACGAGCAAGGTCGTAGTGCATATGAATGTGGAACCCAGGTGGAATGGTGGCAATGGTATGTCACTGAATGCTAGTACCGTTTGTATGGGAGGAACCCGCAATAAAATGATTGCATGAATGTACCGTTATGGCTACGCATTGAGGATATTATTACGACACCAACATTAAGGTTTTTATGTGTTGAAATGGATGCTTCATTTTTCTATTGGAGACTTTCTTTTTTATGCACTACGTTCAGTTAAGTAGTTCATACTGCTTAGGTACACACGATTTTACATCATCTGACTTAAACACCACTAGGGACTCCTCTAGGGCGAAATAAGCTTTTTACTTGGATGACTTATTGTGAAATATTGCTTCAAGTTTGTTTTGCCCAGTGGAGAGCGTTTGGAAAACACTCTAAACCTGATTGATCATTAATGTAAGGCACTGATCCATGAGACCGACCATTTACCGACCTCTAATATATATCACAGTTCGTGTCATTGAAAATGTTATTACCCTCAGTCCATAGAAACGATAGATTCTTATCACGATCGAATTCCTAAACGCAACTTCATGTCCAAAATATAGTTATTTCTGCACCATTTAAGAAACTATTTGCTCGCTTTCTACTCGATCGTGCAGCAATTACATTTTACCTCAACATTCAAACTTCCTGACCGAAAACTTTCTTCAGATACGGACTATAGTCAGCCGGAACAGATATGAGACGAGGAAGTCAGATTATAAGCAGCTAATCTGGCAAATCGATGCCTACCGCCGATCGTCGAGAAAGTTGCAAATTACTAGAGGGGAATTATAAGTCAAGCCACAGATTTTTTTGGCCATGGAAACCAACCTCTGATTTTAAAATTAAGCCACGGGTAAATGAGAGGGCTTCTAAGAAAATTTAAATTGCCACCCGTCTCCAACTTAGGGCTAAATCCCAAATATTACACATTCCAACTTGGCCTTTATTTCTAAAAAGTTTTAATTTTGCACGCTCGCTTGGTTATCAATCACCGCCATGATGAAGTCGCTGTGATAAGCCTTACATCATCTACATACATCGACATTAAGATAAGGAGTAACAATTTGGTTACAAGAAATAATTATGTTGTCCGCTAGTCAAACGGTGAAATCATGTCATAGTGCCCAGTCTTGGCATCGCACCGTGACGATGTCACGCAGACTTCGAAAGTTATAGGCCCCGACGACTATGTCTGTGCTACAGCATACTATGAAACACTAGCTACAGCTAGTGTATTATGTATCCAGGGCAGGCTTTTATTACTGCGCCCTTGAAGTGTTGTCCGCTAATCAAACGGTGAAATCATATCATAGTGCCCAGTATTGACATCGGACGACGATGACAGTATCATGGACACTTTGAGAGTTATAGGCTCTGAGGCACGCGTTGTGGAATGTGTGCCTTCCAAGTTGCAGCTTTTCTGCCACTGCTCTAGCCGAGGCGGTGCCTTGTTCTTGCCAACCCACTAATAGGTAAGACATGCACCCTTCGCCGTGGTTACTGCGAACATTGTGTCTACAACAACATTAGATGTTTTCTTTTCTAAAGTAGTTGTCTATTACTGATCTCTTGCGTTCTGTGCGTGGGCAACACTAGCACAACCATACGGATGTATGCACGTACCTTTAGATCCCTGAGAAAAGTGGCATTAGCCACGGAAGACCTTTTCATTTATTTCAATCAAATTTGACCTTTGCTCGTTCACGCGCGAATTCTAAAGGGCCTAATGGCTCGAAGCTCATAGATGCACCATGGTTTACGGTTACAAAACGTAATCGTTTTAAGATGGAGGAAGTCTTATTTAAGAGCTAGACCTGACAGTATCATTATGTGAAAGTGAATAAGTGATTATGTAAAGCCCTCATACGCACATAGTCGTTTGTATGTTACACGCTGGCTTATTGATTAGTATCAGAAATAGATAGAAAGGAACACATCACTTTTTGCACAGCCAAAGACTGGCTAAAAAACTTAAAATTAGATATTTAAATATTCATAGGATTCCTGCTGACCATGTCATTCAGTATAATGATTTTGATTCTGTTTCCCATCTTTAGGGGCGCCCAATAACTAAATTTAGCATTTTTGCGTCTTGTGGCCTCAGGGCCATTACTTACGGGGTAGACAGAGCGTAGACCCTGTTTACCCCCTAAGGGATACTGATGATTACTTTGTCAGAAATTCTGTTTATAGAGGTTGGGTCCCAGACAAAATGGCTTGCACTCAAACACTCATAAGCGTGGGTCTATGTATAATGATGACATATGACAAGTCGGTTTAGGCTATGCTCATTTAGTTAGATAATTTACAAAAATTTGCAAATAGTCGTCAAAATCGGGAGATTATATGAACAAGATACTAGTAGCAGAGCACTGTTTAATGAACAAATTACCCTGAATATTTTACGTAAGATGTTACGGAGATACGGCATGTCCGCTAAAGAGGACAAGCGAGTAAACACACAACATAAGCACCTGACATTCCGACAGAACGATCTTGTAGATAGTAACTGGGCTTCCTCATATGATTTCCTTTCTCTCTCTCTCATATTAAGAGCCACGGTTGCCTAATTTTGTATTGGGTGAAGTTAAAATTAAGGAATGATTTGCTCTTGCTTGTTTCATTTCTTCTTTCACCATTTTTTTTTTGTGTGTGATTGATCTTATAGAATACATTTATCACGTTTTTATTCCTTACAGGGGTAGACAGAGCCCAAGGCATTTAATCAAGTTCAACTTTGAGATGTTTAATCTATCACTTACCGCGCGCCTTGAATATGGGACCCCTTGATCACGAACTAGGCTATAGCCACTTTTAGCCATACCACGAATTGAAACTATGGACAACAAGAAAAGGATAAAAAAGATCCATAAACGGAAACGATGTCCTCTATACTGTAGCTAAAAGGTTATAAGTTCCACGAACCACGACCTGTTGCTTCAAATTAGAGAATTAACGGATGAGATATTACTTTTGAGTTAGCAACACAGTTCGAACAAAACCTTTTCAATACACAACTGCTCAAAAAATTACTGTTATATTTTTAAGGTTCATGTATGTATGCAAGTTCATTAGATCATAACTTCTGAATGCCTGAGCGGATTTCGATATCGTTAGAATTCTTGTAATCTCCTAGTGGCTACACATTTCTAGGCATATTAGAAGTTTTTTTCAATTGTTTATTAAAAAAATGATGTGGTACTTGTTTCAATAATCGCGATCTTTAGTTTAATATTCTTACGCTAATATTAGTGATAAATAATAGTATTACAATGTTCTAAGTAACTCTCTTAATTTATTCAATGACTTTTGCTAAGCTACGGATGAGTTTGTGTTCTCGTCCTTCGCCATTTTATGCCTCTGTCTCGAATCTCGATAACAAAACCAGGATGGCAGCTGATTATGATTCGATTACCGCTTTGCCAAATGCCAAAGCCATTGCAGGTTTAAAAATATCCGAAGGAATTCAAATAATCATGACCTTATCGCGTCCTTCGAACCCCAGCCGACAAAAAGAGACAAAAATCCCCTTAGTTACAAATTACACATGGACACAGAAGGGTATGTCATAGTTAATCAAGCAAGCTAGGTATGACCTAAACTATAACATCCAACACTCTTAGATAATCGGTAAGACTAAACAGTTAATACACCATATTTTCATTTTATTATTAAATTGTACCATAAAATTTGGTGAAAACATAAGACAGAAAGCATAGACAATTGGGTGTGTCTAACTTATGCACAGGTATAAAGTCCAGGTTGCCCAGCAGGGGTTGAACTTCTAACGGCTGAAATGATGATGACGAGGAAGAACATATGCACGTGAATCATTATCAAGTGTTTCGGCCTCCGAGGCTCAGTGATTATTACGCCAGCACGCACGATCACCGGGTTTGATTCCCAGCGCAGGCAAATGCTTGTATATCAATTTCCACAGGTAGTATGCGATTCTGGAGCTACCTAAGAGTAGTTGGAGTCAGGCAGGCTTAAGAGCTTTTGCCACATCATTATACAGCCTGAATGCTGTCATAATAGCGGACCCTTTACTTCGATAATCACCAGCTGAGGATGCACCCAGGAACCCAGGAAAAACGCTCCACATGAGGAAGGGCCTCCTCTTTCTCATATGGAGTGTTTTTCCTGGGTTCGAGACTTTATCACGTCAAAACCTAGCAAACGTGATAACGTCTTATATATCGAAAAACGCCGGGTGCACGCTCGAAAAAGTGTCATGTTCCATATGCAAGCGAGAGCGCGGAACAAGCGATAGAGAGGCACGATCGGCCCAAACGTTCCGCTTGTGACGAATCTATCTCCTACCGTTATCACGTAAAATGATCGTCGAAGACGTGAAAGATGACTAGTAAACATACGCCTTGCGAAACTAGTGTTTCATCTAGAATCTCTTTAATTTCTGTGTGTAATGTACCGGTTTCTACAGCCTCTTTTCTGAACCCAATTGTATTCGCACTATATGGATGACGTTATGATAGGAGACGTGGGGATTACTTTCAGGTTTTATATTTTGATGTAAAACGAGATATTCGAAAACATTGTGTGAATAGTATTCTGATGACAAGTATACTTAAAGAATATACTTTAAAACCTGTTTTCACAACAACTTGATGCTAAGTGTCATTGCATTTTTATAAAAATATTTATACTTTTACAGATCCATTAAGCAGTCATACATATGTCGTGAACAGCTTTTTTTATATCAGCATAAAACAAGTGTGCGTTACCCCAGCAAAAAAGTACTGAATATCAAAATGTAATATTGCTAGATAATTAGTAGGTCACGTCGTGTAAATGTAGTTGAATGTTTTAAATTTGTACGTCCATTAATTTTTGAGATATTAATTAAAATCAGATTCTGCTGGGATGACATTTCAAACGTTACGCCAGCAAAAAATTTTCTCGGATCCGAATGAAAGTTAATACAATAATTAGTAGTTGATGTGCTGTAAATGTACTTGTATAAATAGAATTTGTACGTCTCCAGACTTTTGCGATATTCAAATTTTTGCTGGGGTAACGTTTGGTCGATTGCTGGATCTCATAATCGGCACGACGTGGGAGTTTGATTTTTTTTTACTTACACTGTTATGAATTAGTAGGTCATGTCTGTATAAACAGAATTTATAAAAATGTTACCATTGAAGGATTAAAAATAAAAATATGAAATCAGGTATTTTAACTCCTGTACTTTAAATATAGGACCTACAAACTAATTGTTGACGTTAGTTTGTACCTTATGATTGCCTACAATGCCCAGGTAAGTATCAATATGATATCTTAAGTATTAAATTAGTTATGAGGAAAAAGAACCATATCTCGGTCGCCAGGAATTTCGACAGCCGATTTGACCAGTTTTTCTATTAGTTCGAAAGTCGACAGCTATCAAACTATTTGTAAGAGTAAGTTAACTTAAAGTAGTTTACAAAAAATCAGCTCAATACACGCAGTAGTTTAGGAAATATCATTAAATATCCAACTGTAGGTGAAATACCATGATAAACCGACCATTTTTGGGAGTATAGTAAAAGGCGACGGTACCGTATATTTAGTTGTATTACTGAAATTGGTCGTATATTCATTTATTTTTGCGGTACATTCGTACACTGAAGTGTTGGCATCCTTACTAATATTATAAATGCGAAAGTGAGTTTGTTTGTTTGTTACGCTTTCACGCCGTAACTACTGAACCGATCATTATGAAATTTTGCATACAAGTTCTTTGGAGTACGGAGAAGGACATAGGCTACCTTTTATCCCGGGAAAAAGTACTATTACCGAGGGATTGACATTGACGCGGGCGGAGCCGCGGGCGAAAGCTAGTTTATAAATATAATCTTTATTTCTTCATACGAGAGTGTAGAATACAGTTTGTGTACGTATGCGAACATGAGGATGAGTTTTTAATGCACAGATATATAATATATATTATCACCATATTTATTTCTTTCGAGTAATAGGTACGCTAGGCGTTTACAAAATACCTATTTAGAAGAGTAAGAAAAATCTTTTACTTTTTGAAGGCTTCCGGATTCCCGTCTTGTTTATTATTTGTTATGTAAGTTTAGGTATAATATAAATTAATAGTTATTTCATTTGCAAACTGTAAATTACAAATCTCATTATTGGATAACAAAACCAAAAAGATTTTTTTTTTAATGTGACGCTGTATACACTTGGTTTAAATCATTGTATTATGTGCGCGACCTAGACGAGACGAGACGAGACGTCAACACAAAAAAGATCAACTGTCGTAGTATTCACTCTAGACATTTGGTCGATCCCGCAGGAGTATCGCAGACCGCTCTGCAGCAGCGCCATCTAAATATCAGTTTCTGAACTAAACACTAAGTTTACTCCACTCATAACTCTGTAAATATACAGCAATTTTTAACTCATTATTTATTTTAAATTAGGACATTTAGTTAGTGGTAAATAATATGCTAGTATTTCATACTATGTCTCATTCATAATTGGCGATTTTAAGTGTCAAACGGAAAGAAAAGAATGAGTTTACCACTTAAATATACAGAGGGCGTTTACTAATATTGTAAAGAAAGTATCAACCCCATGAATGCACTCTCCCTCCTTATCAGCGTTGCTAAATGCTGGTCAGTGACTCATTCTTGTCATGGCCACAAACTAGTTAGAACTTGAGATCCCTGTCAAAGTAATATAAATGTACAGATCTATAATTTTATTCTGTGTTCTGAGAAGTGAAATATGAGCTTTATCGTATACCTATATGTGGTGGGTGTGATAACTTGAGTGAGTATAGTGAAGAAATTAAAAAGACCCAATATCTACATGGTGAGTTTGTTTGACACCTACATGGGCCCAGTGAGCCCATGGGCACAGCTCTGCCATATACTTTATTTCCGCCTTTCATAGACTACTTTTGTAGGAACAACTTTACCTCGAGTCAATCTATGATAGACAATATAAAATTCTGAATGCTTCACTTCGAAGTTAAAAAAAACACTTGAATTTAACGATGTACACGACTGTACTATTTTACGTGAATACTACTGCTGATTTAGGATGGTTAGCAATATATACTGTAGCGTCGCTTTTTGCTGTACTCCCGAAAATGGTCGGCTTACTATGGTATTTCACCTACGGTTAGATATTTAATTATATTTCTTAAACTACTGCGTGTATTAAGCTGATATTTTGCAAACTTATAGTTAACTTACCCTTACAAATAGTTTGATAGCTGTCGACTTCCGAACTAATGGAAAAACTGGTCAAATCGGCTGTCGAAATTCCTGGCGACCTAGATATGGTTCTTTTTCTCATAACTAATTTAATACTTAAGATTTCATATTGATACTTACCTGGGCATTGTAGGCAGTCATAAGGTACAAACTAACGTCAACAATTAGTTTGTAGGTCCTATATTTAAAGTACAGGAGTTAAAATACCTGATTTCATATTTTTATTTTTAATCCTTCAATGGTAACATTTTTATAAATTCTGTTTATACAGACATGACCTACAAATTCATAACAGTGTAAGTAAAAAAAAACAAACTCCCACGTCGTGCCGATTATGAGATCCAGCAATCGACCAAACGTTACCCCAGCAAAAATTTGAATATCGCAAAAGTCTGGAGACGTACAAATTCTATTAATACAAGTACATTTACAGCACATCAACTACTAATTATTGTATTAACTTTCATTCGGACCCGAGAAAATTTTTTGCTGGCGTAACGTTTGAAATGTCATCCCAGCAGAATCTGATTTTAATTAATATCTCAAAAATTAATGGACGTACAAATTTAAAACTTTCAACTACATTTACACGACGTGACCTACTAATTATCTAGCAATATTACGTTTTGATATTCAGTACTTTTTTGCTGGGGTAACGCACACATAAAACAAAGAGAATATAATAAAAGTAGTAATTTCTGACGGTATCCTAAATTATACTATAATAATACTAACGATGATGAATGATGATTTTAAAGTTTCAGGCAAAGAAAGGTTTATTAATTTGAAGGGTAAAAAAAAACCAATTGTAAAGGCATTTGATTTTGCACGCACTTAAGTATAAATACGAAAATTAAACAAAAGTACTTGAATTATAAATAACAACAAATTATAACCGTCCGTAACCCCAAAAGTGCAACGTGCTCAAAATTCTGATAGCATATGCATGTTACATGGCCATGTTGAACCTTTATGCTAGGTCACCAGACTTTTGGTCACTCTCGTTGTCATATAGCCAAATTATAAATAGATATGTTGATTCCCGTAAACACAGTCTACTACTTTATACCGTTACGAAGTCAGAACGAAGAGCTTGTAAATCAATAAATTAGATGACACTTGAACTGAGAACAAATAGCTTCGATTACCAACAAAATGAAAGGGCAAATCGTCAATTACATTAATCACTGAGCTATAAGCAACATAAATCATAGCACAGAATAAAGAGAGTAAACAGGTGACGCTCGCTTATCTCCCTGATTGGATGCGGATGATGACGAGGCTTGAAAAGGAAACATCTTTTTAGTGCATCTGTTAGATACTTAGATATTGCACATCAAAGTTACGGAGCTTGGGCTCGCTATGCTGTTGTATGTACAAAACAGGAAAATCATGCGACCTTTAAATGTTATCGTAAGTTTTTAAATACTAAAAATTAAAAAATACGAGGTACTTCTTATCTTTCAAGTTGTATTCTAATACATGTGGATTCCAGGGTCGCGGTCTATGCTGCAGAATGATAAAATTTCACGACCGTTTGTCTTATTTGCGCCAATACTCATTAAGTTTATAAGCTCTTGTTCATAGCAAACTCAAGGGACCTACCCATTCAAATTTACAATTATCTAGTTGAAGATAGATCGTAACTTGCTATAATAGTACAAAAATTTTGTTTCATACTTTCTTTCCTCGTTCGATATTGATTTTGTATACAAGGTCCAATTCTCTTATCTCATTATTCTGTATACCAACAAGAGTTATGTGACAACTCGCACAGAAGATATTAAATCGTGTTTATTTTGTGGCATCGATACAATTTCATAGAACACTAATGAGAATTCCAATTCCTTTTAAAACACGACAAATATTATGTCATATTATGTTTGTGATTGTTTCTCTCTCTCACTTATCTGAGAGTGATTTGGGTTGCATCCTCAGCTGCGAAGTTTTAGTGTGCAAGGTCAATATTCCGATCTTTTCTCCGTCATTAATAATAATAATATATTAATAATTTATTTAACTTCTCACCACAAACCTGAGGAACACACTATATTATTGTTAAGGTACATGCACTTGTTTTTGGGAGACTGGTGTCTGAGCCAGATTAATAAATAACATGTATTACAGATCACCAGGCCCCACTACTCTTTGAGAGACTCTTTTATTGAAATCCTCGAATCAGAATCCCTAATGCAATACAGAAATGCAATATAAAAAGGTAAAAATCGAAAATAAAATTTTGACCTTTAATAGAAATTCGCCCAGCTGATCGGCGACTCTGTATGGGAAGCTCAAATTTTTTTGTACATTTTTATTCCAGTATTTCAGCATAGTTTAGAGATTCAAAATCACGCGGTATATGTTTTATTATCGTAAATTATTTTTAATTTTACAATTATTTAATCTATAACTAAAACAGGATATTGTTCAGTACAGGTTTTAATATCATACTCATATAGTGCCCAAACGAACTGTTGCGGCTAGAGGACGCAAATTAATCTGTCTCATAAATTGTAAGCGAATAGGAGACCAGTACCGTTAGACTGCGCACGCGCGAGAAATATGAATGTGCGAAAATAATAAGTCGCCGAGACAACGGATTTATACGAGCTTGCTTGACAACGTTTATAGCACGTCCTGCAGTCCTAGAGGTTCTTGGTGGTCCTACCGAGGTACCAGTAATGCCTTTCTTGGTAGGAAACAAGATGAGAGAGGTGGGTTTTGGGCTTTGAGAATAAAGCGCCAATTAGACCATCCAGAATTCAGGATCCGGAATTCAGTCAACGGATAGTCAACGGACAGTTTAATCGCCGATCCGTTGTCAGGACAGAATGGCTTCCGACGTCCTTATCGGAAGCATAACGGAAGCGTAAAGTGAAACCATCCGGAATTCAGGATCGCCGCATGAGAGGGACGCCGCTATACGTTAGAAACGAAACGATAATATCTCCAATCGCGTCGCACGTATAGCGGCGTCCCTGTCACGCATTCAGGATGGCCAACGGATGGCTCTGTCAGGACGCGCAGTCTCCGTTCAGGACACGTTCTGGACGGTGTAATCAGGAGCTCTGACGACTGAATTTCTTGTCCTTATCGGATGCTAAATTCCGGATCCTAGATTCAGGATGGTATAATAGTCGCTTTACAGATGTAACAGACGTGGCGAAATTGCAATTTGAAGCGAAAACAAAATATACATAGTACCACGTCTTTTTCCCTTGCGGGGTAGACAGAACCTAGGTCTATAAGACCTAATGGCCACATTTAGTATGTTGGAGCGAAGTAAATAAAAATATATTTTTATTTACATCGATTTCATTAGTTTATTCATGAGTTTTGTAAACAACTCGGGCCTAGAATGTGCATTATACCTACACACTACCTGATGAAGATCGGATCAGAGCTTCAATGTAGGACAGGTACTTTACAATCTTGAACTTCAACAACTATTTATCCTCTGATAATCAGTTGGTATATGATTCATTAAGTTTTTACATGCATAACTGTACTAGCAAGATAATGAATAAACTTAACATCATACATAATAAACCGGTAGCATCAACTCTATTTAACGCCATCTCAAATGATATAGTATTTTAACTGCATGCCTTTTCATATACCATGCACATTTTCTTTCTCTAGAAGCAAAGATCATAGTTCCGAAACATTATTGATCTGGCCTATTCCATCGCTATTTTGTACAATGCACCTTATTCGGCTATAGAGATATTGCTAGGCGCCCCATGGAGTTTATTGGTCACCACTGTCAACCAGTAAAATGTTTGACAACTGTTTTCACAACTGAAGTATAAATAAACGCTTTTTAAGGTCACGCAATTTCAAAACGACACGTACATTGTAAGCGAAATATTTGTGTTTTACTATTGAAATACACTCGGAGGCACAATTACCTGGTCAGCTCATAATTTATAAAATCTGAATTATTGTCGCTGTAAAGTCACACTTTCTTATTGATTTTTGATTTGGATGTACTACTACTGAAAAGTCTCCTAAACATAGGAAAGTTTTAAAAGTTTTTGCCAACAATATTTTTTATCTGTTTTCCACGCACACTATCATGCTACTTGTGGCCCGAATGACTGGCCCTAGGCTTTGTAAGGGGAAAAGACGTAATAAATAAATCTATACTAATATTATAAAGCTGAAGAGTTTGGTTGTTTGTTTGTTTGTTTGTTTGAACGCGCTAATCTCAGGAACTACTGGTTCAAATTGGAAAATTCTTTTTGTGTTGGATAGTTCATTTATTGAGGAAGGCTTTAGGCTATTAAACATCACGCTGCGACCAATAGGAGCGAAGCATCAATAAAAAATGTATTGAAAACGGGGGAAAATTATTCATCTATACTAAGAAAATACCTAATTAATCATAATATCAGAAATTGCCGCGGACGAAGTCGCGGGCACCAGCTAGTATAAATATAAAATAAATATATACGGACAAATCACACAGATTGAGCTAGCCCCAAAGTAAGTTCGAGACTTGTGTTATGGGATACTAACTCAACGGTACTATATTTTATAACAAATACATATATAGATACACATTCAAGACCAAGGCCAATCTAAAAAAGATCATTTTCCATCTTTGACCTGGCCGGGGATCGAACCCGGTCACTCCGTGTCGCAGGCTGGCGTGTTGACCGCTGCGCCACGGAGCTAGTCACTCACACTAATAAATATGTATGTGTTTCTAAAAAACATAATACAAATGACTACAACACTGCGACGACATACCCACTTGTTTTGTACTCATCGCGTGAGATATTGTTTAAATATTCATAAATGTTTGTTAAATATTGCTTGCCTTTGTGTTGGATAAATAACAATAGGTTTACTCATCTAATTATACAGAAATAATGAAGTATATTGGAGGATACTGTTCCATACTTTTGCCTGCTCAAAGTGACAGGAAGAGAGGAGAAAGAAGTTGATCGTCCAGCGATGAGATGGGTTGGCGACATAGCTAAGGCTGTGGGTCGTGGATAAGAGAGGCACAGGATCGAGGTCTTCTTCTCAGTCGTCGCAGTGGGCGTAACAAGGGCTGATACGATGATGATGATAATCAGGCAGCTTTTATTATTAGGCCCAAGTTACATTACATACTAATATACATTTAGCCGTATGGTTTTCTATAGAGTCTAATAGGACCACTCCTAGTCATTCCATGGAGCTCGTAATAGGCGACTTAGGAAATACAAGCTAAACAAAGCTCATAAACATCAATGAGTCTTCTGCAACCCGTCTGGCCAGCGAGGAGAGTGTAGACCAAATTTTCTGTCTGCTCTGGCTAATTATGGCTCCGGTAGTACAAAGACGGTCATGCTCCTGCAGTGGAGACTAAAAAGACCTGATGATGATGATACATTTATAACATATTTATATAACTTCAAAACTAATTATAATTGTGTTGGCGATAGTTATGTCTCTAAGTGTATATTTGTTGCCACAAGGTCCGTGAAGGGATTGTAATGTAGGTACGAATATGTCTGCAGGACATAACCACAGCCCTAATGTTGTCAACACAAATCAACGAAATGTTGACTGCATGATTATAGGCTATATATTTGACTGCCTAATGTGCGGTCATAGTTCAGAGATGGATTTCATCGTTTAGACGGTCAATGCACTGAAAGGTAGTGAATTGTAAGATTAGAGTTAGTAGAGGAGTCTTTAAAGTATTTATCTATTGTATGTCTTCATATCGAGTTATGATATTAGAAGGAAAGCAGAAATTTACTTCTATATTTTTGTTTCATCATCATCATCATCATCATCAGGTCCTATTTTGTCTCCACTACAGGAGCACGACCCTCTCTGTACTATTAGGGCCATACTTGGCCAGAGCAGCCAGAGGACTTGGCCTACACTCTCCACGCTGGCCAGACGGGTTGGAGAGGTGTCTTAGATGTTTATAAGCTTTGTTTAGCTTGTATTTCCTAAGTCGCCTTCTACGACATCCACGGGAAGACTTGGAGTGGTCCTATTCTACTCTACCGGATACCACACGGCTGATATTTTTGTTTAATAAAATAAAAAAAACCTTAAAATGAATGTAGCAAGGATGTTGTGCTTCCGTTATCTAATAATGCCAAAAAGATTAGCTTCCCTTATTATATTTCTTCAATCTTCGAAACCTTTAAATATTTTAAATAAGTATGATATCCAGTAATATATCCGCAGTATAAAATAATCCGCTTTCGCTTCATCATAAATTTTACTAGCCAAAGTAATTATAAACTGAGCACGAGGTTTGGGCGTGTGCTGGAAATTATCACGTAATTATCGATAATTATTCGACGATTATCTGCCAATATGGACTCGCAGGATGATGGGACATTAAGGCCGTTGACATAAATTACAAAATGTACAGATGAAACACTAATATTGGGTTTGCAGAAGAAACTGGCTTTTAGGTCTTGTGGCACTGGACTCTGTTTACCCCGTAAGGGATCATCATCATCATTTCGAGTAGGTGTCACGGTCAATTGACCATGCACACCCTGGTGTCAGAGTTCTTCGGAACCGCCTCTCGGCCTCTGACGTGGGTCCTTTAACGACTACCAGATGGCAGCCGGAACCAACGACTTAACGTGCCTTCCGAAGCACGAAATCATCTTAATTATCAGACAATCAGGTGATTCAAGCCTGCAATGTCCTAACCAAACTAGAAACAACTAAACAAAGTAAGCTTCCCGTGGGAATCGAACCCACAACCCCCGGGTCTACAGGCAAACGCCTTAACCTGGAGGTAGTTGTGGCACTGGACTCTGTCTACCCTTACGGGATATAGACGTGATAATATGTACAGGCTTAACTCAGGCAGTCGGCCCGTTTAATAGGCGCATTAATGACGTTGAGATATGACCGCTTATTGCCAAGAAGCTTATTCTATGTTAATAAACTCGTATTTCCCATCTCTCCATCGCACGGAAGCTATCTATAAATTAAAAGTTTATTTAAAGTAACCATAAACAGTAATTTTACGCAGTTTTTAATTAACACTAAAAATTATGAAGTTGTAGTACAATAATTATTGCCAAGCTTGGCATTACAAATTATTATTGTTGTGCCTTCCCTCCCAGTGACAGTAAATTCTATTTTTTTATTTATTCATGTACACAATATACAGTAAATAGAACAGAGTTACAAAAGGAAACTTAAGTACATAGGTCCTATTTATTTCGATAGAAATTTCTTCCAGCAGACCTCAGAGAGGAACAGGGAAAAAAGAGATGTGATTGGTGTACATATATTTAGATTTTACTTAAAATAAATATCAGGATAATAGGCATAGAAAGTATTCCTTTACTCGTTTCTTAAATATACTATTGATTGTATGTTGTAATTCGAAAATTATATATGTTGTGGAAATTCATGCTTCCATCATCATTCCAGTTACTGAATATTTCTACGATGACCTTATAAACTCCGCAGTTACTTTTAACTCATAATTGACGAAACAGTCGACAACTGCACCTAGTTTTAACTTTCAATTCGAGATTCGCACGCATGAATTTAGGGTTGCCTACTCATAGAGACTAGTCTTATTATTCTAGTCTCCGTTCGCCAAGCCAATGACTATGTGATCAACTGGTCTATTTGCTAACTCAGTGACCAACGTTTTGATAGTCACTTTGAAATACATTGCAGGTGTCTTATGATTGACTATTTTTATTAAAGACATATAAAACGTAATGTACTTTGAAATATATCAAAACGTTGTACACTGAGTAAGCAGCTAATAGGCCGGCAGATCGGCGTCAGTTCGATCGAGTCGAGTATTACTAGAAGTCGATCGGCCATTCTCTACCAGATATTTATTATCATCGATAATAACGAGATTCAAATCATCCGTTTTTGTGCAATATTAATTTAGTATCTTCTTGTAATGATGACACTTTGAGATTTGATAGAGATTTTTCTAATTCACTCTAATTTTATTTGCTTAAACATGTGTAGGTTACAAAAGTACGTATGAGATGCAAGTTACATAGTTCAAGATGTTTTACTATCAAGTGTGCAACATTTCAGTCAAAATTACAAACGGATGAAAAAATTAAATAATGCCAAGTACTGATTAAAGTCAAATAAAATATTAGTAACAAATGAATTAAATTTATAATAATATATGTGGGTATAAAGTGAACCATTGAGAAAATCGTCAATATAGTAACATTTTTCAATTTATAGAAACGCTTTGAAATGTTTTTTTGAATACATTCAAGTTCAAGTCCCTAAGTTGCCTGGGTATAGAATAGAATAGAATATACTTTATTGCACCAATTTAGAAATACAATAATAAATAAAAGAAGAAAACAAAGTTGGTACAAAGGCGGACTTATCGCTTAAGCGATCTCTTCCAGTCAACCTTAGGGTAGATGGATACAGTACATGTAGCAGGCGTTGGCGCAGAATAAATGAACATAAAAACAAATGGTGAAATTCATAGATATAATAGGGAGCCACTTGAGTTGAGAACGGAAAGTAGATACATGATCAAATTTACGAAGTCCATAAATAAATCTTATGGATAGATTCTGGAGACGCTCAAGTTTGTTCAATTGCTCTTCAGTGATGTCGAGGTAACACGTATCAGCGTAGTCAAGTAAAGGAAGAAGAAGGGATTGTGCGAGCGCAATTTTAGTGTCAGTAGGCAAGAAGTTACGTAACCGTCTAAGTGAACCAATAGCAGCAAATATTTTTCTGCTGATCTCTTTGATATGCTGTGACCACGTGAAGGTCTTATCAAAGACCAATCCCAAATTTTTCACAGAATCACTAAAGGGGATTGACTTATTGTTAAAGTTACTGATGGCAATGTATTTCAATCAATACGGGAGATATAATATTGGTTACCAATGATTATTGCTTGTGATTTATATGGATTAATAGTAATACCAAAAGAATTGCTCCACTGGGATAAACGCGTTAAATCATCGTTTACAGTAGCTATTGCATTAGGTAACTCAGACAATGAAGTATGAAAATAAATTTGTAGATCATCTGCATACAAGTGGTAAGAAGACTGAAGATTATCTGAGATACTATTAATAAATAACGCGAATAGTAGAAGAGATAGTGCGCCGCCTTGTGGAACCCCAGCAGAGGTGTGACACCAAGAGGACACATTATCCTCAATGCGCACACATTGTTGACGGCCGCTGAGATAAGAAGAAAACCAATTAATGGCAGATGGAGATACGTTGAGAGTGCTCATTAGACCTATGAGAACGTCATGATCAACGGTATTGAATGCATTGGTGAAATCTAATAAAGTGAGGATAGTCAACTGCGAATTGTCCATAGCCAGACGAATATCATCAGTTATAGTGACTAGGGCAGACGTCGTACTGTGTCCAGCCCGAAATCCAGATTGATAAAGATTAAGGACATTGTTATTTCGAAGGAAAGAATTTAATTGTGAGCGAACTAAACGTTCAAGGATTTTCGAGGATAAGAACGGGAGGATGGAGATGGGACGAAAGTCAGAGAAGGAAGAAGGATTATGTTTTTTTGGCAGAGGTGTAATAAAGGCATTTTTCCAAAGAGAAGGAAAAATGCCGGATATCAAGGAGTTGTTAAAAATTTGGGTCATAATGGGAAGGATAATATCAAGGATAGGAAGGATCATTTTACGACTAATATCGTCAGCCCCCACTGCATTCGAAGTCATGTCTTTAAGACACTTCTCAACATTACATTCCGCAATTGGGTCAAAGTTAAAAGAAGAGTAGTCGGGAGGAGAGAGAGAAGAAAGGTGGTTTAATATAGAAGTTTTATCATTGCCATCAAATCTGCTGGAAGTGGAAAAATGCCTATTAAGGCCATTAATATCAAGATTCTTGGAGACATTATGATTATTCTTTCCTACTCCCAGTGACTTTAAAAATTTCCAAACTTTACTCGGATCACCGTTTTCGACGGATTTATGAATATGGCGGCGTTGAGCCTCCCTACACTTCTTGTTGCAGATGTTTCGAGCTTCAATATACTTGGCGCGAAATCGGTCAGGGTCCGATTTAAACTTTGATTTAACGCTATGTTTCTTGGCAATACAGGCTTTGATTTCCTCAGTTAGCCAAGGAGCAGGTAAATGTTTGACCCTAACAGGCCGTATTGGAGCATGTATATCATAAAGCTTGACAATTATAGAGTTGAATGTATTCACTTGGTCGTCGATCGAATCCGAATCAAAAACTGATGCCCAGTTACACTTAAAGGCATCTTTACGTAGAAAATCACAATTCATGGCACTAAAATTGCGCTGCATGAGGATTTTGGGCTTGAACTTAGGAGGGCGAATTTTGAATGAGAGATAAAGCAGGTCATGGTAGGAGAATATGTCGGCATTACATTGCCCATGTTTAGCAATACGGTCAGGAGAAGATACTAATATAAGATCAAGTAGCGAAAGTTTACAACCTGGAAAGTGATGAGTAGGCTGTAGAGGTAAAATTGATATATTACAGGATTCAGTAATAGATTTTAGGGAATTAGCTCGGTTGTCACCTTTTAATAAACACGTGTTGAAATCTCCCATGATTATTGTATGTTTATAAGCATGTACGATATCTTCCAGCAGAGTCTCAAGTGTCGAAAAATAATTAATATTAGAGGAGGAACTGTAAAAGACTCCAAGAAGAATTGGAATATGGGAGAGTGTGACTTCAATAAGTAGATACTCGGCTTCAAGAGAAGAGTCGGTAATTTGAGAAACATTAATAATGTTGAAAGGTATGTGATGACGGAGATAAATGGCAACGCCGCCACCGCCTTTATCAGGACGGTCATTGCGAATGAGTTGGAAGCCAGGTAACGAGTAAGAAGTAGAAGGAATTGAAGGATTTAACCAAGATTCGGAAACGAGAATAGCATGTACGTGTTTACTATCAAAAGCCATAAGAAGATCAGCATAATGATGAGGAATGCTTTGAGCATTAATATGAACTACATTAAAATTTTTTGCTACATCCGAGAAGCAATTGTCCACAGTCTCGTTAAGTGGAACAGGTATAGAGTAATAACTATCATCATTGGAAGAAACTGAAAGAAAGCTGTCATTTATAATACTACTATTTATATTGATAATTATAAATAAATAACATATAAATTAATAATCAATAAATAAAATATTAATTTAGTACCTTAAAATTATAAAACAGAACACCAAGTACCTAAATCATCTACCCGCCAGCAGAAGGGCCAGAGAACAAAACATCATCAACATTAAAGAAAAATAAACTAAACGAATCATAAATAAAAACGAAATTACATGGCTTCATAATACTTACTGAAGCCAGTATCTAGCAAAAGGAAAAAAAAAAACAAAAGTGACATTCAACTGTCAACGTCATTGCAAACGAGCAATGACAGCAGACATCAAAACAGAATTTACAAATAAGAAAAGGTGAAATTAAAATTATTAGTTTAAAAATAAGAAGGTGGATCTTCCAATGGCAGACTATTCATTACCTACTTACTTATAGCGGCCAGGTAGCGTTACTTTACGTTAAGTGTATGAACAATTTATAAAAACAAAACAAGCCATCATTGCGATGACTAGCTAAATGGGACATTATTTCTTGGTGGTAGCTCCCCGTTTCGGACGCGCCGCTGCCACTGCGCCTATCGCTGCCGCTGAAGTCTTTGGTACCACAACAGAAGAAGCACCTATATTCGGCGAAGATGCTGCCACCAGATCTGTTGCTTGCAAACCTTCCGCAGAGTCTGACGACCCAAGAAGTCTGTTCACCTCTTCGATGGTGTACACTCGGTGCCTCCTACCGTCGTGGGCGATAATGATAACGCAGCCATCCTGTGTCCAACACTTACTTACACCAAAGTGTTGACGTGCAGCCATAAAAGCTTGGTGCCTTGATTTGGTCAGAAACTCTGACAAGGTTAGGCCAGATCCCTTAAGGCACGTCTTAGCCTGCCAAAACTTGTCCTTTAAGGAGATATTAACAAACTCAATCAGAATTGGCCCAGGCTTCTTACCATCAGTATTGCGGCCCATACGATGACAGCGGGCAATATAATTATCTGAGAAATTAACAATCTTCAGCTTATCCACTGCCATCTGGACTACAGCCGGATTTTCCTTTGTGTCTTCAGCCAAACCGTGCAGAAGCAGGATATTGCGCCGGGTGTGCATTTCAAAGTGCTCGGATTGCTTCAGGAGCAGTGCAACTTCATCCTGGAGTGACTTGACAGCTGACATTATAAACTTCCGGAATGCATTGAAGTCAGCTGAAAGTGAAGTGACTGATGGTGTTGGGCTGGCTTGTTGAAGTGTGTTTTCAAAGTCCGCCATTTTGGTGTTGAATAAAGCCATCATGTCAACAATTGATTTTTGGACAGATTCTATAGTGTACTGTTGTTTAAGAGAGGAGATTTAACTGCTGGCAGGTAGACTATGTTATTTAGTTTTATTATTCATAAGAATAACTACCAAGATTAAACTTTAACTTGTTTAAAATAAAATAAATTCAGAGGAGTTATAAAATACGACTTTTTGTTTTGCTGCTACCTGCCAAAAAAAAAGGGTATCCTTATCCATACTAATATTATAAATGCGAAAGTGAGTTTGTTTGTTTGTTACGCTTTCACGCCGTAACTAATGAACCGATCATCATGAAATTTTGCATACAAGTTCTCTGGAGTACGGAGAAAGACATAGACTACCTTTTATCCAGGGAAAAAGTACTATTCCCGAGGGATCGACATTGATGCGGGCCGATGCGAAAGCTAGTCTTATTTAAATTCTTGGCGCCATTTCGAAATTAAATTTCTGGCTCGTAATCAACTAAGCCTGGTGAGTATGGCAATATCCTCCTATGGAACGAAGAATTATTGGGAGAGGCCTTTGTCTAACAGTGGACACTTTACTGATGAAAAGATGATGATTTTCAGCTTATTCTCTTGTATTGCTCGACCTGTAAGAGAAGGTGTGTATCTATGTTTTTGCCACCTATGTTTACCATAAGAAGGCAGCCCTACATACATGACCTGCAAACCTAACTGCAGTGGCAATAACTTAAGCGGTGTCCAATAAAATGAATTGCGTATGACTTTAAAACTGGTCAAAAAACTCAATGGGTCATGGAACAGGTCCGGTGGCATTAAGAGGCGACAAATTAAATGATGAGGATACCTCTCTGATTGTGCTATGCGGTTGGGACATAAACTTTCGTAAGATGTTCGAGTGGTCACATTTCTTGGACGTTTTAAAAGATTTTTGTATCCTATTAAAGTTTTTTAGTTAGTTTGAAAGGGCGGCAAACGAGCAAGCGGGTCACCTGATGGTCGATCACCACTGCCCATAGACAACTGCAACACCTGGGGTGTGACAAGAGTGTTGCCGGCCTTTTAAGAAAACATAGACTCGTTTTTTGAAAGTTCCAATGTCAAATAATTTTAAATACGGTATTGGTTACACATGTTCAAAACGAATGAGTTATTTTACTTTTGTTCTGTTTACCTTTTCTAAGCTAGAATTTTTGAGCTCGCGATACAAACTTGGAGAATTTGTTTACAAAATCGAAGTCTTCCATGCAAAACTTGCTTTTGGTCGTAACTTGGTTTATCTTTTTCTCTTGTAAATCTAAAAATTCCTAATGCAACATCATTTCATCATCAGGTCTTTTTAGTCTCTACTGCAGGAGCATGACTACTACCGCATATACCATACTTGGCCAGAGCAGACAGAGGATTTGGCACTCTCCTCGCTGGCCAGACGGGTTGGAGAGGTCTCATTGATGTTTATGAGCTTTGTTTCGCTTGTATTTCCTAAGTTGCCTCTTACGACCTTCATGGGAAGTGGTCCTATTCTACTCTGCCGGAAACCACACGGCCAGCAACATCATTTAAACAAATCCATTGGCAGCTTTTTGTTTGACTAAGTAACAAACAACTTTTTTAATCAAAGCCACTATTCATTCCGTTTTCCACCTATACGCCCTTCGGCACACTAAACTTGGCCTTTGACTCTGCCCACCGCATAAGGGATAAGGACGTGATAATTATTAAAAATTTTAGTAGAGGAATCATTAATTTTTATTTATCAAACCGAAAACATTATACAAAAGATCGCATTCAAATGTCATCCAATGACCACGAGGGTTTGTTAGGATGCACTGCATATAAACCTATCCGAACATGATATACACGTTAGAATGACCACATCGAAATCGCACCAGTAGTTTTAAAGATTAGCCTATACAGACATACAGATGACTTCAATGTGTGGGACTTCGACCGTCCCGGCGCTCTAGTCGAGTTCCCACATATATAGGAAGTAGGGAGAACAGAAGTCTCGACACTCAGAAGATTAAATTTAATTGTCAATACTTTCACTTATGACTTCAATATTAAATTCTATTAAATATTCAATATATAGATCAGAGACCGTTACAATTCGAGAGATGATGGTGGAATGGTAGAATGAGCGATGAGAGAGAGAGAGAGAGAAAATGATCTAAAAATGGAATAGAATGAAATATGAAATAAAATGAGGAATGAAAAGTGGACAGGATGAGAAAGAAATGAGGTTGGACGAGATGGAGCATGCAGGTGGCATGCAGCAACGTTACAAATGTATACTAGTATTGATGATTGATTGAATTTAATAGTATTCTCCTAATTATGATTATTAAAAGCCTTTTAAATCCCACTGTTGGGCAACGGCCTCCCTCTCTGCTTTCCACTCTTCTCTGTTCCGAGCTTTGGTTGGCTAGTCTTTACAGTACGCATCCAAATCGTCCCGCAATCTCCGCCGAGGTTCAAGTTGCTAGCGTCCATATGTTGGAATCCATGCTGACAGAAATCCAGCCCAAAGCTCTGATGGCATACAGCATAATCCTCCTAAGATTTTTGAAAACCAAAAACTATTAAGTTTACTATTTTCCTTAAGAAACTTACATATTTAAAATATTAATCTTCCATTTCGGAGACGAGTCACTCAGGTCGTTGACTCAGAGGTCAAGTTTACTAATAAGAGCACGATTAGTGACCAAATTTGTTGCACAACAAGCTTGTCACAACAAATTTAACAGTTGGTGTACCGTTCTGACCCGTGAACCAAATATGGACGGATTTGGCCTTAAACCGTATTTAACCGAACATAATCTGTTGACAAAGCTCATTTAAGAATTCAGAGTTATGGTAATCGTTGCAAAATTAAGCGATTTGCATAATACAGTACAATGAATGAGGATATTTATCACGTTATTAAATATATCAGCTTTTGTGTCGATGTTCTTTTATACTAGCTGTCGCCCGGGGTTCCGCTCCGTTTTATGTCAACAGTACTTTTTTCAGGATGAAAGGTAGCTTTGACCTTAGACTGTGTGCAAAATTTCGTCAAAATCTGTTCAGCCGTTTTGGCGTGAATGAGTAACAAACATCCACCTTATCATACATGGCCAGTTCTTTAGAAGTTCAACGAGAAACAGCTATCCAGTAGAGTCAGTAGAAGTGTTTACGAGTCCAGTCTTATGGGCAAGTATGCAAATCCAATCGAGGATCCCATTTGTCCCAGTAATAGTGTGGCGAGTGATTTACGAGAAACTATCAATAACCAGCAGGTTTATTCAGATACTGAACACTCGAATCTGACCACGCGTATGGCTAGTTAGTAAAACCCAAGATATATCATTTTTTGTTTCGTCTGTTCGTCGTATTGCTGATATAATAACGACATTTTATCGCAAACAAAGAAGAGATCACAATCGGAGACAAAACAATAGTTTAGGAAATTTAACAAAATTATCTTTTAATAATGTAAAGGTAAAAGCAAAAAGGTGACCTATCTTATTGAAAAAAAATTTACAAGCTAAACATATGTACTTCTTTAAAATAAGCATTGAATAAAAAATTGTCACATGCACAGTTTACTAAACTTTTTTACTAAACAAAAGCTTTTCTCTCTTAAATATGTTTCAATATTATTTTAACTGACCACAAATCTGGTGGTCAGTTGTAGAATAACCCACCGCGCGGATGTTTTTCCCAGCAGCTGGACTAACGGTCTTATCCTTTTTATTAACTAGTTACTCGCTCATTTATCTGCTAATAGTGCGAATTACTTTACCCCCATTAATAAAATTAAACGAGCTGTCGATATGTAAAAGAAGTCGGACATTTATAAATTGAACAAGTTTACTGTTATAGTTTAGCGACTTTACTAGTTGTTAACTACACCTTTGGCTTCTACAATTTGCCTGGTATATTCCTGCTATGATAACAAAAAAAATGCCATTTTCTAGAACTTTTCCGCCCCATCGGCCATCGGTTCTGCGCGCTAAGCTTACCCGCTGAGCCGCGTCGGTGTCCTTTTTTTCTACGGATCTCGTCATTTCTGATTCGGTCTCGTAGAGAAACACCAAGCATAGCCATAGTCGAACATAGGAAAGAGCCATGGAGAGCCATGGCTCTTTGGGTGACCTTGAGCTTTCTCATGAGGCCCATAGTAAAGACATAGATATTATAATGTGAGTAAAGATAATATTGATACCGTAGTAGTAGGCGTCAGCAAATATTATTAATAAATATATGCATAGAACAATTTTGACTAGCTCCGTGGCGCAGCGGTCAACACGACCGGGTTCGATCCCCGGCCAGGTCAAGATGGAAAATGATCTTTTTCAGATTGGCCTGGGTCTTGGATGTGTATCTATATATGTATTTCTCATAAAATATAGTATCGTTGAGTTAGTATCCCATAACACAAGTCTCGAACTTACTTTGGCCTAAATAAATAAATAAAATAAAAAAGTAATTTATTGCCTTTGCTTACAGTAAACATAAAAATTGCTAACTTCTAAAAATAAATGGCAAAGGAATGCTTCAGCTTGTGTTACCTTATCACGTAGGTACCTACGTGGTGGTAACGCTGTTTTTCAGGCACCAATAACTAAATCAATCAATCAATCAATCGCCTAACTCAATCTGTGTGATTTGTCCGTATATATTTATTTATTTATATTGATTGCTCCTTATTTACCTTGACAAGTATGCTTACAATATCTCTAATCCTACAGTGACAGGTCTGCCTGGAATTCTAACTAGTTATCGGTGTAGTCTTAAGTCGCCATCCATTAGTTTCGAAATGTAAACTGCAATGACAACTTGATATGATTAACTAATTTTAAGTACCTGGCTTCACCTGTGCTTTAAGATTTACTATGATTAATTATCCGAATAATCTTTCATATAAAAAAAAAATGATTTCAATTAAACAACTGAACCGATTTTATATTATTTAAATGAGACCAATTTGAAAGCATATTATATACAGCACCTTTCAAACAAAAATAATTTTAGAAAATCGGTTCATAAATGACAGAGTTATGCAGTAACAAAAAGCGATACTACTGAAATTATAACCTCCTTCTTTTTGTGGAATCGGGTAAAACCAGACAGACCAGCTCAAATTCTTTATAGCAATATTGCATGATCATCGGACATAGCACACACAAGTTTGCTAAATTTCAGTTAGGTAGGTACCTGTTAAGTTGAAGATATTAAGGCTTTAAAATTTAATCAACGTGAGCGGAGTCGCGGGCGATAGCTAATAATTTAACTTAAACGTCCAACAAACGCATTTTAGTTTCGTAATATCATTTATCAAGATTTAAGAGCACTAGGTTCTCTTGAGTCTTGAACGGGTCGGAAATTTTCACGAGAATTTCCTCTTTTTTCTCAAGTGTGAGAGCTATTGTGAAATTCTAGGGAATGGTTGGAAATTTCCAATTTCTTGAGAACAGAGAATTATTTTTCGGTATATCACTAATAAGTAATACCTCGAGTAAATGCAATGTATACATGCAAAGTAATTGTTAAATATTATTAAATAATAATACTTCCACATTTGATGCATAAATTCTAAAGGAACAAACAGACGGACAAGACGACAGCTTCCTAAAAATAACAGGTAATAAGATTGGCCCAAATTCGAGGTCTATGCAAATAAATAATCTCCACCTGTCAGACCAAATGACATTTTATTTGTTTCGTAATTACCATAATGAATAAGAGCATAATCGGCGGCACGGAACTAGAATCTGGAGTAGTATTTTCGAAATTCGCCGTTCGTAAGCGAGCGATTTTTCCATATAAAAATCGCTCGAAGACGAGTGGTCGTACTTACAAAAATAGTAGCCCTGCGTAGAAAGGAAAAATAAGTGTAATTGGAGGTGCGGTTTGCGGGCGGAAACGGGAATGAATGAAAAGGATTGTAGTGTGCACCCGTGTGCCGTGTACACATGCGTACGTATTAGTGTGTACATGCGCAGATTGGGTCTAGTTCCGTACCGATACCTATAACAATATTATGCAGAGAAATTGCTACTAAATATGATTTTATAATTATATTTCCGAAGAACTCTGACCAGTGTGAGCATGGTCGATTGAACGCGTGACATTTAACGAAATGATGATTATACTTCTGCATTTCATGCATTCGTCGAGTTTGTACAATAAACAGACGGATTTGAAGACAGAAAAACGACAGATTCATTGACAGATCCATCCAATGCGTCTCGTCCGTATGTCCGGTTGCATTTCTCAACCGATTCTTGTGAAATTTTGTGAGACGGTTCAACAATTACATAGATTTTTTTTTTGGAAATTTTGTATATGGTTGTATTGTGTTTACTGTGATGCAAGTGAGTCTCACGAGGTCTACAGCTCACTGTACCACTAGAATAGTAACAGGTAATAAGATTGGCCCAAATTCGAGGACTATGCAAATGTAATCTCCACTTGTCAGAGTAAGGACACCTTGTCAAGTTTCGTAATTCATCTTATTGGACAGTAATTAAAGTAGTTCATATGTAAAGCGACTGTTATTATCTACCACTGAATTTAATTTAGCCATTAATATTCATATACACATATAAATCAATTGAGAATTGGCTATTGATAAATAATGAGTCAATACAAATACTTTTTGTTTTTTAACTTGCGAGTATTATGTTTTGTTAAGTGCGAAATATTCTCATAAACTCTTATTATACAACTATTCACTGCCTCCGTGGTCCAGTGGTTAACGCGTTTGCCTGTAGACCCCGGGGGTCGTGGGTTCGATTCCCAGGGGAAGCATACTTTGTTTAGACTTTATTGAAATAAGGATTTTTTTTTAAATTTTAATAGCCTCTCGAATTATTTTTGGAATCTATCTGTTTTCTTTCGCAAGGAACTATATTTCTTTCTTTCTTTTAAACACCACGAGTCGAAGGAGATCAACTAAACTAGTTCCAAGTACTTGCAACACGACCGAGTTCAATTGTCAAACCGCCGGCCCTGATTACGGCCGAAAAGATATGCTAATGCGAGATAAGTGGTCTGAAGATAACGCCCGAACAATTCGAGAAGTTATTTGTAATGGCGATAGTTGTCGAATATTATCGAATATTAATAATGACTGACGTAGATTGAAAACGTCGGAAAGTTACAATATGTCTGTTAAAATGAGCCCAATTAATATCTATCTAATAGAAATTATTTTAACCGGCCAAGTGCGAGTTCGAATCGCACACTAAAGGATCTGTACCACTATAACAATATTTAACTACAAAAACCGCTCCAAAAACACATTTTGGCATCTTGCTATTACGGTTCAATAGATACAGCCCTTTGACAGACAGACAAACGAGAGGAAGGACAGTTGCCGCTTTGATATATGGTCTCGTTTTAACTCTTTGAGTACGTAAGTCTAAAATAAGAGCTAAGTTATGGCGAAAAAATTTTTGGGCGGGCGGGATTTGAACCTTCGACCTTAGGTCTACAGTAAAAGTCGGGTAGTTGCGTTAGGTGACGTAGGCCTTAATACGTATAAAAGGAATGGGATATGGTGGAGAATTTGCGGCGCCGAGGTTAGAACAGGCGGTGGCTCAGTTGGAAGAGCGTAGTCGTACATAGACTTTATTACTCGTCGTACTTAAGGTCGCAGGTTCAAATTCCCGGCAGCTTGAAAATTTTTTCACCATATTTTATTTCTTAATTTAATAAGAGTATATCAAAATAGCATAGTGAATGCAAATATAACACTTAAAATTAAGAGCTTATCATACTAAACAAGCACATTTTTAGTCACAAGTTTTAATTTTCATAACCATTCTTGTGAAATACTTTTTTTTGAAGCGAATTAAATATTGTTCTACCCAAAACTGTTCTTTTTCATCGAATAGTAAGCAGAGCACATTACAAGTGTATATTTCACGTTTGTATTTAGTTCGACAGTGAACCGGAAAAACGTCATATTGCACGATACGGCAAGACAGCGTCGCGTTAATTTTGCAATGTGCCTGTTATCGTCACATCGCCAGAGATCTGTATCTGATAGCGAGATAACGGAACGTTTTGACGCGCCTTGTCTGACCAGTCATCGCGTCAAGCGCAAACCGTCATTTTGTGTTTATAAATATAAACAAAATAAATGGTTATTTATAATTTTGTAAAAATTTTCTACCATACTTTTTGCATGCATCGTTGGCGTCTTGAACGTTTCTTACGGACTTAAGAGGAGAGGCAGTGTTGTAGAGTTTTGGAAAAAACTTCGTCGTGTTTTGTTGAAAAAGCAAAATTGTCAATAGTAAAATTAATTATCGCAAGATATTTAATTTATCATTTTGTGAACGTTAACCTTCATTACATATTATTATTTACATATATTATTATTATTGATGAATAGAACGCAAAACAGTTGGCGTAAATCGTTTACTTCAGCTTAGTTTAATGCTTGGTAACCCATTTTAGGGTTTTTGTGAGAAACCGAATAATGAAATTTCATGATTCACTTTTCAGTAACAATAACCTAAACTCAAAGTTTGTATTGCAACACATTTTAAAGACATTTACTTTAAGACAATTTACTTTGTAATGTAGCTTTGACTTTCGCAAAGTAACACCTAAATCTATCCTTACTAATATTATAAATGCGAAAGTGAGTTTGTTTGTTTGTTTGTTACGCTTTCACGCCGTAACTACTGAACCGATCATCATGAAATTTTGCATACAAGTTCTCTGGAGTACGGAGAAGGACCTTTTATCCCAGGAAAAAGTACTTTTCCCGAGGGATCGACATTGACGCGGGCGGAGCCGCGGACCAAAGCTAGTTTACTATACTTATTTAAAGACTGCCAAGCAAAGTCATCAAGAATTAAATTATTTCTCACAAAATAAAGCTAGAATAAAAATCTAAATTAGATCGAAATGACAATCCGTCTGACCCGTGGATATAGTTTTATTATTCATGTAGTTTTTTCGCAGGCGGCTGAAAGTCTTTTAGCAAAAACTGTGTAAAATTTGACCCCAGTTCAAAACATTAATCATAAAAAAGGTACGGTTAGTTGCCCGTTCAATTCGTGAGAAATGGGATTCGCTGGATTTGTCTTTTGAGGAAAAAGACCAAAACTATTAGGGAAATAAAGTATAACTGGATTTGTAATAATATTAAAACTGACGCGCTGATAAATTCATTTTAGAACCACGATTTACCCGGATACGGAACCGCCTCTCGGCCTCTGACGTGGTTGCTTTAACGACTACGAGATAGCAATCGGGACCAACGGCTTAACGCGCCTTCCGAAGCACGCAATCATCTTTATTATCAGACAATCAGGTGATTCAAGCCTGCAATGTCCTAACCAAACTGGAAACATCTATACAAAGTATGCTTCCCGTGGGAATCGAACCCACCCCGGGTCAACAGGCAAACGCCTTAACCACTAGACCACGGAGGTAGTTGCTACCCCTAACTCACCCCGATGATGGTCTTCTTACAGACCTAAACTAGTAGGCGAATCCGACGAGTAAATCGTGAGTAATACCGTGATTCTATAATATAACGGATTTACTTATATATAGGTCTTCTTCGATTTTTATTCACACAGCTTCAAATCCGGTTTCAGTCAGAAGAGAGATTCACATGGCAAGCAATCTACTGCTGGACAAAAGCCGCTTCTAAAAATTCCTCGTTCCAAGGGAGGATATTGCCATACTCACCACGCTTGGCAGGCGGGTTGACGAGCGCAGTTTTTTGGCTTCTTGTGCTTCCGACACTGCTGCCCATCGGAAGCATTCTTAAGCTAGGGAAGGATAGGAATTTGGATTTGGGAAGAGAATAAACCCATTGGGATACTACTTTGATGGGGAAAAAGCGAGTAGCAAGTCTGTAGGTCGGGCGCGCATACCCGATGTCATAACTGCAACGACCGGACAAGCAGTTGAGGATGTCACCCTTGACTACAAGTATACCATATGATTTCAAGATTCCTAAAAATAAAAAATCAAAATCAAAACGTTTATTCAGAAAATAGGCCTTTGCAGGCACTTTTTCACGTCAAATCACATTTTAAAGGATCTAATTTAGTCATATTTATATTATTACTTAATGTGCAAAAGCTACAGACTACTAGCGTTTCGGAACCAAACTAACCGAACCGAACCAAACTAAACATAATGTTCTAGATTTTCAGGTTAATTAACTAAAAATACTTTATTGCACCATAAAAAACATTTAAAGTATAATAGGACAAGAGGCAGCCTTAAAGCCAAAGCAATTTTAATTTCAGATTAAATGGTTTTGTGCATTTTATTAAACTTTTGACACATCTTGAACTGTTTTAATTTTTGTACGGCTGGCCGTCTGCTTGACGCCAAACCTATTTAAGTAGTTCAAAGGTTGGTAGACAAATACTTGTGAAAAATCACCATCATCATCAGGTCTTTTTAGTTTCCACTGCAGGAGCATGACCCTCTCTGTACTACCGGAGCCATACTTGGCTAGAGCAGACAGAGGATTTGGCCTACACTCTCCTCGCTGGCCAGACGGGTGTCATTAATGTTTATGAGCATTGTTTAGCTTGTATTTCCTAAGTCTTCTCTTACGACATCTATGGGACTTGGAGTGCTCCTATTCTATTTTGCCGGAAACCACACGGCTAAATACTGTGAAAAATGAAGTACAAGTATTAAACGAACACTGATCCTTATGTAGGGTAGACCAAAAAGACCGTAATTTTCGCCTAACTCTGTTATAGATATTAAGTAAAAATTTATATGACAAAAAGTATTATTTTCAGTTAACAAAGCGATGTTTTAATAACCAACTTTACTTAACAGCCTCCGTGGTCCAGTGGTTAAGGCGTTTGCCTGTTGACCCGGGGGTTGTGGGTTCGATTCCCACCGGAAGCATACTTTTTTTAGTTGTTTCCAGTTTGGTTAGGACATTGCAGGCTTGAATCACCTGATTGTCTGATAATAAAGATGATTCCGTGCTTCGGAAGGCACGTTAAGCCGTTGGTCCCGGCTGCCATCTGGTAGTCGTTAAAGGAACCACATTAGAGGCCGAGAGGTGGTTTCGAAGAACTCTGACACCAGGGTGTGCATGGTCGATTGACCGTGACACCTACTCGAAATGATGATGACCAACTTTACGATTAGTCGTTTCGTCATTTTACTTTGGCGTTGGCACATAAACCGAAATAACGTAAAATATTACTCCAATTGCACGTACACCAAAATGTATTTTCGTAACCGTTTAGTTATTATTTTTTACCAATATTTTTTTACAATTGTTACTTATGTTATGACCTTGGCTGTTGCTGAACTTTATTTTGTCCTGCACTATTTTTTGTCTTCGTTTTTCTTAGGAATTTAATTTGTTTTTGTTAGATTCTTGGACAAATCATTTGCAATCTAGGTGTGAATTTCATATTAATCTATATGATGTTTATTTATTTATATTAAGACTTTACATGTAAACAATTTTGTTGAACCATATAAAAGCCCTTATAATTTTTTTTCATAAACGTGTACAAAATTATTAAGTGTTAGCATTATTAATATTTTTTTTTAATATTTGCTTTGATATAAGATTTGCAATGCACGAGTCCTATGAGACCTTTTTGGTTTCTACCCATACCGAAGAAGTTGTGTTTTCTCGGGGGCGTGAGCTCTGATCGACACTGGAACACCCGTGTCAGTTGTATTATTATTAGCTTTATACCGTATTCGTTGGTTTCTAAAACTTATGTCAGATTCCTAAATACATTAAATTTCCGCATGGTAAGGTAGATCTCTCTGCAAAAATGTTTTCTAATGCTTTCGCCAATTATTGCGCAAGGAAGACACGCATAATCTTGAAGCGTTGCACATTTTTAGGTCTATTAATAATGTAATAAACGCTATAAAACCGTATTAAGTGATTTAATTTAAACAAGAAGGCTTAATTCAAGATACTTACGTATAGTTCAATGTACTTTTACAACTGTTCATGCCGGGGTCACTGTTTTAATTCCGCACTGACAACTTATTTATTCTTTATCTTTTTATTTTCAGGTAAGCCACCAGACACCGATCCGTAAGACGTCAACATTATACTTTTTTAGTGTTCCGTACGTAAAGATGTCAGTGAGATGTGTAGTACCGTCGTATAAAGTTATGTGTGTGAATATTTTTTAAAGTATTACGAGTATTGTAAGTAAAATGTATTGAAGTTCCAGTGAGTATTTTGTTAGGCGGCTATCTATTTTTAGGGTTCCATACCCAAAGGGTAAAAACAGGACCCTATTAATATCGCTCCGCTGTCCGTCTGTCTGTCTGTCACCAGGCTGTATCTCATGAACCGTGATAGTTAAACAGTTGAAATACCAAAAATGTAATAAAATAAATATTTTAGGGGGCTCCCATAGAACAAATGTGATTTTTTCTTGTTTTTGCTCGTTATTAATAACGGCAACAGGTAGACGCTTGAAATATTCACAGAATATTTAATTATATATTCACTTCATAAATAAATAAAATTAATATTGAAGTGGGGCTGCCATAAAACAGATATGATTATTTTGCCGTTCGTATAGATAACGGTACGAAACCCTTCGCACGCAAGTCCGACTCGCACTTGGCCGGTTTTGAAATATTACTAAAATTATTCTGAAAAAAATGTGGTATATACCTCAAAGTATATACTTTCATTTAAAACTATAGCGGTCTCGGTATCATAGATAGTTATTTTTATAAAACTCGACCAACTTATGTAGTTACAGTCGGCCGAACAAAATGTATGGAGTCAACCGCAAAAAGAAATTTGTTTTGTGTTATAGATAACGGTACGGAATCCTTCGTGCGCGAGTCCGACTAGCACTTAGCCGTTTTTTTTTATTATTCATAATGACTATCACACGTTAGTTTCGATTATATGATATTAGGGATTCCTTCCAGGGCCAAACGGTCTCACTCTTGGCCAGTTATTTAAGGCTCTTTCTCTCATTCACCTTATTTCTCGACCCACTTTTGGAGAAATGCACCGACAGTCATCTTATTTGTTTTAACTGCCCGTAAATTTTGCGTAGCGTGCGAAATTTTTAAAATTTTGCATTATCCGACATCTTTGTGTTATTGTGCATTCGACTAACCTGATTTCTTTGTGTAAATTAATGATTTTTTGACTAAAACTTGCAGCTTCTTCTCTGGAGTGGTCAATCTAAACGATGGTAGATTAAAAACTTGGAAATAAAACTGTGCCAAATGGAACGTCTTGAATTTTTTTTAACGGTTCAGCGTTGCCAAGAAAACGGAGATATCATTTGAAATGGTATATAGTGGGGTCCTTTTTTTTACATGTGGAAAACTTTATGCATACTGATCTGCTACGGAGTACAGGTAATGCCCTTGATAACCTTTTAAACTATTTACAGTAGGGTGGCTTGCGAAGTCACTCGTGATTGACAGCCTCCGTGGTCCAGTGGTTAAGGCGTTTGCCTGTTGACCCGGCGGTCGTGGGTTCGATTCCCACCGGAAGCATACTATGTTTAGTTGTTTCCAGTCTGGTTAGGACATTGCAGGCTTGAATCACCTGATTGTCTGATAATAAAGATGATTCCGTGCTTCGGAAGGCACGTTAAGCCGGTGGTCCCGGCTGCCATCTGGTAGTCGTTAAAGGAACCACGTCAGAGGCCGAGTGGCGGTTCCGAAGAACTCTGACACCAGGGTGTGCAGGGTCGATTGACCGTGACACCTACTCGAAATGATGATGATTGTGTTTTTGTGAATAAGTGTGTCTTAATATTTGTAAATTGTCATTTTAATAAATTGATAACTACGAAACGTTGTATTGCTGTGATTCCGTGTAGTTGGAGAAACCATCATCAATATCCATACTACAAAAATGAGAATGAACACTTTTGTTTGTATGAAAATACTTATAAGCATTTTTTCCAAAAAATGTACAGCTTTCATTGCTGTATGTAAATACTACAAATACGAATTATTTTTTTTTTAATTAAAAAATGAGAAAGTAAGTCGTCCATTTATTCTTCATGGAATAATTTATGACTATTATGACGCAATAAAATACATCATTGCTGGCTTGTTGATGTCGTAAAGCGATAATGGAAGACTCACGTTTATCATATTTTGCTGGTTCCAAATAAAAATCTAAGTATGTTTCATATCGACGAAGTAAAGGTTCCCCATACATCTTGCTTGCACTATCTACGGGTCCAAGCGATATCCCGATATCGATACAATCGTATCGTATCGATTGATCGAGTTAGAACTCGCTCAGGGTCGGGAGCTCGCTGCTGTAAGCAAATCGATGTCTAATTGCGCCCCCCGGGTAGACGCATCTTGAAATTGCTCCGTTTCCAAGATAAGGCGACACGTTAAGAGAATACAGATCGTCACGTCGCTATCGTCCCAACGCGATTTTCTGTTGTATAAGCGTTGTATAAGATAGCGTTTGATGACTATAATATGTATATGGATAAAATAAAATTAAAAATTATAAATATATACGGACAAATCACACAGATTGAGCTAGCCCCAAAGTAAGTTCGAGACTTGTGTTATGGGATACTAACTCAACAATACTATATTTTATAACAAATATATATATATAGATATTTAGATAAACATCCATACCCCGGCCAATCTGAAAAAGATCATTTTCCATCTTGACCTGGCCGGGGATCGAACCCGGGCACTCCGTGTCGCAGGCTGGCGTGTTAGCCACTGCGCCACGGAGCTGTCTTTTACATCATATATGATGTTATTTTTCAATAAAATGTATGCCTTGCCTCTTGAACTAAGTAATTAATTGTAAAAAAGCGTACGATTTAATTACTGCATAATGTGTGCAATTACTTGAGTATTTTGCGGAACGACGATACGAGACGCTCAATCATTCTTGAGGTTTTTTTCTTCCAACACCGTGTTAATGGAAAAGAAACCAACATCGGAGAATGCGTTATCCGCATGAAGGATTTCTGATCG